>CM061142.1:763322951-763955558 GCA_030789695.1 Scilla litardierei
TCCTGGGGAAAATGCAGAGGCAGCATGCTCTAGTCCTAACATAGGGCCTTCAATAAAGGGAAATTCTGTACAGGAACCTTGTACTAGCAATGTGCAGGAGAAAGGGTCAGCGCAGGGAGAGCATACATATTCTATGCCAGAAACTTGTGTGGGGCACGTAATCTCCAGTGTTGATGAAAGTAGGGTGCCTGGAGTTAGGGAGGCACCAAGTGAAGGGGATGCAAATAACACCCTGGGCCCAGTACAGAGCAGAACTCTTAGACCTATGCCATCTCTAATTGAAGAATCCTTGGAATCTGAAATTGACTGGCTGCCAGCTTTAATGTTTATGGACAATCCAGACTGGGAACATCAAGAAGAACTTCTAATGAGCACACTGGAAGATAAAAGTAAAAAACTAAAAAATGCGCAGGCCCAACGGAGACTGGTGTAATCACTAGGAAGAGCACAAGACTCAAGGAGGGGAGTCTTACAAGTAATCGCCCAACCCCCCAATAAATGTCCATTCTCATTTGGAACACTATGGGTTTGAACAACCCCATAAGACGTAGAGATCTTCGAGACAAGATTCAAAGATTAAAGCCTTCAGTGGTATGCTTACTGGAAACTAAGATGAAGTCTGAGGTGAGCAATAAACTGTTTTGTATTCCAAATAATTGGAAGGTAATCCACAATTTCTCTGAGCACAGAGGATGTAGAATTATTATAGGGCTGGACCCCACTGTTTGGCATCACACTTTGGTGTCTTGCTCTGCACAACACATCACTATCAGATGCGGTAATATGGGGGGTTTCAATATGGTGCTTAGCTATCTATGCTTTCAACACTGGATATGAAAGGAAGGAACTTTGGAAGAGCATACGGCTTGACTCAGGACAAATTAATAAAAACGAAGCATGGTTGTTAGGAGGGGATTTTAATTGTGTTCTCTACATGAAAGACAAAATTGGAGGCCGTAAATTAAAAGAGACTATGGTAGAAGACATCAACAGGTGTATTAATGACTGCTATCTACAGGAGCTTAAAAGCACTGGATCTCGTATGAGCTGGAGTAATAAAAGACTGGGCAGAGATAGGATTACGGCTAGGCTTGATCGTTCGTTCTGTAATGCTGAATGGAAGGCTCAATTGTCGGAGTCCTTTGTTGATTATCTTGATCCTGGTACTAGCGACCATGCTCCAATGCTGATCCACTTACACTCTCAGGTCCCTTCTACTCCTAAACCCTTTAAATTCTTTAATCACTGGGCTAGGTTGGATGGTTATACAGCATTAATTGAAGAAAATTGGGGATTACATATGCCTGGTAACCCTCTGTTCTGTTTAGTGCACAAGCAGAAAAGGCTTAAGCATGTGTTGAGGGAGTGGGCTTACAGGCAAGGTGCGGAAAATTCTATTGCAAAATGCCGAGACCTGCTTACTAAAATTCGCAAACATCCCAATATTGATGTGGATAGTAACCTCCAACTTCAAGAGCATAAACTTACATTTGAATTATCTAAGCTTCTGGGAGTTGAAGAAGAAATGATACGGCAAAAAAGTAGGCAAGATTGGCTGCATTTGGGAGATAGGAACATGAAGTTCTTCTATAACTGTATGAAGGCGAGACAAGTCCACAATAATCTGGGACATTTGATAGAGGCTAATGGTAGGAAGAATAATACATATGTGGAGCTCCGAATTGAAGCTCCACAATTCTACATGGAGTTATATAATCAGACGGATTATCTGGGAGACTTCCCCAAGCTTGTTCCTAGGCGAAAATTAACTTTAGAAGTAGCCACTTGGTTTGATCGCCGGGTCTCTGTTAAGGAGGTTAAAGATGTCGTCTTTCAAATAGGGGCTGATAAAGCCCCCGGACCTGATGGTTTCAACGGCTTCTTCTACCAGCACAACTGGAATCTGATAGGTGATGACGTCACTACTGGGGTTCTATCCTTCTTTAAATCTGGAGTTCTGATGCCACAGGTAAACCATACATTCCTCACACTTGTACCAAAGAATGCCAATGCTACTAGTCTCATGGATTATAGGCCCATTGCATGCTGCAACGTGATTTACAAAATTATTAGCAAGGTCTTATGCAACAGATTAAAAGAGGTAATCCATGATCTCATTTCCCCTAATCAGGCAGCTTTTTTGAAAGGTAGGCTCTTATCTGATTGCACTCTCCTAGCCCAAGAAGAAATAAGGGATTTCAGCAACCCAATAGGGGCTATAGCATGCCTTAAATTAGACCTTCGTAAAGCATTTGATAGCATGAACAGGGAGTTTATATACTATTTTCTTCACCAGCTGGGTTTCAACAGGCAATTCATCAACTGGATAAAGGAATGCATCTCTACTCCATCATTCTCTGTTATGATCAACGGCTCCCCTGAGGGTTACTTTGGCAGCAACAGAGGTCTTCGTCAAGGGGACCCCCTCTCCCCATACATTTTAGTGATAATTATGGAAGCATTCTCTTTGTTGGTTACCAGGGCTATCACCACACGCACCATCCATCCTATGAGGAGATCAGGTCATATCTCTCACTTGTTGTTTGCTGATGATTTGTTAGTTTTTTGTCGTGCCAATGCCCACTCTTTTAATGGTCTTAAATCTCTGCTTGAAGAATTTTACAATTTCACGGGCCTACAAGTGAATTGGGCGAAAAGTGCAGGTATTTTTAGCAAAGGTAACAAAAACCCGACTTTGCTGACAGGCCAGTTGGGCATTAAATTAGCAATTACAATAACTACCTATTTGGGTCTCCCCCTTTCAACCAAATACCCCAAGACTCCTATGTATAGTAGGCTCATAGACAAATGCAAAAAGAGACTTATGGGTTGGTCAAATACTTCTTTATCTATCTCTGGAAGAATTGAACTAGTAAAAACAATAATGTATGGTATGGTTTCTTTCTGGACGTAAGCGTTCCGCATCCCTATCGCTGTTTTGTGTACTATTACATCTGCCTGCAGAAGATTTATTTGGGGATCTACAAGTTTTTGGGCATGGAAGGATTTGTGTACTCCAAAGAAAGAAGGGGGGTAGGACTCAGAATTCTTTCGGACATCAACTTGGCGTCAGGGGTCCGACTAACCTGGAGATTTTTAACTTCATCAAGACTTTGGGCAAGCTATATGAGGAGGAAATATGGTAATACAGGTAACTTTTATGCTTCAAATGGTACTGTTTTGCAATCCGGTACGTGGAAGTTTATGCTCCACTGCAGAAGCATATCACAGAAGCTTATTACTAAAAAGGTGAGGAATGGACAATCCACTCTCTTCTGGCATGACAACTGGTTGCCCTGCGGGCCCCTTAAATATCTGCATGCTATACCTATGGTGGAAAGTTCAAAATGTGTGGCTGACTATTGGAGTGGATCAGAATGGGCACTGGAACTGGCCATGCAAAGTATAATACCGCTACTTCAAGGCTATACTATCACATGTGGAATGGATACATGGAGCTGGTTGCCAAGTCCTATATTTCGATTTAGGGATGCGTGGGAGGGGACTAGAACCCGTGGAGAGACATTCCCTTACTACAAGTTAATATGGTATGCTAAACAAATCCCTAAAATGTCATTGGCGCTGCTGCGAGCATTCGAGGGGGGGCTTCTTACAAAGGACTACCTGATCCGCTGGGGTTTAAACATTAACGGGCAATGCGAGCTGTGTGACTCCACATCCATTGAAAGCTCCAGTCACTTTTTTTTCAATTGCAGGTACACACACTACCTGGTCTGTCGCATGCTATTGAAGCTGGGAGTCTTAACTCCAGGACCCTCCGGCCTTCAAGATGTTGGTGAGCTTTTTCTTAGCAAGTTCGGGGGAAACAATACGATGGGCCAACTTGTTAGGATCGCATTAAGTGCCACTGTTTAGCACATCTGGCGGGAAAGAAATAATAGATTATTTGAGAAATCCAAAAAGGCCAATACGCAAGTGTTTGAAGATATTGCGGCGGATGTCAGGATTTCACTCCAGGACCCGGACATTGAGGATATAGAACCTGCGGATGCTTTATCAAATTGGGGCTTCAGGGATAATGGATGAATTGTCTGATTGTTTGTTTTGTTTAGCTGGCTGTAGTAAAGAATGTATATTATGGAATACCTTGATGGATTGCTTGAGGGATAGGAAAGCTTTAGTGGAGAGTGACGGCGCTTGTGCCCTATCCTCTCTCTATAGATTTCCCATTCCCTTATGCCTTCCATAGTGTAAATTTGCACAGATTTAATGAAGTTTTATTACCTTACAATATATGTGTGTGTGTGTGTGTGTGTGTGTGTGTGTGTGTGTGTGTGTGTGTGTGTGTGTAAAAAGGGGATCTAGGGTGCCTCCTTAGATGAAATCTAAGGAGGCGCCCTGATTTTCCCCATCTCCAACAAATATTTTTGAAATTTTTTTTCCTGGGATTGTTTTTCATATCATGGATGATCAACATACCAAATTTCAAGGGATTCTAATACTTTTTGAGCATCCATCTACCCCTTGCAACTTCAACGGTCTAAAAACGTGCTGAAAAACCCATGAAGTTGCAAGGGATAGATGTGGACTCAAAAAGTATTGGAATCCCTTGAAATTTGGTATGTTGATCATCCATGAGGTGAACAACAATCTCATGAAAAATAATTTCCAAAAAAATGCAGGAGATGGTGGGAAATGGGGGCGCCTCCTTAGATTGAATCTAAGGAGGCACCTTAGGATCCCTTTACCATATATATACATACATACATATATGTGTGTATATATATATATATGTATATATACATACATACATATATGTATATATATATACATATACATACATATATGTATATATATACATATATATACATACATACATACATATATGTATCTATGTATGTATATATATATATATATATATATATATATATATATATATATATATATATATATATATATATATATATATATATATATATATATATATATATAGGGATTAATGGGTATCATACGCCATATGAGAGCTTCTCTCATACGCACTCTCACATAAAGCACCCAAGTACAAGCCCACATGGGCTTGTACTTGATTGTACTTGGGTGCTTTATGTGAGAGGGCATATGAGAGAAGCTCTCATATGGTGTATGATAGCCATTATTCTCATATATATATGGGCGACTCCTTAGATTAAATCTAAGGAGTCGACCTCATTTTCTCTCATATCCCACAATTTTTTTGGATTTTATTTTTTATGGGGTTGATGTTCACCTCATGGATGATCAACATACCAAAAATCAAGCCATTCCAATACTTTTAGAGCCCCAATCTACCCCTTGCAACTTCAACGGTCTGAAAACGTGCTGAAAAACCATGAAGTTGCAAGTGGTAGATGTGGGCTCTAAAAGTATTGGAATGAATTGATTTTTGGTATGTTGATCATCCATGAGGTGAACAACAACCCCATGAAAAATAAAATCCAAAAAAATGTGGGATATGAGGGAAAATAAGGGCGACTCCTTAGATCGAATCTAAGGAGTCACCCTAGGAACACTTTACCCTATTATAGGGTAAAGTGTTCCTAGGGTGACTCCTTAGATTCGATCTAAGGAGTCGCCCTTATTTTCCCTCATATCCCACATTTTTTTGGATTTTATTTTTCATGGGGTTGTTGTTCACCTCATGGATGATCAACATACCAAAAATCAATTCATTCCAATACTTTTAGAGCCCACATCTACCACTTGCAACTTCAACGGTCTGAAAACATACATACATACATACATACATACATACATACATACATATACATATATATACATACATATACATACATATACATACATATACATACATATATATATATATATACATATATATATATATATATACACATATATATATATACATATATATATATATACACACATATATATATATACATATATATATATATATATATACATACATATAGGGTAAAGGGATCCTAAGGTGCCTCCTTAGATTCAATCTAAGGAGGCACCCCCATTTTCCCCCATCTCACACATTTTTTTTGAAACTTTTTTCATGGGTTTATTGTTCACCTTATGGATGATCAACATACCAAATTTCAAGGGATTCCAATACTTTTTGAGCCACCATCTACCCCTTGCAACTTCGTGGGTTTTTCAGCACATTTTTAGACCGTTGAAATTGTAAAGGGTAGATGGTGGCTCAAAAAGTATTGGAATCCCTTGAAATTTGGTATGTTGATCATCCATGATGTGAACAACAACCCCATGAAAAACAATTTCCAAAAAAATTGTAGGAGATGGGGGGAAATGGTGGCGCCTCCTTAGATTTTCATCTAAGGAGGCACCTTAGATCCCCTTTTTCCCATATATATATATATACATATACATATATATATATATGAGGTCAAGCGATACAGGCGATACAGGCGATCCTAAAGGTGGCGGCGTTTGCATCCACTTCTCAGACGACGGCACGCAAGCTAGCGCTGGAAATGGAGTTCCTTGCGATGAGGGGACTCTGGGAACGATCACGCTGGAAACTAAGAAGAAATCTAAGGGGCAGATAGAGATGAATGTGAACCTTGTTCTTGCAGATTCAGGGCATGTGGGAGCCGTGAATCTGATTGGATCTATCCCAACTGATGCTACGGCAGCTGATGCTAATCAGAGTAATAGCGATTGGACAACTATCAATCGCAAGGGGAAGGGAATTTCTAGGCCGGGGTTTGGTGGTGGAGGAAACAAATGGGGCTTGATGCGGGGCAGAGTGAGCCATCAGCAGGGCACTAATAGGCAGCAGGCTACCTACGAGAAAAGGAGACAACCTCAGCCTTCAGCTAAGGTAATTGCACCTAAGGTGTTTGCTAGTATTCCAACTAGACCCAATATTCCATTACATATTAATACAGCTGGTCCTAAGCCATCTTGGTCTGATGTTTGTGCTAAGAGAAGATCATATGATGATTCCCTCTCCATGTCATTTATCCCCCCGGTCATTAAGGAAGATGGAGTTTGTGTTGGCAGAGTGGTTGGGCCAATGCTGGATAAGGGGGCTGAACGTTGGAAGAACACCCTAGTAGGGTACGTTCTCGGGGACGTACCATACTATGGACAATTGCGAGCCTGGGTTGATAGGCTCTGGAGGCTGAAGAAGATGGTACAAATATATAGTAGGGAGAATGGATTCTTCTATTTCAGGTTTGAATGCCCAGAGAAATGTGAGAGGATTCTTTATGGGGGGCCATGGCTTTTTGATGGGAGATTAACTGTACTACAGAGATGGAGCCCAACCATTAGGCATGATAGAGACATGCTTTCCACTGTTCCAGTATGGATCCAATTCCATGGCCTCCCCTTAGGAATGTGGACTAAAGTAATTTTGAATGTTTCTGCGTCGGTAGTTGGTACCCCGCTTTGTTTAGACAGAGCGACTGCCAGGCTAGACAGACTATCATACGCCAGATGTCTTGTTGAAGTAGATGCCAAGAAGCCTCTTCCAAAGACGGTGGGTCTTGAATTGGATGATAGTTCCATTATTAACATCGACACAAAGTATGAAGGTGAACCACCGAGATGTGGCAAATGTGTCTGCTTTGGACACACAGATGAATTATGCCCTGACCAACCCAAGCTCCCTTCAATCCAATCAAACCTTAATCCTAGCGGAGATGCTGCATCACTTAACACCAATACTGCGGAAGGTAATGTTGGAAATAGCACAAAAGCAGGGGCTGTTGGAATGGAGGGTTCTCAGGAGTGTCACAATCTATCTGGGGCTGTAAATCTTATTTCTGGAGGAGAGAATTCTCAGGAGTGTTCCAATATATCAGGGGCTGTCAATCTTATTTTTGGAGGAGAGGTCCCTGTTCAGTTGATGAAATCCCCCGTACTAAACCGTAGCAACACAAGGACTGACAATATGGAAAGGGCTAAGGAGTGTCTCACTCTATTAGTAATTGAACCTGCACAGGGCTTGGAAAAATCCCAATGCGTGGATACTGGAATAACCCCATTGAAGGCTGCCAATGCAGCAGGCAAGAGTGTTGCAACTGTAAGTACTGCAGACAATACAGCATACCATCAAGTCTTGGGTAATTCACCTGCTACCCAGTCACTCAGCATACAAGCTGACTCCAGTGAAGAACATAATGTTATGGGAGAGGGAGCCCGAGAGCATCCTGCGGAGACTTCGAAACAAAGGGCTGAGATGAATGAGGATAAGGAACCGGATGCTATACCTGAAGTGCTAACAACAATCAATCCTGAATGGGAGCAGGCACAACTCATCCACCAAGATCTGGAGAAGTGTACTACAAATGTAAAGAGGGCTTCTACTGGCCAGGCTACAGCTGGGGGAGGATTGCGTAAGAGTATTCGGCTGAAGGATGGATCCTTAGGGAAACCTAATCCAAATATACTCTAATGTCTATTTTCATTTGGAACACAAGGGGTCTCAATAATTCAGCTAGAAGAAGAGACCTACATGATAGATTACAAAAAATAAGGCCTTCGATGCTCATTTTGTTAGAGACAAAGTTGAAGGATGGCAAGTATCAATGGAAATCTTGCATTCCGAAGCATTGGAGATTTGTTGGGAATTTCGCAGCAGACTCAAATGGGAGAATCCTCATTGCCTGGGATACGCTTGTTTGGCAAGTGAGTATTCAGTCTATCTCTACACAACACATCACGCTATGGTGCACCAATATGGAGGGACTTTCATTAGCAATAACGGGGGTGTATGCTTCAAACTTGAGGAGTGAGAGGATGCGGCTGTGGGAATTACTGCTGGAGGATGCGGCAAAGATCGGAAGCAAGGAGTGGCTCTCGGGGGGAGATTATAACTGTGTTCGATACTTGAAAGAAAAGTCGGGGGGAAGACGATGTGTGCAGCAAATCCTAGAAGAGTTCAATGAATGCCTCACCAAATGCTCTCTGTTCGATCTGAAATGCTCCGGCCCAACAATGAGTTGGTGTAACAGAAGATTAGGAGGGGGAAGAATTTCTGCAAGGCTCGATCGGGTATTATGTACATCTAAACTCCTTGATACCCTCCCAGATGCTTTTATGAAGTACTTAGACCCAGGCACAAGTGACCATTCTCCCATGCTAGTCTACTTGCAATTACCGGTGAAATCTTACCCTAAACCATTCAAATTCTTTAATGTGTGGGCTTCTCGTGAAGGTTATCAGGAAGTGGTAAATTCAAGCTGGAGACATGAGGTAGTGGGCTCACATATGCACATAGTGTATATTAAACTTAAGAATCTGAAGCTTGCGTTGAAACAATGGGTGGCAAACCACAAGTCAAATGTGGCCGAATGTAGGGACAATCTACAGAGTTTGAGGAGCAACCCGAAACTATTCTCTGATACTGATCTTCAAATGGAGGAACTTGTGCTTGGCCAACAACTACATAATTTACTCATAGAGGAAGAGGCTATTCTCAGACAAAAGAGTAGGCAATCTTGGCTTACTCTGGGAGATAAGAACACAAAGTTCTTTTACAATGCGATGAAATCAAGGCAGAATCTTAATAATTTAGCCCATATGATTGACACCAATGGAGGCCGAGTTAATACCACTGAGGAGCTTAGAAGAAGTGCTCCTAATTATTATGCATCTCTCTATCACCAATCCAACTACTGGAATGTCTTCCCGAAGCTGGTCGTGAAAAGAATCTTAACCCCTGAAGCGGCTACTTGGCTGGAGAGGAGAATAAGTGATACTGAAATTAAAGAAGCAGTCTTCCAAATAGGGGTGGATAAATCCCCTGGTCCAGACGGATTCAACGGATTCTTCTATCAAAACAGCTGGAGTACTATATGTAAAGACATCACTGATGCCGTCCACTCTTTTTTTTACCTCTGGTATTCTTATGCATCCCATAAATCATACAAACCTGACCCTGGTGCCAAAGAAAACCTCTGCAACTTCTCTGGGTGATTACAGGCCAATAGCATGTTGCAATGTTCTTTATAAAGCTATCAGTAAAGTCATTTGCAACAGGCTTAAGATTGTAGTCCACGAACTTATATCCCCAAACCAGTCAGCTTTTCTTAAAGGCAGACTCCTATCTGATAGTGCTTTGCTTGCCCATGAACAAATCCGAGATTTCAGCAACCCTATGGGGTCTAGAGCCTGCCTTAAGTTAGACCTCCGTAAGGCTTTTGACAGTGTGAACCGGGAATTCATATTCTATATTATGCACCGTATGGGCTTCAGTAGAAAATTTATTTCTTGGATTACTGAGTGCATCTCTACCCCGACCTTTTCTGTGATGATAAATGGTTCACCTGTGGGGTACTTTGAAGGTAACAGGGGTCTCAGACAAGGGGATCCCCTATCCCCTTTCTTGTTTGTGATAACCATGGAGGCTTTCTCTCTCTTAATGGAAAACTATATGATGTCTGGTATTATTCAACCTATGCGGCGATATGGTTCTATATCTCACCTGCTTTTTGCAGATGATTTGCTTTTATTCTGCAGGGCAAATCAACATTCCTTTGCTGGGCTGCTCTCATTGCTTGAAGAATTCTCTAATTTCACGGGATTGGAAATAAATTGGGACAAAAGTATGGCTATATTCAGTAAGGGAACTAAGTCTCCTGTGGAGCTTGCTAATAAGCTGGGGATTAGAATTGGCGCCTCTTTTACCACCTATTTGGGCCTCCCCCTCTCAACCAAATATCCGAAGGCCTCAATGTATGGGAGACTGATTGACACGTGTAACAAGCGACTTATGGGTTGGACATCTAGTTTGTTATCTATAGCTGGCCGCATTGAACTTGTCAGAACTGCTATTTACGGTATGGTCAACTTCTGGCTACAGGTTTACAAAATCCCAAAATCAGTATTGCGAACCATCACATCAACATGCATGAAATTTATTTGTGGCACTTCCCGAGTATGGGCATGGAAGGACATATGCATCCCCAAGAAGGAGGGTGGGGTGGGGTTAAGATTACTTAAGGATCTTAACCTGGCGGCTGGGGTGAGACTCACTTGGCGATTATTAGCCACTGATGGTCTATGGGCTGGGTATATGCGCACTAACTACACAGATGTAAGCCAGTTTTTTGCAGCCAGAGTATTATCTTCGCAGTCAGGCACATGGAAATTCCTTCTGCAATGCAGAACTTTCTCCAAACACCTAATTAAAATGAAAGTCAGAGACGGCATATCAACTCTCTTCTGGATGGATAATTGGCTCCCAGGGGGACCTCTAGCTGAAAATCACAATGTTCCACAGGAGATTATGAAGCGGAGGGTAAGCAACTATTGGATGGGTAATGATTGGACGCAGGATTCGGAGATTGATATAGTCCGGCCTCTCCTATAGAATGTCTTTCTTACTTCGGGCTGTGATTCATGGGAGTGGGCATCTCCAGGCGGTTCATCATTTAAATCCTCTTGGGAAGGAATCCGTCTGCGCAAGGAACAATTTAAATACGAGTCGCTGATCTGGTTCAAGCAGAGTGTGCCGAAGATGAGTATCACCTTGCTGAGAGCTATGCAGGGGAAATTGGCTACTAGAGACCTTCTGAATAAATGGAATCCGAATATAGACACAAGTTGTGTTTTGTGTGAACCGGAATATGCTGGAGCCGAAAGTATGAAGCACCTCTTCTTCGAATGCGAATATTCTAGGTTCATCCTCTGTCGATGTCTCCTGAAGATGGGGGTGACAACCCCAATCGAGCCATTGTTAGATAAAGTAGGGGACTATTTTCTGCAACACTTTGGTAAGAAAGAGTCTATTGGTATACTAGCAAGAACGGTCCTATCATCTGTGATTTGGTACATTTGGAAGGAAAGGAATATGAGAATATTTGATAAGACTAAGAAGTCTAAGACGGCCCTGTTCGAGGAGATCGCTGGAACAGTTAAAGACGCACTCCATCTTCTGGATGCAAATACCCCTGAAGCTAAACTAGCTATGGGAAACTGGGAATTTAGAGATGCAGGCTAGTTGTAATTTTTGACTCTTTGGCCATGTTGTAAATTGGATTGGCTGCTGTGGGGGGTGGGGGTGTTAGGTAGGGGGTGACAGCGCTTGTGCCCTCTCCCCCTCCTTCATCTTCCCATCCTCTACACGGTCATTTGTATTTTGTACTCTGTACATTCTTTCTTCTAATAAAGTTCACACTATTCTTCCATATATATATATATATATATATATATATATATATATATATATATATATATATATATTTTGACAACCCAGAAAAATCCCCAACCCCCTCCCCCTGCCTTTTGGCTTTTTTTAGGAGGGTAAGGCGAGAGCCCGGCCGAGACTATGCAAACTGGGGGGAAACCGCCATGCCCCCAACGGCCCCCGGGTAAGTCCGAGAGGGGAGATGTAGCCCCAGGGTAAATAATTCCACAACAAATTCCACAATAATTACCAAGTCACGGCGGCCATAGGCCTCGAACCCCGCACCCCTTGGCTTTGGAGCGGAATGACTTACCACTGGGACACCCTCTCGTGGGCATATATATATATAGGAAAAGGGGATCTAAGGTGCATCCTAGATGAAAATCTAAGGAGGCGCCCCCATTTCCCCCCATCTCATACTATTTTTTTGGAAATTTTTTCCATGGGTTTTTTGTTCACATCATGGATGATCAACATACCAAATTTCAAGGGATTCCAATACTTTTTGAGCCCCCATCTACCCCTTACAACTTCAACGGCAGAATTACCTGCGCACAACCCCATTGTTCGATGTTTGCAGTAGGTAGACATACTTGTTATGTAGCTCCCCACAAAATTTCAGGTCAATCCAACACCGTTTGAGCCTCCGTTCATCGATTTCAAAAGCGTTGCGCAAAACTGTCCAGAATTAATTTGAATTTTTTTTGCAGTAGGTAGACATACTTGTTATGTAGCTCCCCACAAAATTTCAGGTCAATCCAACACCGTTTGAGCCTCCGTTCATCGATTTCAAAAACATTGCACAAAACTGTCCAGGATTAATTCGAATTTTTTTGCAGTAGGTAGACATACTTGTTATGTAGCTCCCCACAAAATTTCAGGTCAATCCAACACCGTTTGAGCCTCCGTTCATCGATTTCAAAAACGTTGCGCAAAACTGTCCACAATTCTGGACAGTTTTGTGCAACGTTTTTGAAATCGATGAACGGAGGCTCAAACGGTGTTGGATTGACTTGAAATTTTGTGGGGAAGCTACATAACAAGTATATATACCCACTGCAAAAAAATTCAAAAATTACTTACAAACCCCCAACAGCGGGGTTGTATGCGGGTAATTCTGCCTGAGGTCAACCTTAGGTACATTTTTGGGTATATATATATACACACTCTTAGAATCCATTATACTCTTAGAATCCACACACACACACACACACACACACACACACACATATGATTGGCTATGTTTCTTCTTGCGGATATTATCATGGAGTACGAGTAAGTAGGACTATGTTAATATGATATGTTCTTGTTTCTCTTCTAACGATACTTGGGTACGAATATCGGATCTTATGATTCAAATTGTTTTTTTTTGTTTTTTAATAATCATGACGATGTGAGAATGAGTTTCTGATTACTATTAGCTAATCTTCGGATTAAGCAATGTTTTATTTGTTTATCCATAAGAATGTGGCTGTGGGGGTGGGTAGTCACCGTAGTCGCGTTATAAGTCCCGCTGAGGCGAGATGCCGTTAGGGCTGTAAATCGTTGTCTGGTGATTATGCTCTCATGAAACATTTCTTATGTCTAAACAAATTAAAACTGGCTTTTGTAATCCAGTAATTTTATTCTCATATATTATTGGTTATGTTTAAACATTCATAAACTAAGCTTTAGTACTCAATATTTATCAATAGTAAAGAAGCAAGGTAAATCATATTTCTTTATCCCTAGCCTATTCGTAAAGCATGATAAAAATCTGTAAGAACACCCCATGTCAGAACTAGTTTCTGCTTCTACCTCTGCTATGACTTGTAATACGAGTAAAAAGATTAAGAATGCTAGATTGACAGAATTTCTGTCTGATATCGAATCACTTAATAAGTGGTCAATTCCTGATGTTCCTAATAAGGACATTTACAAGATTGGGTTCTTTGATTATAAGTCTTTAATTGCCATAAAGACATTAAAAAGAACCTCCATAGTTGCTTAGCTCTGAAGATATCGAACCATACATGGAACGATACAAATATATCCATATTGGATTGATTCAGGTTGCTTTTCGACCTTTAACCCTTCAAGGATTGAATGCTTCATTACGAGCCTGTTTGCATGATGCTAGATGTCTTAATTGGACTCAGTCCCTTATGGGCATCATGGAAACCAGTCTATGTAATGGACCGATATACTTCAACGTATACCCAAATTTGAGTTTATCTCTTACTGATCCAAATATACTTGAAGCTGTTAGTCTTAATATTAAGTCTCATAGTTATGAATTCTTACCTGGATCAGAGACGGTTGTGATTATATACCGCATCCATTACAAAGCTTTGAGCACTTTAGCTCCCAAGGCTAAAGTTCATACTAAGCTAGACAAAACTGTCTTAGTTGAAACAAATTTACTTTCGTCCCATATTGCTGTCAATAGACAAATCAAATGGACAGAAGTAAAATTTCCTGATAGTTGGGTTATACCCAATGCTATCCAACATCGGCCTATTATGAATAAAGATATTGATCAAATCATCCAGACGGCTGATGGTAATGTTGAGATTATGTTTAATCCTACTAGGACTATCAGACTTTCTGATGTCACTAGTGTTTCCAGAAGATATGTTTCTAGATCTGATTCTCATAAAATCAATGAGGTTCAAGGGATTAATATATCCCATAATAACATACCTTATCCTATTTACCAAGAGAAAGAAAAGCTTTCTCCTACAAACTCTGAAATGAGTTTTCAAATGTAATCTGTTGTTCATGGACTTTACTCCCGACAGCAGAATTAGGGGATTTCTGAATCAGGAATTCCAAAACAAGAGAAACTCTGAGTTTCGTAATTAGTTCTTAAAAGTTTTTTCTGATAGAGAACGACAAGAATTCCGGTCAAGTTATTATGAAACACTTGACAGACAATAAGAGATTATATCTTTTGTTCCTTGGTTTTTGAAGTTATATCTTCAAAGAGAAGTAAAGAGAATTAGTGTTCTTGAAGAACACTACAAGCAATGGAAATCTCAGACATGTTCTCAGACATGTGTTTCCATTAAATCTCTTTATCCTCATACAGAACCTCTAAGGTTAAATGGGCTTTCAACAGCTACCTTAGAAGCAACGGCTTTCATAAAGCCAATTGAGTCTGATGATTCAGTCTTGAGAGAACTTAATAAGCTCATCAAACGGAATAATTACTCTAACATTCACCTTCAAGTTGTTGGTCAACAACTTACGAGGGTTGAGGATATTGTTAATGAACTTATCCGAAAGATGAATAATATTCTGCCATCTCTTATTGAGTTTGAGGAGGTTAAAACCCCTGTTCAAACCAAGCAGGTGGCTATTAAACCACCTATTGGTATCTCTAGTTTTAATATCAGTGATAAGGTAACTACTGAAGTCATTGATGCTTTGACTAAAAATCTTAGTACTTCTAGACTTCATATGGTCTTTACCTCTTCAGTTATTTGCACTGATAATGAGGCAACTTCTAATGATGATTTGGTTATACCAGATCAGGACACATTAGAAAAAGATTTGATTATACCAGATCTTGAGTTAACATCAGAGGATTTGGTTATACCAAATCAAGTTTTGACTATAGAGAATTATTCAGTTATTAATATTGAGGATACATCAGATGACGATCTGGTTATACCAGATCAGGTTACTACTTCTGTTCGTCACACTGAGGATGATGAAACCTCAGAAGATAATCTAGTTTACCAGAACAAGTTTTGGTCATAGAGAGTCAATCTTCTAGTATTAAAGAAGGTTTAGCTTTGTACACTGATATAAAGCTAAGGCATCAACTGAAGTCTTATAGACTTACATGTAAAAAAGAACTTGTAAATTTTGCCAACAATTTGTTCTTGACCAACCTTATGCTATTGATAAGGGAAAACATGCCAAAGGGGATTATAAATCCAGTAAGAAGAAGAATCATATTTCTTCTAAGAAAAAGAATGGTGCTAGTAATATTAAATGTTACAAATGCAGCCAGAAAGGTCATTATATGTCTTCTTGTTATACTAAGAAGAAAATAAATAATATCGATAATAGAAGTCTTCAAAAGACTTATTAAGATTATGATCCACAGTGATAATGAGGAATCAGACGAAGAAAATTGTTTATCATCTTCTTCTGATAATGATTGTCATTATACGAGTAATACTTGTCAGACTACTGATAAATTAACTTATTGGACTGATATTGTTGACATGAATGACTTATCTATAAATGTCATCAATTCTATATTATCCAAAATATTATCTGAAGATCTTCCTTCAGATTTAAAGCATAAACTTCTTGGCTTATTTACTAATCAAAATGATAAAAAAGATAAGTCAAACGTAGACAACGTTTATCGTATGTCTGAAATTATGAAAATGAGACACGATAATACTTCTACAGTATCATCTATCTCAGATCTCAATAAAGAGATTCAACTTCTAAAACATGAGAATAATATTCTCTCTAGAATTAATGAAGAAAGAGATGACAATCCTCAAAATGATCTATCAAGCATTTATAATGCTGAGACATCTTATAAGAATGAATTTTTGAATTTGTTACAGCAAGTAACATCTCAGAAATGGTATATCAATGTGACTTTGGTTATATCCAAGCAAGTCTTTATTTCATATCTTATAGTTCTGATTGATAGCGGTGCAGATCTTAATTGCATTCGTGAAGGAATTGTACCTTCGAAGTTCTTTGAATCTACCACGCAATCTTTGAGTGGTGCAGAAGATAATCAACTTGAAGTAATATTCAAGTTACCCTCACCTCACATATGTGTTCAAAATACCTGTATTCATGTACCATGTGTTCTTGTGAAGAATCTTTCACAACACATCATATTAGGAACACCATTTCTGCACAATATTATGCCTATGCAGAAGATAGACACATATGGTATTTAAGCCAATTATAATGGCAAAGAAATACTATTTCAGTTTATAACTGATCCCCAGACTCGTATATTAAACAAGGTCAATGATATCCTTCTAAGGGATAGACAGATTAATTTTCTGAAAGAAGAAGTTTCATTTGTTCAAATTGAAGAACAATTTAAAAAGAAGACAGGGTTAATAACCCAGACTGAAGATCATTTTTATAAAACTGTCTGTAGTGATATCCCTAATGCATTTTGGGATAGAAAATGTCATATAGTGTCTCTTCCTTATGAATATGACTTCAAAGAGAAAGACATGCCTACTAAATCTAGGCCATGCCAGATGAATCAAGAATATCTTGATCTTTGTAAAAAAGAAATAAGTTCGTTACTTGAGAAGAAACTCATATGGAAGTCATACTCTCATTGGAGTTGTACAACATTTTATGTCAACAGCAATGCTGAGAAAGAAAGAGGTATTCCTCATCTTGTTTTTAATTATAAACCCTTAAATGAGGTTTTAAAGTGGATAAGGTATCATATTCCCAACTAAATAGATTTACTCAATCGCATTAATAATGTGAAAATATTCTCTAAATTTGATCTTAAATCTGGATATTATCAGATACTTATAGAAGAAAAAGATCGATATAAAATGGCATTTGTTGTTCCATTCGGCCATTTTGAATGGAATGTAATGCCATTTGGACTGAAGAATGCCCCTTCAGAGTTCCTGAATATTATGAATGACATATTTATTCCTTCTACGGATTTCATCTTGTCATACATAAATGATGTTTTGGTCTTTTCTTAGGCCTTCGATCAACATATTAAGCATCTAGAAGTTTTTCGTAACTTAGCAGTACGAAATGGGCTTGCTATATCAGCCCCAAAGATGAAATTGTTCCAGACTCAAATTAGATTTTTGGGTCATAATATTCAAAAAGGAATTATAGTTCCTATTGATAGA
This sequence comes from Scilla litardierei, assembly GCA_030789695.1. NCBI lineage: Eukaryota > Viridiplantae > Streptophyta > Magnoliopsida > Asparagales > Asparagaceae > Scilla > Scilla litardierei. The sequence continues at coordinate 763,340,943 of CM061142.1, forward strand.
AGTATTGAATTTGCTTCTAAATTCCCTAATAACATTAGTGATACTAAACAGTTGCAACGATTTCTCGGTGCACTCAATTATGTTACAGATTATTACCATAATCTTACCTCTGACACTGCTATTTTATATAGTAGATTAAGGACGAATGCTTCCCCTTGGACGGATCAACATACAGTTGCTGTCCGCAAAGTCAAACTTAATGTTAAGCATTTACTATGTGTACATCTTGCTCATACACAATGGTCTAAGATTGTTGAGACGGATGCGTCTAACATCGGTTTTGTAGGCATCCTCAAACAGATTGATCCTATTACTCTTAAAGAGCAATTAGTTCGGTTTACCTCTGGTAAATGGGATCAAGCATAATTTAAATATTCCACCATTAAAAAGGAAACGTTAGCTATTATCAAATGTTTTCATAAATTTCGAGATGATATTCTCAATCAGTAATTTATTTTAAACAGATATTTTCCAGATGGTAGGCGGAATTTTCCATGTACCAATTTGATATTCGATTTATTCGAGGTCATGATAATCATTTACCTTTTTTTCTCACTCGTGAGTTTTTACAGGGTACTCATGAACCACCGTGACTCCTCTTTCTTTCAGGAAGGAGGGTTAGCAAAGAGAAGAAGTCATACTTCGACTCTTGATCATACTTCGGCTTTTGAGAATCAGGCTGTGCAAAATCGGAGTAATACTCCAAAGAGTTTTATAGACTCAATTCCTGATATTCCTACCAGTGAAAAAAATTGGTTTCTTTGACTACATGCTTTTAGAGAAAACCAATATTATTTATCACAATGAACAGACTATACCATTGCTCAGTCATAAAGATATCGAACCATATATGGGTCGATATGATTATGTCCATATTGGACTAGTCCAAATTGCGTTTCAACCCCTAATACCAAAAGGACTTAATATGTCGTTATTCACATCTCTTCATGATGATCAAAGCTCCGATTGGACACAATCTTGGTCACAATCCCTTAACGGAGTAAAGATTAACATAAGGAAGTTCACTCCATTCTGCTTCCATTGTCCTTATCTTAAAAGCAAGCTGGTATATTTAATATATACCCCAATTTGAGTTTATCTCTAAAAGATTCAAACATATTTGAAGCTATGAGTATTTATATTCAGACTCAAGGGTGTGAATTTGTTCATGGATCAGAGGAAATTGCAATAATATATCGCATCCATGATGATCCTTTGGGTATCAAAATACCCATTATGAGTTATGACTCGAAGAGCCACTCTTAGTGAAAATAGAGTGCCAAAGATACTAAAAAGGTATCAAGGAATTAAAAAGAAATTTCTTATAAAGAGTTATACTCTTTTGGTAAATTATTTTACCTTTTAAAAAGTTATACTTATCTGCCCCTCCTGAAGATAAGATCAGATCAAAGAAGATTTGGGGCGCGATGGGGCCCACAGAGTACTCGACACCTATCTTACTTTGAGTTGAGCCTCGGGGAGCCACTCTTAGTGGGAAATATCAACTGGAAATAGCAGCATCATTCTCAGCAACTCAGTAAAAGAAGACAAAATAAAGTCGCAATAAGCACAGTGAAGATTCTTAAACAGTATAACACTGATGCAGGCACTGTAACAAAACACTGTAGCAGTCCGGTAGCATACTGTAGCGCTGCCACCAACATACAATTTAACGTTGCTTCAGTCTGAATTATTGCTGCATCTTCATTATTGAAGCATCTTCACTATTTGGCCAGAGGAATACGCACTCATCAAGCCAGCTGTTATTAAAGGATCACTCATAAGGAGCCCTTACAGCTATAAAAGGATGCAAAAGGCTTCATCTTCAGCATCAAACTTTTATCACACTTTTCTCCATCGAATTCTATTTCGACCTCTCTCAGTGTTAAACACTTGTATCTTTTCTGAGCTTTCTTTCTTTCTTTTTAATTTTTAGTTTTTGTAAACTGGAGCCAGGGCTTGAAGGCTACAGTTTCAAGCTGTAAGCATTTTATTTTTGGTATTTAATATACACTTTGGTATCCTGGTAGAAATTGGTGTGTGTATATATATATATCTCACAATACTTATAAGAAAATAATGTAGGCATTCAAGTCTACATACCTAATACTCATACTAATTATACTAACAATTATATAAACACACATATCTATATGATATCCACACATATGTACATATATAATGAGCTATACCAAATTAGTGTACACCTACATACATAATGTATATATACAAGTACACTAAACACACAACCATAAATATTAATAGTCATACCTATACTAATTCACATTATCATAAAATATATTCCACTAATATTTCCATACAAACATACACTACTATATACATCAATACATCAAGTATACTTACATATACAAATATTCAAGTATATCATACACATGGTATTACAATATAAGTCTATAACCGCTCCTCCTTAAATAAATAAAACTATTACTTTCGGGGCATTCAAATATTTACACTTCTAGGGAATTCAATCTTGCATCTTACTGGCTCGCCACATACCATTTCCATAAACTAGTTTCTTAAATGTTGATGTTGGCAAAGACTTTGTAAATAGATCTATAAGACTGTTTGATGAGCGAATTTGTTTAACATCAACTTGTCGACTTACTTAGAGTTCATGAGTATGGAAAAATTTCGGCAATCTTTGTTTGATCTTGTCACCCATAATATATCATCCCATGACTTGTGCAAAGCAGGCGACATCATCCTCATAAGTTATAGTGGGAGAATCATCAACCGGTTTCAATCTACCAGAATTTTAGATATGTGCTATAACGGATCTTAACCAAACACACTCGCTTCCTCCCCAATAAAGAGAAATAATTTCCGAGTGGTTGGAAGATGTGGCTACTAGCGTTTGCTTAGTAGAACGCTAAGAAATGGTTGTGTCATTATAGCAAAATAGATAACTAGTTTGAGAACAAGCTTTGTGCGGATCAGATTTATATCTCGCACCAGCATTTCCTACTAAGCCATTTTTAGTACTTTGCTTAGAGTAGAATAACCCGAAGTCTATGGTGCATCGGAGATAACGAAAGGTATGTTAATTTCATAACATCTCTGAGTTAGCTCAGAACTAAAATGTGAGAATAGATTTACTGTGAAGGTTATGTCAGGTCTTGTGCACTGTACCAAGAACATCAGTCCCCCGATAGCATTGAGGTATGGTACTTCATGACCAAGTATATCCTCGTCAAGCTCTTTAGGACGAAATGTGTCCTTTTGGGGATCAAGAGACCTTACAACCATAGGGGTGCTCAAAGGATGAGCCTTGTCTATATTAAAACATTTAAGTAGTCTTTCACAATATGATAATTGATGGATAAGTAGTCCATTTACTTTGTGCTCAACTTCTAGACCAAGACATAATTTGGTTTTACTCAAATCTTTAACCTCAAACTCCATTTTCAAATATTCAGCAGTTTTAGACAACTCTTCAGGAGTTCCAATCAAATTCATATCGTCGACATAAGCTGCTATCATAGCGAATCCGATTTGAGATTTCTTAATAAACATGCATGGGCAAATGGGATCACTCATGTAACCTTCCTTAATAAGATAATCACTTAAGCATTGATATCATATGCAACCAGATTGCTTTAACCCATATAAGTATATATCTTTGTAACTTTATTGAGTATAAGTTGCTGGGAGTGTATGATGTAGGCATTTTGAATCCTTCGGAAATTTTTCATAAATATCAGAATATAATGAACCATATAAGCATGCCGTCACAACATCCATAAGATGCATTTCTAAATTTTCTTGGGTCACCCAACTTATGAGAAAACAAAAAGTAACTGTATCCATCACATGTGAATACTTTTCATCATAATCAATCCCAGTATTGAGAGAATCTTTGGGCTACGATTCGGGCTTTATACCTCATGATGTCTTTTTTTTCATTTCGTTTTAAGACAAAGTCTCATTTTGAAACCAACTGGTTTTACATTGTCAGGTGTTTTATTTATATGTTCAAAAACTTCACGTTTGGCAAGGAAAGTCAATTCAGCCTATATTGCTTCCTCTCATTTGGGCCAACCATGTCTTTATGACATTTAATTATAGACTAAGGTTTATAATCATCATTCATAATCTTTTGAGCTACTGAGAAAACAAATGCATCATCGATGATCTTCTCTGTTTACGAGTGATTTTTCACCTGCAAATCGATAGTATGGAGGGTGCGGGGTCAACGCGGTCAAAGGGGACACGCGGGACCCCCGTGTTGTCGTGGTAGCCATGTGAGACGGAGATGACCCGGGTGGTCGGTCGATGGCGCTTTCGCTTGAGCGGGAAGGTGCCGTTCCGATCTCCGGCGGGCCGAGGGGTAGCCTCGGCGGGACGACAACTTCCGTGATCGGTAGAAGGCGGGGTCGCTCGGTGAGGGGACGCGCGGATCTTCACGTCGGCTAGCCAAGGGGAGGCCTCGGCAGAGCGACTATCTTCTGGTGGTGGAGACGAACGGGCTCGGGGACGAGGGCGCTCGGCTCCGGCTGTGATGACGCTGAGGGGTAGCCTCGGCACCACAGGATCTCCTGGACCTAAATGGACAAAGGGGCTCGTCAGGGGGGTCGGACCTTGGTTCCGACCGAATCCCCTCCGATGCCAAAGTCATATCTAGTCTGAGGGATGCTAAATGTTTACGGGTGATTTTTCACCCGCAAATCGATAGTATGGAGGGTGCGGGGTCAACGCGGTCAAAGGGGATACGCGGGACCCCCGTGTTGTCGTGGTATCCATGTGAGAAGGAGATGACCCAGGTGGTCGGTCGATGGCGCGTTCGCTTGAGCGGGAAGGTGCCGTTCCGATCTCCGACGGGCCGAAGGGTAGCCTCGACGGGACGACAACTTCTGTGATCGGTAGAAGGTGGGGTCGCTCGGTGAGGGGATGTGCGGATCTTCACGTCGGCTAGCCAAGGGGAGGCCTCGGCAGAGCGCCTATCTTCTGGTGGTGGAGATGAACGGGCTCGGGGACGAGGGCGCTCGGCTCCGGCTGTGATGACGCTGAGGGGTAGCCTCGACGCCGCAGGATCTCCTGGACCTGAATGGACGAAGGAGCTCGTCAGGGGGGTCGGACCTTGGTTCCGATCGAATCCCCTCCGATGCCAAAGTCAGATCTAGTCTGAGGGATGCTCGGTGGGATCGGACTCGGTTCACGGAGAGACCAAGCCCCGATCCTCGAGCCGAGCTATGGAGGAGAAATATGTAAATGCAGAAGAAGGTGTAAGATGGAGTTTGTGATACCTCCGTTGCAGATCGTGAAGATCCCCCCACTCGTGGTGATGTGCCTCCTTCTTCATATAGGGGAGTCCCCTAGTAATGGGCCATGATGAGGGCGTGCTCATGGGGAATGTTGACCCCAATAATCGCCACGCTTTATGGAGAGATGAATGCCATGAAGGCGGGCCATAATTGGTGAGTTTATTGCCATGAAGGCGGTTGCCATGTTTGGCGAGCCATGATGGTTGGAGTGATGGCCATTTAAGTCGGGCCATTATTGGCGAGAGTGATGGCACTTGGCGGTTGCCATATTTGGCGAATGTTTCCTTGATTTGGGCCCCGATTTTCTCCACTATGGACGTGGACAGTCTCTTGGGCCTTCGTCTTGGGTGGAGAAGCGCGGCCCGCCCGTAATATCCTTGGGCCGGGGTCCCAAGGCCGTAGTAGACTTGGCTCCTCTGGGCCCGGTCAAAATAGTCGTAACAATTGCTCCCATCTTCCGAGCTCTACCATTGTTGATGTGGAGGTCGGGAGATGTAGTATAAGGGGGGAGAAGTTGCTCTCCCTGTAAAGTTCGATCCGTCTTGCAGAGTTGACTAGTGACGATAAATTGTCGGTCCGAGATTCATTCGGTTGCGAGGGGAGTCGCCCCTCGACTTACGGCCGACGAAGGAGTCTGGTCAGTCAGCTGGGGAGGCTGCCTACAGTCTTACGGCCGATCTCGTTTGTTCGGTGGCGGGGAGGTCACCCCTCGACTTACGGCCGATGAAGAAGTGAGTCGGCCAACCGGGGGTTTCCCCCGGCCCTTTGACCGATCTGATCGTTCAGTTGCGAGGGGAGTCGCCCCTCGACTTACGGCCGACGAAGAAGTGAGTCGGCCAACCGGGGGAGTTGCCCTCGACTTACGGTCGATGGAGAAGTGGGTCGGCCAACCGGGGGAGTTGCCCCCGGCCCTTCGACCGATTTGTTCGCTCGGTTGCGAGGGGAGTCGCCCCTCGACTTACGGCCGACGGAGAAGTGAGTCAGCCAACCGGGGGAGTTGCCCCCAGTTCTTCGACCGATTCGTTCGTTCGTTTGCGAGGGGAGTCGCCCCTCGACTTACGACCGACGGAGAGGTGAGGACCTTGTGAACACTTTTGAAGATTCCATGGTGGCTCTTCGCAAGTACTTCGTCCAGCTCAGGTGGATGCAGGAGCTGTTCGGCAAGCGGGGACCCTGCAGCTCGGTCGGAGGAGCGGTCTGGATGCTCGAACTCGGATGGTGGCGCTTCGGCCAGATCGGCTCTACCACGGTCGGAGGAGCTGCTTGGTTGCTCGAACTCGAATGGTGGTGCTTCGGCCAGATCGGCTCAGGCACGGTTAGAGGAGCTGATTGGTTGCTCGAACTCGGACGACTGTGGTTTGATTAGATCGGTTTGGCCCGGCTTGCAAAGAGAGCTCGGCATGACCGGTAACTCGGCTTTGAACTCGGACGATGCTGGATCGAACGGGCGCTTGGACCCAAAAACTTCCCTCGTTTAGGCGACGAGGGATCTCCTCGCTCAGGTTCGATCTTGGAGATGAGTGGGGGCGGGCATCTCCCCGCTCAGGCGGCTCTTGGAGCCGAGATGCTCAAGAACCTTGAGATGCCTCTTGAAGTGTTGATGACGAAGTGTCGTTTGGGAGAGCTTGTACTGGTCTGCTTGGAAGGCGGAGGTTTTGCGTCATCACCTCAGTTTCTGCTCCGCTACTGTTGAGTGAGCTTGGGATGCGGAGGTAGTCGGTGTCCTCCCACGCACATTATCCCTGCCCTCTCCGTGAATCAGTTTTGCCTAGAAAGGTGGCGAACTCGATCCATCGGAAATTTCATCGAGTTGGCGCAAGTCGGAGGGCTCGGACTGAGGTAGGTCTGCTATCTCGGCTGGTTCAACAGCTCCGTCACATTGGGGGGATAACTTTGTAAGCTCGACAAGGTGGCTTGGCGTTGAGACTCAGATACTTGGCAAGGTGGTCGGCCTCCTCCTGGGTCGGTTGAACTGGTGTGGTCGGCCTCCTCTCGGATGGGTCGGCCTCGTCTAGACACAGCTCCAGTTCTATTTCCAAGTTCAGCTCCAGCTCCCGCTCCAGCTCTAGCTTTTGTCTGGATCCTAGCTTCTGCTCCAGCTCCGGCTCCAGCTTTTGTCTGGATCCTAGCTTCTGCTCCAGCTCCGGCTCCAGCTTTTGTCTGGATCCTAGCTTCTACTCCAGCTCCGGCTCCAGCTTTTGTCTGGATCCTAGCTTCTGCTCCAGCTCCGGCTCCAGCTTTTGTCTGGATCCTAGCTTCTGCTCCAGCTCTGACTGCCATTGGTCACAGTTTATCATTAAGGCGAGCTTTAGCTAATTCGACTGAACTGAGATCCATTTGACGGGACGAGCAACATGGCGAAGGCGACCTCCCACCGAAATGAGCTTAGCATGTCACCCACTCTTCGATGGATCGACAACTAAGCATGGCGCCTACCTTTCGAGAAGCTGTTCGGGAAGGATACTGCTTGTCGGTCGACGTAGATCACGACCCTCTGCTTTGATCTCCCGACGACTACGACGGATTTGGAGACAACTTTGTCGAGGTCAAAGTCGAGGAGTGATCAGCCATCGAGTCGGGGAGGCCGTCTGCACGGAGTGTGTATCGGTGCTGGTCTTGCGGTGTCGGTGCTAAAGAGTTGGTCTCTGGTTGGTGTCTCCACACCAGAAAATGGTGGGTTGCACACCAAATATTCCATCGCCACGACCATGTCAGGGATTTGTCCTCCAAATTCTATTCCCGCTCAAATCTGTCGTATGAAGGGCCTTCATCCACCCAGGTTCTGGCCACATTGAATAGGCTCAGTGACGAAGCCCAGATCGAGTTCGGAACGGGGGGAGAGGCTCGGATGCTCGGACGGAAGCGAGCTCGGTTAGATTGGTAGCGGTAGCTCTGCCCGATCTGTGCCTCAAAAGCTCAGACGGAGGTGAGCTCGGTCGGATTGGTAGCGGTATCTTCGCCCGATCTTCGACCCGTATGCTCGGAATTCGGAGCTCAGAGACGACATCACCAGAAAGGGAGCCTCGGCCCCGATCTACCGTCGCAACTTGGTTCTGAGCATTGGTAGCTCGGATGGGCTTGGTCGAACAGGCTTGGTCGAACAGGCTCCCTTTGGTCAGGCGTTCAGGATGCGGGTGTTCTCAATGGTTGTGAGTAGGCACCATCTTGTCGCTAAACACATGGTGGAAGTAGCGATTATTTTGGCCATCTGAGCATAGAATATCTGTATTGAGGTCCCAACAGAGTAAGCACTAGTGGCAAGATAATTCAAATGCTGAGCGTCGATCAGCCTTCAATTGATTTCGTGTAGATGCATGGGACATTTCCTACAGCGCGAGCCCCCACCGATCACAGTCATTGACAGTGCGTGTTCCCTTCACTAGCCAAACAATTACAGTTGTAATAGCAGAAATTGAGATGCTGCTGCAACGAAAATCGGCTGGAAAAATTGCATATCATGTGAAGATTTGTAAAGAGAGTCTTATCTGGAAAATAAACTCAATATTGGAGGCAGCGTCGGTTGTGTAGATGTCCGCGGGCGCGAAGTCGAGTTCGACGAGGAACCTGAGGCTGTCCGTAACGTGGCGGTTTAGTGGGTGGATCTCGCCGACGGGAACCGGTGTCTTGGATCCACCTCCACCGATTCGAAGCCGACGATCGTCGATCTGGCCACCTCATTGAGCTTCAAGAGGGGGCGGGAGAGTTTGGTCGCCCAGATGCCCTCAGTGACAAAGTTGACCCGGCGCGGGATTGATGGATGGAGCTAGCTCAGGAGCGCAGTAGCTCGGAATGCAAGTTTGATGGTGGGGCTTCCGGGTTTGACGGAGGTTCTCAACTCGCAGAAGGTGCAGCGACTGGAGGGAACCTCGATCGATGTCCAGGCAAGGTGTAGAGTCTTCGATCTTTGGCGATATATGTGATGACGACAGAGGATTTGCCTAGGCAGGGTCATATCTGGCAGGCCATCTCTGACCACCGGCGGGTTGGTCAATTTTGCATAGACCATAGGAGGGCCGATCGGGGTCCAGATCGCTGGGTTATCGAGTGATCACTCATCGGTCGATTGCTGGAGTTTGATCAGTCATCACAACGGTCGGGATGTGTCCATCAATCATCTTGTTGGATCAAAAGTGAGCTCGGACTGTCGATTTCTGACGAATTCGAAGCTTCGCTAGATCTACGACCTCAGAGGTTGGCTCGGAGTTTTGATCAGAATTCCCCTCGAGTCGACCAGCTCGACTGGTTCGGATGTCGTTGGAACCAAGGTGCTGTTGAGTCGAAAGGGCTTCGATCGGCAGGGCGAGGAGTTCCGACTGGTGGGGTTGATTCCTCGAGTGCTCCCGTGTCCTCGGTGGGTTGACAAATCAATGTTACAAGCACCTAGGTCAAGCTCCTGGGGTTGTTGATATCACCGAGTGGATCTTGAGCTTAGATGTCACCAATATCACCGATTGGGTCTTGGATTGATCGATCCGAGCTCGATTAGTTGCTGGTTGGATCATGCCTGAGTAGGTTGATCATTGGGCTGAATGCTATCTCGTCGGTGGAGTACTGGAGGCGGCCGGAGACGGGTTGGTTCATCATCGCCACCGGGACAGTGACGCCTCATGAAGATGGATCCCACATCGATACAGAGTCTCTTCCGACTTGGGGCTCCTTCGCGATGATGAATCGAGTTCGTGCGAACCAACCATAGGCTCGACCTCGCCGGAATCGGAGTCGCAGCATCACTCGTCAAGTTCCCTCGGCGCATGCCCTATTCGACGAATCTCATCCTTGCCGAGCGCTCTCCAGATTGCCCAGCCATAAGACTCGTTCGGACCTGATTCATCGTTTCTGATGCCACCGATCCATCCTCTTTCGACGAGGAGACGACCATCCTAGAGGGGCGCGACCCCAAACTCAGGGTTTATGGTGGAAGCAGGATCCGGCATCTTGCCGGTATTCTCGAAGTCCTCCTCGGCCTTGACGCCCTCATGGATGAGGAGCGGTGGCGTGGAGCAGATCGTTCTGCTACTATTCAGCAGCTCCGCAAGTTGGCAGAGTGTCATCCTCGGGGGTTCAGGTCGGCATTCTCGGTGGCTTCGAAGTGAGGCATGGAGCAGATCGGTTTGCTTGGCCACTCAGCGGGGTGATAAACCGATGTCCTCAGCCTCCTCAGTTCGGTGGCCCGTATATTGTCGTGGCTCGAAAGAGATGCAGATGGCTACCCATGTCAGATCTGGCCGCGACATCGAAGAAGTCGAAGACGCTTGCAACCAGATCGCTGGTTCCCTTCCAGAGGATGATCTCGGGGGGTGAGAGAGAGTGCGCGGCAGGGATGTCACTGTTCGAAGCGGCGTCGATGGAGATGGCAGAGGGACCGGATCAGGCCAGATCCAGGTTTGAACTCCGGATTTGGGTCTTCGGCATCTTTGACCGCTGTAATCTTGGTAAAAAATGAGGAGAGGTTTCCGCACATCACATTGAATGATCATTTAAAACTAATTCCTTATTGTTTCAGGCCTGCTGGCGTAATCAATTTAAATGGTTTTAAAGTGGATCAATTTAAATGGGGTAATCAATGTGTGTGCCGACCATTTCTTTCCCAATTACCCCCGCACACCGTCTCTCGAGGTCTCGGGGCCGAAGGCGATGACAGTGATCCGATTCGGGTGGAAGCCGGACTCACGGGGAGCGGGTTGACTTTCACCTCTCGGAGATTAGCTCTTCAAGATTTTATTAGCGGAAGAAATTATTGTCGATGTGGTTGTTTGACGTGGGTGCTGTTCGCGATCCCACAGACGGCGCCAAATGTTTACGGGTGATTTTTCATCCGCAAATCGATAGTATGGAGGGTGCAGGGTCAACGCGGTCAAAGGGGACACGCGGGACCCCCGTGTTGTCGTGGTAGCCATGTGAGACGGAGATGACCCGGGTGGTCGGTCGATGGCGCGTTCGCTTGAGCGGGAAGGTGCCGTTCCGATCTCCGGCGGGCCGAGGGGTAGCCTCGGCGGGACGACAACTTCCGTGATCGGTAGAAGGCGGGGTCGCTCGGTGAGGGGACACGCGGATCTTCGCGTCGGCTAGACAAGGGGAGGCCTCGGCAGAGCGACTATCTTCTGGTGGTGGAGACGAACGGGCTCGGGGACGAGGGCGCTCGGCTCCGGCTGTGATGACGCTGAGGGGTAGCCTCGGCACCGCAGGATCTCCTGGACCTGAATGGACGAAGGGGCTCGTCAGGGGGGTCGGACATTGGTTCCGACCGAATCCCCTCCGATGCCAAAGTCAGATCTAGTCTGAGGGATGCTAAATGTTTACGGGTGATTTTTCACCCGCAAATCGATAGTATGGAGGGTGCGGGGTCAACACGGTCAAAGGGGATACGCGGGACCCCCGTGTTGTCGTGGTATCCATGTGAGAAGGAGATGACCCAGGTGGTCGGTCGATGGCACGTTCGCTTGAGCGGGAAGGTGCCGTTCCGATCTCCGGCGGGCCGAGGGGTAGCCTCGGTGGGACAACAACTTCTCTGATCGGTAGAAGGTGGGGTCGCTCGGTGAGGGGACGTGCGGATCTTCGCATCGGCTAGCCAAGGGGAGGCCTCGGCAGAGCGACTATCTTCTGGTGGTGGAGACGAATGGGCTCGGGGACGAGGGCGCTCGGCTCCGGCTGTGATGACGCTGAGGGGTAGCCTCGACGCCGCAGGATCTCCTGGACCGGAATGGACGAAGGAGCTCGTCAGGGGGGTCGGACCTTGGTTCCGACCGAATCCCCTCTGATGCCAAAGTCAGATCTAGTCTGAGGGATGCTCGGTGGGATCGGACTCGGTTCACGGAGAGATCAAGCCCCGATCCTCGAGCCGAGCTATGGAGGAGAAATATGTAAATGCGGAAGAAGGTGTAAGATGGAGTTTGTGATACCTCCGTTGCAGATCGTGAAGATCCCCCCCACTCGTGGTGATGTGCCTCCCTCTTCATATTGGGGAGTCCCCTAGTAATGGGCCATGATGAGGGCGTGCTCATGGGGAATGTTGACCCCAATAATAGCCACGCTTTATGGAGAGATGAATGCCATGAAGGCGGGCCATAATTGGCGAGTTTATTGCCATGAAGGCGGTTGCCATGTTTGGCGAGCCATGATGGCTGGAGTGATGGCCATTTAAGTCGGGCCATTATTGGCGAGAGTGATGGCACTTGGCGGTTGCTATATTTGGTGAATGTTTCCTTGATTTGGGCCCCGATTTCCTCCACTATGGACGTGGACAGTCTCTTGGGCCTTCGTCTTGGGTGGAGAAGCGCGGCCCGCCCGTAATATCCTTGGGCCGGGGTCCCAAGGCCGTAGTAGACTTGGCTCCTCAGGGCCCGGTCAAAATAGTCGTAACAATCTCATTGCGATCATATATCACATTACAATAATTTATGGAATTTTCATAATTTTCCGATGTAATGATCCCTTCATGGGTTTATGCCACTCAAAGGCAGCATGCTCTCCTTGAGTAGGATTTGGTACCACTTGAGAGACAATTTGTTTTCCTCGAGAAAGATCAAGGAGCTCTTCTAGAGCAGGTTTTTCATTCCTTCCCCTTCTTCTTCGAGGAAAATAGACTTTAGATCCCATCAATCGACTACGCTTAAAGCGTATGCCATTTTGATACATGCCATTATGTTCTGTAGGAACATTTATTCTAGCTGGAACATTTACAGCTGGGATATGAGACTTTGTGATTTTGGCAATCTCATTAAATGCATCAGGAATTTTGTTTGCAATAGCTTGTAAATGGATCAAATATTGCACGTTATTTTCACATTCAGGAGTTCTTGAGTCTAAATGTAATATACTTTTCTCATTCTATGAGAAAATCTCAACATTTTTCTGCTTTTCGATCGTGGAAGCTTTTGGTGTCACAAGAGAACGGAACATTGTTTCATCAAAATGACAATCCGCGAATCTCACGGTAGAAAGATCACCCATCAACGGTTCAAGGAACCTAATAATGGACGAGGAAGCAAATCTAACATAAATACCCAAACGATTTGGGGACATATTTTAGTCCTTTACAATGGTGCTACAGGCACTGCACCATGCAACCAAAGGTGTGAAGCTATGAAATGTCTGGCCCATGGCCTATAACTAATTAAAGGGGGGAATATTGATGCGAAGTAATAGGTCGCAATCTAAGAAGTGATGCAACATGCAATACAGTGTGCCCCATGCCGAGTAAAGAAGCTTTATCATCATTAACAAAGTTCGAGCAGTCATTTGAATTCGCTTAATCTAGGATTATGCCAATCCATTTTGAGTATAAACATGGGAAACTGGATGTTCAACTTCGATTCCCAAAGAAACACAATATGCATTAAATCTCTTTGATGTGAATTCTCCTGCATTATCCATCCTTACGCTCTTAGTTTGATAATAATGGAAATGTGCTCGAAGCTTTATGATTTGCGTAAGCAAACGTGCAAATGCGACGTTGCGCATAAATAATAGGCAAACATTGGACCATATGCAGGATGCATCCACTAATTATTGAGTATTGATTCCCCGGATTTGGTTTTGGATGATGAGCAAACATAAATATCGTGTACTAACTCTCTGTGAGCGCAGTTATGGAGATCGTCGCCAAAAGAATACGTACATAAAAAGCGACATCTCAAGACTTCTCAATACGCGTGATCGTGTGCCTGAAGCTTCGTTGAAGCTCAAGGAGCAATATTGAAGTCAAGAAGAATGAAGATTGAAGCTTTGAAGACGGTTCGTCATGTTTTATTTATTGTCTTCTAGCTTCATAGATTAGAATGTTAAGCCTTGAGTAGGACTTACATTATTATCTTCATTTCGCTCATATCTTAGAGCTAGGATTATCTTAGAAGCCATTAGAAACTTTCCCGAAGCCTATCGCTTCTTCCCTCGGCTTCTGGTGCATCTTAGTTGGTTCAAGTAGAAGAACCAACCGACTAGATGACTATCTAGTCGGTCGGCAACTCTTCATGAACCGACTAGATGTCCTTGCTCATTTCAGCTCTTTCCCTGTTGATCAATTAGTCGGTCCAAGAAGGTTCACCGACCGACTAGATGACGATCTAGTCGGTTAGGAATCCTTCTCAGACTGACTAGATATCATTGCCTCTGTACAGCCTAAGTTACTGTTTACAGTTAGTCGGTCAAAGCACATCGACCAACCGACTAGTAGAGAAACTAGTCGGTCGGAATTTGTTCTTAAACCGACTAGCTGTACTTGTATTCAGCCTATTCGATTTCGACTCTTAGTCGGTCAAAGAACACTCACCGACCGACTAGTTGTGAAACTAGTCGGTTGGCAAGTCTTCTTAGACCGACTAGTTCCTTATTGTCTGAACTTCTCCATTTGGTTGTTCAGATATTAGTCGGTTCATGTTGAATCACCGACCAACTAGTTGAGGAACTAGTCGGTCAGTGATCCTTCTTAGACCGACTAACTGCTTCAGAAATATGACCGTTGGGAATCTTTTGAGCACGATTTTTCTTGCCTCTATAAATACAAACCTGATTCGTTTGAGGCAGGGTTAGAGGTCCATTATCAAAGTTATTTCAGACCTAAGAGAGGAGTTTTCTCAAGCTATTTCTAAGCTCTCTCTTCCTCACTAGAATCTCTCCCTCACTCTTTGAGCCAATATCCTCAAGAGAGATTCTCTCTATTGTGAGCCTCTCAAGCTAAGAGCTTGATCCAAGGTCACCAACTCCACCCTAGGCTTCCATTGCTGGTCAACTTCTTGGAGCTATGGTTTGGTGACATCTTCTTCCTCAAAATCCCTCTTTGCCCTAATTTGGTAATTATACTCAAGGCATTTGATTTTGTGGTAAGTGTTTCATTATTTCATCGCATTTGATATTTGAATTGTTCTCTCGGTTGTGAGAGAAGTGTGTGATCCAGGGTTGTGGGATTCACATTTTCATTGTGTATGATTTGGTCTTGTAGAGGTTTTCTACAAGAATTTCATAGTGCAAAATCTTGGGTTAGTAGTTTCTAACTCAAGTATCCGGAGGGGATCCGGGTGGTTGGGACGTAGGATCATCGGGAACAAGTCGGGGAGACTTGGGTGGATCCGAACCCGTTACATGCTTTGTTTGCGTTTGTCTATTCTTCTTGTTTGTAGTCTATTCCGCATTGTTGTTTGTGTGTTTGCACAATAATTAGGAATAACTCTCTTGATTATTTTAAAGTACTATTCACCCCCCCTCTAGTACATGTGCAGTAGCTTCACAGGGCACTACAATTGGTATCGGAGCCAGAGTTCAAAGCTATGACAAACAACGACTACAACGTCTTCAAGGATCGTTAAGGATCTTCTTCAGTTATGGAAGGACAATCCTCTGTCAGGCCTCCTCACTTCAACGGTACCAACTATGGGTACTGGAAATGCCGGATGGAAACCTTCTCCCGGAGCGCTGCACTTTGGAGAGCCACGATGACGGAGTATGTCGAGCTCGCCGAAGAAGATTTCGCGAAGTGGACTACCGCAGAGGTCACCGCGGAGGTAAATAATGCCAAGGCCATGAATGCCTTGCAATGTGCGTTGGAGCCCGAAGACTTCAACAAGATATGCACATGTAAGAGTGCATATCAAGTATGGAACCAACTCCTCATATTGCATGAAGGAACGAGCACGGTAAAAGATTCTAAACTCGTTGTCGCTAACAAATAATTCGAGTTGTTTAACATGGAACAGGGTGAAACTATGAAGGACTACTATGCTCGCTTCGTGGACATATCCAACGAATTGGAAGCTCTTGGGAAGATCTACACCCAAAAGGAGAAAGTCGCGAAGATTATTGACGGACTTCCTTCTTGTTGGGAAAAGCGTACCTTCGCCATCGAGGAAGGTAACGATATGAATAAGTACACTGTTGTACAACTAATGGGTACCTTGTTGTCTTACGAGGTACGCAAGGAAAGTAAGATCAAGATGAAGGAGAAGATGAAGGCGTACTTGAAACAAGACGAGCCAAAGAAAAAGGCGATTACGTACAAGGCCGCTCCATCTACCGATGATGAAGAGTCGGAAGACGAGTTGGACATAGAAGCTTTGGCCGAGATGGCAAAGAAGTTCGACCGATTCTTCCGAAAAGGTAACTTTAGGAATAAATCTAAAGTTAGTTCGACTAATGCTTCTACTTCCGTGTGTTATAAATGCAACAAGCCAGGACACATCAAGCCGGTTTGTCCTCTCAACAAATACAAGGAGAAGTGGAAGGCATCCAAATACGACAAGTCGAGAAAGTACAAGAAAGGACTTGTCGACACATTCACCGACTTGGAAGAGGACTCCTCAAGTGGAGAATCGGATGATGAACGCGTGGAGAAAGTACACACGTGCTTCATGGGAAAAGAGGAACGCGATCAAGAGACCTCCTCTGATGAAAGCGAGGATGAAAGCGAGGATGAAGGCGAAGAGGTAACTGTGGATGAACTTAGATTAGCCAACAAACAACTTTGGAATAAGTTTTCTAATTTGGCTACTAGATTTATTAAGACTAAAAATGAGTTAACTAGTCTTCAAACCTCGCCTAAGCATATCATCGTCAACAACGACACCGTTGTTGAAGGGTTGAGAAATGAGATTGTAAATCTCAAATCTCATCTTGAGCATGTTCTTATCGAGGATTCGGATGAACATGTGATAGAGGATTTGACGTCTCAAAACTCAACTTTGAGTATTGAGAATAAGAATCTCAAGTCACGTGTTTGTGCACTCACATCGCAAGTGTCCACCTTGGATGCTTCGATGCATTCTCTCACCGAGAAGTATGAGTGGACATTAGGCCGAATCAATGAATTCAATAAAGGTAAGGGCCATTTGGATAATATCCTAAATGACTTACTTCCGGCTAATCATCACATTGGCTTGGGGTATAAGATGGGAGATTCATCCAAATCGTCCGCCACCTTTATTAGGCCAACTTCCGATGCTTCTACTAGTGGGAGTAAACACTTCATGGGTAGTTCTTCTACCAATGGTGCTTCCGTTAGGAACACACCCCAATTTGGAAAGAAACCCACTTTGGGTGGACCTCCAAAGAAGGGTCATGCTTTCATGTATACCATGCCACGTAGGAACACACATCCTACTCCACATGATAGCACGTATGATGATCTTTATGCTTCACATCCACGAGCACGTGCACACCATGTGAGACACACTCATGCACGTGTTCCACCACATGCATATGTTCATTCACATTCTCATATGAATACGTATCATCATGCACCATTGCATCATATGCCATGTGCTTACCCACAACATGCATCACATAGAAATCAACAACGTATGCATGTTCCCAATAGGATTAGGACTCCCAAGACATACACTATTTGGGGTCCGAAGAACACTAGCATGCATGCTAAGGATATGTATGTGCAATCGTTTATTAATGATAATATTTTGAATGATGATTATGTTGGCAAATCACGGTCCTAGTGGACTTGGTTTCTGAAGGGTTAGTTTCCTTTGACCCTTCATTGTTTGGTACCATAAGTTTATTTCATTTTATGGGTACCAAAGCAATTGTGTAAGAATTGGTTTATTCTTTTTATTTGCATATTGGTCTTGGATGTGCATGATTGTTTGAAACTTAAATTCATGAATTTGAATTTAGTTGGGCTATGGGTTACGTTAATTTGAATTTAGTTTGTTAAATTTGTTGCCTAACCCATAGGATCCAAAATGATTTTTGGATACCAAAATGATGCTGTCTAGGTTCAATCCATCATGGGATACCAACCCTACCAACTCATTGATTTGCAAAGTTTTTCATTCAAATGGAGTTGATGGTGCTTAAGTGATGCACCAAAGTAGGGGGAGCTTAATGTTGTAAGTATATTCTTTCATTTGATATACATTTGGTATCCATGTGTGTTGATTGCATGCATTGTTAGAATATCTACATTGGTATCATTTTGTTTCAATTAGTATGCTAGATTTGTGTATGCCATAAGTATTATGATGTTCTATCTATTTTCCTTTGGCATAACACTTTTTGCATGCTACATTTAGTTTTATCATTGGATTCATTTGTCTCTGATATTGACTTTCGTTGTTCGACCGATTTTATGAATTAAATAGATTTGCTTTTATGAAAACATAGAATTGTTTTCCATGCACTATTTAACTAAGAATGTTGATATTGGAGAGTATGTTCCATAACTCAATAAGTGAAATTAATTTGAGTTTTGGATATTTCGATTTTCGATTTTCGCCTATGGTTTGATGATTTCGATTTTCGATTTTCGCCTATGGTTTGATGATTTCGATTTTCGATTTTCGCCTATGGTTTGATGATTTCATTTTTCGATTTTTGACTATGGTCACATTGGCACGCTTTGATTTTCTTCGGTATTTTACATTTGGTATTTTACATTGGTGTCATCTGGACCGTGGTCGTATTCTTAGACTCTCATGCTTTTACTTTTAGCCATTGTAATCTTGTCGTTGATCTCCTCCTGCTCTTTTTGCTAATGCCAAAGGGGGAGAGAATTAATAATGACAATGTGCTAATTGATAATTCAAAGCAATTTACCATGAATCTAATTTGATATGTTAGATTCAGGGGAGTTAAGATATAAAATGGATTTAGATCCTAAATTGCAATAATAGGATTCATATTTATATTTCCTTCGCCTGCTTGATGCGTATGACTATTATTGAATATGGAACTAACGTGTCATCAATGCAGGGGGAGTAAGTAAATTTCATTTGAATCATTATTATTGATTATTATTAATGTTGGTTTGTCATCACCAAAAAGGGGGAGAATGTTGAGTATTGATTCCCCGGATTTGGTTTTGGATGATGAGTAAACATAAATATCGTGTACTAACTCTCTGTGAGCGCAATTATGGAGATCGTCGCCAAAAGAATACGTACATCAAAAGCGACGTCTCAAGACTTCTCAATACGCATGATCGTGTGCCTGAAGCTTTGTTGAAGCTCAAGGAGCAATATTGAAGTCAAGAATAATGAAGATTGAAGCTTTGAAGACGGTTCGTCATGTTTTATTTATTGTCTTCTAGCTTCATAGATTAGAATGTTAAGCCTTGAGTAGGACTTACATTATTGTCTTCATTTCACTCATATCTTAGAGCTAGGATTATCTTAGAAGCCATTAGAAACTTTCCCGAAGCCTATCGCTTCTTCCCTCGGCTTCTGGTGCATCTTAGTTTGTTCAAGTAGAAGAACCAACCGACTAGATGACGATCTAGTCGGATCGGCAACTCTTCATGAACCGACTAGATGTCCTTACTCATTTCAGCTCTTTCCCTGTTGATCAATTAGTCGGTCTAAGAAGGTTCACCGACCGACTAGATGACGATCTAGTCAGTTAGGAATCCTTCTCAGACCGACTAGTTATCATTGCCTCTGTACAGCCTAAGTTACTGTTTACAGTTAGTCGGTCAAAGCACATCGACCGACTGACTAGTTGAGAAACTAGTCGGTCGGAATTTGTTCTTAAACCGACTAGCTGTACTTGTATTCAGCCTATTCGATTTCGATTCTTAGTCGGTCAAAGAACACTCACCGATCGACTAGTTGTGAAATTAGTCGGTTGGCAAGTCTTCTTAGACAGACTAGTTTCTTATTGTCTGAACTTCTCCTTTTGGCTGTTCAGCTGTTAGTCGGTTCATGTTGAATCACCGACCGATTAGTTGAGAAACTAGTCGGTCAGTGATCCTTCTTAGACCGACTAACTGCTTCAGAAATATGACCGTTGGGAATCTTTTGAGCACGATTTTTCTTGCCTCTATAAATACAAACCTGATTCGTTTGAGGCAGGGTTAGATGTCCATTATCAAAGTTATTTCAGACCTTAGAGAGGAGTTTTCTCAAGCTATTTCTAAGCTCTCTCTTCCTCACTAGAATCTCTCCCTCACTCTTTGAGCCAATATCCTCAAGAGAGATTCTCTCTATTGTGAGCCCTTAAGCTAAGAGCTTGATCCAAGGTCACCAACTCCACCCTAGGCTTCCATTGCTGGTCAACTTCTTGGAGCTAGGGTTTGGTGACATCTTCTTCCTCAAAATCCCTCTTTGCCCTAATTTGGTAAGTATACTTAAGGCATAGGATTTTGTGGTAAGTGTTTCATTATTTCATCGTATTTGATATTTGAATTGATCTCTCGGTTGTGAGAGAAGTGTGTGATCCAGGGTTGTGGGAGTCACATTTTCATTGTGTATGATTTGGTCTGTAGGATGCATCCACTAATACCATAAAATATCGAAATGGTACACTTGCAGGATACATTGTGTTGGATCCTGTGGATGGCAAACAACACTAAAAGGGGGGTTGAATAGTGTTGTGCAAATAGTAAACTTTCTCGTTTGCTAATATTAATACAAATAAAATCCTTCTAATGTTGCCTAAGAAACCAAGTAGAGTGATCTACGCTTGGTTCTTAATCAACAAATTAATCTTAACAAGAATATAGAGATAAGTTACAAGCAAGTTAAGATTACTAACAAATAATCTTTACACACAAATAGATCTTTACACAACGGAATTAAATAAATGAACTTTGCAATAATATGAAGATAAAATTACAAAGATACAAATGTTAGCAAATGAAATAAAATGCTTGTACAACAAAGATAAACAATCACAGAAAAGACAAATGCAGAGACAAGCGATTTTTATCCTGGTTCCCCACAACTTGGGTACGTCCAATCCCCGACCAGTCCGGTACGAGATTTAATCCACTATTGCCTTAGAAATACAATTACCTAACTTCACTTGTTAGGATTTTCCAACGACCTAGCCTTGACCAGGATTTCCAACTATATAGACTTGTCTAGGATTTTCCCGTCCCTTACAACAAAGGGGAATCCACAAATAAAACAAAGTTTCCAACTCACCACAATAATTAGTGGAGATTGGATTACACCCAAAAATTCTATAGCCAAAGTAAATATAGCGATTTGTGTGTTACATGGCTAAAAGAATTTTAAATAGATCTTTTAGATCACACAAGGAATATGAGATTATTCGTTGTGATCTTAGATCTATAGCTTTTCAAAATCCTTTCAAGAAATGAAAATTGAAGAACAAGGATTTTAAAAACACTTTTAAGAATAGCCAAAATAAAAATGCAGATCTCAAAATAATATTAGACAAAATAAGAGCTGAGATCAGAGAATATAAAATCAGAAATTGGCTATTAGTGTTGAGAGCCAATGATAGCAAATGAGATCAGAATTTTGCATAAAGAATATAGAGTTTAGATTGGTGTATGAATGATCTCAATGAAGGCTCTATTTATAGAGTTTCAAGGGAATTTTGAATTTAAAAAAGAATTGACTTTCAGTCCGAACAGATAAGGAAATGGAGTGATCAGGAAGCAGATTCGTAGCAAAACGACAGCTGGTAGTCGACTCCCTAAGGGTGGTAGTCGACTCTTAAAGAATTTCAGTAGAAATTCTGCTTCCAGCTGGTAGTCGACTCCCTCCTCTGGTAGTCGACTCCCAGAGCAGTTTTCACTGAAATGCAGCTAGCAAAGATGTAATCAACTCCTGGGTGAATGGAGGTTGACTACTAAGATATAAGGTAGCTAGCAAATGCTCTCAAGAGTTTTAAAAAGATTTGAAAACATTTTAAAAACATTTTGTTTTGAAATCATGTTGTGTGTGTGCAATATTTTACTTTGGCTTTAACATAGTTCCTAAGAAACAAAACTCACATACTTAGACTAAGACGAGTCTTCAAGAAGCTGATCAGATGATTAAAGTGAATGTGCGCTTCTCTTGAATTTGAGCTTCTTCTTCATTAGGCTTGAGCACTTGTAAGAGCTTCATCATTAAGCTATACTTGTGCTTGACGTGGAGCTAGCAAATTCG
This sequence comes from Scilla litardierei, assembly GCA_030789695.1. Classification (NCBI taxonomy): domain Eukaryota; kingdom Viridiplantae; phylum Streptophyta; class Magnoliopsida; order Asparagales; family Asparagaceae; genus Scilla; species Scilla litardierei. The sequence continues at coordinate 763,363,066 of CM061142.1, forward strand.
TCTTCATCTTTTCAGTGTAGTTGAGCTTCTCCGAAGTATGCGTAAAAACTTATTGTTCGCATAACCTGCACACTTGAGTAATAGTGTAATTAGTACACTAATATCATTTGATCAGAACCACTTAGGGGTGGGATTCGATTTCCCATCATATTGGTCCAAAGATATTACTTTGAATTCTTTGAAAAATGATGGGGATTTCTAATCAACCTTTTTCATAGAAGGTTTACTAACGAGCTTTTCTTGTGAACAAGATGTTGGATCTGGATCGTAGCCTAGAGGGGGGGAATAGGCTAATAAAAATTCTCGTGCAACCCACGAGAAATCCCACGCATGAATAAGAGCAATCACAGAGTACACACAGATATACACTGGTTCGGTTGTCCCCACGACATACTCCAGCCCCTGAAAGCAAATACTAGATATATATGTAATCATGTACAACTACAATGAGTCAAGATCCCAAATATACTCTCACCTAGCTCGTACGCACACCACGTGCTTTACACTCTCAATCTAGTCAGATGCTCTCCCTCCGTGACGACTCCCAAAGTCGTCAGGTCCCCAAAAAGTAACACAGAAGGTAAAGTTTCCCCTACGAAGAACTAACACAAATACTACACAATATAATAGACAAGAGAGTTTAGAATGCTCAGATCGTGTACCAGTGTCGTCTTCGTCAATCAACACGGGCCAGACGTCGTCTGGCAAGTAGTAGTAGTCTCTCGACAACGTCAACTCAAGTTGCGGCAATTTACTTTGTTGATCTCCCCAAGGGTCGGCAAGTGCAAGGGTGCCTTTGTTGTTTAATGCTTTCAGAACTTCCCTTTTATTTCTTTAAAGAACAACGAACTGTCCCCTAAAGGAAACCAACATGCCGTGTACTTGATGGCCGGCCTGTTACTTCTTTTTGATTCCCTGCAAACACTATCAACAAAAGAGGTATAAAGAGAGATTAAACCCTTGTTATATATCTATACATAAAATCCCCTTCTCTTAAATTCTGCTTGGCCTCTTATGAATTCAGCAGCATGGTGTGATTGTCAAACATTGCGGCTGCACATCAAAAAATATTCTTTTTGAAATGAAAACAAAACAAGCCCCACTTAAAAACTTCGGTGCTGCCTTTGGGATTATCAAAGAACACACAAAAATAAATCTTCACAAAGATCGGCTCAAGAATAATTCGGCTCAAGAAAATCTTTGAAGCATCCAAAAGTAATTCGGCCTCCTCCAATAAATTCTGTTGCTTGGCTCTTAGAAGATATTTGAAGAAGAGGGCCTGAGATCTTGAGATTAAAAACTCATAAAATAATGGCTCTGGGAACTTGGTGTACTCAAAGAAAATTCGGCCTACCCCTTAAAAATTCATGCGGCTCTCAGAAAAGCAAACCCCCCTTTTTTTGCTTGGCTTCAATTGCATCTTGCGTCAGGTTCCTGTAAAAACAAAGGGAATAAAAGTTAGTGCTTTAGACAATTAATTATGTGATGCCTCTTACCGTTTTTGCTTGACAAAAATTTTGGCCTGCTTCTTTTGGATGAGGTGAAGAGGTCTTGAAAAAATATCAAGAGGAGAGAAGAATGTTTCGGCCCTCCTCTCTAGAAGATGCGGCTCTCTCAAAAGATGAAGACTCCTCCTGCAAAGTGTCGGTTCTCTCTAAATATTTCACAGAGAAGGAGACGGTGGCTCCTCCAATTTTTGATGATGGGCTCTTCAAAGTATTTCGGCCAGTTTCTTATCTCTGAAGAGGATGCGGCATCCAGGGTTTTTGGAGAGAGTGGAAAAATAATACGGCTTGGTTTTTCTTTTCAATTGTGGTCGGCCTCTATGAGTTTGCTGGAATTTTTGGTATAGCCGCGCGAGACATAGGGTTCATGAAGGTTGGGTATATATAGGGATGGGAGATAGGTTTGGTAGACTATTACAGAATCCCTAGAAAATAGGAATTATCGATTCATACCCTTCTTTAAATAGGAACCCATATGGAATGAGTATTGGCTAAGGAGTTTGAATAGTAATAGGATTTGATCCAATCTCCAAACAAGATTTGGCTCCATCTCTCCATATTGGACCAAGTCCAAGTTGCACATGACTCGCCACTTTTTCAATCAAATTGATCGAGTCCCCTTTGAGCGTGTCATTCCTGAATAGCACTTAACACACACGTTAAATAGTTCGCACACGTTTGTCATCATCAAACTAAGGTTCCTAGATCGTTGCGTCCAACAATATCCCCCTTTTGATGATGATAACTCCATAAAGGATTTGTACAAAGAGGTGTGCGTATGAAGTGTGTTGAGTGATGTAATGCAATATGATTAATACAATGAGATGAGATCAAGTATTACTAGCATGCATAATATAACAATAAAATTAGCATGCTCCCCCTTTTTCCCAGCTCCCCAGTTTCATGTATTTTCATTGCTCACCCTTCAATCAATAATACCGATTATCACAAATCTTTCAACACTTTTCTTTTCTCCCCCTTTGTCATCATCAAAAGTGTATTCTTGAAGATTAAAACATACCACATGCAAAAAAGAGAGCATTATTAACTATAACTAGCATTTGCATGTCGTCATTCTATAAGTATCACTGCAAATCCAACGATAATAATAATTATAATTCAACACCATCGTGTAAGGCAATTATTAAACATAGAAGTACAAAGTGAGATACTTTTACAAATTCAACCAAATCAATCCAACATTTTCCAAAATAACTTTGTATCACCTAGGATTGATTTTTCCCACCTCATCAAAGATGAGTTCAAGATATCATACCCCAAAACATAGCCTATAAGGACTCTTAGATGTGGGGGTGACATTGCTTGACGAGTAAGAACACCAACGATAAAATTTACCCATAAAGTTTATGTTGGATACTCGTGGGTAGTGTATTTGCCATGAATTGTATCCATTTTTCATACGGAGCAATTTTCATGTTTTTTTTTCATATTCATTTTCTTTGTTTTGTGCTCAATTTTTATTCATGGCAAATCACATCATATCCTTTAGATTTTTCAGTTAATAATCATCCTACATTCACTTTCCAATATTCATAAATAGTATCTCCAAAAGTACGACATAGTCTAATATTCGTGGAAGTGAAAGTAGGTGTAGAAATCATATTATTAAAGCATTGAACTTGGCATGGCTATTATTGAAATAAAACATACACATGTAGCCAAAATAATAATACTACAATTTCTACATGGATATGATCATCATTCAGTTGTAGCACTAGAATGATGCAAAGAGGAAGATATGTAATAAGCTCATTTTTTTGGCTTTTGGCTTTTTCATTTTTTGGGTTTTATAATGAACTAAAAACAAACTAAAAACAATCAAGCAAACAAAAAACAAAAACAAAGAAAATCCAACCACACAAAAAAATGTTAACAAAAAATTGCTATGAAGATATGCATTAAGTTCAAAGAATGAGATATACCTTCACGTCGCTATTTGACTAAGGAGCTAAAAATAATGAGACATTCAATTTATCGCTCCTCGTCAAATTTCCATCCACCTACAAAAGAGATGTCATGTGTGACCTTGGAATCCAACAAGGTCCACTAGTGTTAGTCAACAAAGATTTAGGAACCCATATTTGTTTAAATTTAATATTGGAGTTCCTATATTTGCAATGATACGATGTGTGACCAACACTATCACATGTAAAACACTTTGCATAAAGATTTTTAGCAATGGAAGGCACATTGTGAAATTTTTTATACTTGGGCTTTTCAACTTTTTTAGCACTAAATCCAAGGCCACGCCTATTATTTCCATATAATTGATTTCCAAGAATGATATCCAAGTTTTGTTTTCCTATGGAAAATCTCTTTAATGACAGTTCTAGTGTGGTGACTTTGGATTTCAAGATATTGTTTTCATTTACAAGCAAAGTGCATTTACTAATGAAAGATCGCTTGTTTTCCTCTTCTTTCTTTTCAAAATCCCTCATTTTTTCTTTAAGTTCAAGATTTAGCATGTTAATTTTTTTAAGAAAGCAATTCATTTTCAGCTTCTAGCTTTATCTTATCTAGCTTATACATGCTAATATCCTTTGATAAAGAGGGACACGAAAGACAATCAGTTTTTTCAGGCAAGCTAGCTTTCTCTATTTCTAGCATGGCAATGGTAGATTTGCATGCAACAAGCTCTTCTTTAATATTTTTCATTTCTATAGACATGTCATACTCATTTTGTTGCATATCAAAGTTATCATTCCTATAACATTCCACATCAGCTTCTAGCTCATCAATTCTATGTTGCATTCCTTTACAGATTTCTAAAAGTTCAGCTTTAGTGGGAGATTCTACCTCATTGTGTTTGGCCATCAATGCCATGCGGGAGTGGATTTCAAGTTTCTCCTCCTCATCCTCAGCTTCGCTATCCATGTCCCACGTCGGCACTTTCGTTTTTCCTTTTGCAACTTAAGCTGTGTGTTGTTGTGGGCAATCTTTTATGTGGTGCCCTTTCTTCCTGCATTTAAAACATTCGCTTCTATTAATAGCTTTCTGATCAGAGGAATTTCTAACAAAATTAGAATTATTAGAACGAATGAACCTTTTTCCCATCTCAGCTCTTCCTTGATCAGTCTGAATGTATCTCCTGAAGTTTCTGACCATTAGAGCTTGCTCCTCATCAAGATCATCGTCGTTAGCTTGAAGAGCTAATGGTTTGGGAGCTTTGGTCATCTCTTCAGTTTCTCTCTGGCTTCTATACTCTGCAACTCAAGCTCGTGTGACATTAGGTTGCCTATCAAGTCCTCCACTTTCATTGTTGATAAGTCCTTAGCTTCTTGAATAGCGGTGACTTTAGGCCTGAACGAGCTTGGTAGCACCCTTAAGATCTTTCGTACCTGTTCATGACTAGAGTATGGCTTACCGAGGGAACTAGATTTGTAGACGATGTCCGTGAACCTCGCAAACATCTCTTTCATAGATTCTGTTGGTAGCATGCGGAAGCTCTCATATTCTGTGCAAAGCAACGCAAGTCTAGATTCCTTCACTTGCGATGTTCCCTCGTGTGTCACCTCCAGAGTATGCCAGATTTCCTGCGCAGTTAGACAATGTGAGATACAATTAAACTCAGATTTATCAAGAGAGCATATAAGTGCATTCATAGCTTTACCATTAAGAGTATAAAGTTTCTTATCAGCTAAATCCCACTTATCTTTAGGCTTAATCAAAACAGTGTCTTCAATTTTAATAGTGGGTAGACTATAAACATTTTCAACAATATCCCACACATCATAATCTACAGACACCAAATATATTTTCATCTTAGCCTTCCAATATGCAAAATCTACACCGTTAAACTTAGGGGACGGGCTATAGACTGACCTTCAGCAAAAGCACAATTAGATATATTCATGGTCATCTAAAAATCTAGACTAGATCTTCTAACCTGGCTCTGATACCACTTGTTGGATCTGGATCATAGCCTAGAGGGGGGTGAATAGGCTAATAAAAATTCTCGTGCAACCCACGAGAAATCCCACGCAGTTATAAGCACAGACAAGGCAATAAAATAGCAATCACAGAGTACACACAGATATACACTGGTTCGGTCGTCCCCATGACCTACTCCAGCCCCCGAAAGAAAATACTAGATAGATATGTAATCCTGTATAGCTACAATGAGTCAAGATCCCAAATCTACTCTCACCTAGCTCGTACGCACACCACGTGCTCTACACTCTCAATCTAGTCAGATGCTCTCCCTCCGTGACGACTCCCAAAGTCGTCAGGTCCCCAAAAAGTAACACAGAAGGAAAAATTTCCCCTACGAAGAACTAACACAAATACTACACAATATAATAGACAAGAGAGTTTAGAATGCTCAGATCGTGTAGCGGTGTCGTCTTCGTCAATCAGCACGGGACAGACGTCGTCTGGCAAGTAGTAGTAGTCTCTCGACAACGGCAACTCAAGTTGCGGCAATTTACTTTGTTGCTCTCCCCAAGGGTCGGCAAGTGCAAGGGTGCCTTTGTTGTTTAATGCTTTCAGAACTTCCCTTTGATTTCTTTAAAGAACAACGATCTGTCCCCTAAAGGAAACCAACATGCCGTGTACTTGATGGCCGGCCTGTTACTTCTTTTTTGATTCCCTGCAAACACTATCAACAAAAGAGGTATAAAGAGAGATTAAACCCTTGTTATATATCTATACATATAATCCCCTTCTCTTAAATTCTGCTTGGCCTCTTATGAATTCAGCAGCATGGTGTGATTGTCAAACATTGCGGCTGCACATCAAAAAATATTCTTTTTGAAATGAAAACAAAACAAGCCCCACTTAAAAACTTCGGTGCTGCCTTTGGGATTATCAAAGAACACACAAAAATAAATCTTCACAAAGATCGGCTCAAGAATAATTCGGCTCAAGAAAATCTTTGAAGCATCCAAAAGTAATTCGGCCTCCTCCAATAAATTCTGTTGCTAGGCTCTTAGAGGATATTTGAAGAAGAGGGCCTGAGATCTTGAGATTAAAAACTCATAAAATAATGGCTCTGGGAACTTGGTGTACTCAAAGAAAATTCGGCCTACCCCTTAAAACTTCATGCGGCTCTTAGAAAAGCCAACCCCCCCCGTTTTTTGCTTGCCTTCAATTGCATCTTGCGTCAGGTTCCTACAAAAACAAAGGGAATAAAAGTTAGTGCTTTAGATAATTAATTATGTGATGCCTCTTACCATTTTTGCTTGACAAAAATTTCGGCCTGCTTCTTTTGGATAAGGTGAAGAGCTCTTGAAAAAATATCAAGAGGAGAGAAGAATGTTTCGGCCCTCCTCTCTGGAAGATGCGACTCTCTCAAAAGATGAAGACTCCTCCGGCAAAATGTCAGTTCTCTCTAAATATTTCACAGAGAAGGAGACGGCGGCTCTTCCAATTTTTGATGATGGGCTCTTCAATGTATTTCGGCCAGTTTCTTATCTCTGAAGAGGATGCGGCATCCAGGGTTTTTGGAGAGAGTGGAAAAATAGTACGACTTGGTTTTTCTTTTCAATTGTGGCCGGCCTCTATGAGTTTGCTGGAATTTTTGGTATAGCTGCGCGTGACTTAGGGTTCATGAAGGTTGGGTATATATAGGGATGGGAGATAGGTTTGGTAGACTATTATAGAATCCCTAGAAAATAGGAATTATCGATTCATACCCATATTTGAATAGGAACCCATATAGAATGAGTATTGGCTAAGGAGTTTGAATATCAATAGGATTTGATCCAACCTCCAAACAAGATTTGGCTCCATCTCTCTATATTGGACCAAGTCCAAGTTGCACATGACTAGCCACTTTTTCAATCAAATTGATCGAGTCCCCTTTGAGCGTGTCATTCCTGAATAGCACTTAACACACACGTTAAATAGTTCGCACACGTTTGTCATCATCAAACTAAGGTTACTAAATCGTTGCGTCCAACACAAGATTCATAAATGTAATTCTTGGACAAAAGACATTTGAGTCTTTTTAAGGATGTACTCTAGCATTCATGATGGTCTATTAATCATAGTGGCACATGGATGACCAAGGTGATCATGCCAAAGTCCAAACTCATTAGGGTTCACCAATTTCCAGGCCATAGTAGCATAAGATTCTATTGCTCGTATGGAAAAAGAATATAATCCCATGCTAGAAGCTTCCAGCTTATCATATGCTGTCTTCTGGTGTAATACCATGTTTTCATATGTACTGGTATTAATTATTTTTGGCCGTATTTAATACGCATATATTTTCACGTATTTTGGATATTTTTCCAATTTTTCTAAAAATTATAATCTATTTTAGATGTTTTAAATCATTATTAGGCATATAATGAGATGGTATTTAAATGATATACATAGTATACGCTGTACCTACTAGTATTCCTAAGGGTATTTTCTTTTTAACATAATAGTAAAACCATAATTTTTATAAGCATGACACATCATTCCACTATGTGTCAACATTTTAAACACTTTCATCCATAAAATGACACATAACCATGCACTTGTTATTTGGAGGTCAGTTGTGGTGTGAGTAGGATGAAGGGAGGGATTTAAAGGATAAAAGAAAAAAAGAAATGGGAAAACGAAGAAAAGAATAGAAAAATCAAAACAAAACCATGCATTTTCATCATTTCATCTTCCTCCTCCTCTCTCACCATGGCCGAACCCATCATCACCCTTTCCTCCTCTCTCACCATGGCGGAACCCATCACCACCCTTTCCTCCTCTCCAACCACCTAAGCCGGCCACCACCTCCTTCTTAGCATTATCCCCTACGTCGAAAACCACCACCCTTTCCCTTGACCAAATTCCAATTTCGATCTCACATTCCTAATGCTTGGAGCTTGAAGGAGAAGGAGTTTGGAGAAGAAGAATCAGAGCTTGGAAGGAGAAAAAGCTAGAGCTAGAGGAAGGATTTCTTAAGGTAGGGTTCTCACAACTCTAATTAGGAGCCATTCTTATAATGGTGTAGGAAGAGGAAATTCCATTATGATAAGTTAATCTATGGGTATATGGAAATTAAGATTAATACTCATATTTGTGTTGGTATGCTTTAGTTTACATTCTTGTAAAGATTAATGCCACAAGTTGTAGTTAAGTCCATTCTAGTATACCATGCCTCTATGCTTCTCTCATAGAATCATGTTTATGCTTATGTCAACATGCCATGTTGTGTTAATATGTTAATTATTAACATGTAAATTTTGCTATAAAGATGTCAATTTGTAGTGTGCTAATAGCACCATGTTAATATCAATGTACCATGAGGTAAATCTTAAATTCTCTTTATGGCATTAATACATGTTAATATGTTCATCTCCTCATGTCATGAATCTCATGTCAATGTGTTCATGTGCTAGTTATGTTCACATGTTGCTAAAAATTGTTGTAGGAAAAACTTAGTCTTATGCCATTTTATGCAAGGATGCAAGATGCTAGTATGTGGTATGTAGTAAACCATTATGCCATATATGCTATTATGCCACTTATGCTAGTATATGACAACTAGTATGCCATGTTTGTTGTCGTTATATGTTTATGCTTCATGATAATGAGTAAGCTAGCTCATTTCTAATGCTGATATGCCATGTTCCTTGCTGGTGACTAAAGCTCATGTTTCATTTCTAATGTTGATATGCCATGTTTCATAATATGCAACCTTACGCGATTATTGCAATGGATGCAATGTTGTAGCAAAAATCTGGAAAAACGAAAAGTATTGTAATATTCTCTTTTATGAAATGATGAATAAATCCTTTGATGAAATGCTGATGTGATGTTCGTTGTTTAAGCACGACATCGTCAAAAAGGATGAGATAAATGAAATGTGATGTGAAGTTGTAAATGAGACCACGAAATGATTGTGAATTTGAGCATAATAACAACTTGGAAATCTCAGTCTACCTTGTGGTAGGTGAGATGCCAGACATTGGGTTTGGGGGAAACACGTGTACAGTGTAGGCTTAATGACTGGACGATACATGTATCTCACTCGCACTCCTGAAAGGGAGAGTTGGGCAGAGTTAGATTGGCCTATGGTGTACTTGTGATGCACCATAAGGTAGTTGATGTCACACCATTCTCACTCTCGAAAGTGGGAGTTACGAGAGGCCCTGTTAAATTGATCAGTGCTCGTGTTCCACTGGCGGGGTACACCTTTTCTCACACCCTGGGTGAAGTCCAGCTCCTTATGTCATACATTTTACTCAGGTTTCCATAGAATAATCATAACTGAAATTCTCTAAATGTTCATCTATAAAATTGCAATCATTGTCTATCTGCATTCCTTATTTATTTCCTGCAGTGTTTCATGTTATGTCTGGCACTATGCCTTTCTTCTTATTACTGGCATTATTTGTTATTCCTACAGTACTTTTCTTTTATACCAGTAACATGCCTGTTAATGTGTGATTTTAAATTAAGCAATTAAATTTATTGACCTCAATATCATGTGTAGTCTGCCTATAATTAGGTAGAAACATTTTAAGACTGGCATATCTGCTTAAGTTTGTTAGATCCCTAATGGGCACGCATTCACCTGTCCCCCCTTTAATCCCCAGGTTTAAAGTCTGAGATGGCAGAGCAGGAACCCATCCAGGAGATTACACCGAGCCTCGAGATAGAGGTAGGGCCCACATAGGGCGAATTCGTGGAGTTGAATTCACTGGGGTAGTTTAGGGAGTGAGTTATACTCGGCATTTGGACACTGTTTCTTTTTGTGGATTTAGGGCATTCCTTTTTGTTATCCCCTTTTGTACATGGTACAATTGATATATGCGAATTGTATCCTCAAACTATATGTATATAAACATTTTGTCACCTTGCGATTTATCTGTGGATATCTGTGTTGGAGCATTTACTTTTTCTTCGTCTGTACTATTCCAATAGTCGTAGTGGCCTGCATGAAATTATTAATAAATCACGATTTACCCTTAGTAGTATTTAGAGTCAAGAGGTTAAAGCCTTGAGTCCAAATACTACTGCGACATTGTTGCACTTTGTTCTCTACGAATACCGGGGATGTACGTATTTTTGTTTATTTGAGAGAATGGGACGTGACATCTGGTCCATCTTGTAAGAGTTGATACAAAGATATTCCTTATTTTTTTCATCTATAGTCTCAACATGATACCCATTGCGGCAAACATCTTTACAACTAAGTAGACTTCTCATTGATTTGCCAGTTAATAATGCATCTTCAAGATATAAGACAATGCCATTAAGTAAAAAAACAGTGGAATAATGCATCTTCAAGATATAAGACAGTGCCATTAGGTAAAACAACAGTGGCATCCCATAGCCATCAATGGCTTAACGAGACTAGAAATTATATTAACATTTGCCTTGCACAATGTCATATTTAAGAAAAATTATTTGTTACAAAGAACGGTATGTGTAGTACCATTATCTAACAAACATACATCTTCATTTTTCCCAACATTTCTCATTAGCACGTATATTAACAACTTCAGGTGTCAGATACAAAATAAACAAATTAGTAATCAATCAAAATATTGATTCAGCAAGGATAAAATAAGAGCATTGACTTTATTCATAAATTTATTTAGTGCAAATCATCTTTGGAGACAAATCCACCCAAAGGTAAATACATATTAGAGGATAAAGTCTCATAGGAATGCAATTCCATCAATATCGTCAAGAAAAGCAGAGGCTTCAAAAGATTTCATTATGTCAACAGCAGGTGAATCATGTTGGATATTGAGACATTCCTAATTGAGTTTCGATAATGATCAAGCAAATGATAGATACTATTCATAATTACCAAGTGTGTAGGTATTTTAATGACACATCAAATATGGAAGTTCAATGTCAAATGGATAAAGTCAACAGGTTAAACAAATGAAGAAAAATCAACATGCCATAAGGAACCAAAAATGAAGCATTAACGGTTACTCAAAGACCAATTCATTCAAAGGAATGATCAAGAAGAAGTGTGAGTGCTCATCCAAGGCCAAAGGAGCAAAAGAGACTAATGCATGAAGATGGAAGAATTGAAGAGCATCAAGGAGCCACTCATTGGGTATTTTTGATGTCACTTCATTCATGTCCTTAAATTTTATGTAGGCCTTCGATTTGGAGGTTCACACACTTATAAAAGTTTTTTAAAACATTATTTAAACTCACAAAACATTTTAAAAAGTTTTTGAATATTATTGAAATAATTTCCTGAACTTTTTGAGCTATTTCCCCATGTATCACATGGATAGCCGACTACTTTTTATATAGTAACAAACTATATTGTATTGGGAAAGAGAGAGATTTCCCAATTATTCAAACTAGATGACTATAGTTGATCTGGGAGTCGACTACCGCTGTTTTGGGAGTCGACTACCAAGTGAACTGTAGTCAACTATTTTGGCTTGATGACAAAAGAAAATACATTTTACGGATTGTTCTTTTCTAGGCGTTGTAAGTGCATTTTTTGGAATAGATTTGTACGGTCTAATGCCTTATATATTGTTAAATATGGCTGCATTTAATTTTAACATTAATGATCTATTTTTCTTAAGATTTATAAGCATTCAAGTCATTTTCCAAGCTCTCTCAAGTCAAAATCAATTTTATTTCTCAAAAGCTTTTAAGTACTTTTCTTGGCCAACTCTTGAACTCATCTCTCTCAAGATTTCAGCATGATTATTTCAAAGAGTGATTCAAGTATTTCTCTTTGATCTTTTGTGGTTTTAGTTTCGTTTTCTCAAAGATCTAAAGAAGAGCTTTCTTATAGCCACACAACACTCTAAGCTCAAACTTTATTTGTTGAGTATTGATTCCCCGGATTTGGTTTTGATGATGAACAAACATAAATATCGTGAACTAATTCTTTGTGAGCGCAGTTATGGAGATCGTCGCCAAAATTCTACGTACATCAAAAGCGACGTCTCAAGACTTCTCAAAGCGCGTGATCGTGTGCCTGAAGCTTCGTTGAAGCTCTAGGAGCATTATTGAAGTCAAGAGATTCGGATTGAAGCTTTGAAGACGGTTTGTCTAGTTTATTTTATAGTCTTCTAGCTTCTTTTCGTAGAATATTAAGCCTTGAGTAGGACTTACATTATAATCTTCATAACGCTAATATCTTAGAGCTAGGATTATCTTAGAAGCCCATAGAAACTTTCCTGAAGCTTTATCTTAGAGCTAGGATTATCTTCGAAGCCCATAGAAACTTTCCTGAAGCTTTACGCTTCATTTCGCGGTTTCTTGTGCATCTTAGTTGGTTCAAGAAGAAGAACCAACCGACTAGATTGTCATCTTGTCGGTTAAGAATCCTTCTTGTACCGACTAGATTTCCTTGCTCAAATCAGCCTAGGCACTGTTGACCAATTAGTCGGTCCAAGAAGGTTCACCGACCGACTAGTTGTCAAACTAGTCGGTTGGGAATCCTTCTTAGACCGACTAGTTATACTTTCATTTTTTCAGCCTAGCTTCTGTTGACTAGTTAGTTGGTCCAAGAACATCCATCGACCGACTAGTTGTGAAACTAGTCGGTTGGAATTTGTTCTTAGACCGACTAGTTCTCCTAGCGATCAGCCTATTGAATATCAACTACTTAGTCGGTCAAAGAACACTCACCGACCGACTAGTTGTCAAACTAGTCGGTTGGCAAGTCTTCTTAGACCGACTAGTTCTATCTCCTGAATTCTCTATCTTGGCTGTCAACTATCTAGTCGGTCCAAGAAGAATCACCGACCGACTAGTTGCAAAACTAATCGGTCAGTGATCCTTCTTAGACCGATTAGACTGCTTCAGAAATAGATCCGTTGGGCATTTAATGCCACGATTTTGCTCTTCTCTTCTCACACTCCTATATATAGTTGAAGTGCTTCTAACCTAGCATTCAAGGCTGCCATTATTGAGATTTAGATAATCAAAGAGAAAGCATTCAATTCTCATTTCTAAGCTCTCTCTTCTCACAAGAATCTCTCCCTCACTCTTTGAGCCCTATTTCCTCAAGAGAGATTCTCTTCATTGTGAGCCAGTCAAGCCAAGAGCTTGATTCAAAGTCACCAACTCCATCCTAGCCTTCGATCGATGTTCATCTTGGTGGAGCTAGGGTTTGGTGACATTCTTCTTCCTTCAAAATCTTCCTTGCCCTAAAATCAGTAAGTTTACTCAAGGCATAGAATTTTGTTGGTAAGTGTTTTATTGTTTCATTTACTTTGCTATTAAGTTTATCTCTCGGTTGTGAGAGAAGATCGTGATACCGGGTTGTGGGAGTCACGTTTTCATTTGTGTATGATTTGATCTTATGGAGGTTTTCTACAAAAATTTCATAGTGCAAACTTGGGTTAGAGGATTTAACTCAAGTAGCCGGAGGGGATCTGGGTGTCCGGGACGTAGGATCGCCGGTAACAAGTCGGGGAGACTTGGGTGGATCCGAACCCGTTACATCGCTTGTTTGCATTGCTTAATTCTTGTTTGTCAAATTTCATTCCGCATTGTTGGTTGAGTTTGCACAATAATTAGGAATAATTATCTTGATTATTTTAAAGTACTATTCACCCCTAGTACTTGTGCAGTAGCTATCAGGGCATTACATTTGGTATCAGAGCCAAGTTCATAGCTATGTCTACCAATGACAACATGACCGTTTGTCCACCTTCAGACTATAGCACCTTCAAGAACCGTGAAGGAGCTTCTTTGGTGATGGAAAGACACTCCTCAACTAGGCCTCCTTACTTCAACGGTGCCAATTATGGGTACTGCAAATGCCGGATGGAAAAGTTCCTCCAGAGCACTTCACTATGGAGAGCTACGTTGACGGAGTATGTCGAGCCCGCCGAACACGACTTCGCTAAGTGGACTACCGCGGAGGTCGCCACGGAGGTAAACAATGTCAAGGTAATGAATACCTTGCAATGTGCGTTGGAGCCCGAAGACTTCAACAAGATCTGTACACGTAAGAGTGCATATCAAATCTGGAACTCACTCCTCATCTTGCATGAAGGAACGAGTAAGGTAAGAGACTCCAAACTCACTGTTGTAAATAAAGAATTCGAATTATTTCACATGCAACATGGTGAGAAGATGAAGGAGTACTATGCTCGCTTCGTTGACATTACCAATGAGTTGGAGGCTCTTGGAAAGACTTACACCCAAAAGGAAAAAGTCTCAAAGATTATTGACGGACTTCCTTCTTGTTGGGAAAAGCGTACCTTCGCCATCGAGGAAGGTAACGATATGAATAAGTATACTGTCGTACAACTAATGGGTACCTTGATGTCATATGAGGTATGCAAGGACAGTAAAATAAAGATGCAGGACAAGATGAAGTCGTACTTGAAGCAAGACGAGCCGAAGAAAAAGGAGATTGTGTTCAAGGCCGCTCCATCTACATCTACCGATGATGAAGAATCGGAAGACGAGTTGGACTTAGAATCCATTGCCCTCATGGCACGAAGTTCAACCGATTCTTTCAGAAAGGTAACTTCAAGAACAAATCTAAATTTAGCTCCACTAACGCCTCCGCTCCTTTGTGTTTTAAATGCAACAAGCCAGGACACATCAAAGCGGATTGTCCTTAAAACAAACAAAAGGAGAAATGGAAGGCGCCAAAGTTCGACAAGTCACGAAAGTACAAGAAAGTGTACAAGAAAGGGCTTGTCGGCACATTCACCGACTCCGAAGAGGACTCCTCAAGTGGAGAGTCGGATGATGAACAAGTGGAGCAAGCACATATGTGATTCATGGCAAGAGAGGAACATGATCAAGAGACCTCTTCCGATGAGAGCGAGGATGAAGGCAAAGAGGTAACCATGGATGAGTTAAGATTAGCTAACGAACAAATTTGGTCTAAGTATTCTAAATTAGTAAATAGATATACAAAGATTAAAGATGAGCTAACTAGTCTCCAAACCTCACCTAAGCCTATCATCATCAACAACGACACCGTTGTTGAAGGCCTGAGAAATGAGATTGTAAATCTCAAATCTCAACTTGAGCATGTTCATATTGAGAATTCGGATGAACGCGAGATAGCGGATTTGATTTCTCGAAACTCAACTTTGAGTATTGAGAATGAGAATCTCAAGTCTCATGTTTGTGTACTCACAACTCAAGTGTCCACTTTGGATACTTCAATACTTTCTCTCACCGAGAAGTATGAGTCCACATTAGGCCGAATTAATAAATTCAACAGAGGCAAGGACCATTTGGATAATATTCTGAATGACTTACTTCTGGCCAATCATCGTATTGGCTTGGGGTATAAAAAGGAAAATTCATCCAAATCTTCCACCACCTTTGTATGGCCAACTTCCGATGCCTCAACGAGTGGGAGCAAATACCCCATTGGTAGTTCATCTACTAATGGTGCTTCCACTTCGTACACACCCCTGATTGGAAAGAAACCCACTTTGGGTGGACCTCCAAAGAAGGGTCATGCATTCATGTACACGAATACTATGCCACGTAGGAACACACATCCTACTCCACCGGTTCACAAATATGATGATTTTTATGCTCCACATCCACGGGCACGTGCACACCAAGTGAGACACACTCACGCACGTGCTCCCTCACATGCATATGTTCATCCAAATCACTATCATATGAACAATTACCATCATACACCATATCATATGATGCCACCACCATTTCATCATGTGCCATATGCTTATCCACGACATGCATTTCCTAGGCCACCTCCTCGTAGGCCACATGCATCACGTAGACATCAACAACGTATGCATGCTCCCAATAGGAATAGGGCTCCCAAAATATTCACTATTTGGGGCCCGAAGAACACTAACATGCATGAAAAACATGCTTACATGAATTCCTATTTTATGAATGTCGTGCATAATGATGACTATATTGGGAAGTCTAAGTCCACTTGGACTTGGCTTCCAAAGGTCTAATCTCTTAGGACCCAATGACCTTGGGTACCATGATACGATATGTTTATCGTCAGGTACTCAAGAAAAAGAAACGGAGCAACAAATCCAAATTTAGCTCCAAGGATGGGTGGATACTCGATAGCTGGTGTTCAAAACACATGACGGGTGAAGCTCAATTGCTCTCCGGAGTGGTGCCCATTGAGAATGGGAACCGAGTAGTCTTTGGAGGCAACGAGAGCGGAACCATCATTGGTGTTGAAAAAGTTGGTAATCCATCTAAACCACTTATAAGTGATGTTTACCTTGTTAAAGGCTTAAATCACAATCTCATTTCAATAAGCCAACTTTGTGACAAGGGTTACAAAGTTAGCTTTGCGAAAGGAATGTGTCATATTTTTAGTAAAGATAATAATAATTTGTTATTTTCTGACACACGCCATAAGGATATATATATCCTAGAAATCCCCAAGTCATATGAATAATGTCTCATTGCCAACACAAGTGAACAACACTTATGGCATCGACGTTTTGGTCATGTGAACTTTGGAACACTTTTTAAGCTATCCAAGTTAAATTCTATTAAAGGATTTCCTAAGCTTACTTTCCAAAAGAAAAGATTTTGTGACTCGTGTCAACGAGGCAAACTTCCGAAGTCGTCATTCAAACCTAAGAAAAGCATTTCATCTAAACGGCCTCTAGAGCTTTTACATCTAGATCTTTTTGGGCCAACTAGAGTTGCTTCATTAGGGAATGCTTGATATGGACTTGTCATCGTTGATGAATTTTCTAGATTTACTTGGGTATTTTCTTTAAGTAATAAAAATGATACTTTTGAAAACGTCACAATATTTGTGAAGAAAGTACAAAATCTCATTGGAACCACCATTGTCACTATTCGTAGTGATCATGGAGGGGAATTTGAGAGTGAGTCTTTCTCAAATTTTTGTGATGAAGTTGGTATTACACACACCTTTTCTTTCCCTCGCGCACCCCCTCAAAATGGTGTTGTTGAGAGAAAGAATATGACGCTAGTGGAATGTGCCCGCACAATGCTTGATGATAGCCAACTTGGCCATCAATTTTGGGCGGAAGTGGTACATACCGCTTGCTATGTGTTTAATAGAATACTCTTGAGGCCCGGCACCAAACAAACTTGTTATGAATTGTTGTTTGGTAGATTGCCTCAAGTTAAACATTTTCGAGTTTTTGGTGCAAAATGTTTTATTAAAAACACTTATGGGAGCTTGGACAAATTTGATCCAAGATCCGATGAGGGGATATTTGTTGGATATTCCTCACGTAGCAAAGCCTACCGGATATACAACAAAATAACCTTAAAGATCGAGAAATCACTTCATGTTTCATTCAATGAAAATTTTGTCCCGTCTAGAATTATCAATGATGATGACTCCATGGAAGTTATATGTGATTCTATTGGTAATTCTAATTCTATTGATTCTATTGATACTAACCCTACTGATGATTCTTTTGAGAATGTTTCTAGTGATCAGGGAGTTCCCAAACGGCTTCATACAGTTCGTGACCATCCCCATGAGCAAGTCATTGACAACATACTTGATAGTGTCAAGACGAGATCTCAAGTCAACTTCTTCGCTCATTATGCCTTTGCCTCTTCAGTAGAGCCAAAGAATATTAACGAGGCGTGCGAAGATAGATCTTGGATCCTTGCCATGGAAGATGAACTCATTCAGTTTGAGAGGAATGAGGTTTGGGAGCTAGTTCCATTGCCTTCGAAGAACCACACCATTATAGGAACGAAGTGGATCTTCAAGAATAAGACTGATGAGAACCAAAACGTCGTCCGGAACAAAGATCGGTTAGTAGCTCAAGGCTACATGCAAGAGGAAGGTATAGATTTCGAAGAATCCTTTGCTCCTGTAGCTAGATTAGAATCTATTAGGTTGTTGTTATCTTTTGCATGCCATAAAGATTTTAAACTCTTTCAAATGGATGTAAAAAGTGTGTTTTAAACGGAGATGTCGTTGAGGAAGTTTATGTTTCTCAACCTCCGGGTTTTATTGTAACGGCCTGTATTTTTAGATGTGTATAGGATCGTGCATACCAGTATTTTACCTCTGTTATCCGAATAATATTTTTTAGTCCGTACATTCTCTGCTACGTGCCGACGCGAGCGCGTCTCCGATTTCGTTCTTACAGTGTCACCATTAATTGACTGTCAAGTTTAACTGATAACTTTAACTTAATTATCTCGCTAATCACAACTTCCTAATCACTTTCATTATTTACTAATTACTTTACTTATTTTGATTAAGTTACTAATTACTTTATTTTACTGTTTACGTTTAAAATTTACTTAATTACTTAATTATCTTAATAATTACGAATTTGCTTATTATTTTACTTATCTTACTAATTACTTCAAGTAATTTATTTTACTAATCACATTTTACTTATTTACCTTGATCATTTAACCTCATGTCTTAACTCCTCATTCACTTAATTTTTAAACACAGGGTTAGAGGATCAAACACGTCTTTGAACTCAGATTCTTCCCTCTAATTGATTAGTCAAAAGTTAGCTTTAAATTTCTCTTTTAAATCAAAACACACACTCACGTCGGCAGATACATTCCTCTGCCTATTAAAATCAACACACACCCAACACGTTTCTTCAAATTCGTCAAAAGTTTTCATTAAAATCTGTCTAATCAAGAGAGCCTAATCTTTGACTAATGGGAAGCTTGTCCCCTGCCAACATCTCCTTAAGAACATGAATGTCTTCCTCCCCTGCTCATCTTCATAACCCACCATCGTCTTCTCCCCTGCCAAATTAACCTACAAACAATCTGTTCATCTCTCAAACAAATCAGTTCCCAATCAGAATTCCACCAAATCGAACCAGCAACCCAATTTCTCAAATCAGCTTCTCAATGCAAATCTTCCATCAAATTTAGCCCCCAAACAAAACAAACCCAAATTCTTCAGATCTAAGTTTTAAAATCAAAACAAACAAAAGCCAAAACTCAGATCTAGGAATTAAAAAAAAACAAAATTGCAGATCCTTCCCTCCTCTTCCCAAGTTCCCCTCGAACTAGGCATCATCGCGCCCCTCACCATGGCCGCACCACCAGCCCGTACGCCAATGCCGGAGCTCCGAGCTCCGTCGCCCCATGCCGCGCCGCCGTGTTCCGGAGGCATCCGATGCCACTGATGCCACTGCTGCGCCGCCGATGGCCGGAGAAGCCCCCACGCCGGAGGAGCGCCGCCCCAGGCCGCCGGATCACAGCCTGCCGCCGGAGCCCTGGGCCGCCGCCGCCGCCGCCTGCGGAGCGCAGGAGCGCCGGCCTCTCCCCCTCCTCCGCGCGAAGATGAGTACCCCCTCCCCCCTTTCGTTCGTTGCCTGCAAGTTTTAAAGCAAAAAAAGAAAAAAGAAAAAGAAAATGAAGGCAGAAGATGAAACAACAGAAGGAGAAAGAAAGAGAGCCTGAGAAAGAATAAGGGAGATGGCCCTAATAAGAAATAGAATAGTCAGCCTAGGTTAAAAATGAATAAAGAATTCAAATAAAGAAGAGGGTGACAGTTCGGTTTAATAGAATAGAATAGGGTTGAGCCATATTGAATAAAGAAATGGAAATGAATGAATAGAGACAGAAAGAGACATTGAGTGGGTAATAGAAATTAAATATCGGAAGTGGGAGCCTTGTTTTTTGATAGGTATGAAGGGGTGACAGTTGTATTAAGGGAGAATTTTTGAGAGATTATATGAAAATATTTGTGTAAGGGGGGTAGGGTAGGTGTAGAGTAGGTGTACCATTGATGTCATGTTAATCTTGTAATTAACTTAGTAAATTAACTAATAGAGTAGTTAGTGTTAATTTAATTTTGATTGATATTCGTTAAGTAGTTTCAGCAAATTAGAAATGTTGGGTTAATGGTATTAAGTAATAAGAAGTGTATCAGGTTAGTTTAACACAACATAAACATCACCCTAGCCAGAGAACCCGATAAAATTAGACGAACCCAATTTAAGGATTAACCCGATATTTTAATTATCTCGCAATATATCTAATTCGATGATATGTTTGACCAAAACAGAGAACCGGAAGTACTGACACGTAGTACCCGTCAAGACGAACCCAATGGCACCAAAATCGCCGGAATCAGGCAAGTATACAATTTATAGTGTATTTTTGAAGTTGGATGTTCTTTTGGTCTTTCAAGAAACTTTAACTTTCTATTCATTTTTGTTAAAGTCGCATGCTCACCTTTTCTGCTAAATTATTATAAACGTTGTTTCGATACTCTTGTAACGTGAAAATTGCTGCATGCCTTGAAATAATTAACCAACGTGAGACATCGTGAAATCGTGCGCCTCGAAGGCGAAATCGTGATTTTCGTGATGTCATGTAAGTTGACAAATTCGTGCTTGTAATTTGTGAATTAGGCTGGCTCGTGTTCCAGCACAAATCTTGGGTGGGGTAAGGGTTGAGCAGCTGCTAGGCGTATGAACGAGTACTCTCTTCAAGGGCACCACCCGTAGGCGGTGGGTTAGCGCCAATCACGGTAAGCCCCCGTGAGAAGAAGGACTCACTCATCACGTCCTAAGGACGAGAACCCTATTGTAGAATTGACAATGCTAACAATCGTGAAATGCTAACATCATGAAACTTGCAACTTGAAATTGTTATCTCAGTTGAATTGACATGCTAATGAAACAAAGAAAAGATTTATTTTACGTACTACACTGCTTAGAACTGCATGTTAGGATGTCTTTACTTTAATTCATTTTATAATTAGTTTGTTTAATCCTTTTGTCGCTATCTCATTTAAATGATTAATGCCTCTTAAATGCAGTATAAATTTGTATATTTCTTGCCTTGGGTTCTAATCTCTACTTGCAGACCCTTGCTGACATACATTCATGTTTTTGGATGTATGTCAGATCTCGAGCTTTAGCACCAGGAGGACTAGTTGAGATAGCTGAACCAGTGGACCAAGAACTGTCAAACTAGAGAACTTTGATTGCACTTCTTTTCACTTGTTGTACGGTCATAAGACCCACTCTTCTTTTCTCCATTTGTTGTAATTCCATTGAGACGGTTGAGATTGTAATAATGTTTTACTTATCTGTGTTGTTTTTGAGTAATGCAAGCAAGAACCTGCAGTTTTTACACAGACGCTTATTGTGATAAGTCAAGGGGAAAGAAAAGCAAAAGTATCTCCTCCTGACTTACACAAGCGGGCCCGTTCACGTCCTCGCTCTCAAGTCTAATGGGAAGCGGGGCGTGACATTTATAAATGAAAAGTTTCCAAATCACGTTTTCAAACTTAAGAAAGCACTTTATAGTTTGAGACAAGCTCCTAGAGCTTGGTATGACCGCCTAAAGAACTTTCTTTTGGATTTGGGTTTTAAAATGGGTGAAGTTGATTCTACACTATTTGTTAAGTATGCGAATCATGATATTATTTTAGTTCAAATTTATGTTGTTGATATCATTTTCGGTGCTACTAACTTCACTCTTTGCGAAGAGTTTTCTAATGTCATGAAGGGCCAATTTGAGATGAGCCACATGGGTGAGCTCAAATATTTCTTAGGACTCCAAATTTGCCAAATGAACGATGCAATCTTCATCCACCAAACCAAGTACACAGTGGAGTTGCTAAAGCGATTTGGAATGGAGAATGCTTTTGGCAAGAAGACTCCAATGAGCACTACTACACATCTTGATAAAGATACGTGCGTCAAAGATGTAGACATTCGTCTATATCGAGGTATGATAGGTAGTTTATTATATCTTACTGCCAGTAGGCCTGATATAATGTTCGCCGTATGTGTTTGTGCTCGGTATCAGTCACAACCTACGGAATCACACTTAGTAGCGGTAAAACATATTTTCCGTTATTTAAGTTACACACTCGACTACGGATTATTTTATCCAAAGTCTAGCACATATGAGCTAATCTCATATAGTGACGCAGATTATGCTGGATGCAAATCCGACAGGAAAAATACTAGTGGCACTTGACATTTTATAGGAAATTCTCTTGTCTCTTGGTTTTTCAAGAAGCAGAATTCCGTATCACTTTCAACCACCGAGGCAGAATATATTGCCGCCGGTGCTGCATGTGCACAGGTTCTTTGGATGAGACACACTCTTAAAGACTTCGGTATAAACTGTGATACTTGCCCTATCATGGTGGACAACCTAAGTGCAATATGTCTCTCTAAGAATCCGATACACCACTCCCGTACCAAACACATAGATGTCCGTCACCATTTCCTAGATGATCATGTTGCTAAAAAGGACATCATTTTAGTGTACGTTGAAACCTAGAAGCAAATCGTCGATATTTTCACGAAACAACTTAAGGAAGATTCCTTTGTGCGGTTACGTCAAGAATTGGGGATTATGGGTGAATCCGAGATTTAGGATTCATATTTTTCGATAATCTTGCATGATAATGATATGTATATGCTCATGCTAGATTTGTTGTGATATTCTAGGTTTATGATTGGATTTTCGATTTGCGTGTCGGATTTAAGATTTTCTGGTATTTATGGGGTAGAATAAGTGTGTATGAGAGTATTTAGTTGTTTCGTCCAAGTGTTCTTTGGAGAGAACTCAAAATTTCAAATTCTCAAATTTTTGGACTCTCTTAGTCCGTCCAAGTTCATTTGCCGACCGACTAGTTTCAGTTCTAGTCGGTCAGTGATTGAACTCAGACCGACTAATTCATGCTCTATTTTTTGACTTTACTTGCTGTTTGCATTTAGTCGGTCCAAGCTCATCGGCCGATCGACTAGATTGCATTCTAGTCGGTCAGCCCTTGAACTTAGACCGACTAGGTATGCATGGGGCATTTGTGTCTTTTGTCTCCTGAATCATTTTAAAGCCTCTCCGCACCGATTAGATTTCATTCTAATCGGTGCGAAATCTTTCATAAACCCTAAACCCTTCGACTCCTCAGCCTCCTCTGCCGTCTCCAACTGCCGTGCGCCGCCGTTTCCGGCCACTGTCAGTCGCCGTCGGCCATCTCTCTCCATCCTAGGGTATCAGTTCTCACTCACTCTCTCAGATTTTAGGGTTCAATTCCGTTCGTTTTAGGTTTCTTTTCATTCGATTTCAGTTCAATTTCGTTTTCGTTCGATTTAGGGTTCACTTCTAGGTCGATTTCATTCGGTTTCTTTGTTTCGATCTCATGGTGAAGACTCGAATCCCTGTCCGTCCTACCACTCCGTCTCCCATGACAGTCGAGCCTCCTACAGACCCTCCTCAACCCAAACATCGTGCCAAAACCACTCGTACGCCTACCTCTCTATCCTCTTCCTCGCCTCCTCTCAAGAAGAAGAGGACTGCCGTTTCCAAGCCAAAACCCACATCTCAACCCAAGCCCCGGACCAAGGCCAAACAAAAGATTTTGACTCCTGGCCCCTTCCGTGCTCCCACTCCTCCCTCTGACTCCGATGATGACTATATTCCGGAGACTGAGGCTACCGAGAAGGCACCTACTCCTCCTCCTCGCTCTGCCTCTCGTCAGTCTAAGGGGAAGGCTCTCATGCCTATGGGTGGAGTTGATATTTCGTTGTGTCGCGATGACCCGATGTGTCTTGCGGCATACAACCGTATCGAGCACTGTCCGTAGATCCTCGAGCACTTTGTTCAGTTCTCTGACTTTCCTAAGCTCGCTGATCTCCTGTCGTATATCGGCCTCCTAGATTATCTTCGCCATGATCCCAAGGCGAATCCTCATCCCTATCCTAGACTCGTCAAACTCTTCTATGCTAATCGAGTTCGTGGTGAGTATGATGACACCCACTGCATTGAGACCACTGTCTTGGGGACACCCATTGTCCTCACGATAGAGATCTTAGGACAGTTGATTGGTGTCTCCTCGTCTGGCCTGCTCCCCTCAGATATCTCCGTGGATAATATCCACGATCTTAACCAGTCCATGCTTGCTGAGATGTTCCACGTTATTCCTCCCTCCATGATTGGCGTTCCATTGAAATCCTTCAAGCCGAATGCGTGGGTCCTGAATCTCATTCTGAAGTCGTGTCTTCTACCGAAGTACGGCTCCTCCAGCTTGCCATCCCAGCCATTCCTGAAGGTTATCTACGCTATTTTTATGGGGAGCGAGATAAATTGGGCCCGCATCATCTTGGACAAGATGGATTCCTTTGAGTGCATAAGGAAGTCCACCAAGTCACCCCATATTCCTTATCCTTGCCTGCTGACCCTTGTCTTCCGCCACTTTGGCGTTCCTCTCCCTCCAGATGATCAGCGTCTTTTGGGTCCTCCCCTGAATGCGACTGCTGTCAAGAAGTCTCTTGCGGCCTTGCGTCACGTTCAGAGTACTACCCCTTCTGGTCCTCCTCCGCCTTCTCGCCCTGACTCTTCAGCTTCTCAGATCTGTCAGGAGGCTCGTATTGCTCGATGTGAGGAGATGCTTGCACGCATCTGTTATCACTTGGTCATTGAGGTTCCTCCTACAGTTTCTGACGAGGAGGCCATGGATGATGATGATCTTGAGGAGCTTATTGCTTCTCATGTTCGTGTCCCAGAGGGTACGTCTGCTACTTCTACGTCTGCTCGTGCTCCCGAGAGCACTCCTTCTGCCACCATTCCTTCGGTGGACACTCCAGTCATTCCCGAGACTTCTACTATCCCTTCTGCACAGCCTGATGATGATGATGCTGATCCTGCCTCCGCCTCCTGAGCTTGCGTTGGAGGACTCTCCCATGTGCACTTGGATGATCTATTTTGTCGTGAGAGAGTGGGGTAGGATAGTTGGGTGGTTATGTATTTTTGATGTATTTTTGGATGTTTTGGTGATACATTTTGATGTATGTTCGTTTTGATCTCTGTTGAGACATGTGTTGTATGTTGTGCACCGATCTGATGATCGTTTATATTTGTGTTGGCGGATGTATACCTTTTGATGTATCCTGTTATATATATACACACACACATTGTGTTGCCATTTACTTCAGTGTGCACATTATATTTATTTTTGTCTCTGATGTTGATTTCGTCGCTCGACGATTATATTGATTAAATATAATTGTTTCTATGAAAACATAGAATTGTTTTCCATGCACTAAATTCACTAAGAATGTTGATATTGGAGAGTATGTTCCATAACTCAATACGTGAAATTGATATGAGTTTTGATGATTTCATTTTTCGATTTTCGACTATGGTCTCGTTGGCACGCTATATTTTTCTTCGTTATTTTACATTGGTGTCATTTGGACCGTGGTCGTATTCTTCGACTCTCGTTCTTTTATTTTAGCCATTGTTGTTGTCGTTGATCTCCTCCCGCTCTTTTTGCTAATGCCAACGGGGGGAGAGAATTAATAATGACGATGTGTTAAATGATAATTTAAAGCAATTTACCGTGAATCTAATTTGATATGTTAGATTCAGGGGGAGTTAAGATATAAAAATGGGTTTAGATCCTAAATTTCAATAATTGTGTTCATATTTTATACTTTCCTCGTCTGCTTGATGCGTATGATTATTATTTAATACAGAATTAACGTGTCGTCAATGCAGGGGGAGTAAGTAAATTTCATTTGACTCATTATTATCGATTATTATTTATGTTGGTTTGTCATCACCAAAAAGGGGGAGAATGTTGAGTATTGATTCCCCGGATTTGGTTTTGATGATGAACAAACATAAATATCGTGAACTAACTCTTTGTGAGCGCAGTTATGGAGATCGTCGCCAAAATTCTACGTACATCAAAAGCGACGTCTCAAGACTTCTCGAAGCGTGTGATCGTGTGCCTGAAGCTTTGTTGAAGCTCTAGGAGCATTATTGAAGTCAAGAGATTCGGATTGAAGCTTTGAAGACGGTTCGTCTAGTTTATTTTATAGTCTTCTAGCTTCTTTTTGTAGAATATTAAGCCTTGAGTAGGACTTACATTATAATCTTCATAACACTCATATCTTTGAGCTAGGATTATCTTAGAAGCCCATAGAAACTTTCTTGAAGCTTTACGCTTCATTTCGTGGCTTCTTGTGCATCTTAGTTGGTTCAAGACGAAGAACCAACCGACTAGATTGTCATCTTGTCGGTTAAGAATCCTTCTTGTACCGACTAGATTTCCTTGCTCAAATCAGCCTAGGCACTGTTGACCAATTAGTCGGTCCAAGAAGGTTCACCGACCGACTAGTTGTCAAACTAGTCGGTTGGGAATCCTTCTTAGACCGACTAGTTATACTTTTATTTTTTCAGCCTAGCTTCTGTTGACTAGTTAGTCGGTCCAAGAACATCCATCGACCGACTAGTTGTGAAACTAGTCGGTTGGAATTTGTTTTTAGACCGACTAGTTCTCCTAGTGATCAGCCTATTGAATATTAACTACTTAGTCGGTCAAAGAACACTCACTGACCGACTAGTTGTCAAACTAGTCGGTTGGCAAGTCTTCTTAGACCGACTAGTTCTATCTCCTGAATTCTCTATCTTGGCTGTCAACTATCTAGTCGGTCCAAGAAGAATCACCGACCGACTAGTTGCAAAACTAATCGGTCAGTGATCCTTCTTAGACCGATTAGACTGCTTCAGAAATAGATCCGTTGGGCATTTAATGCCACGATTTTGCTCTTCTCTTCTCACACTCCTATATATAGTTGAAGTGCTTCTAACCTAGCATTCAAGGCTGCCATTATTGAGATTTAGAGAATCAAAGAGAAAGCATTCAATTCTCATTTCTAAGCTCTCTCTTCTCACAAGAATCTCTCCCTCACTCTTTGAGCCCTATTTCCTCAAGAGAGATTCTCTTCATTGTGAGCCAGTCAAGCTAAGAGCTTGATTCAAAGTCACCAACTCCATCCTAGCCTTCGATCGATGTTCATCTTGGTGGAGCTAGGGTTTGGTGACATTCTTCTTCCTTCAAAATCTTCCTTGCCCTAAAATCAGTAAGTTTACTCAAGGCATAGAATTTTGTTGGTAAGTGTTTTATTGTTTCATTTACTTTGCTATTAAGTTTATCTCTCGGTTGTGAGAGAAGATCGTGATACCGGGTTGTGGGAGTCACGTTTTTATTTGTGTATGATTTGATCTTGTAGATGTTTTTCTACAAGAATTTCATAGTGCAAACTTAAATTAGAGGATTCTAACTCAAGTAGCCAGAGGGGATCCGGGTGTCTGGGACGTAGGATCGCCGGTAACAAGTCGGGGAGACTTGGGTGGATCTGAACCCGTTACATCGTTTGTTTGCCTTGCTTAATTCTTGTTTGTCAATTTTCATTCCGTATTGTTGGTTTGAGTTTGCATAATAATTAGGAATAATTATCTTAATTATTTTAAAGTACTATTCACCCCCTATTACTTGTGCAGTAGCTATCAGGGCATTACACTATTGACTATAGGAGATTGTACACATGAACATCACTTCAAGAGGTTTGTAAATCCACGCTTAGTGTGGTGGTGAGTGTTTAATTGATTGGATTTCAATTATTGTGAAAAGCCTCAAGGGAGGTCCTCTTTAGAAAAGAGGTTAATTTCTGTATTTGGAAATTCGTAGCAAGAGGAGTTAGGTGGTTGTAGAAGCCCTCTAATTTAAGGCAAAGTGCTCTCTTGGGTGAGAGCTTTTTAGTTGAAAATCACATAGTGCTGGGGACTTGACGTAGCCCACATGTGGGTGAACCATGATAAAATTGACTTGTGTTTGCGTTTCTCAATTTCTCTTTAAACTTTAATTACTTGCAATTTTGTGGATTAGCTTCCATTGCATTACTCTCACTCTATCTTGCAAGTTAATTTTGTGTTGATTAAGCACTTAGAAGGTAACTCTTCTAAGATACTTAACCAATTCGAGAGGCTTTAATTTTATTTGGCATTTTTTTAAGAAACACTAATCACCCTTCTCTAGTGTTTGCTTGCCATCTCAAGATCCCAACAAATCATTCTTGACAGCGGTGGTATTAACCTCAACCAAGTGTTCGCCATTGTCAATGGCATGTGTCTCAATACGCTTGCCCTTATTTTTCAGAGATGCTTGATATAAGACAATCAAATTCATTGCCGTACTACATGTACGTGACCAATGACCATCCATAGCGGTGGCAGTTGCTATCACCATGCTTTTTCATATGCTTCTGGCCATTGTAATTGTTTTGGGGGTTAATAAGATTGTATCTCCCATTACCCTTTCGAGAAAATTTTCCTTGCATGCGCTTACGGCCTTTAGTTGATTCCGGAAGTGCCTTAGAGCCAGCAGGCCTCAATTCATGATTTTCAGCAACAATTCGTTGGTTTGCCAAGTGGTCAACAGTGTTGGAAGCAACGATCTAGGACCTTTAGTTTGATGATAACAAAAGTGTGCAAACTATTTAACATGTGTTCTAAGTGTGTTTCAGAAATGACTAAGTCCACGCATTGGAGCAATTGCTAATCATATGCTAAATGGGAAGAGAGAGGAAGTGGTGTTTGCATAGTAATTGGAATGGGTCAAAGATGGAGAGATAGAGAGATGAGTTCAAATCTTATTCTATCTTTAATTGGAGATCATACCAAATCCTATATCAATTTATTCTCCTATGTCGTAGGGATTCTCTCCTAGCCCTAGCCAAATTGGACCAAGTCACATGCTCAAATCCCTAGGCCGAATTCACCCGATGTCTTCTCTCCTTGCCGCAGCCAAAAACCCTAAGAGCATTCTATTTAAACCCTCGTATCAAGAGGAAGAGGGGTGCGGCACAAATCATCAAGGGTCGGCCATATCCCAAAAAGTCAAGCAAAAGTGCGGCTATCATCTTCCTCCCAAAGCTTCCATTGCAAATCATCTATAGCCGCATCCTAGTAAAGGGAATCTCCATCAGGTCGCAAGCAAGTATCCAAGCTAAGAACACAAAGCTTCAACCTGGTTGGCAAGCACAAATCTCATCTCTTCTTGCTATTGAAATCTCCAAGCACAAACTCTATTGCTGCAACCCAAGACCAAGGCTATATCAATATTACCTTCAAGATCCAAGAGCCAAACATCATCTACAAGCACCCTTAAGCTCACAGTAAGGCATTCATCTCCATCAACGAGGTGCTCCGCGACTTTCTACGGTTGCGATCTCTTCTACGTGCCACCTTCATCATCAAGAGGAGTTGACTTCAGCCCACGATGAGATCATCGCCGTTGCCGAAGTATTACACTCTCCATCGACGACGACGTGATGCTATGAAGCGTTCCGCCGTGCAGACTCGTGCGAAAATTGTGAGGAGATCCGTTCAGCTTTCCGTTCTCGTCAACTCGCCTGAGTTGTGTTGCCACCGAAGCTGAGGCATCATCAAAGACTAACCCATCCAAGGACCTGCTCGTTGCTTTCGAAGAAAGCTCGCTGCTGTAAAGGGAAGTCGCCATCGAAACTCCACCTTGCAGCCGTTCAACACCCCATCGCCGGAGTCATCTCGAGAAGCGCTCGCTGCCATCAGAGAGAAGTCAAAACCCCGTCGCTGCTGAAGCTGTTGTACACCATTGTGAAGTCGACACCGTTGCCAAAGTTGACACTGCAGGAGGCTGCACGGCAAAGTCGAGGAGGCCCGTCGCTGTGGGTTGTCGGAAAACAAGTGGACGTCGAGTTGGAGAAGGGATCAAAACGTGCTGACGTGTATAAGCACCCCATGCAAACGAAAGGCAGATCGAAACAGGGCTGACGTGGATTAATTAAAGATTGCTATATGCACATACCGAGTATAAGTTATTTTGAACTGGATCTGCTATACACACAGACCAGAAAGCTATCCAACTTCAAAGGGCTATAGATTGAGATCCAGGAGTCAGATCGAGACACCATTTATGCCAGATTGAAGATGACGCCGTGCTGAACGACAGAGACAACACACCATCACAATCTGAGTATTTCTGAACCCTTTACTTTATCATTATATTTGTGATTGTGTGTAGATCTCTGTAGGGGAAACTTTATCAGTTTTTGTGTTATTTGGGACTTGTCTGGTTGGGGCTAGACAAGAGGGTCTTAACGTGTTGGTGCAGTCAAGATACACATTTACTAGGTTGATTGGGTTCTGCACTTTGTTAAGTGTGGTATAGTCTAGTGGGGAGTTCGAGCTAGGACCATATTGTAGGTGTACAGAAGGAACTTATTAATGCTAGTATTTGCTTGGGGGCTGGACGTAGGTCGTTGATGCGACCGAACCCGGGTAAATATGTGCATACTATGTGATTGCCTCTTATTTACTCTGCTTGTGATTTTAACTGCGTGTGTTTTCTCGTGGGTTGCGCGAGAATATTTTTGTAAGCCTATTCACCTACCTCTAGGCTAGGATCCAGATCCAACAAGTGGTATCAGAGTAGGTTAGAGGATCTAGTCTATTCTAGTTATCATGAAAACCCCTAAGTCAGTCTTTGCTCATGTCATGTCTATTGATCGTCCTCCTTTATTTAGTGGCCATGATTATATATACTGGAAGGCTAGGATGAAAACTTATTTACTATCCGTTGATGTTGATACTTGGTACATTATTGATAACGGATATTCTATGCCTGAAAGTAATCTGAATTTAAATGATAAAAATGTGTGTGCTATAAATGCTAGAGAAATGAATATCTTATTGTGTGGGTTGAGTAAAATGATATTTGATCGTATCTCACATTGCTCTTCTGCGCACGATATATGGAGGACTTTGGAAATTGCATATAGAAGTGAGAAATCCCTCAGCTGCAATGAAAAGAATCAAAAGGAAAGAAATGCTCTTTTAAATAATTTTGATGCTTCTCTTTGTGACAATACTAAGCGTAAAGTTATTTGTTTTAAATGCAGGAAGCATGTACACTTTGCTAGACATTGCCTACAAGAAACAACTGGTGTCGTAGAGATGAAAGAAAAGTTGTAGTGCAAACGTGGGACATGGATAGTGGAGATGAGCTCGAGGAGAATGAAGCACACTCCTTCATCTGCTTAATGGCAAAGAATGATTAGGTAAATTCTTTCGCTAAAGCTAAATTGTTAGATGTTTGCAAAGGAATACAAAATGAGATTAATGAGCTAGAACTCACATTAAATGATTATAGGAATGACAGCTTTAAATTACAAAAAGAAAAATGTGACATTTCTGAAGAAGCTGACATTCTTTAATAAAAACTTGCTGCACGTGATTCTATCATTGCTATAATGAAAAAGGAAAAATCATGCTTTAATAAAGAAGCTGATTGTCTTTCTTGCCCTTCCTTATTGAATAATATTAGCATGCTTAAGCAGGATTTGATTAAGCTTGAAACTGAAAAAGGCTATGTGATTAGAGAGCTTAATGATAAGTTGTGCATGTTAAATAACGATCTTAAAAAGAAAATGGATGAATTTAAAAAGAAGGAAGAGGAAAATAAGAGAGCTTTTATAAGTAAATATACTTTGCTTGTGGATGAAAATGTGCTATTAAAATCCAAAGTCTCTAGTCTTGAATTGTCCATTAAGAAGTTCTCTATAGGAAAACAATCGTTGGATACTATTTTAGAGAATCAATTATATGGCAATAATAGACGAGGACTTGGATTTGGTTCAAAAACTGCTAAAAAGCCTATCTTTAAGAAATTTCACAATGTGCCTTCTATTGTGAAAAATATGCATGCAAAGTGCTTTACTTGTGATAGTGTTGGTCACACATCCTATTATTTTAAGTTTAGGAACACGAACATAAAGTTCAAACAAGTGTGGGTTCCTAAAGCTTTAATGACTAACACTAGTGGACCTTGTTAGATTCCAAGGTCACACTTAACACCTTTCATGTAGGTGAGGTGAAGATTTGCCGAGGAGCAATGAATTGAAAGTTTCATTCTTTATCTCCTTAGTCAAATGGCGACGCAAAGGTTTATCTTTTCCCTCTTTGCATTCATTGCATACCTTCATAGATTTTGTGTGTGCTTGATTTAATTTCTGTTTGTGTGCTTGTGTGTTTGCTTTTTAGGTTTGTTTTAATTCTTTATAAAAGAAAAACAAAAAAAATTGAAAAACCAAAAATAAAAAAATGTGCTTAGTGAATACCTCTTTATGACTCATAATAAGTGGTATTTCATGAATGTTAATTCATATCCATGTAGAAATCATTGTATTATCGTTAAATCTACATGCGCATGTTAGAAACTATTTGGTAGCCATGACATGCTTCATGAAACGATTAATTTGATCTCAACACCTACATACGCACTTCCACGAATACTAAACTTGTTGTACTTGTGGAGATTTTTTAATGAATATTGGAAAGTGAATGTATGTTGATAATGACTGAATTATCTAAGGGATATGATGTGTATTGCCATGAATAAAAATTGAGCACAAAATGAATATGAAAAAATAATAATTATGAAAATTGCTCCGTATGAAAAATGGATACAATTTATGGCAAGTACACTACCCACGAGTATCCAACAATGCTTTATGGGTAATCTTTGGTGTTGGTGTATATTACTCGTCAAGCAATGCCAACCCCACATCTAAGAGTCCTTATAGGCTATGTTTCGGGGGTTTGGTAACTTGAACTCATTTTTAATGAGGTGGAAAAAATCAATCCTAGTGATATTCATGTTTAGTGGAAAATGTGGATTGGTTTCGGTTGATGTTCTAAATTGAATCTCCCTTTGTACTTCAATGTTGATATTATCACACTTACACATTGGTGGTGAAGTCTAAATTATGATTTTCAATGAATTTGAATTGTCTACTTTATGTTTAATGACATGCAAGTGATAGATATAATCTATAATACTTTATTTTTGCATGTGATATTTGATGACTTCCTTAATCCACTTTTGATGATAACAAGAAGGGGAGAAAAGTGTTGGAAAGATTTGGTATCAAATGGTGGTTGTGGTAAGTAATTGTTGAAGGGGGAGCATTGTATTATTTGTTCAAGGGGGAGCTTGGAAAGAGGGGGAACATGCCTATTTACTTGCTACATTTGTTGTGCATGCTTGTAATGCTTGAATGTCTCATTGTATACATCATATTGCATTACATCCTTCATCACACTTACACACACATTTATTTGCTCAAATCTTTTATGGGGTTGTCATCATCAAAAGGGGGAGATTGTTGGAAGCAACGATCTAGGACCTCTAGTTTGATGATAACAAACGTGTGCGAACTATTTAACATGTGTGCTAAGTGTGTTTCAGGAATGACTAAGTGAACACATTGGAGCAATTGCTAATCATATGTTAAATTGGAAGAGAGAGGAAGTGGTGTTTGCATAGTAATTGGAATGGGTCAAAGATGGAGAGATGGAGAGATGAGTTCAAATCTTATTCTATCTTTAATTGGAGATCATATCAAATCCTATATCAATTTATTCTCCTATGTCGTGGGGATTCTCTCCTAGCCCTAGCCAAATTGGACCAAGTCACATGCTCACATCCCTAGGCCGAATTCACCCTAGGTCTTCTCTCCTTGCCGCAGCCAGAAACCCTTAGAACATCCTTTTTAAACCTTCGTATCAAGAGGAAGAGGGGTGCGGCACAAATCATCAAGGGTCGGCCATATCCCAAAAAGTCAAGCAAAAGTGCGACTATCATCTTCCTCCCAAAGCTTCCATTGCAAATCATCTATAGTTGCATCCTAGTAAAGGGAATCTCCTTCAAGCCGAAAGCAAGTATCCAAGCCAAGAACACAAAGATTCAACCTGGTTGGCAAGCACAAATCTCATCTCTTCTTACTGTTGAAATCTTCAAGCTGAAACTCCATTGCTGCAACCCAAGACCAAGGCTCTATCAATATCAACTTCAAGATCCAAGAGCCAAACATCATCTACAGGCACCCTCAAGCTCACAACAAGTCATTCATCTTCATCAACGAGGAGCTCCGAGACTTTCTGCAGCTGTGAGCTCTTCTACGTGCCACCGTTCATTATCAAGAGGGGTCAACTTCATCCCACGACGAGATCATCACCGCTGCCAAAGTCTTACACCCGCCATCGACGACGACGTGATGCTGTGAAGCGTGCCGTCGTGCAGAGCCGTGCGAAAATTGCAAGGAGATCCGTGCAGCTTTCCGTTCTCGTCAACTCGCCTGAGTTGTGTTGCCACCGAAGCTGAGGCACCGTCGAAGACTAATCCATCCGAGGACCTGCTCATTTCTATCGAAGAAAGCTCGCTGCCATGAAGGGCAGTCGTCGTCGAAACTCCATATTGTAGCCGTTCAACACCCCATCACCGGAGTCATCTCGAGAAGCGCTCGCTGCCGTCAGAGAGAAGTCAAAACCCCGCCGCCGCTGAAGCTGTCGTACGCCGTTGTGAAGTCGACACCGTTGCCAAAGTTGACGCTGTAGGAGGCCGCACGGTGAAGCTGAGGAGGCTCGTCGCTGTGGGTTGTCGGAGAACAAGTGGACGTCAAGTCGGAGAAGGGATCGAAACGTGCTGATGTGTATAAGCACCCCATAAAAACGAAAGGCAGATCGAAACAGGGTTGACGTGGATTAATTGAAGATTGATATACGCACAGACCGAGTATAAGTTATTTTGAACTGGATCTGCTATACACACAGACCAGAAAGCTATCCAACTTCAAAGGGCTACAGATTGAGATCCAGGAGTCAGATCGAAACACCGTTTATGCCAGACTGAAGCTGACGCCGTGCTAAATGACAGAGACGACACACCATCACAATCTGAGCATTTCTGAACCCTTAACTTTATCATTATATTTGTGATTGTATGTAGATCTCTGTAGGAGAAACTTTACCAGTTTTTGTGTTATTTGGGACTTGTCTGGTTGGCACTAGACAAGAGGGTTTTGACATGTTGGTGCAGTCAAGATATGTATTTACTAAGCTGATAGGGTTCTGCACTTTGTTGAGTGTGGTACAGCCTAGGTGGGGAGTTGGAGCTAGGACCCCATTATACGTGTACAGAAGGAACTTATTAATGCTAGTGTTTACTTGGGAGCTGGACGTAAGTCGTTGATGCGACCAAACCAGGGAAAATCTGTGCATACTCTATGATTGCCTCTTATTTACTCTACTTGTGATTTTAACTGCGTGTGTTTTCTCGTGGGTTGTGCGAGAATATTTTTATAAGCCTATTTACCCCACTCTAGGCTAGGATTTAGATCCAACAAACAGGATTGATATGAGCTTACAATAAGTTTTAAACTGTTGGATATGGAAGACGTTTGTACACCCTTGTGGGGGATGTACGAGGGAATACGGACCTCGAACGTCGCGTACACGAAGTCGTGTACAAAGGGAATCTGTTCCCTTGCGGAGAGGATCTCTGGATGAGTGGGAAAGTCGCATTATATATGCATAAGTGCATGCGACATATGGCTAATAAAGGGGGAATATCTTAAGCTTATGTTGTACCATGCATATGGTACAACTTAAGCTTATAATGTGCCATGTATCATGGTACACCTTAATTAAGTTGTTCCAAAGGAACAACTTACCCTAAAATAACTACCTTGGGGGCTATAAATAAGACCCAAGGGTAAGCCATTTCTTACACCTTTTGCATGAAATTCATGCATGCATCTTCATCCTAGCGAAGCTCTGCAGAAATCCTTTCTCTCCCTCTTATCCAAGTTCTTAATCTAAAGTAGAGATTTAGATTGTGGATTAGTAGCCTTACTCCGTTCGTGAGAAGACTCGATCCGTCGTGGCGAATCCGAAGGCGAAGTTCGTAGACTACCGTGCCGCATACGCAAGCGTAAGTCTAAACTTCATATTATCGATCCTAACTCTGTTTTGGACAGGATCCTACATTGGTATCGGAGCCATACGGGTTCGCCCCGGAGAAACTATGAATGAGTCGTTGTCTTTTTCACGGATGGGTATCCTACCATTACGGATATGGTAGGAACGCTTCGTGACGGAGAGAACGCAGCGGTTGTTCTTTTCACGTTAGGGTCTTCTGTCATTACGGATATGACAGGAACTCTCTGTGACGGGAAGAACCGACCGTTCATATCGTCAAACTCGCTCTCTTCATGGATGCTGAGTCTCCATTCATAGGGAATGGGCGCTCTCTTCATGTGGAGCGCGTAGTTTACGAATTTTTGAAGTGGGTTCATTTTTTGGCACACGGCCATTGGAGGACAACTACTTTCTCGACGAACGGGTGCTTCATCGGAGAAGAAGGTGGTGGTTATTCCCATCGGGGAAGATGAATTTTTTTGTGCATGTGCACCATGACCAAATGGGTTATGAAGGCCATGCACCCCCCTCCCCATGCGGAGGGGGTTGGCTACGGCCAATAACCACCGCGGCAACCCCCTCCGGCGGGGGTGTGCGGCCTCCCATGAAAGGGGAAACCGGCCATGGCCAAAGGGCCATGGCCGGTCAAGGCAAAAATGCCATGGCCGGGCCATGGCCGGCCGGCCCTGGCCGGCCACGGCCAGGGCCAGAAGGCCCTGGCCGCGGCCAGGCCAGGGCCTGGCCTCCCTGGCCGAGGCCAGGGCAGGGGCCCTGGCCCCTGCCAGGGCTTTGCCGCCCTGGCAGAGGCCAGGGCAGCGCCCTGGCCTCAGGCCAGGGCCCGGCCGCCCTGGCCGAGGCCAGGGCAGAGGCCCTGGCCCCGGCCAGGGCCCGGCCGCCCTGGCAGAGGCCAGGGCCGCCCTGGCTGCCCTGGCCGCCCTGGCAGAGGCCAGGGCCGCCCTGGCCGCCCTGGCAGAGGCCAGGGCAGAGGCCCTGGCCCTGGCCAGGGCCTGGCCGCCCTGGCCGAGGCCAGGGCAGGGGCCCTGGCCCCGGCCAGGGGCCTCTGGCAGAGGCCAGGCCAGGCAGAGGCCTGGCCGGCCTCTGGCCTAGGCCAGGCCAGGCAGAGGCCTGGCCGGCCTCTGGCCTAGGCCAGGCCAGGCAGAGGCCTGGCCGGCCTCTGGCCTAGGCCAGGCCAGGCAGAGGCCTGGCCGGCCTCTGGCCTAGGCCAGGCCAGTGGCCAGGCCGGCCCTGGCAGTGGCCAGGGCTACCGCAGGCCGTTCTTGGCCGGGTGCCGGACTGATCGGCACTGGCCGGGGGAAGTTTCAGACCAATTCGGCAAAGGCCTTGGTCGAACTAGCCCATACGGGGCCATACGACAGTCGTCTGCATCAAATTTCTCTCATACGGGGGGAAACGCCTGGATCCATACGGGAGCCGGCGACGATAATTTGCAGAAAAATCCCCAAAAGGGGGATCCGACCTAGGCACGGCTACGGCTCATTCCCGACAAATGGTCAGGAAGTGCCGAATATTTCACTAGTATCATAAGGGTACTAAGTTGAAATATATTTTATTTGAAAAATACGTTTTCATACGTTTTGAAAAATAAGTTTTCAAAAACGCTTTTCCGCTGCAAAGTACTATAAGAGTACTAACATTTGATAAAGTGAGGGAGAAATATTGAAAGTTACTCTAGATGGTGATCGGAAACATAGTGACCTTTCCGACTCTAGAGTAACATCTTCAATATTTTTCGAAAGTAACTTATCAAATTATGAATATCATTCCAAGTGGGAGTTGATTTTAGAACTATCCATATGGGATATTCTATTATCATTTCAAGTGGGAATTATATTTGAAATATACGTTTTCAAACTCGTTTTTCCGCTGCTAGTACTATAATAGTACTATTGTTTGATAAGTGATGGGGGAATATTGAAGGTTGTTCTAGATGGTGATTGGAATCAAGGAGACCTTTTCGATTCTAGAACAACATCTTCAATATTTTTCGAAAGTAACTTATCAAATATAATATAATTTCAAGTGGGAGTTATATTTTAAGAATTTTATGCAATATGTTTTTGATCGAACCTTCGGTTTTTATGTCTTTTGCAGCATTTTAAAAGTAAAATGTCTTCCGCTTCAAAGAATATCGTCGCTGAGTTAAACAAAGGTGAAAAACTCAACGGCGATAATTACAAACTTTGGTCCATTAAGATACAATACGTTCTAGAGGAGCAAGAAGTGCTCGAAACTCTAAAGAACGTTATGATTGAACCTGAGTTGGGCACTACGGCCCAACACCGACGAGACAAGGAAGCTTTTGATGCTTGGTCTCGGAAGAACAAGATAGCACGCATTACGTTATTAAGCAGTATGGCTGATGACATAATGCGCATCTTCCGAGAACATGACCTAGCCATGGACATATGGTCCAAGCTAGAGGAGAAGTTCGGTGGCACATCGGTGTCCAAACTTCGCGCCTTAACTATAAAGTTCGATACATATAAGAAACGTCCAGATCATTCCATGGGGAAACATCTGCGACATATGGCGAACCTTATATCAGAGTTAAAGGACGCAGGTCATGTGCTCACAGATGAGCAACAAATCCAAGCAGTCATACGTTCCCTACCAAATGGGTGGGACCAAATGAAGATGCATCTCACTCACAATGAGAGCATCAAGACCTTCAGCGATGTTTCCAAGCACCTCGAATTAGAGGAAGAGCGGCTTGCGGCTGCCAAGCCAAGTGCAGAAGTGCACATGGTTGCTAGTTCCTCACACGGGGGAAAGAAAAGGAAAAATCGTTCGAAGTTCACTAATGAACGTAATAAGCAACCTGAGTCTACCAAGAAACCCAAACATAAGGGTGGGCACAAGAAATGGCACAAGAAGAAAGACTTGAAGAGGATCAAGTGCTTCAAGTGCAACAAGCTCGGTCACTATGCTCGTTCGTGTACGAGTGGAGGCGACGAGGTAACTTGTAAATATACTAGTTACATATGTGTTTCTAGTTCAATATTTCTTGTGGAATCTAATCCATTTTGGATAATTGATTCAGGTGCCACCGACCACATAGCAAGGGACAGACGGTCCTTCGTGGAGTATCACCGGATACCCCAAGGAACGAAGTGGATCTATGTAGGAAACAACACACGTGTTGAAGTGAAAGGCGTTGGGACTTGCAAGCTAGTCTTGGACAACGGCCGCACTCTCCTACTTCATGATGTCCTCTTCGCTCCAGATATTCGAAGGAATATAATTTCTGTGGTTGTATTAATGGGTCTTGGCTATAACTGGTTTTTTCATGATTGTAATGTGGACTTAAGTTGTAATAATACTCTTATTGGTACTGGGTTTGTATTTAAAGGATTTATTGTAATGAGTACAATGTATGATTCCTCATGTAATGAAAATTTCCTTATTGCAAATTCTAAGACTTATGAGTCTGATGTGAATTGTTGGCACGCAAGGCTTGGTCATATTGGACCAACGCGTATGGATAGACTCGCCAAACGTGGTCTTCTATCCAATGTTTCAAAGGTTGAAATGTCGACCTGCGAACATTGCCTTGTGGGGAAATCTTGTCGCAAGCCGTTTGGAACCGGCACAAGGGCCGAGGTTCCATTACAGCTTATCCATTCGGACATATGTGGTCCGATGAATGTCAAGACAAGACGCGGAAAGTCCTATTTCATCACTTTTATTGATGATTTCACCCGATTCGGACATATCTATTTGATATCCCACAAAAGTGAAGCTTTGGCTTGCTTTAAAAACTATATGAGTTTAGTGGAGAATCAATTAGATCGCAAGATTAAGGTCTTGCGAACCGATAGGGGCGGTGAATATCAATCAATAAGTTTTAAGGAACTCTGTGATGAAAAAGGTATAGTACATCAGGTAACTATGCCTTATACTCCTCAACAAAACGGTGTTGCAGAAAGGAGAAATAGGACTTTAATGGAAATGGTCCGTTCAATGATGGCGCAAGCTAACTTGCCAATCACCTTTTGGGGAGATGCATTATTGACGGCCACTTTCATTTTAAACCGTGTACCCTCGAAATCAGTTAGCTCCACTCCTTATGAGTTGTGGAACCAAAGGTCTCCTGACTTAAACATTTTGAAACCTTGGGGTTGTGCATCCTACGCACATATTTCCTCCCATAAGTATGGAAAACTTGGGCCAAGGGGAAGGAAATGTATCTTTATACGATACGCAGAAAACTCCAAAGGTTATGTTTTTGTTAGTCAGGAAGACAATGGTGGGCTAATTGAGTTTGAGTCGAGGGATGTCACTTTCTTGGAAAACGAGTTTCCAAGACAGGGCGAGATAAGTCAGGACTTATCTCTATTTGAGATTTATGATCAAGAAGGATTACCTCATTCGAGTGGGAGAATTCTTGGTGAAAATGAAAATACGTTTCAGCCTTCACCAATGGATTATACGAATGACGATTATCCTATTCCATACGGGAATAATGATCCAAGTGGGAGCAATTCTAACGAAATTCCAAGTGGGAGTGATATTAGAATTGATCTAAATTCAAGTCAACAAGGACTTGAAGAATCTCAAATACGACGTAGTAGTCGTACAAGGTTGGCTCCTCTAAGATTTGAGGATGAATTTCCGCAAACCTTTATGACTTTACTACAAGAAGATGACGAGCCTGCTACTTTCAAACAGGCCATATCTTGCCCTGCTAAAGACAAATGGATGGAAGCGATGCAAGAGGAATTAGAATCCATGAAAGTTAACCAAGTCTGGGACTTAGTTGACTTACCCAGAGGACGTAGAGCTATTGGGAACAAATGGGTTCTCAAGATCAAGCATAAGGCTGATGGCTCTATTGACAGATATAAAGCTCGCCTTGTCGCGAAAGGTTTTACGCAACAAGAAGGGATAGACTACGAAGAGACCTTCTCACCTGTTGTTCGTTTTACCTCAATTCGACTGATTCTGGCAATGGTAGCTTGCTTAGACCTCGAATTACATCAAATGGATGTAAAGACTGCTTTTCTCAATGGAGAATTGGACGAGGAGATCTATATGGAACAACCAACAGGGTTTGTAAAAGAAGGAAACGAACATAAGGTTTGTAAACTTCTTAAATCCATATATGGTCTTAAACAATCCTCGAGGCAGTGGTATATACAATTTCAAGAGGTTGTCTTATCAAATGGATTTTCCATGCTTGATGAAGATAACTGTGTATATATCAAGAGGAATAAGAACAAGTATGTTATTATGTCTCTATATGTAGATGACATCTTAATAGCCGGAAATGACAAGGGCTTTGTGATGGATATCAAGGCTTGGCTTTCATCAGTTTTTGAGATGAAAGACATGGGAGAAGCCGCATATATCCTTGGAGTTAAGATTTCAAGGAATCGTTCGAAGAAACTTCTTTCTCTTTCACAGGAGACTTATATAAAGAAGGTTCTAGAACGTTTTAATATGCAGGACTGCAAGTCCATTGATACTCCAATAAGCAAGTGCGACAATTTATGTCTGAAATCATGTCCGAAGAACCAAAAAGAGAAGGAGATTATGGAAAAAGTTCCATATTCCAGTGCAGTTGGTAGTCTAATGTACGCTATGATGTGTACAAGACCGGACATCTGTTTTGTCGTTGGAATGGTAAGTCGTTACCAATCCAACCCAGGGCAAGTACACTGGAAAGCGGTTAAGAGGATAATGCGGTATCTCAAAGGAACTGCAGACTTTGCTTTATGCTATCAAGGAGATGCCTTGAGGCTCGAAGGCTACACTGATGCTGATTGGGCGGGTGATCTCGATGAGCGACGATCGACCTCAGGATATGTTTTTCTACTCGGATCTGGTGCAATATCCTGGAGTAACAAGAAACAATCCTGCATCGCACTTTCAACCATGGAAGCCGAGTTTGTAGCATTTAGCATGGCAGTTCAAGAGGCTGTTTGGCTTAGGAAGTTCTTAGACAGGCTAATTAATGCAAGTGACTCAGGTGCTGTACCTATACACAGCGACAGTCAAGCATCTATAGCCTATGTCAAAGATCCGAAATTCCATTGTAAGACCAAACACATAGATATCCGCTACAAATTTGCAAAAGACTATGATAAGACCAAGAAGGTAGACATAAGGTACATATCTACGCATGAGATGATAGCGGATCCGCTTACAAAGGCGATCCCCAGAGATGTGTTTTACAAACACTTATCATCTCAAGGATTGCGTAAGAGCTGAGTTGTACCAATGTAAATTCCCATGTCTGTAAATGATCAAAATTAATAAAAGAATAAGTTCTTTTTCAAACATTGCATATGAATTTCTTAAGAAATGTTTGTGTACATTTTTGAAATCTCAGCTGAATTGTGTGTATGTCGGACAGATTAAGGTTGGCTCTCTCACATGAGCAACCGCCTTATCTTATCAGATGGATAAGATAGAGATGAGACTAGTTTAAAGTCAAAATCATTAGACGAATGATTTAGAGTCATGACTTAAACAAGATAGTCGAATGAAAGATCTGCATCATATGGATGCTTACAAAAGATCTGAGATCTGTATCACAAGGATATTTGAAAGAGATCTCATAGGATTTTTTCCTATCTGTCTTATGCAGGATGAGAGTCCATGAATATTTCACGAGTAGTAAGGGGACTCAAAAGGATAGTCACTGTGGTGTCTGATCTTTTCATCCGTACAACATCATTAAGACATACTCTCCCTGGGAAAGGAGTGATGTTGTAATACGTGTTCATACCACGTATGCATTTCGACCACTGAGTTAGTAGCAATAGTGTTTGCTATTATGTGAGACTCAAAGGCCATATGGGTCTTTATTCTTACCCTCAAGGACTCCAATTGGTTCCTTTAGATTTGACGAAATGATCGCTATCTTAGCGTGTTAATTATGAGCTATGATAATTCGGCTCGGCGGGGCACGTTAGAAAAGCGAATCTAGTCAAGATCAGAAGGTTCGCAAGAAGAGGAAGATTGATTTCATATTCGCATTTGGACTTTAATGATTCAAAGCTGGCCAGCCAATTGTAATCCAGATGGGATTCAATTGTTGAATATAAAGTATAAGAAAT
This sequence comes from Scilla litardierei, assembly GCA_030789695.1. Classification (NCBI taxonomy): domain Eukaryota; kingdom Viridiplantae; phylum Streptophyta; class Magnoliopsida; order Asparagales; family Asparagaceae; genus Scilla; species Scilla litardierei. The sequence continues at coordinate 763,406,117 of CM061142.1, forward strand.
GTGAAGAAATAATCTAGGGTAAAGCATGCGTTGAACTACTCAACTTTGCACCTTCGAGGTCGTTGTGTATCTCTAACAAGTGCACAACAACAGACTCTACGCGCATGACGGTCGCACGGTCTATTTCTCGGTATGATAGATGAAAGAACTAAGGGAAAGACGTTCTCTTACAATCCCCTCAAGTGTGAGTGGGAGATGTTGGATATGGAAGACCTTTGTACACCCTTGTGGGGGATGTACGAGGGAATACGGACCTCGAACGTCGCGTACACGAAGTTGTGTACAAAGGGAATCTGTTCCCTTGCGGAGAGGATCTCTGGATGAGTGGGAAAGTCGCATTATATATGCATAAGTGCATGCGACATATGGCTAATAAAGGGGGAATATCTTAAGCTTATGTTGTACCATGCATATGGTACAACTTAAGCTTATAATGTGCCATGTATCATGGTACACCTTAATTAAGTTGTTCCAAAGGAACAACTTACCCTAAAATAACTACCTTGGGGGCTATAAATAAGACCCAAGGGTAAGCCATTTCTTACACCTTTTGTCACGACCCGCTTCCCTAAAATGGAGGCGAGACGTGAAAAGGTCCGCACGGGAGTGGAGCTATGAAGCCCCAAACCCGATAAGCGTCAATTTAGTATAAGCAGGTCCCTGTAATTGCAATCGAAACAACAATAATAATAATAATAGACGGATAAGAAATACCAATCCCAAAGTTTGTCCACAAAATATTCAACATCACAGAAAAAGCCACCAGGCTAAAAGAAAGAGTCTAAGGGCCCAGAACAAGGCCAAACAAAAGCAACGACATAAAAAGTATAGGTGCCACGCACCGATAACAAAAAAACTATCTAACAAAGTAAAACACACGGAGACACTAGGACTGGTCCCCAGTGTCCACGTACTCCCCGTCCAACACGGGCTCAAGCTCGGCGTCCGCAAACACCTCACCCTCAGCTGGCAACTCAGGCTCAAGGTCTAACATGCGTCACCCAAAAGAGAAAGGGGCACATGTCAGCAAGTCTAAAAGACTTGGGCAAGGAAACTGAAAGTAAGGCAACTAGCAACCTAACAGTTTAGTATGCATGACATGGCAGTTATAACATGAGTGCACAATTTAAAACAAGGCAAGACAATTTGTACATGAGAGCAACCATCGGGACAAGACAAGACAAGAGTAGCCACGCTACTAACATTCTCAATCAATTCACATTGTTGTAGGTGTTTACGCCCTTCGCTGAATGGCAAGCATTTCAGACCGATCGGCACTAAACACAATTCACATTTCACGATTGTTTTGTAGATGTTTGCGCCCTTCGCTGAATGGCTAGCATGTCAGTCCGATCGGCACCAAACACTACCCCACCCCAAAGAGTTTACGCCTTACAACTGCAGTTGTTGATCAAACAGACTCCCAGTTGAATGGCCGCTTAACCCTCACCCCATCCCGCACTAAACAAGCCAGGGTCCCTGAACATGAGCCCAGCAAGTGAGCCAGGGTTGCCCCGCACGGGAGCTTGTTCCTTAGTTCACAATTCAATATCGAGCGTTGGGGTTTCCAACTACAGGGCTCGCTTCTGGAACACGAGCCAGGTAACACAAGTAGTGTAGCAAAGCTACGCAATCACGGGATCACCAAAACAATGCAATGACATGACATTTAATTTGCGTACCGTTAATGGAAAGTAAACATGACATGGTAATTGTGCAACATGCTATATGTCGGAATTAGCTTCGTTGTCAAGCTAACTCCTCAATTTGCGCCTAGGCGAGTATCATTTCGTCGCCTAGTCTCTTTTACGCCTACAATAAGCAAATGGCCTAGAACATGGCCTAAACCCTAAGTGGCAAGTTTCACTTGCCTAGCACCGGGGATGACGATCACTTCGTCACACGGATGCCAATCTACGGGGAAATCGCTGTTTTGGGGGACCAATCAACAAACAACATGAATTATTATTAGGGTTTCATAAAAATATAACTAAGTTATAAAAACAACGGTAGATCGATTTCTCACCGAGAGGAGGCGGAAGAAACACTCCGGGGAACCCTAGGACCAGATCTGGAAATGATTGGGGAAGTTTGGAGAAACTAGGGTTTTGGGTGATTTGGGGGTTTTGATGGATTTCAATGGAGATTTGGGGAAGAGGAGGGGTAGATGGAGTGAATGGATGGGTTGGATGATGGATTTAGGGTTTGGAATGAAGGATTGAAGCTTGGAGGAAGATGGGGGCTTAGAGGGGAAGAAACTAGGGCTTAGGGTCGTGTTGGAGAAGATGAAAACGTTTGGGTTGGGTATTTATAGGTTGAGCTGGCGGCTGCCCAGAAATTAGGGTTTTAACACTGGTTAGTCGGTCAAAGAACAACCACTGACCGACTAGTTTGGCAACTAGTCGGTCGGTCGACCAACGCAGACCGACTAAGTGTAAACAGTAACTCCTGAACGAAAATAGGATTTAGAGTTAGTCGGTCCATGAACAAGTACTGACCGACTAGTTTGGCAACTAGTCGGTCGATGAACGTTCTTAGACCGACTAAGAGTAAACAGTAACTGATACAAAAATAATTGGATGAGTTAGTCGGTTCAAGAAGCATTGCTGACCGACTAGTTTACAACCTAGTCGGTCAACCAACGTTCTTAGACCGACTAACGATAAACAGTAACTCCTGAGAAAATTTAGAAAGCTAACTAGTCGGTCCAAGAAGGATTGCCGACCGACTGGATCGTCATCTATTCGGTCGGTGGCCCTTCTTACACCGGCTAATGAGCACAGAAAAGTACTGATACGGAGCGCGAGGCCCCGGCATCGATTCCTAAGACTCCTAGGCTTGATCTAACAGATAGATATGACCGTTATGAAGTCTGTCACGAATGACATACTTCAAAAACGACGATCCTAAGAAAGAAGCGAGAAAATACGACGAATCGATCGAAAATGAAAGCTACGGAGACGAAAACCACAAATGAGGGGAAAAATCCACCAAAACATATATTATATTATATTAAATCCAGATACATGAAAGGCAGTCGTTACACCTTTTGCATGAAATTCATGCATGCATCTTCATCCTAGCGAAGCTCTGCAGAAATCCTTTCTCTCCCTCTTATCCAAGTTCTTAATCTAAAGTAGAGATTTAGATTGTGGATTAGTAGCCTTACTCCGTTCGTGAGAAGACTCGATCCGTCGTGGCGAATCTGAAGGCGAAGTTCGTAGACTACCGTGCCGCATACACAAGCGTAAGTCTAAACTTCATATTATCGATCCTAACTCTGTTTTGGACAGGATCCTACATAAACTGACAATGTCGATATTGTTGTTGAGACACAATATTAGAATCATGGAATGTGGATAATGTCTTCTTTAAAATCTTAGCCTCGGTGAGCTTAACACCACATAATTCAAGTCTTGACACGATGCCAAACAGTGCTAAATTATAATCAGACACAGACTTGAAATCTTGCAACCTCAAAGTTTGCAAATCATATTGTGCTTGAGAGAGAATAACACTCTTGGTATGGTCATACCTTTTTTCAATCTTGTCCACAAGATCAAAGGATCTCAAATAGATAAATATTGAACATTCAAACTGTTACTGAGATGCCTGCAGATAAATATTAACGCATAAATATTAACGCCTGTACCTTATCTTTGTCATTGGCATCTCCTTTTTTAGTAATGTCACCAGCAAGTCCTTAACCTTGAAGGTGGAATTCAATATCAAGTCACCATGAGAGATAACTACTACCATTCACATCCAAGATTTGAAACTTGGGCTTCTCAATATTAACCATAACCATATAATAAAATTATTCCAAAATGAATGGATTTATTATGACAACTTCAGGTGTCAAAATGATAATAGAAAACATGGCAACAATTTTGGTTTGATCAAAACCAAAATTAGTATGACAACTTCTGGTGTCAAAATGATAATAATCATGTGTGTTGATAAGATTAAAAGGATATTAATATGGCAACTTCAAGTGTCAACAACAAATCATAGTGATGGTTTATATGAAAACTTCTGGTGTCAATAGTACTTATGAAATTAAGCAACAATTTCATAATCAACTTGATCTATCATTCATGTGACAATTTCGGGTGTTAACACTAATTTAAAATAGTGATTTTGATATGACCACTTCTCGTGTCGACAAAGATTAAAAATAAAGAATGGAGAAGAATAATAATGATTTCAACAACCTAATTTGAACTTATAAGAAAACCAAACCTTACTACCTTGTACTACCTTAGAGGAGAAGATCAAGCCTTAGGTTTTGTAGAGTCTTTGTGCAGATAATGTGTTGTGGACCGATGACGAACTAAAAATAATTGTAGTAAGGAAATTAACAAGAACAAGAATAGGTGGAAGAGGAGAAGAGAATATTATTCATGTAGAGAACAATCTTGAGATGGGATTGAGATGAGATAATTACAAGTGAGTTAGAAAACCTCTATTTATACTACAACCTTATACGTAAGGGTAAACAAAAACTCACTACTACAAAAAGGACCTTTAATAGCACACCTTTAATAGCGCTTGCCAATTATAAGCGCTGTTAATTAGAGGCACATATAATAGACAACGCTTCTTTTTGTAAGCGCTGTTAAAGGTCGGAGAATAGACATCGCTTCTTTCTGCAAGCGCTGTTAAAGGTCTGACAATAGACATCGCTTCTTTCTGCAAGCGCTATGTATTAGAGACACAGATAATACACAGCGCTTGTAGAAAGAAGCGCTGTTAAATGTCAGACAATAGACATCGCTTCTTTCTACAAGCGCTGTTAAAGGTCCTAATAGACAGCGCTTCTTTAGAACAAGCGCTGTTAAAGGTCCCAATAGACAACGCTTGTTTAATACAAGCGCTGTTAAAGGCCACCCTTTAACAGCGCTTGCATAAACAAGCGCTGTTAAAGGCCAGCCTTTAACAGCGCTTGCACAAACAAGCGCTGTTAAAGGCCCCCCCTTTAACAGCGCTTGTTTGTGAAAGCGCTGTTAAAGGGTGGCCTTTAACAGCGCTTGTATTAAACACGCGCTATTAAAGATATTATACATTCACGGTTTCGTAATATCCCTCCGAAGCCCGACTCATGTAATCGCGCAAGTAAATTCATGCAATATCTTTTTCGTCCCCCCTTTAATTCACAGACTTTATTCTCCCCTCTCAAAATATCTCTCTCGATCTCCTCCTTCACCCTCCGCCTCTTCGGCTTCTCCCCCGCAGCCACCGGAGGCCCCGCGGCATCATCAACTGTGGCAACCGCATCGGCCACGTCGGCCCCGGCCTCTATCTTCGACACCGACGACTGGGATCTCCGGCTAAACGCCATGTGATAATCGCTCCGCCCCTCACATGGCGGGGAACCATGGGCTTCCCCATCTCTGCCCTCGCCCCCACCTTTACCAAGGACGCAACCCATTGTAACCCACCTCAGATCAGGTCGTCGAAGCCCTCGCCTCCATCGATAACCGAATCCTAGATTCCGTCGAACCCTTGATTCCTAAATCGGCCGCCGAAGCTGCCGCCTCCACGAATCTGACTCGTGGGGTTTGCTTGCTTTCGGAAAAGGGATTTTGAGCTCTGCGAAACATCACGTGATGATCTACAATGGAAATTGGTTCTTCTCACACCTACTCTTTTTCCACCAGAGGGCACGAATGATCTTTGACCCTGCAGGTAATTAATATTGCTGACTTTTTTTAGTATTTTGTTTCTGTCATAACTCATAAAACTCAGGTTTTTTATGAGAAAAAAGGAGTGCTAGAAGTCATACCCAAAATTTAGGTTTTAATGGGTTATGCCTATTTGATCGATCCTTCAATCCCTTTTTTCGATTGATGTAGGTTATGATGCTATTGCAATTGTGTTGAAGCCTGGGTGGTTGGATTGCTCAAGAGCTTCTACACTTGTCAAAGTTTAATTGTTCACAATGATTTATGCCTACTTGATCTTCAGTGTTATTCAATTTATATGATTAAGCTATATGAATTTGATGCAGCAAAATCTATTACCTTGTAATGACTCAAACTATTTTTTCTTTCTGCTTGAAATAATTTTTAGCCTATGCAATTTCATTTTACTAATGGTTACATATCCTTTAATTTATATTTACTTATTTACTAGCTTTGTTCATATGACCTGCATGTGAAACACATAACACTTTGTTCATATGCCCTGCATGTCGAACTGGAAGCCGATCCAGAAAGATATCAGAGGACTGGTTTTGCTTATCTGGTAAGAGTGGACATATGTTGCATTTTGCTTATTTATATATCTATAGTGTACATTTTGTTTCTTTTTCATCTTTCCATTTAATGTCTTCTATTTGTAATTTTGGATTGGTGTGGATGCACATTGTTCTTCACTTAGGGTCTGAGCTTAGACATGTCAGTTGCAGAGCTGAGACAGCGGCACCTGGCCGCCACCAAGACTGTGAAATATCTAAGGGAGCAGCTGAAGCAAAGGAGGCATCTTCTGCTTGGTATTGATTGTGAGTGAATTCTTTGCTTCTTTTAGAATTCGTTTCTTTGGAATTTTTTTCCTTGAGATATGCTAATTTGATGGGGAATTGCAGTAGCTACTTATGTGAAGAGGAACAGGAGGATGGTGACTAACTTCAGTTCGACGGATCTGGAATGCTGCAGGACTCTGCAGGGTCACACATGGAAGGTTAGTTCTAAATTTATTTAATTTGTTGCATGATATCCGTTTATTTTTTAAGGGTTGTATATTAGTCCTTAATCAAACTGAAAGCTTTTAGATGAAGCTACAACTATTTAAATCATTAGCTTGTTCAATCATGTTGCGTACCCTGCAATTTGTTTTGCTATTCAAGAAAATGCACATATAAAAATGCATGTTCCCACATCACTGTAATAATTTTCCCATTGTTACATTGGTAATGTCTTGTTAATGAAGATTATTATGATTTTTTTAAGGTTAAGAGTCTGTTCTTATTTGCTTTTTATGAAATAATATAAGGGCAGTAGTCCACCATATTTCCTACTAATTTGTCCATTTTTTTCACTTTGTGTCTGATTTTCTACATAGTATGAATAAAGATATGTTTATAAGAAAGTAGGCTTTATCACAGCCAATATTGTATGAAATGGTTGGTACTAATGAGCTTATTATCTACATGATCTTATTTTTATTCAGATTGAGACATTCCATCTCTTACTTCTAGTCAAGCAATGGAACACAACCGAATGCATACTTCTCCAAACTTTTGTGATTAATTGATCTGCAAGAAATTTTCTATATGCATGTTAGTCCTTTATTAAATTGAAAGCTAAGTTATAACTACTTAAAAAATTAGTTAGTACACGGTTGTTGGTTACCAGGTAGCCTGTTGATCTAGTCAAAGTAAATGCACATACAATTATGCATGTTCCCCTCTCTTTAATAGATTAACTGGTTGTTTATGAATTTTCTTTTTAATAAGGGTTTTTAATTTTGTTTATAATTTTCATATGGTATTGTTAATAGAAACAATCCTACAACAAAAAGAATAGAAAAAGGGAAGGACAAAATGTTGGGCATTTGCCTAGAACTTTGACTGCTTGGGTTAGAGTATGTTGGCCTTGATTATATCTTCACTGGTTTTGCTCATCATATGATCCACCATATTGTTCTAATATGGTATTAGAGTCATCAAATCTAAATATTATTTGCACATTAATCTAAAATCTGCTTAGTTCTTATTCAGTTTGCTTCTCCCGGTTGTTTATCTCAAAGAAAATGTGTTTTAATACGCAAATATCATGTGGGATCGTAATATCATTTGGGTGAAGATCTATATGTAAAACAATGAAAAATACAAGTTAAACTAGCAATGCTTCAAAGATCATACCGTTCAATTGAAGAGGAAAAAAACATATGAGTAGGAGCTTTAATTTGAAGCACAATGTTGACCTTGGATTGATTTTTTTCTGTTACGCGTAGTATGTAATGCATAATGAGGTGTTTCAAGTCAGATTGTATTTTGAAGTTTTAGAGGTTTTAGTATGTAAGGCATAATGAGGTGTTTCAAGTCAGATTGTATTTTGAAGTTTTAGAGGTTTTTTGTTTGTAGTTAGGAATCCTGCTAACGAACAACAACGAGTGCATTTAGATTGTATTTGTATCATGTCTGATTTTATTCAGTTTGAGGAAGTTTGGTTAGGCACTAGGATGTGAACTTATGTAGGAAGAGTTAGTACTTAAATGTCTTTTCTTTATTTTTTTCCCTCTGGTTTGTCCAGTTTCAAAAAGTCTGGCAATGGATGTAACGACTCGAAATTTTTCAAAACATTTAATTACAAATTTAATATATTTTGTAATGCTTTGTCAGGAGTTTTAAATGATTTCAAAAAAATTCTATAAAAATATTTTGAAATACTAGACTTATTATATTGTATTTCAGTATTTTCGGATTTCCTCAAATGCCAAAAACATTTTTGTTAAAATTCATTTTCAAAAATTACCGTTTTGATTCGACGAATTTATTTTCTATACAAACGTCTTCAAATCGATTTCAAACTTCTACAGTAGCCTCCTATGATCATTTAGGGCTCCCCACATTAATTTCGTAATTTTCTGATATCATTTCAATAGAGAACCCGCAAACCCGCTTTCTAAACGTTTTGGCCAAAAACTAGTATCCCCGTAGCCCAAACCCTGAAACGGACTTCGTATTCGCCATTCTCGCAACGATACGATCCTGTGGGTATGTTTTCGTAATTTTTCGGACACGTTTGCTAGTAGGGGCAAAACCGTAGTTTCGTTTTTGTATTTTACTAATTACTTTTGCTAATAGGGTTTTACCTAATTACTAATTACCATTTACTTTAACCCCACATGATAAACACGTTTAGACACTTTCCAAAAATTTCCTAGGTTAGTCAAAAGCCCTAACCTACCGTATTAAAAATGTCTAGCTTAGTCAACTAAGCTAACCACCCCATTAATTACCCATTAACCCTATAAATACCCCTTAATCCTACAACCCCAGTTAATTAAAATCCTAATTTAATTTTTAAAACCCCAGGCCCACTCTCCCTCCCTCGCGTTCTCTCTCTCCCGCTCATCTCTCTCACTCACGCTCTTCCTCCGACCGCCTCCGACCCCGCCCCGACCGACGCCGCCGCCTCACAAGCCGCCTCCGCCGCTCGCCGTCGACCGCCGGCCACCCGAGCCCCGCCACCGTCCGCTTCGAGCAACACGCAGCGCCGACGCCGCCGCCCGCCTACCGCCGCCGTCGCCCTGCCGTCGCCATCGCCCGCCGTCGCCGTCGTCTCCAGCCCCGCCGCCGCCGCCGCACACGCCTCGCCGCCGTCGCCACAGTCCCCCCCTCGCCGTTTCTCGTCGACGTGCAACGGTGGGTTGCGTAAGTTTGCAATGGCAAACTTGTAAATATTGAATATTTCGTAATTTTCATTAATTAATAATGTGGTTTAATGGTTTTAATTGCATAACTAATTATACAGGGGCCAGAAAAATGTGTGGATAGTCCCAGAAAATCAGAAACGACATTTCGGAGCCATTGGCGCTGGTCTTACCTTGACCAGATGCCTACTTTTTTCGAAATGATTTTTAGAACCTAAATATTAAATGCGTATAATTCGTTCTAAAAATCGTAACTCGCTGTTTTCACACACAAAAATATGTGATAAAATTATATGTGACAATAGACTTCGAGACGATCATTTTGACTATTTATTCATGTAATTCCGATTTGTATTGCTCCCGTAAGAAATTACGGAAGATACACGTTCCTTAAGTTTTTAGGATTTTTAAGCTATTTCTAAGTTTCTAAAAATTATAAGAAATTACAGAAGCTTCTGAAAATTCTCCCCTCTTGCAGTAAAATCTAAATAATTATTTTAGGTTTATATAAAAATTTTAAATATTTTCCGACACCGTTTTAACGAGTTTAAAAATCAAACTAACCTAATTATTAAATAGGAAAAAGTCGTGTTTTTCTAAAATAAGTATTTTGTGTTGCAGGTACAGACTCTGGTGTACCAACTTCTGAGGAAGCCCTAGATCCTCTTCCGGCTTACTACAACGGTATTAATTTTGGTAAGTCACGATAGGTTCTAACCTTAGAAATCTAGCCACTGTGCCCGTACGAACTTGTAGCACCGCACTACTACGTGCTCGAAGCACGGAAACACACGCCACTTTCTTGTGTTGGACTTGACTTGGAACATCCCGTGGAACGTTCATGTAAAGAACTTGTACTTGACACAACACCGGGTTTTGGGGTAACTCATAGTTTGCGAGAGTACGGGAGTGACTAGAGTTCGATCTACATGTCAAGCTGCCTGTGTTTCGGCCTCCTGTCTAGCTGCCTGCGTTTCGGCAAACCATCCTGCTGCCTGGGTTCCGGCAATCGTCTGGGTAGCACCCAGGCAAGAGACGAACTGAACGGTCACATATTGTACTCTCCGACTTGAGTCACGTAGTTCTAGTGGAGCTTGCACAGTTACTTCTTTACAGTCATGCACTTTACTTTCTGCACTTGTAGCACTTTACTTTCTGCACTTGTACAGACACTACACCGTACTTTACTTCTGCTTGTCATACTTGTACAGTACTCCTTTTCTTTGTTTAGAATCTTTGTGACTTACCTTCGGATCCACTTGTGGCACCGACAGACGAAGATCTGGTTGAGGATATTGCTCCAGAGTACGAGGAGCCTGTGTACGACCCGAAGACCGCGGAGTTTTAGTTACTTTTCTGTCGGAGTGTGTATTGTACTATGTATTTCCGTTTCTGCATTTCCTTTCAGTATTTCCTTTCATGTATTGGTGTGAGAGAGTGTTGGTTGTTGTACTTTAATTTGGACTGTAATAATGTCTGTAAGCTGGTTTGAGTGTTGTTGGTACATCTCTGCGTTGTGGCTATGCTGATTTCACTGGTAAACTGCGGAACCTGCAAATAAACCAAATAAGTAACGGGCCCCCGAGAGCGGGTCGTTACAAGTTTGGTGGCCCACGCAGGTCCGTGCAAAATACCTCGTGAACAGTGTAGTAAAACCAGGGTGTATCGTATACGATACTCAACTAAGCTGACATTTCTATGGATGCAGGTTCGACACTCGAAAGACGGACGTGAACATCTCGGAGAACCCCAATGGAGTTGACCTATCCGGCCTTAATAAGAAGTCATTAACAAAACCTAAACTTTGATAGGATTAACTAGTTGTTAATAAAAATCGTTCTGTATCGGTGGCACTCATATGAATGATAATCTTCCTTCAATGGACCATGATACCGGTCAATGTGCTTGGCTAAAGTCTGTTGGATCAACCTAGCTAGACTGGGCACAAGTGATCCTGGCTTAGTCACTTCCCTGGCCGTGTCCGCTGGACCGTAAGGACGTGAATCATGATTATGTGACGTCATCGATCTTCTCCACTATCAACCTTCCGTTGTCTTGATGACCTTTCATTTGACCTTCTTAGAATCTTTCTACACCAATTCTTACTAAACATTATGTACAGGTCTTTTGTGTTCAACGCTCAAGAATGGACGGAAACACCTCAAAGACCCCCAATGGAGCCTATCAGTCTGAAGCCAACAACCCGACCGACAACGGGCCAACTCCCACAGTGCATCAGATCTCGGATCTGGCATTGCGAGAAATGGTTGAGGCTATCAAAGGCGAGTATCACCCTACGGGAGGCATCCAACAATTTCGCTCCCTCCACCCGAAGACCTGGAACGGAGAAGATGGCCCGATGAAGGCCGATGAATGGCTAGAGAGTACTGAAGAAAACTTGAGGGCCGCTCAGATCGGGAGGCATGCCTGGACAGATACTGCCAGGTCTCAACTAACGGATGGGGCCAGAGTCTGGTGGGGCTCTGCGGAAAAGCGTCTCCAGCGACCAATCGAATGGGAGACATTCACAGAACTTTTCCACACCCAATATTTCTCTCCGGAGGCCCAGATGGAGCTTGAGGTGCAATTTGTTGGATTGAAGCAAGGTTCCATGACGGTGGAACAATACGACGCCCGGTTCACCATGCTGAGCCGTTTTGCTCCTGAGTTGGTTGCAACTCCAATAGCCCAGGCTCGACGCTTCAAGCAGGGTCTCAACATAGAGGTCCGCAGGAATTTAGTCGGACGTACATTGTCTACCCACACCGAAGTTCTAGCTGCTGCTCGTGAACACGAGTTATGGAGAGGGAAGAAAGGCGTGAGTTGGCTGCCCCTCACAGAAGAAAACCACCTCCAACCCCTGCTGCTGGACCTAGCCGACGACCCCCGCCTAATCAGATGTATCGGCCCATTCAACAAACACAGTTCAAGAGGCAGGGTCCACCACCACCACCGCGCCAAACATGTCATCATTGCGGGAAACCAGGGCACCTCCGCTCAGAATGCCGAACCTTACTGAACCTCTGCCTGATCTGTGGGGCGAAAGACCATATCGCAAGGGATTGTCCGAAAAGGCCGCCGCCTTCTAACTCTGCTCCGGCCCATGCCCCTGCAAGAAATACGCCACCACGTCCACCACCACCTGCTCAACAACGTCAGCCACTCCCTCCCCAGCAACAAGTATACCAGCAAGCTCGCCCACAGGCGCCACCTCCAAGGCGTCAAGCTTGTACCATGACTGTGGAAGAGGCCGAAGCTACGGACCAGGTGATCACAGGTATCGTCTTAGTAGCCGGTAAGCCTGCCCTCACACTGTTCGACTCAGGAGCTACACATTGCTTCATGGCAAGTCGATTCGTCCAAACACACGACGTCTCTGTAGAACCTCTGACTTCCCGTTGGAAGGTGGAGACTGGTGGTGGGTCTCTACCAGTAACCAGCAGATGTCTCCAATGCTCTGTTGTGATTTGTGGACGAGATCTCTACGTCGACTTCATGGTGATAGAGTTGCCAACTTTCGATGTTGTTCTTGGGATGGACTGGTTAGGGACATTTCACGCCACCATTGACTGTCGTCAAAGGAGGGTAGAATTCGAGATACCTAACCATCCAAAGTTCGAGTTCCTCAGCGGAAGTCGATCAGAAGGACCCGTGAAGTACCGAGCCAGACTTTCAGAAGCGATGGCGACTACATCAGAAGATGAGCAAGAGAAGCCTGAGATAGTGCGAGAATTCTTGGACGTATTTCCGGACGACCTCTCAGGTTTGCCTCTGGATCGCGGTCTTGAATTTACCATTGATCTTATGCCAGGTGCACAACCCATGTCCAAGGGACCCTACCGCATGGCACCACCCGAGCTTGAAGAGATTCGAGCTCAACTAGATGATCTTATACAGAAAGGATGGATACGACCTAGTGTATCCGCATGGGGTGCCCCAGTGCTGCTCGTGAAGAAGAAGGACGGATCCCAGCACATGTGCGTTGACTACCGCGAGCTAAACAAGATGACGGTGAAGAACAAGTACCCGCTGCCCCGCATCGACGACCTGTTCGACCAGCTTGGAGGATCGAGCGTGTATTCAAAGCTGGACCTGAAGACCGGATATCACCAAGTAAAGGTGAAGAAAGAGGATGTCCACAAGACCGCATTTCGGACGAGATATGGACACTACGAATTCCTGGTGATGCCATTTGGTGTGACTAATGCACCTGCTATATTCATGAGTCTCATGGACCAGGTTCTTTACAACCATATGGACAAGTTCGTAGTCGTCTACATCGACGATATCCTCATCTACTCAAAGGACACCGAAGAACATAGAGTTCACCTGAGGAAGGTCTTGGAGACGCTAAGACAACATAAACTGTATGCCAAGTACAGTAAGTGTGAGTTTTGGCTCGACAAGGTGGCTTTCCTGGGCCACATCATATCTGGAGAAGGGATATCTGTCGACCCCGAGAAAGTAGCTGCTGTTCAGAACTGGCCAGCTCCGAAGACTGTAACTGAGATTCGAAGTTTCCTAGGACTGGCTGGTTACTACCGACAATTCATCCAGGACTTCTCGAAGATCGCAGGAGCCATGACGCAATTGACAAAGAAGGACGTGATGCTCGTTTGGTCGAAAGCTTGCGAGGATGCATTCCAGGAGCTGAAGAAGAGGCTGACTTCTGCCCCGATTCTGGTAATCCCAGACAGAACCGGAGGATTCGAAGTATTTTGTGATGCATCTGGCAAAGGACTTGGATGCGTGCTGCATCAGCACGGCCGAGTCGTCGCTTATGCGTCCAGGCAATTGAAGATCCATGAGAAGAACTACCCCACTCATGACCTTGAGTTGGCGGCAGTTATTTTTGCTCTGAAGATATGGAGGCACTTCTTGCTGGGCGAACACGTGAAGATCTTCTCAGATCACAAGAGTCTCAAATACCTGTTCACCCAGAAGGAGCTCAACATGCGCCAACGCCGATGGATCGAGCTGATGGCGGACTATGATATTTATCTTCAATACCATCCTGGGAAGGTCAATGTCGTACCGGATGCTTTGAGTCGCCTCCCTGCAGTGATGACTCTCACATCACAATGGAGGCTTCGACACGAGATCCGAGCCATGGAGATGGATGTCATACTACCTGGAGTAACGTCTTCGTTGCTCAACCTTCAGATCAAGTCAGACCTGGTGGACAAGATCAAAGCTGCCCAAGCCGGAGACGCAAAGCTGCAGAAGATCAGAGACATGGTGATAGCAGGTCAGCGGCCTGAATTCAAGATCCATGAGGATGGATCTTTGAGATTCGGTAACCGCATCTGCGTACCATCTGGAGACGTCAGAGAAGCTCTATTGGAGGAAGCTCACAGTTCTCCATATTCTATTCATCCAGGAGGAACGAAGATGTATCAAGACTTGCGACAACACTACTGGTGGCATGGGATGAAGAGAAGCGTCGCACGCAGTGTGGCGAAGTGTATAGTGTGCCAACAAGTGAAGGCTGAACATCACCGGTCTACCGGATTGTTGCAGCCTTTGCCCATCCCAGAGTGGAAATGGAAACACATCACGATGGACTTCGTGACGGGACTGCCCAAGAGCACGAAGCACAATGATGCTGTCTGGGTGATCGTTGATCGATTGACCAAGTCAGCACACTTCATTCCTTTCAGGGTGGGCCAGTCGACCGAGGTGCTTGCCAAGAAGTACATGGAGGAGATAGTGAAGTTGCATGGTGTCCCTGTCAGCATTGTTTCGGACAGAGACACTCGATTCACGTCTCATTTTTGGAAGAGCTTGCAGGAATGTCTGGGGACCCGATTATGCTTCAGTACAGCTTATCACCCTCAGACTGATGGCCAGTCAGAACGCACCATTCAGATCCTGGAGGACATGTTGCGTGCGTGTATGCTGGACTTCAAGGGATCGTGGGAAGACCATCTTCACATCGTGGAGTTTGCTTACAACAATAGTTATCAGGCCAGCATTGGTATGGCGCCTTTTGCAGCGCTATACAGCCGGAAGTGTCGTTCCCCCTTGAGTTGGGACGACATTGGTGATCGAGAGCTCATTGGTCCAGACTTGATTGTTGAAGCAGTGGAAGTAGTCCGGACCATCAGAGAGAAGCTACAGTTGGCTCAAGATCGATACAAGCATTGGGCAGATGCAAAGCGCCGACATTTAGAGTTCCAGCCTGGCGATCATGTATTTTTGAAGATCTCGCCGAATCGTGGGATGATTCGTTTTGGACGAAGAGGGAAGCTCAGTCCTCGATATATTGGTCCATTTGATGTCTTGGAGCGAGTAGGCGAGGTGGCCTATCGCCTTGCCTTGCCACCTGCATTGGAAGGAGTACATGAAGTTTTTCATGTCTCACAGCTTCGACGCTACGTGAGTGATCCTAGTCATGTTGTGGATTACTCCGAGATTGCTGTTCGTCCGGATCTATCTTACGAACAACCACCAGTCAAAATCCTGGACCGACGGCAAAAGATCCTCAACAATCGAGTAATCAACCTTGTCAGGATAATGTGGCGTCACGACTCACCTGGAGAATCTACTTGGGAACGAGAAGACGAGATGCAAGAACGCTACCCGTACCTATTTATCGAGTCAGATAATCTTACTAGTTACGAGACTAGTTACGGAAGCTATGGTGATATAAATAGTAAGCATTCATAAACATCATCTCTTTCTTTCTTGATGCTATGATGCCACATTATATTATTTACAACCTGATTTAGTAGACCATTATTATCATTTATTTGCTTGAGCTTCCTCATAACAAAGTTATTCGAGAAATTCCGAGGACGAAATTATTTTAAGGAGGGTAGGATGTAACGACTCGAAATTTTTCAAAACATTTAATTACAAATTTAATATATTTTGTAATGGTTTGTCAGGAGTTTTAAATGATTTCAAAAAAATTCTATAAAAATATTTTGAAATACTAGACTTATTATATTGTATTTCAGTATTTTCGGATTTCCTCAAATGCCCAAAACATTTCTGTTAAAATTCATTTTCAAAAATTACCGTTTTGATTCGACGAATTTATTTTCTATACAAACGTCTTCAAATCGATTTCAAACTTTTACAGTAGCCTCCTATGATCATTTAGGGCTCCCCACATTAATTTCGTAATTTTCTGATATCATTTCAATAGAGAACCCGCAAACCCGCTTTCTAAACGTTTTGGCCAAAAACTAGTATCCCCGTAGCCCAAACCCTAAAACGGACTTCGTATTCGCCATCCTCGCGACGATACGATCCTGTGGGTATGTTTTCGTAATTTTTCGGACACGTTTGCTAGTAGGGGCAAAACCGTAGTTTCGTTTTTGTATTTTACTAATTACTTTTGCTAATAGGGTTTTACCTAATTACTAATTACCATTTACTTTAACCCCACATGATAAACACGTTTAGACACTTTCCAAAAATTTCCTAGGTTAGTCAAAAGCCCTAACCTACCGTATTAAAAATGTCTAGCTTAGTCAACTAAGCTAACCACCCCATTAATTACCCATTAACCCTATAAATACCCCTTAATCCTACAACCCCAGTTAATTAAAATCCTAATTTAATTTTTAAAACCCCAGGCCCACTCTCCCTCCCTCGCGTTCTCTCTCTCCCGCTCATCTCTCTCACTCACGCTCTTCCTCCGACCGCCTCCGACCCCGCCCCGACCGACGCCGTCGCCTCACAAGCCGCCTCCGCCGCTCGCCGTCGACCGCCGGCCACCCAAGCCCCGCCACCGTCCGCTTCGAGCAACACGCAGCGCTGACGCCGCCGCCCGCCTACCGCCGCCGTCGCCCCGCCGTCGCCATCGCCCGCCGTCGCCGTCGTCTCCAGCCCCGCCGCCGCCGTCGCCACAGTCCCCCCCCTCGCCGTTTCTCGTCGACGTGCAACGGTGGGTTGCGTAAGTTTGCAATGGCAAACTTGTAAATATTGAATATTTCGTAATTTTCATTAATTAATAATGTGGTTTAATGGTTTTAATTGCATAACTAATTATACAGGGTCCAGAAAAATGTGTGGATAGTCCCAGAAAATCAGAAACGACATTTCGGAGCCATTGGCGCTGGTCTTACCTTGACCAGATGCCTACTTTTTTCGAAATGATTTTTCGAACCTAAATATTAAATGCGTATAATTCGTTCTAAAAATCGTAACTCGCTGTTTTCACACACAAAAATATGTGATAAAATTATATGTGACAATAGACTTCGAGACGATCATTTTGACTACTTATTCATGTAATTCTGATTTGTATTGCTCCCGTAAGAAATTACGGAAGATACACGTTCCTTAAGTTTTTAGGATTTTTAAGCTATTTCTAAGTTTTTAAAAATTATAAGAAATTACAGAAGCTTCTGAAAATTCTCCCCTCTTGCAGTAAAATCTAAATAATTATTTTAGATTTATATAAAAATTTTAAATATTTTCCGACACCGTTTTAATGAGTTTAAAAAAATCAAACTAACCTAATTATTAAATAGGAAAAAGTCGTGTTTTTCTAAAATAAGTATTTTGTGTTGCAGGTACAGACTCTGGTGTACCAACTTCTGAGAAAGCCCTAGATCCTCTTCCGGCTTACTACAACGGTATTAATTTTGGTAAGTCACGATAGGTTCTAACCTTAGAAATCTAGCCACTGTGCCCGTACGAACTTGTAGCACCGCACTACTACGTGCTCGAAGCACGGAAATACACGCCACTTTCTTGTGTTGGACTTGACTTGGAACATCCCGTGGAACGTTCATGTAAAGAACTTGTACTTGACACAACACCGGGTTTTGGGGTAACTCATAGTTTACAAGAGTATGGGAGTGTCTAGAGTTCGATCTACATGTCAAGCTGCCTGTGTTTCGGCCTCCTGTCTAGCTGCCTGCGTTTCGGCAAACCATCCTGCTGCCTGGGTTCCGGCAATCGTCTGGGTAGCAACCAGGCAAGAGACGAATTGAACGGTCACATATTGTACTCTCCGACTTGAGTCATGTAGTTCTAGTGGAGCTTGCACAGTTACTTCTTTACAGTCATGCACTTTACTTTCTGCACTTGTAGCACTTTACTTTCTGCACTTGTACAGACACTACACCGTACTTTACTTCTGCTTGTCATACTTGTACAGTACTTCTTTTCTTTGTTTAGAATCTTTGTGACTTACCTTCGGATCCACTTGTGGCACCGACAGACGAAGATCTGGTTGAGGATATTGCTCCAGAGTACGAGGAGCTTGTGTACGACCCGGAGACCGCGGAGTTTTAGTTACTTTTCTGTCGGAGTGTGTATTGTACTATGTATTTCCGTTTCTGCATTTCCTTTCAGTATTCCCTTTCATGTATTGGTGTGAGAGAGTGTTGGTTGTTGTACTTTAATTTGGACTGTAATAATGTCTGTAAGCTGGTTTGAGTGTTGTTGGTACATCTCTGCGTTGTGGCTATGCTGAATTCACTGGTAAACTGCAGAACCTGCAAATAAATCAAATAAGTAACGGGCCCCCGAGAGCGGGTCGTTACAATGGACAAGGAGGGAAACCAAGGGTAAACCCTGCGAGCGTGGGTTCATAGGCATCTGCCACTTCAAGAGCTGTGCAGATTGCAGAATGGTGCACATGGTCAACCTGCTTTACACGGTAAGCCAAATTATTCTGTTGTTATCAGATTTCATACCAAGCTTGTGTGATTTTAGACTTGTTTATCTTAAATATTCAGCGAGTTCAAATTTTTTATATTTAATGTAAAACTTATAGTTCTTGGTGTTACTCTATCATTTCTCAATTTTGTTTTCTAATTGGAGTTTATCAACTTTAGTGAATAGGTTGCATTGGTTTTATTGTAATGTCCAGAAGGATTTCTATCTTTTACCCTCCCAATAACTTGAAGTTAATTTGTAAAGACCACTGACACACACACACACACACACACACACACACACACACACACACACACACACACACACACACACACACACACACACACTATAGAATAAGTCCCAACCATTGTACTGCACATAATTGGCTTCGGCTTTACCCATTTCGAGTTTCTTCTCAGTGTCTTCTAGCTAATTAGCTTAGCTTATACATTATTTTTGCCAATTAATCAGGTAATACTTGTGTTTGAATTTGAGTGATGTGCAAACTTTGGTGTGCTTTTAATCATTAGTTTTTGGGAATAGAGTTGGGTTATCTGAAAATTTGCATCTCTAAGCCATGTTAGCTAGATAAAAAACGAATGTCATTTGTTGGATATTTTAAAGCCACGTGTCTCCTAAAACACACATATTATGATGATTTAAACAAGGCGGTTACTATGACAACAAAGCTTAAAGCATTAAACGTTACTTGACCTAAATTAAGCATCAATTAAATTTTTTTAGTTTTTTAATTTCATCTTGTTACTTGATTAGAAGCATCGATTTTTGTCATTGAAATATTATATTGTTTTTCTTTTTGTTTTTGATAGAATGCATCCTAATCGCTATGGATTCTAAAGTGTATTATGTTTTACATCGTATATGTACACATGCACAAAGGCGATTATATTCTCCTCTCTCTACACAGTATATTTCTAGAAGTTGTGTTTTCTAATACGCTTAAGATCTCTTGAAGCAAATGGATATATTGAATTCAACGGTAAAGGTCTTGATGTTTCAGCATCTAAATTCTGAAAATATATGCTCATTGCATGCTTTTTCTTATTTTATTAATACCATTGTAGAAGAAGATATTTCAATTTCTTTAGTCCAACATAGTCTAACATGGTCACAGTACCTAGATTAAATTGATTTTTTATTTGGTTCATATTTAACTTCATTCTTGTGATAGTGAAAAAAGTTGTACACCACGAAGAAGGCAGCTTCGGGCAACATGCTCTGTCATGCTCGTTGCAATTGAAAAGTTCTACTGAAGGAACATATTCGGGTACGGTTGTCTACTTACAACCTGGAAGTGGAGATTCTCATGTCTTGTAAGCTCTATCTTCCAAACTTGGATGATTTTTATTGAAATGCTTTATTTATTATAGCTTATTCATGTCTCTCTATTATAAAAAATCACTAATATGGATCAGTAAATGGCATTTCAGTTACCCAGAGAATCAAACAGATGCTTTTTTCTTCGATGTGCTAGATGCCAACAAGGGCAACCAAGGGCATGCAACAATTCAGATTTAATCTCTGGCAGATACCCATGTATGTCCTCTTAACTCACTCTTTTTCCCCTAATGATTTCCTATTGAACCTAATTATTTCTTCGTTATACATTATGGGGGCAAACATGGAGAAATAATTAGGTGGTGGCCAATATACATTGAGGATCACATATGCATAGGAAAGGTTCAGCTCTGCATTCATATATCTGCATTCATATATCTGGCACATCTGAGAACATCAACGCTTCAAAGGTTTTACCTGGCTTTTCTTTTCTTCTATTTATTTTCAATTATGAATGCTTCCATGATCGTTTATACAGCAGGTTTATAGTTAAAATTTAATGTATTAGTTTACATTTTCTCAACCATAGCAAGCATTAATGATGTTTGCTGGAAATAACCTTTGTTGAACTTTATGTGTTTGTTACGCCCATGCTTCAATATTGTCATTGACAATGCAAGACTTTGCTGAAGCTCCTTTGCTTCATGTAGTAACCGTAAGACCTGATCAAGTGGATAAAGCTCTAAAAGCACGTTATACCGATGCAATGAAGATACTCAAACCTTTGGGGAAAGAACTGGACCTGCTGATTGTTATATTACCTGATAACAATGGATCACTTTATGGTATATGGATTGCTTCTTTATTTGGTGTTACCTATTTTAGCAATACTCGCTAATATTGAACTTTGAAAACGAAAAGAAAAATAAAACAATGATTTTCAGGCAAATTAATGGGAACTAAGTAATTGGATGGATTTTTATGTGAGAACTGAAGCTAGAAGATTTTTATATGAGATTACTGACTTGTTGCATTATCTGTATGAACAGCCGCTACTTCTATTGACGATATTTAAAATTTTTGATTTTGTCTTGCAGGAGGCAGCAGCTGAAGGAGTGAGATTACTTTGTTTTCCTGAGAGTTTCTCATTTCTGGGCGTGAAAGCAGAAGAAGCTCTTCAAATTGCAGAGCATCTGGATGGGCCATTAATGCAGAGATACTGTTCGCTTGCAAGGTAAAAGGTAAGTCCAGATGTTTGCTTATATTTATTATTACAACTACTAATTCGAGTCTTGAAAAATTAAATTTTGGCCGCAGGCTGCTTCCAGGAAAACATATAATTCCATCGCAGAAAAACGGAAGGATAAGTAGTGATGCTGGTTCCAGCCGAAGCATCCTGGCACAAGTATGATACCGTTGTTGTAGGATTTGAGGATGGTTCGAGTGTTTCAAGTTGAAACATCAACTGGCCGTTGACGTTCATCCATATGTGGTGCAACATATATCACTATGTGCAATGTATTTGCCTTTTTCTGTAAACTCAAGACTCCAGATGCCCCCTTTTCCGTAGCATAGATAAATGCATCATTGATGTTTATCTAATCATGTTCCTAAACATTACAAGGGAGCATGGGTGGTTTGTTACAGGCAAGAATGCTCCAACAGTGAGAAGGTCATGCATGTATGTTGAATTAATGAATACAATATATTAAGTTTCCGAAATCAATACACATTATTTCAGAGTGTTTTCTCACTACAAAGCGTTGACCGTGGAGAACCTGGTCAACGTGGTCAAGGGGCCCGCTTGGGTCCCTCGGGAGCTTCGAGTTGGTGCAGATGGGGCGAGGGGAAGCCTCGGCCCTGGTTGAGATGCTCGGCCTCGGACGGACGAGCACGGCCTCGGAGGTAGGACGACGAGGGGTAGCCTCAGTCGTTCAGCTAGATGCGTATTCGGCGAAGGGCGTGGGGAAGCCTCGGCCCGGGTCGAGACGCTCGGCCTCGGTCGGTTGCGCTCGGCTTCGGTGGTCGGACGACGAGGGGAAGCCTCAATCGTCGAGCGGGTTACGTGGTCGGCGAGGGGCGGAGGGGAAGCCTCGGCCCGTCGATCTGATGCCCTCCTGCGTAGACAAGAACACTCGTCAGGGGGCCAGACCTTGGTTCCGGCCAAATCCCCTCCGATGCCTAAGTCAGACAGAGATCTGAAAGAGGAGGCCCAGCGGAGACGGTTCGACTCGTGAGGAGATCGGAACGGCGTCTCTCGGCGCGAGCGAGGGAGGAAGGAGATGAAAATGGGGGAACTAGGTCGTTGATGGAGTACCTTAGGTTCTAGATACCTGAGATGCCGTCCTTTGTCCTGTCGTCCTCCTAGCCCCTTTATAGACCTCCGCCGTGATTGTCCCCGACCCACGTCGCTCGTCCGCCCTCAATCGTGCCCCCTCAATCTGCCCCCCCGTCGCCGCTCCCTGCGCCATGCCAGCACCTCCCTAACTGCCATTAAGTGGTAGCGGGATCGAGGGGGCGGTTATCGCAGGAGTGGGCGAGTGGCCGGCGTGTTATCGGGGCCGGGTCGGATCGACATGTGGGGGGAGTCCCCCCTAGGGCCTTATCGAGTGGGCCTGAGTGCGCATATGGGCTCTTGACCGGCGGTTGGGTCTCTGGGCTTGGGTCTTTCGGGCCTCAGTCAAACAGGCGTAACAATTGCCCCCATCGGTCGGGTCGGTCGGCTTTGGCCGGTTCGGCTCGGCCGATGTGACTTCCGCCGACCTTGACAGGCTCGCCAGTCGATGCCGACTCATTTATTAGTCGTCATCATGGGTTGGCCCGTTCGATACTTTTAAGGCACGGGCTTCGAAGCGCCTTCGGTCCTCTGATGCTGCCACGTCGTAGCTGCAAGCTTATCCCCACCGCTCGCGGGGTCATCTTAAGTTGAGAACCCGAGGGGCTCGTGAGCCGCCATCCCGTCGTTTTCTCCTTTGTGCTGATCCCTATTCTGCCCGAGCTCTTCCTCATGTCGTCTTCCTCTGCCACGGGTTCGGGTCGGTCAGAGCGTGACGCGGCTCCAGGTCTGGCGGGTGGCCCTCCTTCGGGATTCATCAGCACGGGGATGATCTTTCGGGGGTGCCCCCAGAGGTCTTGGCGTGGCCTTCGTCGATCTGTGCCACCGCCATCGGGAGCATGCGCACCGCCTACCTGCTTCCGCCTTACTCAGCCCGTGCCCCTGGGGCTGACGAGCAGATCTGCTTTCCTGGCCCCAACGAGGTTGGAATATATGAGAAGTGCTTCCGCTTCGGGCTTCGTTTCCCGCTCCATCCTTTTATCGTTGAGTTCCTTCAGGCCCACAACGTGTGTCTGTGTCAATTCTGTCCCAACGCCGTCGGGCTCCTCGTCGGGTTCATCGTTGTCTGCATGCTGAAGGGTGTGGCGCCCTCTCTTCGCCTCTTTGCCCAGTTCTACCGCCTGAGCCACCACCAATCGGGGGCGTGGATTTACATCAGCGCCCGCCCGAAGATGACCCTGGTGCTGGGGTTGCCGAGCTTCCTGAAACACTGGAAGGGGGAATACGTGTTCGTCACGTTCCCGTCGAGCGTGCCCTTCCCGGTTTGGTGGGAGGCGGCCGGTGCCGTCATCCTCGATCTGGGTGAGCCGACAGTCGCCGAGCAGCAGACGGCGAAGGACATGCTGGCGATTCCTGCGAGGGAGCGCTCGATCGACGTCCTCTTTAGTGACCGCAACCTGCGTAAGACGGTATGGCCCCTAGGTAAGCTTCTCCGAGCGTTCGCCCTTTGAGGTCGTCTGGGTTCTACTCTGTCTCTCATTTCTTCTTTGAGTGCAGGTGGATTCCCTCTTGGTCCCTCTCCCGCCAGCGCTCTCGTGCAGGTCCCAAGTCCGGATCCGCGCAGAAGGGATCATGTGCTGGAGGTCCGGAAGAAGCAGCGGGTCGGGACCGCGACCGGATGCTCAAAAAGGAAGAAGGTGTCATCTCCCTCTCTTCCCTTGCTGGGGTCTTCCAAGAGGGTCCGTGAGTGGGTCGAGGGGGTTGATGTCCTACCGACTGCTGATCGACCTCAACCTGCCCCCGTTGAGGTTGCCTGGCCGTGGGTCGGCCCTTCACCTCTCCCGGACGGTTCTCTCCCTGATGCCTACAGTCGGTATCTTGGCGCGTTCCGCTCCACTCCTGGCGAGTTCCCTCCGTCAGGGGAGGGTCTTCTTCGTCCACGCTTCCCAGTGGGGGAGAAGGAGTCGGTGTTTTCGAGCCGCGGAGCCGCCGCTCGAGTGGCTGAGAACTGTTGTCTCCCTTCCGATCAGGTGGTGTTGGACGGAGTCAGAGGCGACTGTTTGGCCACCTTCGTGATCCAGGATGGTCAACAGGTAGTGTGTCTCTGCTTGTCCCCACTTTCTCCAGCTGCTTTTGCTGTCTTACCTTCGTTGCTTCGGCGCAGTTGTCCTCGGTGGGCCTCTCAATGAGGCGCCAATTCGCGGCTCTTCCCAAAGCCAAATCCGATGCCGGGCGAGGCCCTGAGGCCCCCGGCGAGAAGGGGGAGGCAGGTCAGTTAGAGGAAGCGTGGGTCCAGTCCTTGGATTCCCGCGTAACTGAGCTGTCCTCTGCCCTGGAGGAGGCGGACCGAGAGAGAGCCTT
This sequence comes from Scilla litardierei, assembly GCA_030789695.1. Taxonomy (NCBI): domain Eukaryota; kingdom Viridiplantae; phylum Streptophyta; class Magnoliopsida; order Asparagales; family Asparagaceae; genus Scilla; species Scilla litardierei. Next base: position 763,431,051 of record CM061142.1, read on the forward strand.
GGCTCTGGCCGCAAAGTCGGAGGCCGAGGCGCGTCTCGCCGAGCTTTTGAGAGGCGCCGACACGTCTGGAGGAGCCGAGCAGATCCCCAACCCTGCTGCCGCCTCCGAGACCTTGGATCTCTCCGATCGTCTGGAAGCGGCGGAGGAACAGGCGAGGGTCCTTCTTGCCCAACTTGGCGAGAAATCCCGGGAGATCGAGAAGGAGAAGGCAGAGCACCAACGCCAGATCGAGACCTTAGAGGCCCGGATGCGTGGGCTGGAGGAGGTGGATCCGGCCAGGATCGCTCAGGATGCTGTGGCGGAGTATGCCACCTCCTTTGTTGAGACCGCCTTATCAGAGGCGTTCGAGAAGGGCTTCACCCGGTGTCAGTCCGAGATCCAAAAGAAGTTCCCACTCTCGGGGGTCAACTTCGAGGATCTTCGGATGCACCCTGACGTCGAACAGAGTAAGGGGGGAGACCCTAGTGGGCTGCCAGCCCGTGGCTCCACCGGTGCCCCCGGAGAAAAATGAGGGAGGGGAATGCCCCTCGGCCTCTTCGTGCGCCTCTCTGTATATCTTTTGCTTTATCTGGAAAGGAATGAATTCAAAATAAATTTATTTCATAGGAAACGATACATCTATTGAAAGTACTTGCGTAAATGTTCCGCATTCCAAGTGTGAGTGAGAATCCTCCCCTCCATATCAGCTAGTCGGTATGCTGCGGGTCCGAGGACCTCGACGACTTTGTAGGGTCCCTCCCATCTGGCCGCGAGCTTCCCTTTGCGAGCGGTATCGATGTTGAAGCCTGCTTTCCGGAGGACCAGGTCCCCAAGGTGGAAGCTTCTTCCCCGCACCCGAGCGTTGTAGTATCGGGCCACCTTCTGCTTCTGGCGGATGATGGTGGCCAGCGCCTGCTCCCGTCGCTCGCCGAGGAGCTCCAGACTGAGCCCCAGACCCTGCGAGTTCCTGTCTTCGTCGAAGTATTTGAGGCGGAGAGATTCTTCGCCCAATTTGACCGGCACCACCGCCTCGGCCCCGTAGGTGAGCATGAACGGGGTCTCGCCAGTGGCCTCCTTGTGGTTCGTCCGGTATGACCAGAGTATCCCGGGGAGCTCTTCTGGCCAGTTCCCTTCGGCGTCTTTCACTTTCTTCCGGAGGGGCTCTATGATGCACTTGTTGGCCGCTTCCGCCATCCCGTTGGTCTGGGGTGCGCTACAGAGGCGAAGAGAAGCTTGATTCCCCATTCCTCGCAAAAATCTTTAAACCCTGCAGAGTCGAACTGCTTCCCGTTGTCGGTGACGATGGCCCGTGGCACTCCGAATCGGGAGATGATGGAATTCCATACGAAGCTTTTTGCTTTCTTCCACGTGATGGTGGTCAGCGGTTCGGCCTCGATCCACTTGGTGAAGTAGTCCACCGCCACAATCAGATACTTCCGCTGCCCTCGTCCTGGCTTAAACGGTCCGAGGATGTCGAGCCCCCATTTCGCAAAGGGGATGGGGCTCACGATAGGAATGAGGTCTGACGGGGGAGTCGAGATGTGGTGGGCATACCTCTGGCATTCTTGGCATTTTTGGACGTAGCTTGTTGCATCTTGGGCCAGGGTCAGCCAGTAGTATCCCTGCCTCAAGATCTTCTGTGCGACCATCTTGCCCCCATGGTGATTCCCGCAGATCCCTTCGTGAACCTCCCGTAGGACGTAGTCAGCTTCCTACGGTCCGATGCACTTCAAGTACGGAAGGACATCCGTCTTGCTCCAGCGTCTCCGGTAGAGCGTCCCTTCATGGATCACGTATCGGAGCGCCTTTCTCTCCAGGGTTCGGCGTTCGTCCCCATCGGTCGGCACCTCCCAATGAGTGAGGTACCGGATGATCGGGTCCATCCAGGTGGGTTCTTGGTCGATTGCCATCACCTCGTGCTCCTCCGTGCTGGGGGACTGCAGGTTCTCCACGTAGATGGTGCGGCCCAGCTCCTTTGGCGAGGACGAGGCCAGCTTCGACAACGCATCTGCCCGTGCATTCTCTGATCGTGGGAGGTGCAAGACTTCCACGTTCTTGAACTTGGACATCGCTGCTCTGGCGACAGGGAGATACCTTTGCATCGCCTCCTCCCGTGCCTCGTAACTCCCCAAGAGTTGGTTGACAATGAGCTTCGAGTCGCTGAGGAGGCGGACGGACTCGGCCCCGAGCTCCAGGGCCAGCCTCAGGCCGTTGATCACTGCTTCGTATTCCGCCACATTGTTCGTGGCTGGGAACTTGAACCGCAACGCGTATTCCATAATGTTCCCTTCCGGAGATCGGATTGCAACCCCAGCCCCGCCTCCTGACTGTGTGGCCGACCCATCCACATGGACTATCCACGCTCCTGGATCTCCTGGCTGGATGTGGTCAGCCGAAAGAAAGGACAAGGGTTGAGCAATTACCGTCGCCGGGTCTTCTTCCTCCGGGGGGCCATTTCCTTCCGTTGTGCACTCGGCGATGAAGTCGGCCAGAGCCTGCCCTTTGATGGCCGTGCGCGGTTTGAATCGGATGTCGAACTCGCTCAGTTCCACTCCCCAGTTTAGCATCCTTCCCATTCGATCGAATCTCTTGAGGTTCTGCTCCAGTTGCGAGTCGGTCAGGATCAGAATGGTGTGGGCCTGGAAATAGGGTCGGAGTCTTCGTGCCGAGAGGACGAGGGCGTACGCCAGTTTCTCCATGGGCGAGTATCGCACCTCCGCCCCCTTCAAGATCCGGCTCGTGTAATATACCGGCCACTGCACCCCCCCGTCTTCCCGGATCAGCACCGAACTCATAGCTTCCTCCGCGCACGCCAGGTAAAGGCTCAGCGACTCCCCTTCCCGTGGCTTGGACAGGAGAGGCGGGCTGCGGAGATACTCTTTGAGGTCTCCAAACGCCCTGGAGCAGTCTTCGTCCCACAGTATCGTCTTCCTATTGTCTGAAGGTTCCGCGATCGCTTTCCTCAGGACCTTGAAGAAGGGGAGCGATCTTTCCGCCGATTTGGAAAGGAATCGCCCCAAGGCTGCGATGCGCCCGTTCAGCCTCTGCAGCTCTTTGATCGTCGTCGGCTCACGCATGTTGATCAGCGCTTCGATCTTGTCTGGATTAGCCTCAATGCCACGGTTAGTTATCATAAATCCCAAGAACTTGCCAGATCTTACCCCGAACGTGCACTTCGCGGGGTTGAGTCGAATGTGGTGTCGCCGCAACCGTTCGAAGGTCTCCCGCAGGTCGGCGATGTGGTCTTCTGGTCACCTTGACTTGACAAGCATGTCGTCGACGTAGACTTCCAGGTTCCTTCCGATCTGGGAGCTAAAAACCTTGTTGACCATTCTCTGGTAGGTGGCCCCCGCGTTCTTCAAGCCAAAGGGCATCTTCTTGTAGCAGTAAGTCCCCCGGTCCGTCGTGAAGGCTGTCATTTCTTCGTCCCGGGGGTCCATCTGGACTTGATTGTACCCTGAGTAAGCGTCCATGAAGCTAAGCATCTCGTACCCCGAGGCGTTGTCCACCAGGTGGTCGATGCGCGGCAGGGGGTAGCTGTCCTTGGGACAGGCCTTGTTGAGGTCACTGAAGTCCACGCACATTCGCCACTTCCCGTTGGGCTTCTTGACCATCACTACGTTCGACAGCCACTCCGGGTACCAGACCTCTCGTATGAAGCCGGCATCAAGGAGACGCTCCACTTCCTCGGAGGCTGCCTTCATCTTCTTGCCGCCCAGGTTACGCTTCTTCTGCCTGACCAGCTTGAAGTTGGGGTCGGCGTTGATCTGGTGGACGATCACCTGGGGGTCTACGCCGGGCATGTCCTCTGGTGACCAAGCAAAGATGTCCAGGTTCGCCTCCAGGCATTCGATCAGCTGGTCCCTCAGGTCCTGGCTCAGCCCTCTCCCGATCGAGACAAACCGGCCCTCAACGTCCGTGACCGGGATCTGCTCTTGCTCCTCCGCGGGGGCGGGCCTAGGCCCACTCCTCAAGTCGAGCTCGGCCATCCGGTCGGCTAGACGATCCTCGGGAGCCTCCTCCGCCAGTTGATAGCAGATACTCGGTCTCCCCGCGTCGCCTTCGACTTGCCCCATCCCTCCTGGCGTTCGAAACTTGATAGTCTGATAGAGGGTTGAGACCACCGCGCCGACGGCGTTGAGTAGGGGTCGGCCGATGATCCCATTGTATTCCGACCCGATCCCCAATACGATGAATTCCACCGCCAAGGTCACCGAGTCCGGCGCGTCTCCGAGCGTTACCGGGAGATGGATCGTGCCGATGATGGGGGTGGAGTGACCCGTGAATCCTACCACGGGACCCGAGCGAGGTCGTAAGTCTTCTTTCCGCCGCCCCATCTTTTCCAGGGTTGACAGGAAGAGGATGTCACAGGAGCTGCCGGTGTCGACAAGCAGCCGCCGTACCATGGTAGTGTCTATGACAACTGACACCACCAAAGCCACGTCCGAGCTGCGCGCCGTTACGGATGCACTCAGTCTCCCGACTGGTGGGGACGGGGGGGCCTCCCGGCCCCTTCCTCACGATCCTCCTCGCGTCGGGCCCGCGCCCATTCTTGCCAACGATGGCGGGCCCTGTCGCCTCGCGTCAGGGCCTTGCTCCCCTTTCGCCGAGATGGGGGAGATCGCGTCATCACAGATGTGGTTTGTTTCTTCGTGGGACAGTTCTTTCCCACAGACGGCGCCAGATGTTTCAGAGTGTTTTCTCACTACAAAGCGTTGACCGTGGAGAACCCGGTCAACGTGGTCAAGGGGCCCGCTTGGGTCCCTCGGGAGCTTCGAGTTGGTGCAGATGGGGCGAGGGGAAGCCTCGGCCCTGGTTGAGATGCTCGGCCTCGGACGGACGAGCACGGCCTCGGAGGTAGGACGACGAGGGGTAGCCTCAGTCGTTCAGCTAGATGCGTTCGGCGAAGGGCGTGGGGGAGCCTCGGCCCGGGTCGAGACGCTCGGCCTCGGTCGGTTGCGCTCGGCTTCGGTGGTCGGACGACGAGGGGAAGCCTCAATCGTCCAGCGGGTTACGTGGTTGGCGAGGGGCGGAGGGGAAGCCTCGGCCCGTCGATCTGATGCCCTCCTGCGTAGACGAGAACACTCGTCAGGGGGCCGGACCTTGGTTCCGGCCAAATCCCCTCCGATGCCTAAGTCAGACAGAGATCTGAAAGAGGAGGCCCGGCGGAGACGGTTCGACTCGTGAGGAGATCGGAACGGCGTCTCTCGGCGCGAGCGAGGGAGGAAGGAGATGAAAATGGGGGAACTAGGTCGTTGATGGAGTACCTTAGGTTCTAGATACCTGAGATGCCGTCCTTTGTCCTGTCGTCCTCCTAGCCCCTTTATAGACCTCCGCCGTGATTGTCCCCGACCCACGTCGCTCGTCCGCCCTCAATCGTGCCCCCTCAATCCGCCCCCCGTCGCCGCTCCCTGCGCCATGCCAGCACCTCCCTAACTGCCATTAAGTGGTAGCGGGATCGAGGGGGTGGTTATCGCAGGAGTGGGCGAGTGGCCGGCGTGTTATCGGGGCCGGGTCGGATCGACATGTGGGGGGAGTCCGCCCTAGGGCCTTATCGAGTGGGCCTGAGTGCGCAGATGGGCTCTTGACCGGCGGTTGGGTCTCTGGGCTTAGGTCTTTCGGGCCTCAGTCAAACAGGCGTAACACACATGATTACTTACATCTGGTTTGCAGTTAGCTTCTAACAGTTCAAAGTGTCTCCGCTATACATAAACACCAATGATTGTTATGTTAGGTCTCATCATCAGGCATAAGTCACATCATCAGACATTAAATACCTGCACAAACAAGCGCTGTTAAAGGGGGGCCTTTAACAGCGCTTGCACAAACAAGCGCTGTTAAAGGCCCCCCTTTAACAGCGCTTGCACAAACAAGCGCTGTTAAAGGGGGGCCTTTAACAGCGCTTGCCCAAACAAGCGCTGTTAAAGGGGGGCCTTTAACAGCGCTTGCACTAAAGAAGCGCTGTTAAAGGCCCCCCTTTAACAGCGCTTGCACTAACAAGCGCTGTTAAAGGCACCCCCTTTAACAGCGCTTGCACAAACAAGCGCTGTTAAAGGCCCCCCCCTTTAACAGCGCTTGCACAAACAAGCGCTGTTAAAGGGGGGCCTTTAACAGCGCTTGCACAAACAAGCGCTGTTAAAGGGGGGCCTTTAACAGCGCTTGCACTAAAGAAGCGCTGTTAAAGGCCCCCCTTTAACAGCGCTTGCACTAACAAGCGCTGTTAAAGGCCCCCCTTTAACAGCGCTTGCACAAACAAGCGCTGTTAAAGGCCCCCCCCTTTAACAGCGCTTGCACAAACAAGCGCTGTTAAAGGGGGGCCTTTAACAGCGCTTGCACAAACAAGCGCTGTTAAAGGGGGGCCTTTAACAGCGCTTGCACTAAAGAAGCGCTGTTAAAGGCCCCCCTTTAACAGCGCTTGCACTAACAAGCGCTGTTAAAGGCCCCCCTTTAACAGCGCTTGCACAAACAAGCGCTGTTAAAGGCCCCCCTTTAACAGCGCTTGCACAAACAAGCGCTGTTAAAGGCCCCCCTTAACAGCACTTTTAAAACGCTATTAAAACCAGCCCCCCTATAGCAGCGGCGAGATAGACAGCGCTTGTAAAGCGCTATTAAAGGCCTTATTTAAGCGCTGTTAAAGGTCCATTTTGTAGTAGTGACTCTTCACTCTTCTTGTAACATTGCCATTAAACAATGGGTTAATGGCTATAAGTATGAGAGTCTCTTCAAATTCCTCTCCATCAAATGCATGAATGTGTACATGGTGCGCAAGTCTATTCGTTTGCATACAAGTGAGAATGTCTCTACACATTCCTTTCCATATAACCAACATCATGGGTGTGAATGTCCATTATTCCATAACAGTTATTTGTTTTTGATGCTTCTTTTTCTTTTTTATCATTTAGCAATTTGTTAATTATCTTAATTTTCTTGCGGTGTTTTGTTGTTTCTTTTATAATAGTCTAAGAAATCGTGTTTTTCTCTCTTTCTACAAATTTTTTTAAACAGAGTCTGTTATACCTAAAGATCAACTGCTATTGCAAGCAATAAATTTGCCTGTCTAAAAACAGCGACCTATCTAGGCAATTGGTGGATCCTGACTCTTGATGACCACTTGATCTGACCTCCAAGATATCATATGCATGCATGCTTATAATAGATAAGAATCTGTCATGTTAGGAAAGGTTGGGGTGACGCCCAATATAAAACCATTTGACACTCAAGTCGTATGCCCTCCGCCTTTATGAAAATCAGATCTAAGATTTAGCAGTATAAGATGGTGTAACCTTAGAATAGCATAGTGTAGAGATTGTATTGCATGCCTAACTTTATTTCGCAATGCATGAGAAAATGATCAGTGTGCACCTTTTGGATGAGAAAATGAAAAAACAAGGAATCCAAACCCTAACCAACCTCGAAATAGATGAGATTACCATGTTATCTCGCAATGCATGGCGAAGGTTTACAGTTGCCCATGCAATTTGTCGTGTTTGGGTGTGGGATGAGAAGTGCCATGCTTTGTTTGAAGTAGTGCACTCGAAACCTTTCATGTTATGCTTCATAACATGGCATCATCATAGAAACCGTGAATGACCCATAATAGAACATGATTAGGTCTTGGGCTCTAAGTGGTGACTATTATTGATTTCTAATTGCACAACATTTCACGCCCTACTTATAGGATCCAAGAATTTCGAGAGTTATTTAAGTATTGGATTCATGCATTTGGAATGCTAAGTTTAGCACTAGGGACGATGGTATTGGCCTATTTTTGTGGATGTTTTGATATGTGATTGCTCATTGTCATGAAAAAGTGTTTGGGTTTGCTTCATAATATATAATATAGCTTCATCTTGCTTCTTTGGATGCTTCGTAAGCAACTCTGTTCTGGTCATATTGCTTTGCCTATTCTTTTTTTAATGTGCTTCTGGCTTTAAAACTTCAATTGCCCCTTTGGATGGTCTTTGTGTTGGTTGATTTTTGCCTTTACTTTGTATTGACTCTGATGGTTATGCCATCATGACTTTGCCATACCAATGACATTGTCACGCTAGCTGGCACTTTTCAGCCCATCGCTATTGGTAAATTTATTTGATATGTGCTATATACACCCTTACTCATAGGGGTGTATATAGTACTTAGTGCCAAGTTTATCCTGAAATAGAAAAGAACCAAAATATTTTGACAATGAAATTATTAGACTTTACTAATTTTGGAAAACAAAAGTAAATACACCCCTACTCATAGGGGTGTATAAAGCATGACTCATTTATTTTATGGTTATCATTAAGTCCCCAATCACCATCAAGTGGGTGAGTGGTGTCGATATTGTAATATGATAATTCTCCTGTAAGTCGATGGCTGTTCCTAATCAAGATGCTAGCACTCGTATTCAATCGAGATTTTGACGATTTGCTTCGCTTGATATTTTAAGGAATTGACAATCTTGACTAGGCTCTGGATCTGCTTAGTGACGTCCCCCGGTTTGTGATCATGCAAGTGTGCAATACGATGGGGGATACCAGATTTAAAATATTTGTACCACAAGCGCACAGTGTTGTAGTGTGGCTTGGGGGTCGAACACAGGGAGGCGTGGTTGTGCTTGTTTCTAAGAGGAACCAATTCACCCTAGGGGTGAGCTAGCCCGAATCGATAAATGGTTTGTCACGAAATGTAAATATAGGGGATAAACAATATAAAGAGAAACCTGGGACTTCGGTTTCAACCCTATCAGGTGTTCTCGCTATTACGACCGGCGGATAGGACACCGATCGGAATTAGGGTTTAATGGTGAGACGTTGCCTCTAGGAGTGATACCAGCATCCCATGTGCCCGATATTCCGGTCGGTGCCCAGGATGATACGCCAGACTACCCGGGTTCGGTCAGTGGGTATTCTCATGTCCATTAACACTGACCGACTCCGGGAGCACTAAGCTCGCAACGATAACTCCCAACATCTCATCCTGTCGCTCCCGCGTGCAAGGATTCGATGTCTACGCTAAGTGCATAAGCTATGGCTAGGGAGTCAACCGCCAAGTTTATTCCCCATTGGTCCAATGGTCAAAGGCGGTCTTTTTTCCGCCGATGACAATAAAACACCCCGCATAACCAATAGATTCCAAATCCATATCGAAATCCTAGTCCTATGGACGCATTAGGGAGAGCCCACGAAGGAGTTTCCACCAAAATCCCAGATTTGGGAACTACTCACACATTTTAGCTAAAAAGCGATCTAAACAAAAATCGACCGTAGAAATCATAATCAGGCGATTAAAATGAAGTAGTAGCAATGCAATTAAGATAATATCAAAGTTTCATAAAGATCAGAACACTTACAAATAGCTATAAAGTTCCCGCCGTCACAATAGAGAGAAAACATGAAAAAATACACAGCTCCCATTTCTGGAAAACCTAGGCAGCTATTTATAGAAAACGACTTCACCCGATCGGTTGAAGAATCAACCGATCGGATGAGCTGCAACGTTCTTCGGCTGTGGTTTTCAGAAGCTTCACCCGCTCACGTGACCCGGTCGGATTGGTGCAAGCGGCTCGTCATTTGGATCTTGCGGTCATCGGGTGAACCGATCGGTTGAGCAATCAACCGATCGGTTGGAAATACGCCCAAAAGAACAGAAACTTGCATCGACTTGGCATGGTCAGCAGACGTCGGGTGAGCATCTCCGGGTCGTCTCTTGGAGGAATCGGCTACAGATGAACCGATCAGGTGAATATCACCCGATCGGTTGGAATTCAGCTCCAAATTCCCGAGAAGTCTGTTGGGATGAACCGGTCGGCGACCCGGTCGGTTGACCCTCACTGTGCTTCAGCTGCTGTCCGGGTCATGTACGCGTGCATCACCCGATCGGTTGGCTGTGTCCAACCGATCGGGTGGGGGCTGAAAGATGGCAATCTTGGCCGTTTGACCCCCTGGATTGCGTGTGACTCCTCCCGTTGCTCCGGGGACTTATGATATCTTCGTTATGTGTCCCCTACACTGGCGATCCCCTATAAACACACAAAAACACCAAAAAATGAAAGAAAACTAGAAAACACGAGAAAACGGATACGTGACGGCGGAAAATAACGGAAAAACACAAAGAAGACGTGCGTGAATATATAAAATATACGCACACGTAAAAATCCCCCAAGCTGAACCCTTCCTCGTCCTCAAGGAAGAAGAGTGAGAGTAGGAGCTCGGAGGGAGAAAATAGAGAGAAAGAGAGAAAAAGAGAAATCTAAATCGTAAATCGCCCGTCAGGACCAACAAAATCAAAAACGCCACACCAAGAAAGCAAGCGACAAATCACAACACTAAACCAAGGAAAACGAGTCCAAACAAGTGTCGTGGGCCCACGTGGTGAAGCACGAGTGAGTGTGGTCGCGTGCTAGCAGACGGTGTTACTATCTACAGTGTGCAATAAAGCTCCATATACACAAATCCAAGAAAAGACCCAAATATCGATTCGATTTGAAACAAGCGGCGAATATATAGCTCAAGCATGCATCAGAACAGAGTAAGAATCGAATCGTATCATGCGTCAAGGACTCCACAACTAGGGACTAGGAAATCACCACACTATCGCCTAGATAATAGCTAGAAGGTCCATATTCCAAGTGTTTTCGAAAATGATGGGGGTTGAGATGATGTGGAGATGAACACCCGGTGTAAATTCTTACCTTCCCTTTATTCTCGGTAGGTAGGAAAATATTCACACAGCAAATATTTTTTTTGGGTTTTGGATATATGTATATTTTTTTGGGTTTTTGGCTATATACATATATATATATATATATTTCTTTTCTTTTCTCTTTTCTTCATCTTTTTGGGTTTTTCTTTTCTCTCTTTTTTGGATTTTTTGGACTTTTGGGTATATACAAGTGTGTACTCTCCCAAGTGGGAGAACGGTACACGACGAGGGGATTTGCACCAAGTAAAATAAAAAAAGAAATCGGATTCTAGACACTTGGGCAAGGGAGATTTTCTTCGCTAATTAGAGCATAGGCTAAATGGGTTATCCTAGTCCAAACTGTGGAATCCCGACACAGGCGAAATGATATATACGATATAAATATAGCATGCATATAGATGCAGACAGGAGAAGCAAACACCGCATATTCAAATCAAAACATGATAATCTAGGGGTCATTCCAGGACATGTATATAAATCAAAATCACACAGTAGAAGTACACCGTAAGCTAGACACGACACACGACTCACACAAAAACAAAATGGACCCATGATGCATGAAATGCAAGAGGACTCAGCTTCCTAGGGTTAGTGAATGTGATTATCGAGGCCATACTAGGTGTGTGTGTGTAATTCTGTGGCAATTCATCATTTGGGGTCATCTCTAGGAGAGAGGAGAAAAAGGAAAGAAAGAAAAAGAAAAACACGGTGAAAATGACTCAAAAATGACGAAAAAGACACAAAACGACGCACGAAGTGCGGCTCCCCCAAGCTGAAACTTGCATTGCCCTCAATGCAATAAAAGTGAATACGGCAGGGCAATGAAAATGGGAGGGGGGAATACGCACCGACTCAAAAAGAAATGAAAAACAAGAAAAGCACACATACGAAAAAGGAAAATAAAGAAAATCACACCACACGACAAATAAACAGAATATAAACGATAGAAAATCACATCACACAACAAATATAAACATGCACACCATAAAAACATCAAAGAACAACACGCAGAAACAATGACTTCCCCCAAGCTAGACATGACAATGCTAGCGATAAGATATGATCATGATAATGCAGAAATATGCCAGGGGGAGGTCAGAAAAGAAAATGAAATCAAAAAGCAGCAGAGGAATCGTCCTCGTCCTCATCGGTAGAAGATGGAGGGGTGTGGAGGGGAGAGGTGGGGGGTGTGCGGAGAAGTAGAGAAAGTGGTCGAGGTGATGGATCAGTGGGTGTGGAGGTGTGAATAATGGGTGGAGTGGTGGTGGTGATGGTGAGTAGGAGTGAAATGGTGACCAATGCGGTGGTAGATTGGGGTAGAAACGGTGGTAGATACGGCGACGGAAGAGGATGGTGGGGGAAGTGATCGCGATCGCACCTGCAATATCTTGCGGCGCACATATGGGGTGACGGAAGTGGAGGGTGGTGGATCAATGGGGTCGACGGTGGTGGTTGTGAGTGGAGGTGAAGTGGTAGGAATGGAAACAGTGGTGTTAGATGAGGTGGTGGGAAAGGAAGTGGTGGTGGGAGGGGATGGTCGCCTAGGAGGTGATGGATGTGGTGATGAATGTGATGGGGGAGGTGAAGATCGTCGAGGGGGTGAAGGTAGTGGTTAGGGGTGTGGTGTAGGTTGTGTAGGCTGTGCAGGAGGAGGGCGTGAGAGTGGTGGACGTGTGGTCTTTCGTCTCTTGCGAGACGACCCCTCCTCATGCATAATACCCTTACCCTTATCTTGATCCCGGGCCATTTGAGTTGAGTGTGTATGTGTATGCAAGATGTGATGGATGAACACAATCAATGGCAGTTGAGCAAATAGTAATATTATGGCAAAATAGATAATGGAGCTAAGGAGCGAAGTTACCCAGTAGAGATGACGATCCTTGCTCGTAGATCACCCAACGTAGCGCAATGAGAGGGAGTGTGAAGCCGCGGCACTTCTTTTCAGCAAATTTTCTAAAATGGGGGGGGGGGGGCGGGTGGAAATTAGGCTTTTTCTAGGGTTAAATGGAAGAGGGAGAGAGAGAGAGAGAGAGAGAGAGAGAGAGAGAGAGGAGAGGAGAGAGGGAGAGAGAGAGAGATGGAGAGAAGGAAATAGGGAGTGGAGAGATCAATTGAGGGATGTTGGAGGTCGGTTGGGGGAAGAATCCGGCCGGTTGGAGCTCGGAGAAGTCGAAACATCGAAGGAGATCGAAATCGGGTGAGGGGGGAATGAACAGGTGAGGGCAGGGGGTATTTAAAGGGTTTAAGTCGAACCGATCGGGTGAGTTTTCACCTGATCGGTTGGTTATTATATCGAAAATTCTATTGAAAAGAGGCTACAGGAGAACCGATCGGGTGAATTTTCACCCGATCGGTTGGCCGCTTCACAATTTTTCCCACCCGGTCAGTCACACGACCATGCTTCTATCAACCGATCGGTTGATTAAATCCTCAAATTTCTCGAGAATTCAGCCATTCCCACACGGTTAGCCACCCGGTCTCAGTTTGCTTCACCCGACCAGTTCGTGGATGAACAGATACATGGCACTTTCTGATACATCCCACCCGATCGGTTGAGGGATCACCCGATCGGTTGGAAGCTTGTTTCCTGCAAAAGTCCAAAAATGGCCTAAGTCCTTCGACGAAAGTTCCTGTGGCTGGATTTATTTATCAAAATAGGAAAAATAAAGCGAAGAATAATACTAAAAACAAAGATGAAAGTTTAGAGCATGGGTTGCCTCCCATGAAGCGCTTTTGTTTAACGTCGTTTGCTCGATGCCCGTAGATGATCTTCAAGGTGGACGGGGGTGATGCCCTAAGTTTGGCATCCCTTCAGATTCTGAACTGGTCGCCTTTGGTGTCGTCGACGGTGACAAGTAGACTTGCTCGACGATCTTCCCTCCGTTGATAGTATCAGTGGGCTTCTCCCTTATATTGGCGTCTATCGCCACTCTTTTCAAGATCCGGATCTCATCACCGGTAAGCCCCATGGACTCTTTCACTTTACTCCTCGTCGGAGGAGACTTTTCGAAGCCGGGAGGGATTGTATGTGACGCACCTGCTTTCTCAGCAACTTCTTTTTTTTCAGACCGTCATGCTCTTCCTGGTCCCCTAAGCTATCGGGGGGATTCCTTGAGACAATTTCCCAGGCCCCGGCTTCCACAGCTCTTTATTCTTCATTATCTAGCATATTACAACCAGCTTCATCCGGGGGGTGCTTCATAGATAAACCCAAGTCGAACTCGACCTTTTCATCGCCAACATTAAGGGAAAGCTTCCCTTTCTTCACGTCTATTAGCATGCCAGCGGTGGCCATGAAGGGTCGTCCAAGGATGATGGGCGTATGGGTGTCTTCGGGCATGTCCATCACCACGAAGTCCACCGGCACATGTACTCCACTGACGTTAACGAGCAGGTCATCTACAATTCCCACCGGGTATTTGACCGATCTATCAGCTAATTGGAGTGTCATACCCGTGGGCTCTAGGTCTCCCAACCCTATTCTCCTGTATAGCGATAGAGGAATTAGACTGATGGTAGGCCCAAAAAAGTGCTTCTCTCAAGCGCAAGAGTCCGTACAAGTAGTAAAATCTGGGAGTCCAGATGTCGAATCCTCGGGAGGAAATCTGTTGCAACCACAGCTCAAATCAAATAGAAATCCAACAACGAGAAACTAACCACTTCAATGATGATGGTGATGATGGTGTGAAAGTACGTGATGGTGACATGCGAACGAAGAAAAGTGTATGAAAGTATCGACGAAAAGTTTGCACATGGTATGGGTTCGTTAGGATCAATGATTCGTATTAACTTGGTTAACGAATATAACACACTGAATTCTCTTTTTGAGAGCAATTCACCGGAAAATACTCAATATAACTCAATGAATTCTCCTTTTGGGAGCAATTCATCGGAAGATGCCCTTTTGGGGGTTAAAACACTATATGAATAAAATCGTTGCTAAAGTTATAATCTTACAAATACGGTATGAAACTCTCTTTTGGAGAGATCAAAACTCACCCTTTTGGGGAGATCATCAACTCAATCACTTCTTTTGGAAGATGAAAAAGACGATTTAATAACAAAAATTACAACTTTAGCGACGTTAGCGATCAAGCACGACGATATTCAACCAAACTAACACAAATCACATCCCCTAACTACTCCATACCATGCACAAATAAGTTTTAGCTACTCATAATGCAAGAATAATCAAGGTTCATAGCAAAATACATTGATCTAATAGCAAAATACGATGAAAAACACCAAAATACGGAGTAGAAGTTTAGAATTCTATCACCAAATCTCCAATCTAAGCTTCAAAACTCTCTAGAAATACTATGAACAGCCTCTGGAATTTTACAGAATTTTACAGAAGGGAAATACGGCTCCTAGAGCCTCCAAAACGCTCAGAATACGCCAGAATACGCTCATAATACGCCAGAATACGCTCAGAATACGCCAGAAACCCGCACCCAATATCGATTAAAACGAAACCCGCCAGCCGCCTCGCTTCTCCACCGTCCGATCCGACGGAATCTACCGTGGTTGCGCCACGTGTCACCATAACGGATCCGCGCCCGCTTCGTTTCAAATACGACTCCGCTTCAGAATTCGTCTGGGGTTTGATCTCGTTCGTCCGATCGACATCAGACCGTTCAAATGCAGCCACATCGCCATGCGGATTGCCGCCTCGAGTTCAAATTGCGGGGATGATGTCATCCGTTGGATCGAGATCCAACGGTGTGTAACGAACCACGTCGCCCGCTTCCGCTGTGCATCGCTCCGCTGCTTCGAGGTAATCAGCGACCGTTGGATCGTGATCGTGGGGTTCTCGTTCGGCCGTGTCTTCGCCCCGCTGAGCGTTGCTTCGGGCCGTTGGATGAGGCACGGACGGAGGCGATGATGCCACGTCGCCCGCCAATTTCGACGACGAATACGGCAGCTCGGAGCGCTCTAAGCCATTGGATTCGAGCAGGAACGAGCGGATGGACGCCACTTGTCGTGCCGAGATTCGTGCGACGACCGTATATATGTATTTGCGTGTATTTCTTCTGTATTTCCCCAATTAAATGGTATTCTGCATTCAAAAATACACAGTAATTAGCACAGATCTCAGAAAATTACAAATAAATAGTCGTTGGAATCGTGAGATCGAGACCAAGCTAGGAAAAATATAAAAAGTGCAGAAATACTCTATTAATTACGGTTTTGTGCTCAAATAGAGTGTTTTGTCTAATAAATAATTGTGTATAAAATACGTATGAATTAGAGAACAATGTAGCATCATATGAGCATAAAATAGGGCTAAATGGGGGTGGGGGGGTAAATATGTAATATTGAACCCGAATCACACCCCCCCAACTAGCGATTTGCTAGTCTCTAGCAAAAAGAGCGATTAATTCGGATGATCAATAAAATAATAAATTCTATCAATTACTTATGGCATGGCTCAATAGTACGCTTTCCAACATGATCTTGACCATCAATATACACAATCCATGACTAAGATCAATCACACGATATTTTCTCTAATTTAATTTGAATAAATAGCATGCAAGCAATGTTTTGCGCAAGCGAAAGTATAACACGTCGTTATATTCTAGTTTTCTTGTTTCCAAGGAATTGGCATCTCAAAAAGATCGTTCAAGTTATGGGCATTGATGTTGCTTAGCTTATTCGCCACTTCTTTTCTTTTATTAGTTCCGCGTAACGCGCATCAAGCAACATTCGCAGAAAAATGTATAACTTGGATCGCTCCATCAAATGAGCGAGTTTCCGGTCAATGGCTCCCAAATCAGACGATAATAGGGCATTAGGCCAAAAAGGACCCCTCGGACTGTACTACTCGAGCCAACCAAGTTATTTATTAGTGACATACTTATTCATTCATTTTTCTTCATTCATTTTTTTCTCTTTTTCTTTTCTTTCTTTTTTTTGTAAGCAACTCAACACCCATTCTTCGAATCAAAACATTAATACCAAAGGCCAAATTCCTCTTCAACTTGAAGACTATTCTAATAAATCGTGTATACTTAAGCTTTTTCATCACATTAGCATGCATGAAATAAATTCAAACTTTTTCGAGATATTAATCATGGAAATTGAAAATTTTCATGAATAGCATATTAACAGTAATTCCATGAAGAGAAAAATAATTAACTCAAGCCACAAACAAGTGTTAGAACACAATCAATGTATAATCATCCGCATTTGAGGCATATGAATGAGTTTTAAAAGATGAGATATGGTAATTTATTCTTCTCAAAAAAAAATCCTAAGGTCTCATACACACCCCCAACTAAAGTTGGACATTGTCCTCAATGTCGGAAGGGGTACGAGTTTATTCAAGCAAGCAACCTAGAAAGCATTTGAAAACTACACTACTGGAAAGAACACACCGTGATCAAATGGCGGATCCCGAATCTTTAATTGTGGAGGAAGTTGTTCAATTTGCTCCTTGCGCTCCTCGGCGATTATTTTTCCTCCAAAAGCTAAATTGGACTCCAGCAACGTAACTCCCAGCATCTCTATAAGATGTTCATTGGTATCCTGTAAGAGATGAGTCACGTCAATCCATTTTAGTCTACGATTCTTCTCAATAAAAGTATTCCAAATGTAGTCATCAAAATAGTTGAAATAAATTAAAGCAAGTTGACGACTACTCCCTGAAAGATATGCACTACTCTCGGTATGATGCTCGATCAATGGGACGAGGGGTAAATGATTTTGGGACAAAACTGGAGGAGGGCATGGTTCTGACTCCATGGCAATAATCTCAAAACCCTTGTCCCTAGCTGTCTCCTCCTCTCGTTCATCCAAATTTGCTAGCTCGTCCTCTCTTTTGCACACACTTTCTGCCATGTGGATATTTTTATTCGTGCCCTCAACGTGACATGGCTTGCTCGATTTTCCTGCAATAGAAGATAAATTCGTATTAGATTCTTGAAGTTGAATTTCAAAAGAATTATTTTCTTCTAAGCAAGTGGCAATCAGAGTAAGATTTTCAAAGGATTTCTGAATCTGCCGACTCCGAGCAAGGAAATTCTCTTGGAATTGATGGGATGTAGCCTCCTGTGTCTGAATAATCGAGTGAACTTCCTCTTTCAAGGATTGCAAAGGTACGTCTATGCTTTGCTCTTCTTGATCAAGGCACGAAGGCTCCGTTGAATCGCTCTCTGAAGTCTCTTCCATGGTTTCTTCATTTTCTTGCAGAGACTCCATGTATTCCCACGCCTCTGTCGGCGTCATGCCTCCCAATAATTCCTGCAGCTGTGGTCGTAGTCCATCTAGGAAGGACGCCATAAGCTCTTCATTTGTGTACCCATGCTGCGGATAGCTCGATACTATGTTTGTGAACCTCCTCCAGGCCTGAAAGAAAGTTTCACAGTCAGTTTGATTAAAATTAACGATCTTGAGCTTCTCCATCCTATGTTTGTGTGCATTAGCATATCTTGCATCATACAGATTGTTTGTGCAATAGAAATTCATAAACTCCATTTTTTCAAAAAAAAAACAAAAGTTTATGTACAATGAAATTAAACAAAAATTTATATACAGTAAAGTGGAAAGATCTCACCGAAGGTCCTCTAAATGAAATAAACCGTAGTCACAAACCATTCCTCCCCGGCAACGGCGCCAAAAACTTGGTAGGCCCAAAATAGTGCTTCTCTCAAGCGCAAGAGTCCGTACAAGTAGTAAAATCTGGGAGTCCAGATGTCGAATCCTCGGGAGGAAATCTGTTGCAACCACAGCTCAAATCAAATAGAAATCCAACAACGAGAAACTAACCACTTCAATGATGATGGTGATGATGGTGTGAAAGTACGTGATGGTGACATGCGAACGAAGAAAAGTGTATGAAAGTATCGACAAAAAGTTTGCACATGGTATGGGTTCGTTAGGATCAATGATTCGTATTAACTTGGTTGACGAATATAACACAATGAATTCTCTTTTTGAGAGCAATTCACCGGAAAATACTCAATATAACTCAATGAATTCTCCTTTTGGGAGCAATTCATCGGAAGATGCCCTTTTGGGGGTTAAAGCACTATATGAATAAAATCGTTGCTAAAGTTATAATCTTACAAATACGGTATGAAACTCTCTTTTGGAGAGATCAAAACTCACCCTTTTGGGGCGATCATCAACTCAATCACTTCTTTTGGAAGATGAAAAAGACGATTTAATAACAAAAATTACAACTTTAGCGACGTTAGCGATCAAGCACGACGATATTCAACCAAACTAACACAAATCACATCCCCTAACTACTCCATACCATGCACAAATAAGTTTTAGCTACTCATAATGCAAGAATAATCAAGGTTCATAGCAAAATACATTGATCTAATAGCAAAATACGATGAAAAACACCAAAATACGGAGTAGAAGTTTAGAATTCTATCACTAAATCTCCAATCTAAGATTCAAAACTCTCTGGAAATACTATGAACAGCCTCTGGAATTTTACAGAATTTTACAGAAGGGAAATACGGCTCCTAGAGCCTCCAAAACGCCCAGAATACGCCAGAATACGCCCAAAACCCCTAGAATACGCTTAAATAATAAGCATTGCGGGTTTGGGGCGCTTAACGGGTTGAAACCCGCACCCAATATCGATTAAAACCAAACCCGCCAGTCGCCTCGCTTCTCCACCGTCCGATCCGGCGGGATCTGCCGTGGTTGCGCCACGTGTCACCATAGCGGATCCGCGCCCGCTTCGTTTCAAATACGACTCCGCTTCGGAATTAGTCTGGGGTTTGATCTCGTTCGTCCGATCGACATCGGACCGTTCAAATGCAGCCATGTCTCCATGCGGATTGCCGCCTCGAGTTCAAATTGCGGGGATGATGTCATCCGTTGGATCGAGATCCAACGGTGTGTAACGAACCACGTCGCCCGCTTCCGATGTGCATCGCTCCGCAGCTTCGAGGTAATCAGCAACCGTTGGATCGTGATCGTGGGGTTCTCATTCGGCCGCGTCTTCGCCCCGCTGAGCGTCGCTTCGGGCCGTTGGATGAGGCGCGGACGGAGGCGATGATGCCACGTCGCCCGCCAATTTCGACGACGAATACGGCAGCTCGGAGCGCTCTAAGCCGTTGGATTCGAGTGGGAACGAGCGGATGGACGCCACGTGTCGTGCCGAGATTCTTTCGGCGACCGTATATACGTATTTGCGTGTATTTCTTCTGTATTTCCCCAATTAAATGGTATTCTGCATTCAAAAATACACAGTAATTAGCACAGATCTCAGAAAATTACAAATAAATAGTCGTTGGAATCGTGAGATCGAGACCAAGCTAGAAAAAATATAAAAAGTGCAGAAATAATCCATTAATTGCTGTTTTGTGCTCAAATAGAGTGTTTTCTCTAATAAATAATTGTGTACAAAATACGTATGAATAAGAGAACAATGTAACATCATATGAGCACAAAATAGGGCTAAATAGGGGGGGGGGGGGTAAATATGTAATATTGAACCCGAATCAACTGACGCTCGCCCCCAAGTCCACGAGCACCCGATGGATCTTTACTTCCCCAATTGAGCAATGAATGGAGAAGCTTCCTGGGTCTTTTAGCTTCGGCTGATTCGCTCGCTAGATGAGAGCACTACATTCTGCCATCAGAACGACCTTTTCCTTTCTCGAACCCCTCGTCACCAAGTCCTTTAAAATTTTTGCATAGGAGGGAATTGTCTCTATGGCTTCAAGGAACAGAATCTGCAAAATCAAATCCTTTACCATGGCGAAGAACTTGCCGTATTTTTCATCAATTTTAACCTTGGCAAGTCATTGTGGAAAAGACACAACGGGCTTGAATACTCTAAGGTTCTCCTCCTCTGCCTTCTTCTTCTCTTCTTCAGGGACTCCCTCCGGAGTCGTATTCTTTGGTGACGGAGCTCCGTTGTCCTTCGATTTTTCAATTGGCCGCCCAACTACCAACGGTGCTTTCGGTTCCTTGGAGGGCACTCTTGTAGGAATTTGTGTCCCGTTTCTCAGGATGATAGTGGACACATTCGCGTGTTCATGTGTTAGTGCCAAAGTCTGTATTGCCCCTCTGGGGTTCACTTTCGGTCGTGGTGACAATTGATTTTACGACCTTTGAAGGTTCGCCACCTGCAACCCCAGCTGGGTTACTTGGTCGGTGAGAGCTCTCTGCCCCATTTCCAGCTTCAAATTGATCTTCTCCTGGTTCGAAATGTACTGAGTCAAGAGGGACTCAACCAAGGAGATAACATGCTGCTGGCCTTATGGCTACTGCAGCTGAATGGGCTGCTGGTTCCTTGGTTGATACTGCTGGTACACCTGTGGAGGCTGCTGCTGCTGCTGATACCGTTGCTGCTGTTGCTGAGGCGGCTGCTGATAGGGTGCCCGATAGCTAAGATTGGGGTGGTTCCAGTTATTTGGAGAATAAACCGGGTTGGAGCTAGTCCGGGGTGGATACGGCGCATTACCCGTAGGGTTGAAGAAAAGTGCACTAGCTTGATCCACCGGTGGTGAAATGTCACCACCCTCGAAGTCTCCAAGGACTTCTGCTTCCACCACCGATACTTGTTGGGTACCGGTACCACCAGCTCCTACCATGAGCGCTGAGATCTGAGTCGATAGCAAATCAAATTTGCTAGACAACTTGTCGACGTCCTCGACACCAGCTCCTACCATAAGCATACAACACCAGATCTAGGTGTTGCATGCTCGTCGCACCACCGCTCATTGTTCGATGCCATGTTCTCTAATATGTTCCTGTCATCTTCTTCACTTCTAGACATGAAGGACCCCCCCAGCCGCAGCGTCCATCGAAGATTTCAAGTCATCCCTCAGCCCGTTATAGAACAGATTAATAATCTACCACTTTGGAAGCTCGTGATGAGGGCATCTCCGCTGCATCTCTTTGTATCTCGTCCAAGCTTCATGCAGGGACTCGTGGCTGGCCTGGGAGATGGAGGAGATCTCACTCATCAGCTTCATCGTTTTCCCCAGAGGGAAGAACTTAGTCAAGAACGCATTCGAGAGCTTCTCCCAGGTGTTGAAGGTGTCTGGGTCCTTTCCCCTAAGCCACTGCTTGGCCTTATCCCGCAGAAAGAAGGGGAATAACTTCAGATGGATTGCTTCAGTTGTGACTCCATTAATCCGGAATGTGTCACACTTTTCTAGGAAGGAGTCCAGATTTCAATAGGGCTCTCCATGGATACCCCAGAGAATTGATCCTGCTGGATCCATGTCACTAAGGACGGCTTAAGCTCGAAGCTCTGTGCCGTAATAGCAGGAGGTCGGATGGAGTAGGTGGACCCGATGGAGGGCATCGAGTACTCCAGCAGGGACTTATGCGGTGGAGGTATTCTCCCCCATGGCTTCAGACTCTTCTCTTCTTCTCTTCTCTGCGACCAGATGCTTAAGGGTGGCGTTTATCTCCGGATCAACAGGAATCAAGTCGTCAAGACTCCTTGTATTCCTGCGCATGAAAACAAGAAATACCCGTGAAGCAAGTGTGGGATAGAAACAGATAAAAATAGAAAACAAAAATTAGAAAATAAAAATGAAAAAGAAGAACGCAAAAATTATCGCAAGATAGGGATATGAACTAGACTCAAGGGTTCGAAGGTCCTAAAATAAACAAGCACGTTGCCTCCCCGGCAACGGCGCCATAAAGCTTGACGTCCCCTCGGTTTGTGATCATGCAAGTGTGCAATAAGATGGGGGATACCAGATTTAAAATATTTGTACCGCAAGCGCATGGTGTTGTAGTGTGGCTTGGAGGGTTGAACACAAGGAGGCATGGTTGTGCTTGTTTCTAAGAGGAACCAATTCACCCTAGGGGTGAAATAGCCCGAATCGATAGATGGTTTGTCACGGAAAGTAAATACGGAGGATAAACAATATAAAGGGAAACCTGGGACTTCGGTTTCCACCCTATCATGTGTTCTCGCTATTATGACCGGCGGAAAGGACAACGATCGGAATTAGGGTTTAATGGTGAGACGTTGCCTCTAGGAGTGATACCAGCATCCCATGGGCCCGATATTCCGGTCGGTGCCCAGGATGATACGCCGGACTACCTGGGTTCGGTCAGTGGGCATTCCCATGTCCATTAACACTGACCGACTCCGGGAGCACTAAGCTCGCAACGATAACTCCCAACATCTCATCATGTCGCTCCCACGTACAAGGATTCGATGTCTATGCTAAGGGCGTGAGCTATGGCTAGGGAGTCAACTGCTAAGTTTATTCCCCCTTGGCCCAACGGTCAAAGGCGGTCTTTTTCCCACCGATGACAATAAAACACACTGCGTAACCAATAGATTCCTAATCCCTATCGAAATCCTAGTCCTATGGATGCATTAGGGAGAACCCACGAAGGGGTTTCCACCAAAATCCCAGATTTGGAAACTACTCGCACATTTTAGCTAAAAAGCGATCTAAACGAAAATCGAACGTAGAAATCATAATCAGGCGATTGAAATGAAGTAGTAGCAATGCAATTAAGATAATATCAAAGTTTCATAAAGATCAGAACACTTACAAATAGCTATAAAATTCCCGCCGTCATAATAGAGAGAAAACAGGAAAAAATACAAAGCTCCCGTTTCTGGAAAACCTAGGCAGCTATTTTTATAAAACGACTTCACCCGATCGGTTGAAGAATCAACCGATCGGGTGAGCTACAACGTTCTTCGGCTGCGATTTTCAGAAGCTTCACCCGCTCATGTGACCCGGTCGGTTGGCGCAAGCGGCTCGTCGTTTGGATCTTGCGGTCATCAGGTGAACCGATCGGTTGAGCAATCAACCGATCGGTTGGAAATATGCCCAAAAGAACAGAAACTTGCGTCGACTTGGCACGGTCAGCGGACGTCGGGTGAGCATCTACGGGTCGTCTCTTGGAGGAATCGGCTATAGATGAACCGATCGGGTGAATATCACCCGATCGGTTAGAATTCAGCACCAAATTCCCGAGAAGTCTATTGGGATGAACCGATCAGCAACCCGGTCGGTTGACCCTCACTGTGCTTCAGCTGCTGTCCGGGTCATGCACGCATGCATCACCCGATCGGTTGGCTGTGTCCAACCGATCGGGTGGGGGCTGAAAGATGGCAATCTTGGTCGTTTGACCCCCTGGATCGCGCGTGACTCCTCCCGTTGCTTCGGGGACTTATGATATCTTCTGTATGTGTCTCCTACACTGGCAATCTCCTGCAAACACACAAAAACACCAAAAAGTGAAAGAAAACTAGAAAACACGAGAAAACGGATGTGGGACGACGGAAAATAACGGAAAAACACAAAGAAGACGTGCGTGAATATATAAAATATACACACACGTCACTTAGCGATTTGATTGACTTGTTATTACATGAAGAAGTTTTAATAGCTTGATTGGGGATTTGGCCAGCCTTTGCATGGGGGTAGAGGCTCAAGGAATTGTGGGATGCGATTCCTTCTCCACGTGAAACTACTTAAGTCGTATGTACTAGATTAGCTTGATGAGTTTCAACAGAATGTGTCAATTATTGCAACATAATTTAGGATTTTGGTTACAAACAATAAAAGATAAAATAATATGGTATCTCAAGCATAATAACATATGAGTACCTATCGACGCAAATCACATAGTGGAATGAAGTGGTCTTACACGTCTTCACATTGGACACCTGTATAGACAAACATCGATCAGATGGGGAGTGATTCTCCCCTAAACCCCTGACACTCAAGTTAGATGATGCCTTGATGGATGGGTTGATAATTAGAATAAGGAGGAAACGCTCTGCAAGGATTTTTGTGTGTTGGCTTTTTGAATCCTTGCAATATGTGTTTACTTGCTTATGGATGTGTGGATTGGTGTCAATAACATTAAATTAGGATTCAATTACCCAAGTTAGGCCAAGTTGGTTAGCAAGTGGTGGCGGTCTTCTTTTAGGAGATCTTCTTGTTGACAAGCATCTGACTCCTTATCAAGCTGAAACTCTAGAATTCATCTTTCCTAACTGGGTTTAGAAAATATATGAGCAGAACTTAAATGGGATGAAGCTAATCAAGACTATTTTGGGTGGTGTTTAGAACATGACTTAGTATAGGCAAATATGGTCGATGCAGATGCCATTGTGGGTTGGAGTTGTAATGTGCTTGTCTAGCCTTTAGGGCATGCATAAAGATAATGTGTGACATCTTTCTTGTGGATTCAAATCACATTAATCTCTTTTGGCATTATTTTTTTGATAGACAACTTCCATTCTGACAATCTTCATTGCTTACGTTGAAGATTACAAGCGAGTTGAAACAATTCCAAATCAATTCTTCACAATCTCTATTTGTTACGAGTGAATTTCTTGAAAGATGTGCTAGATTTGTCACATTGCGGTGACTAAAATTTTCACAATATATGAGAAGATTTAGTTCATAAATTCCTTACCAAATAACCACTTAAAATCTCTAGAATTTAATTTGGTAACTTAATATTACAAGATGAATGTAATTCTTTGTAATTTAACTTATGAGATCCTTAGAATTCTATAAATAGAGTCAAATGCCTGTCGATACCTCTCACATCCCTTCTTTGAATCTCAATGGCGTCTTCGAATTTGAAGGCGCAACTTGCACGATTTATAAAATCCATGCTCGATGAGGTAAGATTTTTGGTTTATCGATGTCCTTTTTATTTGCAGCAACTCGTCAAAATAAATAATTTGTTCTCCTTTTTTGGTTTAGAAGCTGCTGAATGACCACTATCATGTGCTTGAGATGTTGCAGAGGGCTAATAATCCTACTTTCATCAGCGACATATTAACTACGTGGTGTGATAGTAGTGAGAAACATATGCATCACATCACTTACTTGATGTATGACGAAAGTTTCCATTTTTCGCAGTTTTGTTCCTCTCTTTTTCTCCCCACTTTTAATACTCGATGATGATCGACTTATGTTATGAATATAGGACTGAAGAGAATCTTAATTATGAGGAGATAGATAAGTATGCTGTGAAGCTGAACAGTTGTACCTGTAGGTATTGCTCTTCATAGCATCGAATATGTCCAACTTAATTCACAAAATATATTGAACTGATCAATGTTTGAAAACATTGATGTTGTATTCATGAGTATTCTCTCGATTATCTTGTAGCATTGGTGCTGAGAGACTAGTGTGTGTTATCCGAATACTACGACAATGCTGTTGGGTGAAAGCCAAGTCATTGTAAGGAAAATTTTACCTATAATTACAAATGCTCCCTTTGCTTATAGACGTTGGTTTTTTTAAATAAATTTTTTCGCTATCAGGTTGCTGAAGACATTTGTTGAGGTTACTCGAGAGTACCTCCTCATCAGGAGAAACCTTGAATTGATCATCATGGTATTTTAATGAAATTGAATTAAAGGATCAATGGCATGAGTTAAATATATATACACAAACCAAATTTCAATTTTTTTTCTCAAGGGGAAATGCCAAATTTCAATTTCTTTTCTCAAGGGGGAATGCTGCTCAATAAACCATATGATTTTTATTTTGTAGATGGTATTGAGATTTATACCATGTTTTTAATGCAAAAATAATTGATTTAACTCCTCTTTGAAAAACTAGATTACTATTAATGTGATAATAATTTGTTTATCAGTTAGTTAGTTTGTTTTTTTGACCTTGATTGCAGTTGGAGAAAGAAATTCTGATGACTGAAACAAAAGTGGAAGAAGAGGATGATGAGGAAGAGGAGGAAGACAAAGAAGAGAAAAAATGAAGACCGTAGCTGACAAGAGCCTGATTATTGTCTTCTCTTTGGAAAAAAAATATAAGACAAAAAAATATTTAAATGCGGCAAATTGAAAAATAAAAGTACTGCCCTAATAATAACAGTATCTAAAATGTAATCCATGTATTTCACTCCACATAGCTTGATGAAATCATAATAGAAATTATGAGGGTGATCCTAAAATTGTGTGTGTATTGCATATTTGAAGTATTAGGACTCATATGGCAGTTTGGAATCCTCTATACAAATAAGGGATGATTGACATGCTTTTTCACATCACACATTCAAATAAACCCCAAATTCAAATAACCCACCACATCTCAACCTTTTCCCCTTTTACCCCCCGACGATACACCCCCCCACACTTCTCACTCCTTTTCGATTGTGTGCGTACATTCGCATCCTGTGTGCACTCATATGTCAGAATGCACCCGACGAGCCTTCTAACTGTTCTGGCTACCTAGGGACATGGGGTTCATCTGGCATGGGGTGACCATCCCCCCGGTCCTATAAATTGGGAGAAACACCCTCTTCATAAGGTAACTCGAAAAAAACTCACAATATGTAACTCGAGAGGCATACACCCAACACCCTAAACTCGAGACCCTAATGGCTAATGAAGATGCATACACCATGTGCTCATCCATGTAGGATCCTGTCAAAACAAGGATGTTAGGATCGAATAACATAGACTTACGCTTGCGTATGCGGCACCGTAGTCTCTGAACTTCACCCTTGGATTCGCCACAACGGTCGGTACTTCGTCACAGAGGATCGAAGCAGAGTTTCACCGCCTAAATCTCTATTTAGAAGAGGATTTTAATGGAAGGGAGAAGAAGAACATAAGATGCCTTTTGCAAACTTATGGCATGGAAATTGTAGTATGAATGCCTTACCCTTGGGTCCTATTTATAGGCTTTAGGGGTAGTTATTGTAGGAAATAACTAAATATAAGCTTATTAGCCTATATTAGCACATTCATTTATCCTCTTCTTCATTCACTTATCAAGTGCCTTTACGCACTTATAAAGTGACTTTTTCCACTTATCGAGTGGCTTTTTCCACTTATCGAGTGGTCCTTTTCACACGAGAAAAGGTTCCCTCGTGCACGCTTTCGTGCATGCGACATCTGAGGTCCGTATACCCTCATACATCCCCTCATGGGTGTATTCATGTCGTCCATATCCAACATCTCCCACTCACACTTGAGGGGATTGTAAGGAAACATCTTTCCTTTAACTCTTCTGTTTATCATACCGAGAAATAAGCCGTGTGACCGTCATGCGCATAGAGTCCACTGTTGTACCCTTGTTAGAGATACACAACACCCCTCGAGGTGCAAAGTTGAGTAGATCAACGCATGCTTTACCCTAGATTATTTCTTCACATTTCTTATACTTTATATTCAACAATTGAATCCCATCTGGATTACAATTGGCTGGCCAGCTTTGAACCTCTAAAGTCCAAATGTGAATATGAAATTAATCTTCCTCTTTTTGCGATCCTTTTGATCTTGACTTGACTCTCTTTTCTAACATGTCCCGCCGGACCGAATTAACCATAGTCCATAAGCAACATGCTAAGATAGCAATCACCCAGTCAAATCTTAAGGAACCAATTAGAGTCCATAAGGGTAACGAGTTAAGACCCATGTGGTCTTTGGGTCTCACATAATAGTAAACACAATTACTATTCTAACCCAATGGTCAAAATGCATACGTAGTATGAATACGTATTACAACATCACTCCTTTCCCAGGGAGCGTATGTCTTAATGATGTTGTAAGGATGATGATCAGACACCATAATGTCTGATTTTGAGTCCCTTTTGCTACTCAAATAATCTTCTGGACCCACATCCCACATAAGACAGATAGGATTTCAACAATCCTCTTAGATCTTTTGAAAGCATCCATATGATGCAGATCTTTTATACGACAATTTTGTTTAAGTCATGACTCTAAATCATCCGTCTGATGATTTTGACTTTAAACAGGTCTCATCTTTATTTTATCCATCTGATATAATAAAGGCGGTTGCTCATGTGAGAGAGCCAACCTCAATCTGTCTGACATACTTAGAAAATCTAGCTGAGATTTCAAAAATGTACACAAACATTTCTTAAAATTTCATATGCAATGTTGAAAAGAACTTATTCTTTTATTGAATTTGATCATTTACAGACATGGGAATTTACATTGGTACAACTCAGCTCTTACGCAATCCTTGAGATGATAAGTGTTTGTAAAACACATCTCTAGGGATCGCCTTTGTAAGCGGATCCGCTATCATCTCATGCGTAGATATGTACCTTATGTCTACCTTCTTGGTCTTATCATATTCTTTTGCAAATTTGTAGCGGATATCTATGTGTTTGGTCTTACAATGGAATTTAGGATCTTTGACATATGCTATAGATGCTTGACTGTCGCTGTGTATAGGTACAACACCTGAGTCACTTGCATCAATTAGCCTGTCTAAGAACTTCCTAAGCCAAACAGCCTCTTGGACTGCCATGCTAAATGCTACAAACTCGGCTTCCATAGTTGAAAGTGCGATGCAGGATTGTTTCTTGCTACTCCAGAATATTGCCCCAGATCCGAGCAGAAAAACATATCCTGAGGTCGATCGTCGCTCATCGAGATCACCCGCCCAATCAGCATCAGTAGCCTTCGAGCCTCAAGGCATCTCCTTGATAGCATAAAGCATAGTCTGCAGTTCCTTTGAGATACCGCAATATCCTCTTAACCGCTTTCCAGTGTACTTGCCCTGGATTGGATTGGTAACGACTTACCATTCCAACGGCAAAACAGATGTCCGGTCTTGTACACATCATAGCGTACATAAGACTACCAACTGCACTGGAATATGGAACTTTTTCCATAATTTCCTTTTCCTTTTGGTTCTTTGGACATGATTTCAGACATAAATTGTCGCACTTGCTTATAGGAGTATCAATGGACTTGCAGTCCTGCATATTAAAACGTTCTAGAACCTTCTTTATATAAGTCTCTTGTGAAAGAGAAAGAAGTTTCTTCGAATGATTCCTTGAAATCTTAACTCCAAGGATATATGCGGCTTCTCCCATGTCTTTCATCTCAAAAACTGATGAAAGCCAAGCCTTGATATCCATCACAAAGCCTTTGTCATTTCTGGCTATTAAGATGTCATCTACATATAGAGACATAATAACGTACTTGCTCTTAATCCTCTTGATATATACACAGTTATCTTCATCAAGCTTGGAAAAACCATTTGATAAGACAACTTCTTGAAATCGTATATACCATTGCCTCGAGGATTGTTTAAGACCATATATGGATTTACGAAGTTTACAAACCTTTTGTTCGTTTCCTTCTTTTACAAAACCTGTTGGTTGTTCCATATAGATCTCCTCGTCCAATTCTCCATTGAGAAAAGCAGTCTTTACATCCATCTGATGTAATTTGAGGTCTAAGCAAGCTACCATAGCCAGAATCAGGCGAATCGAGGTAAAACGGACAACAGGTGAGAAGGTCTCTTCGTAGTCTATCCCTTCTTGTTGCGTAAAACCTTTCGCGACAAGGCGAGCTTTATATCTGTCAATAGAGCCATCATCCTTATGCTTGATCTTGAGAACCCATTTGTTCCCAATAGCTCTACGTCCTCTGGGTAAGTCAACTAAGTCCCAGACTTGGTTAACTTTCATAGATTCCAACTCTTCCTTCATCGCTTCCATCCATTTGTCTTTCGCAGGGCATGATACGGCATGTTTGAAAGTAGCAGGCTCGTCATCATCTTGTAGTAAAGTCATAAAGGTTTGCAGGAACTCATCCTCAAATCTTAGAGGAGCCAACTTTGTACGACTACTACGTCGTATTTGAGATTCTTCAAGCCCTTGTTGACTCGAATTTAGATCAATTCTAATATCACTCCCACTTGGAATGTCGTTAGAAATGCTCCCACTTGGATCATTATTCCCGTATGGAATAAGATTTGCGTCATTCGTATCATCCATTGGTGAAGTTTGAAACGTGTTTTCGTCTTCACCAAGAATTCTCCCACTCGAATGAGGTAATTCTTCTTGATCTTTAATCTCAAATAGAGATAAGTCCTGACTTATCTCACCCTGTCTTGGAAACTCGTTTTCCAAGAAAGTGACATCCCTCGACTCAAATTCAATTAGACCTCCATTGTCTTCCTGACCAATGAAAACAAAACCTTTGGAGTTTTCTGCGTATCGTATGAAGATACATTTCCTTTCCCGTGGCCTAAGTTTGCCATACTTATGGGAGGAAATATGTGCGTAGGATGCACATCTCCAAGGTTTTAAAATGTTTAAGTCAGAAGACCTTTGGTTCCACAACTCATAAGGAGTGGAGCTAACTGATTTCGAGGGTATGTGGTTTAATATGAAAGCGGCCGTCAATAATGCATCACCCCAAAAGGTGATTGGCAAGTTAGCTTGCGTCATCATTGAACGGACCATTTCCATTAAAGTCCTATTTCTCCTTTCTGCAACACCATTTTGTTGAGGAGTATAAGGCATAGTTGCCTGATGTACTATGCCCTTTTCATCACAAAGTTCCTTAAAACTTGTTGATTGATATTCACCGCCCCTATCGGTTCGCAAGACCATAATCTTGCGATCTAATTGATTCTCCACTAAACTCATATAGTTTTTAAAGCAGGTTAATGCTTCACTTTTGTGGGATATCAAATAGATATATCTGAATCGGGTGAAGTCATCAATAAAAGTGATGAAATAGAACTTCCCGCGTCTTGTCTTGACATTCATCGGACCACATATGTCCGAATGGATGAGCTGTAATGGAACCTCGGCCCTTGTGCCGGTTCCAAACGGCTTGCGACAAGATTTCTCTACAAGGCAATGTTCGCAGGTCGACATTTCAACCTTGAAACATTGGATAGAAGGCCACGTTTGGCAAGTCTATCCATTCGTGTTGGTCCAATGTGACCAAGCCTTGCATGCCAACAAATTATATCGGACTCATAAGTCGAAGAATTTGTAACAAGGAAATTTTCATTACAAAATGAAGAGTCATACATTGTATTTAATACAATAAATCCTTTGAATACATACCCAGTACAAATTAAGGAATTATTACAAAACACGTTCACTTTACAATCATGAAAAAACCAGCTATAACCAAGACCCATTAACACGACCACAGATATAATATTCCTTCGAATATCTGGAGCGAAGAGGACATCATGTAGTAAGATAGTGCGGCCGTTGTCCAAGACTAGCTTGCAAGTCCCAATGCCTTTCACTTCCACACGTGTGTTGTTTCCTACATAAATCCACTTTGTTCCTTGGGGTATCCGGTGATACTCCACGAAGGACCATCTGTCCCTTGCTATGTGGTCGGTGGCACCTGAATCAATTATCCAAAAGGGATTAGATTCCACAAGAAATATTGAACTAGAAACACATATGTAACTAGCATAATTACAAGTTACCTCGTCGCTTCCACTCGTACAAGAACGAGCATAGTGACCGAGCTTGTTGCACTTGAAGCACTTGATCTTCTTCAAGTCTTTCTTCTTGTGCCATTTCTTGTGCACACCCTTATGTTTGGGTTTCTTGGTAGACTCAGGTTGCTTATTACGTTCATTAGTAAACTTCGAACGATCTTTCCGTTTCTTTTCCCCGTGTGAGGAACTAGCAACCATGTGCACTTCTGCACTTGGCTTGGCGGCCGCAAGCCGCTCTTCCTCTAATTCGAGGTGCTTGGAAACATCGCTGAAGGTCTTGATGCTCTCATTATGAGTGAGATGCATCTTCATTTGGTCCCACCCATTTGGTAGGGAACGTATGACTGCTTGGATTTGTTGCTCATCTGTGAGCACATGACCTGCATCCTTTAACTCTGAGATTAGATTCGCCATATGTCGCAGATGTTTCCACATGGAATGATCTGGACGTTTCTTGTATGAATCAAATCTTATAGTTAAAGAACGGAGTTTGGACACCGATGTGCCACCAAACTTCTCCTCAAGCTTGGACCATATGTCCATGGCTAAGTCATGCTCTCGGAAGATATGCATTATGTCATCGGCCATACTGCTCAATAACGTAATGCGAGCTATCTTGTTCTTCCGAGACCAAGCATCAAAAGCTTCCTTGTCTCGTATGTGTTGGGCTGTAGTGCCCAACTCGGCTTCAATCATTATGTTCTTTAGAGTTTCGAGCACTTCTTGCTCCTCTAGAACGTATTGTATCTTGATGGACCATAGTTTGTAATTATCGCCGTTGAGTTTTTCACCTCTGTTTAACTCAGCGATGATATTCTTTGAAGCGGAAGACATTTTACTTTTAAAATGCTGCAAAAGACACAAAAACCGAAGGTTCGGTAAAAAATCATTGCATAAAATTCTTATACACATAGTCATCATACATTTTCATGATTCATTAGTCTCGGCCAGCGGACTGACCAGGGAAATGGCTAGGTCATGGTTCACTACCCCCAGACTGAGCTGAGGTGTCCCACAAACTAGTTCAAAAGACACTGGTCGTATCATGATCCATTGAGATACTAAATCAATCGAATGTGAAATTTCAGACTAGTTTAATAACACTCCCACTTGGAAAAAATCCCACTTGGAATGATATTATTATATTTGATAAGTTACTTTCGAAAAATATTGAAGATGTTGCTCTAGAATCAGAAAGGTCTCTACGATTCCAATCACCATCTAGAACAACTTTCAATATTTCCCCCCTCACTTATCAAACGATAGTACTCTTATAGTACTTCGCAGCGGAAAAAGCGTTTTTGAAAATGTATTTTTCAAAAAATATTTTGCAAATGTATTTTTCAGTATTTGGAAAACGTATTTTTCAAATGTAAAAAGCGATATTTCATCTTAGTACCCTTATGATACTAGCGAAATATACGGTAATCCCTGACCATTACCGGGATGAGCCGTAGCCGTGCCAAGGCCGGATCCCCCCGTTGGGGCGTTTTCTGCAAGTCATCTTCGCCGGCTCACATATGGATCCATGCGCTCTCCCCCCTATAGAAGAATATTGCCGCAGACGACTGCCGTCGGCCCCGTATGGGCTAGCCATTCATGCAAGCCCCCCCAAAAACAGGGTCAACCGGGGCTCGGCACTGGCCGAGGCCAGACAATGCCGGCCAAAAGTCCCTCACTGGTCGGCCAGGGCCTCTGCCCTGGCTGGCCAGGGGCCCTGCCCCCCCGGCCAGGGCCTCTGCCCTGGCCGAGGCCGGCCAGGGCCGGCCAATGCCTGGCCCTGGCCTCTGCCAGGGCCGACAGGGCCCTGGCCCCTGGCTAGGGCCGGCCATGGCCCCTCGCCAGGGCCGGCCATTGCCGGCCCTGTCCTCTGCCAGGGCCGGGAGGGCCCTTTGGCCCTGGCCGAGGCTGGCCTGGCCAGGGCCCCCTGGCCATGGCCAGCCAGGGCCCTTTGGCCAGGGCCGGCCATGGCCCTTTGGCCATGGCCGGCCACCCCCTTGTATGGGGTTGGCCGCTCACCCCCGTCGGAGGGGTGGCCGTGGTGGTTATTGGCCGTAGCCAACCCCCTCCGCATGGGGAGGGGGGTGCATTGCCTTCATAGCCCATTTGGCCATGGTGATCATGCACCAAATTTCATCTTCTCCGATGAGAATAACCACCACCTTCTTCTCCGATGAAGCACCCGTTCGTCGAGAAAGTAGTTATTCTCTAATGGCCGTGTGCCAAAATGAAAAAATAACATACTTTAAAGTTCGTAAACTACACGCTCCACATGAAGAGAGCGCCCATTCCCTTTTGAATGGAGACTCAGCATCCATGAAGAGTGCGGGTTTGGCGATATGAACGGTCGGTTCTTCCCGTCACGGAGAGTTCCTGCCATATCCGTAATGACAGAAGACCCTAACGTGAAAAGAACAACCGCTGCGTTCTCTCCGTCACGAAGCGTTCCTACCATATCCATAATGATATGATACCCATTCGTGAAAAAGACAACGCCTCGTTCATCGGTTCGACGGGGCGACGGTTTGACCGGGGCGAACCCGTATGGCTCCGATACTAATGTAGGATCCTGTCAAAACAAGGATGTTAGGATCGAATAACATAGACTTACGCTTGCGTATGCAGCACCGTAGTCTCTGAACTTCACCCTCGGATTCGCCACAACGGTCGGTACTTCGTCACAGAGGATCGAAGTAGAGTTTCACCGCCTAAATCTCTATTTAGAAGAGGATTTTAATGGAAGGGAGAAGAAGAACATAAGATGCCTTTTGCAAACTTATGGCATGGAAAGTGTAGTATGAATGCCTTACCCTTGGGTCCTATTTATAGGCTTTAGGGGTAGTTATTGTAGGAAATAACTAAATTTAAGCTTATTAGCCTATATTAGCACATTCATTTATCCTCTTCTTCATTCACTTATCAAGTGCCTTTATGCACTTATAAAGTGACTTTTTCCACTTATCAAGTGGCTTTTTCCACTTATCGAGTGGTCCTTTTCACACGAGAAAAGGTTCCCTTCGTGCACGCTTTCGTGCACGCGACATCTGAGGTCTGTATACCCTCATACATCCCCTCATGGGTGTATTCATGTCGTCCATATCCAACAATCCATACACCTCACACATACTGGACATCTTACACCCAATCACCTCCTTCCCTCCATTATCACCTGACTTAGGCATTAGAGGGTAGTCAGGTTCGCCCCCTCCCCCGGCCCATTGACTTCTCTGCATCTCTCTTTCAGGTAACAAAAAAGGAGAATGTTCCGATGAAACCATCAATTTTGGACTCTCTGTTACGAGAATGCTTGCATCAGTGGTCCGGCCCAAGCACCCGGTAGTTTGGTCTGGGCCCGTGGGATTCCATTCATCAACACACCCTAAATCTCACCATATTAATTTCATGATATGTTGCTATTTTCAGTCAAAAGGTGGCTTCATGAACCCAAAAAACCATATCCATTGAAAAGATGTTAAGATTTCTTCTTAATTTACATGATTAGTCTTTAAAAAATTACATTTAAACAAGCCAATCCTCCAAACCATTCCAATCCATATGATATACGATATCTTAAATTACAATCCTTTGAATATAGAACATCCTAGCATACTAGACGAACAAACAAAAAATCTATCAGGTGCTCTAAGCAAACAAATATCCGAATTGGTACATAAGGTTGAGCCACAACCATGCCCTAAATAAATAAACAACATCCCTGTCTTCATCAACAGAATTGGTGCATGCAATCGAGTTACTTGAAGTTGGCAGTTTATCACCTTACCTCCAAAGTCCATGATGTGGAATCTTGTAGCATATGAAAATTTTGGCACCCGACAACGCTTGGAAACACCAGCATTTTTCTTGGGAATTCCGACCAAGATTCTTTGCAACCAAACAAGCCACCACAGACGCTGAGAGTCGGTTCACACGACAGACCTAAGGAGGTCGATGTTGACATGCAATGCTCCCCCTCAACCCCAAACTTCTCATACTTGCATGCCTCAAGAAATTCATACGACTGATGTATGTCTTCAATGACTGCTACATTGGCATACTTTAAGTTCGGTCATGTTTCGTTTATTTTTGGATTGTGTTACCAGTTAGTCACTTGTGCCTTCTAGCAGGGGTGGGCGTTCGTGTCTCAACGGTTGGTTCGACCTTCGAGGGGGGTTGGATGTCTTGCATTGCATGCTAGTTTGCCATAAGCTCATCCTTTGAGGACGTCCAAAAAACTAGGTTTTATATATTCCTATTGGAGCCGCTCTCCTGTTTCCTTCGCTCCCCCAACTTGTAGCCTATCTTTATTAAGTAATGCATTAACTTGCATTTACCTCATGTACTTATTAAGTAATGTAATTTACATCTTTGTCCATCGGGAACTCTCAAAATGTTTATATTGCCCGAGGGCTCCATAAACACCTCCATCGCATTTCCTTTGCCATCGATGGGTCTCGTTACT
Organism: Scilla litardierei; assembly: GCA_030789695.1. Classification (NCBI taxonomy): domain Eukaryota; kingdom Viridiplantae; phylum Streptophyta; class Magnoliopsida; order Asparagales; family Asparagaceae; genus Scilla; species Scilla litardierei. The sequence continues at coordinate 763,467,369 of CM061142.1, forward strand.
TTCATCGGAACCTTTTGTAATACCAACGTTGTTAGCTACCACTGTATGATCCTTCACAAAATAAAATAGCCTTTTTGATGACTAAAACGATTGTTGAAGTCAATGAAGCTAGCTATGGCAAAAAAATATGGCTACTGATGCACATTTGTTTTGGGGAGTGTTGGATACAACGTATGTTGAATACAACGATCGTTGACTTTGTATTTGATGATAACAAATGTGTGTGAACGTTCTAATGTGTGTGCTAAGTGTTTTCAGGAATGTCGTGCTTGTAAATCTTCAAAGTGATGACTAAGCTAATTGATGAAGGAATTGCTATTCACATAGAAAATTGGAAGATGGAGAAATTGCTATTCATATAGCAATTTAGACTTGGTCAAAGATGGAGTGATATGTAGTATCTCATTCAAATCTCTGTTGGATTGATTCAAAACAATTAGAGATTCAATTCAAATCCTAATCCTATTAGGATTGCAAATCAAATCCCATTCAAATTCGTAATCTTATTGTATTGCAATGAGATCAAAACAAATCCCTATTAAATCTTATTCAAATCCCTCCAAATCTCATACTCATATCTCTAATAGGATTCTCTACATGCCAAACCTCCTTGGCCGAAACATACCCTAGCCTCTCCTATAAAAACCAAGCATCAAAGGGTATATAAACTTGCGGCAACACAAAGAAAAGGGGAGAGAAACTTGCGGCACCAAATACAAAAGGAGCAAAGCTAGTTCGGCCATAACCCTAGAGTTCATACCCCTAGCAGCAACCTACAAAGCTATCAAGGCCAAAGAGAAACCCAAGCTTCATCCTCTAACCAAGCCACAAGTTCTTCAAAGGAGGAGTTCTTCCACACATCTAGCTGCAAGCTTGAATACCCATACCCATTGCCGCAACTCCATTGCCTCAACCTCAAGCTTCAAAATTCACTACTCCTCTTATAGCCGCAATATACCCAAGGACAAAAGAAACTCATTACCGCAACCTCCTCATTACTCTCCCCTACAAGTCGCAAATCCCCTTGCAGGATCCCCATTGCACAAGCTCTCCTAGCCGCAGCCCTACTCTTGCGCGCGCACTACAGCAGCAGCCCTACCCTTGCGCATGCATTACAGCAGCAGCAGACTACCCTTGCACATGCACTGCTGCCGCACCAAGGAGGTCCCAACATCTAGTAGCCGAACGCATCAAGGAAGGGAGATGCAAGTTCCATCATCAAGCCGCAAGATCAAGATGAGTTAACCAAGTGCCACAACATCAAGAAGTTCACTTGCCACAACATTTTCAAGTGCCAAGCCACAAGTTGCAAAGGAGATCCAATTACTGCAACTTTCAGAGAGACCAAGGCCGCAACTTGAGTTGCCGGGACGTGACGACGATGACTTGTTAGTCTCAGATCAGACCCGTACTGATTGACGGAGACGACGACAGCTACACAAAACTGAGATTTCTAAACTATTATTATTATTTTTGTGTACTATTGTTTAATCTCCATTTGGGGAACTTTACCACTTTTTGTGTGACTTTTTGGGGTCTTGTCTAGTGATCGGTCCATATTTTACACCTTTTTCTGCATGTTTGCACGCCATTTCTATTGCTCATATTGCGATTTTCGCGATTATTCGATGATATTGCGTTACTTTTCACTATTTCTTGTTTTTGTCGGATTTCAGGAAATATGGAGCAATTGGGAGCAAAAATGAGCTTAAAGGACTTGCACGCGTAACGGAGCATCGTTCATGGCCTTATTGAGGAGTTATCAGTGCTAGAGGATGAGTGGAGAAGGAAAGAATTTGATAGAATCGACGAGGAGGCGAAAAGGAGAAGAAAAGAGCTCAAGAGTACCCCACTCGGCCGAGCAGACTGCTCACTCGGTCGAGTGAAGGACCGCACTCGCCCGAGTGAAACGGATACGCACTGAAGATTTGCCATGTTCACTCGGCCGAGCAAGGAAGACCACTCGGCCGAGTAAGAAAGCCCACTCGCCCGAGTGCTACAGAGATTTCGTCCAGAGAAGAGGCCAACTTACTGGAATTTGGAGAAGCCTCACTCGGCCGAGTGGCAAAGCCCACTCGCCCGAGTGAAGAAGCCCACTCGCCCGAGTATTACAGGGTTTTTCTCCTGAGATCTAAGCAAACTCTCTGGAATTTTTGGAGAACCACAGAAGACCTTACTCGGCCGAGTAGAGAATCCCACTCGACCGAGTGAAGAATCCCACTCGGCCGAGTGATGCCGATGACACGAGCGCCCAGATTTTCAGATAGCCTCCCACTATTTTGAAATCTGCTATCATTTTAACAATCAAAGTATTTTTCTCATATTTTTTATGGATAGTAGACTTCATGATGGTTTTCAACGCTGCCAAGAACGTGCCAATCGGAGGTCGGATGAAATCTGGAGAATTTCTACAAGTTGACGCCACAGTGCTGGAATTTCCACTCGGCCGAGTCATTTTCCCACTTGGCCCGAGTGACTGCGGACCCAGATTCTAAGTTGCGGCCAAGCTGATTTAGGGCACGAATTTGAGAGGGTTTTGGAGGGTTATTTGCTAGGGTTTTGGGAGGCTATATAAGAGTTTTGTAGCCGTCATTAGAGGGAGTTCCCATATTGTTTTCTTAGGGATTATTTTAGAGGGTAGGCCATGCCCTAGGCCCCCTCTTGGATCTAAAAGCTTGTAATTGGATTGAAGTTCTTCATCAAAGCTAAGTATCTTTATTCTTATTATTTGAATCTTTGATTTGCTATCTTTTCATATGCAAGCAATGTCTCATATTGATTTCTATATCGTTGTTGCTATGCTTGGTTGATTGTTGTTCTAGGGCATATGGAAGAACCCTATGGATCTAATTTCTGAATTGTGATGAATGAATTTCTAAGTTGCTAGAATTGCTAGAAGGTTAGATTGTGATTGATTTATTACGGGTAGCTAGAAATTTCCATCGATTTGGAGTTGGCAAGAGATTGGATTCCTATTGATGGGAAGGCCTAGATATTCGAATTAGGTTTATAATCGAAATTCTCTAGACTTGGTTTGCAAGAGATTGGACCAAAGCTAGGATTTTTATTATAAATCTATACCCATATTCGTTTGCAAGAGATTGGACGGATACAAACTATCACAACCTAGATCGTAACTCGAGTTTGCACGAGAGTGGGCTCGAGGAGCGATTGGATGATGATGTCGATCTTCATGCTAGTGGCATAGGTTAGGGTTTGCACGAGAGTAGGCTCTAATCTAGGTTTGCTATAGACCGGCAATAGCGCGAGAGCTTGAGCTTGGTTCTACATTAAGTTGCGACTAGTTCACCTCAACACAAGTCTAGTAATATTGAGATTCACTATTTACAATGATGTATGACGATCCGTAGTGGGAATTTCCTAGCCCTAGACACTTTTATTATATTATATTTGAATCGATATTTGACCAACATCTCTACCACCGACACCGACATCCATCACTATTGTTATTACATCATACCATCACCATTTTTACACCCCAAACCCATTATATATATTAATTGGCCTCTTTATATTTTGATGTGTCACACCCTTTTGCTCACCACCTATCGAGCATCTCTTTCAAGTGAATACTTACTTTCCTATTCATTTGACTTGATCACGCTTTGCAAAGTCATGATTTTATTGATCGAGTCATTTCAATAGGATTGTTTAGTATAAGCTTGGGGGAATGCGCTCTCATGCATCATTGTATGTGCATGTAGTTACGTTAGGATTTCACGTCATTCATTTCATCATTTTTCATTCACCCCCCATTATTATCGTTGTTCCTCATACTCTTCCACTATGATCACATTGAGGACAATGTGAAGCTTAAGCTTGGAGGAGTGCATTTCCATGCCATTTAGATGCATTAGTTGCATTTTTACTTTATTTTAGGGTTTTTAAAATTTTTCAAAAGTTTTGCATTATCGTTTTGATTTTTCCATCTTATTTTCCTTTTATGTGTGTTCATGCATCATATTTCTTTATTTTCTTTTCTCTTCTTCTGCTAGATGAATTTGGTATGATGATATTTCTTATTTCTTTAGCAACCATCATGATGCTTATTATTCCTTGCCATGCTACTTAGAGTATTCCGTAGTCTTGCTATTCACATGTGCTTGCAAATATATTTCTTTTGATGACTCCTCTAAGTAATTGCATGGTATTTGTAACGACTGGCTTTCATGTATCTGGATTTATTATATTATAATATTTGTTTTGGTGGATTTTTCTCCTCATGTGTGGTTTTCGTCTCCGTAACTTTCATTTTCGATCGTTTCGTCGTGTTTTCTCGTTTCTTCCTTAGGATCGTCGATTTCGAAGTATGTCATTCGTGACGGGCTTCATAACGGTCGTATCTTACTATTAGATCGAGCCTAGGGGTCTTAGGAATCGATCCCGGAGCTCCGCGCTCCGTATCGAAACTTTTGGTGCTTATTAGCCGGTATAAGAAGGGGCACCGACCGACTAGATGACGATCCAGTCGGTCGGCAATCCATCTTGGACCGACTAGTTGGCTTTCTAAATTTCTCAGGAGTTACTGTTTATCGTTAGTCGCTCTAAGAACGTTGGTTGACCGACTAGGTTGCAAACTAGTCGGTCGGCAATGCTTCTTTAACCGACTAACACATCATATAAATTTTAATATCGGTACTGTTCATTCTTAGTAGGTCTAAGTTCATCTTTCGACCGACTAGTTGTTAAACTAGTCGGTTAAGTTTTGTACTCAGACCGACTAATTCTTGGTTCTACTGTACAGTCGAGTTACTGTTTACTCTTAGTCGGTTTACGAACGTTCACCGACCGACTAGATGTCAAACTAGTCGGTCAGTAGTTGTTCATTGACCGACTAAATCCAAATCCTATTTTCGTTCAGAAGTTACTGTTTACACTTAGTCGGTCTGCGTTGGTCGACCGACCGACTAGTTGCCAAACTAGTCGGTCAGTGGTTGCTCTTTGACCGACTAATCTGTGTTAAAACCCTAATTTCTGGGCAGCCGCCAGCCCATCCTATTTAAACCCCTCCCAAACGTTTTCTTCTTCCTCCACTCGACCAAAACCCCTAGTTTCTCCCCCATTGAGCCCCCATCTTCCTCCAAGCCTTATTCCTTCATTCCAAGCCCTAAATCCATCATCCAAACCATCCATCAACTCATTCTACCTCTCATCTTTCCCAAAATCTCATCAAACCCCCAAGATCCCCCAAAAACCCTAGTTCTCCAAACTTCTCCAATCTTTTCCAGATCTGACCCATAGGTTCTCCGGGGTGTTTCTTCCGCTTCCTCTCGGTAAGAAATCGATCTCTTGGTGTTTTCATAACCTATTTGTATTTTTATGAAACCCTAATGAATGAATGTTGTTTTGATGATTGTTTCCCCATAGCAGCGACTTCCCCGTAGATTAGCATCCGCGAGACGAACCTTCGTGGTCATCATCCCCGGTGCTAGGCAAGTGAAACTTGCCACTTAGGGTTTAGGCCATGTTTTAGGCCATTTGCTTGTTGTAGGCGTAAAAGAGGCTAGGCGACGAATTGATACTCGCCTAGGCGCAAATTGGGGAACTAGCTTGACAACGAAGCTAGTTCCGACATTTAGCATGTTGCACAATTACCATGTCATGTTTACTTTCCATTAACGGTACACAAATTAATTGTCATGTCATTGCATCCTTTAAGTATTTCTGTGATTGCGTAGCTTCGCTACAATGCTTGTGTTCCTGGCTCGTGTTCCAGAAGCGGGCCATGTGTTGGTTGATGGCCAATGCCCGAATTGCTTGTTTCCGGCTAGGTGCACCCCTACGCCAATTGTTTATGAATCGTGATATAGAATACGAGCTCCTGTGCGGGGCAACCCTGGCTCATTTACTGAGCTCGTGTGCGGGGACCCTGGCTCGATTACATGTGGGTATTGGGGGTAAGAGTTAAGCGGCCAATCAACTGGGAGTCTGCCCGATCAGCAACTGCAGTGGTAAGGCGTAAACTCTGGGTTTGGGGTAGTTGTTAAGCGGCCAATCAGCGTGAATGTGAAACCGTTTAGCTGTAAGGCGTAAACATCTACATAACAACGTGAAACGTGAATAGTGAATTGATTGAGATTGTTAGTAGCTTGGCTACTCTTGTCTTGTCCCGATAATTGTTCTCTTGTACAAATTGTCTTGCCATGTCTTGATTGTGCACTCATGTTACAAATGCCATGTCATGCATATTATAACTGCTAGGTTGCTAGTTGCCTTACTTTCAGTTTCCTTGCCCAAGTCTTTTAGACTTGCTGACATGTGCCTCTTTACTCTTTTGGGTGACACATGTTAGATCCTGAGCCTGAGTACCTTGTTGAGGACGAGGTGTTTGCTAACGCCGAGCCCGAGCTTGTGTTTGACGGGGAGCACGTGGACACTGGGGACTAGTCCTAGTGTTTTAGTTGTGTTTCCCTTTTGTTTTAGACTGCTGTTTTGTTGTTGGTGCGTAGCACCTATACTTTGTTATGTTGATGCCTTTTGTTGGCCTTGTTCTGGGCCTTTAGACTCTTTCTTTTAGCCTGGTGGCTTTTCTGGATGTTGAACTTATTTTCATGTTGGACAATTTATGAGATATGAGAATTTTATTTCTGTCTCTCCTTTTATTATTATTGTTGCTCTGTTTGTGGTTACAGGGACCTGCTTATGTTTTATTGACGCTTATCGGGTTTGGGGCTTCACAGCTCCACTCTCGTGCGGACCTTTTCACGTCTCGCCTCCATTTTAGGGAAACGGGTCGTGACAGGTTTTGTTGGTGGCCCATGCAGGTCCTTCTGTAACTGCGATTATCAAAATGGCGATAATAATATTAGAACGTCCAATAAACTAAGTTCGACGTTCGAGTCATAAGCTATGAGTCTAATCTGCTTCGTTTTCTGTGTCACTAGATGGCAGGAAGACGATTCACCCGTGGTGGGGGTAGTGGTGCGCTCCCTCATGATGAGGAGCCTGAGCGAGAACCCACCAACGGTGAGATGATGCGGATGATGCTGCAGATGATGCAAGTGCAACAGGGCGTGCTCCTGCAAGTCTAGAATGCTCCACTTGCTCGAGCTGCCCGGGCTCTTCCGGATGCCCCTCGCTCTGAGCCAGGAGCGAAGCAATTTCGAGAGCTGGGTCCCGCGTATTTTGATGGGTCTGAGGGTCCTTTGGCTGCCGATGAGTGGATTCAGAACATCGAGGACAATCTGAAGATGGCCAAGATCACCCCGGCTGGATGGGTTGATTTGGCGAAGAGGCAACTCAAGGATAATGCTCGGAACTGGTGGGATGCAGAAGAGAAGATGTTGGTGGAGTCGATAGCTTGGGCTACCTTTAATTCTAGGTTTGATGAGGAGTTCTTTCCGAAGGCTGCTAGGAAGGAGATGCTGCAGCGCTTCATTGATCTGAAGCAAGGGAGCTTGACGGTGGATCGGTACCACCAAGAGTTCACTAGGCTGAGTTGGTTCGCACCGAAGATGGTGTAGGATGCTGATGAGAGGGCTCAGAGGTTCCTGCAGGGACTTGCTTTGGAGCTCCAGAGTTTTGTGTCTTCTTCTGATCTGGACTCTTATCAGAAGGTTCTGGTCGCTGCGCGGAGGCAGGAGCTGAACCTGAGTCAGAGGAGAGGACATGTTTCTGGTGCTGGAAAGTGGCCTATGGAGCAGGCCAGGGTGGTGGTTAGGCCTGGTTTCAAGCCTAATTAGCCAGCTCAGTTTAAGAGGCCAGGAGGGCCTATTCTGAAGACTTGCCATTTCTGCGGCAAGCCTGGCCACATCAAGGATCAGTGTAGGAAGTTTTTGGGCCAGTGTTTGGTTTGTGGTGATGCTTCCCATGTCGCGAAGGATTGTCGGCATGCGAATCAGCTGCGGAGGGCACCTGTTGCAGCACAGCCGTTGCAGTAGCGAGCGTCTGTTCCTGCTGGACGTGGAGCGGCTCTTGTTCCGCAGGGGCAGGCTTTTCGGCAGGCTGTTCCACCGAGGAGGCAGGCTTTTCTGATGACCGCTGTGGAGAGCGAGGCTGTGGATGAGGTTATCGCAAGTAATCCTCAATCTGGCTGTTACTTTCCTAGTTGGTTTTGATTGTTAGATTGTGTTGTTTGCTTGAACATGGTTGTTTGCTAGACTAGGGTTTGATTGTTAATTGATTGGTAGGTGTGGTTTTGGTTTGCACATTTCCTGCACGAGTCCTCTTTGACTCTGGTGCATCGATGTGCATTATTTCTCGGAGCTTCGTGGAGAGGCATTCCTTGTCGACGTCCCCTCTTCCCAAGAGTTGGAATATCGTTACAGGGAATGGCGTGGTCTCGGTGCATCGTGGTTGCAATTCTTGCTCGTTGGTGGTCTGTGGACATGAGCTTTTCGTTGATTTCATTGTCCACGACATCATCAACTATGATGCAGTTCTTGGGATGGATTGGCTTGCGAGCTTCTATGCTACGATTGACTGTAGGAGGAAGAAGGTGGTGTTCGAGATTTCTGGACATCCAGTATTTGAGTTCAGTCGAGGTAGCAGTTCGCTTGGTCCTGTCAGATTTCGGGCCAGGCCGGTGGAGGTTGTGGCTATGCAGATGGAGCTGGAGTGGCCAGCTGTGGTGCGTGATTTTGGTGACGTCTTCCCCGAGGAGATGTCTGGTTTGCCGCCTGATCGAGCTTTAGAATTTTCTATCGATCTTATTCTAGGTGCGCAGCCGATTTCGAAGGTGCCGTATCGTATGGCACCCGCTGAGTTGGAGGAATTGCGGAAGCAGCTGGATGAGCTTTTGCAGAAGGGTTATATTAATCCTAGTGTGTCTCCGTGGGGAGCACCGGTGCTGCTGGTGAAGAAGAAGGATGGTTTGCGTCGCATGTGCGTGGACTATCGGGAGTTGAATGCGGTGACCATTAAGAATAAATACCCGTTGCCTCGCATCGATGATATTTTTGATCAACTTGGAGGTTCGAGAGTGTTTTCTAAATTGGATTTGAGGAGTGGTTACCATCAGTTGAAGGTGAAGAAGGATGGTGTTCCGAAGACAGCGTTTAGGACGAAGTATGGACACTACGAGTTTGTGGTTATGCCTTTCGGTGTAACCAATGCACCCGCAGTTTTCATGAATCTGATGAACCTGATTTTCTACGACCTTTTGGATAAGTTCGTCGTTATCTTTATTGACGACATTCTTATCTATTCGAAGTCGGAGGAAGAACATGCCTCGCACTTAAGGACGGTGTTGGAGATTTTGAGGAAGCATCGTTTGTATGCTAAGTTTTCGAAGTGCGAGTTTTGGCTGGATCGAGTTGCTTTTCTCGGGCATGTGGTGACTGGAGATGGAATTTCAGTGGATCCTGAGAAGATTAGGGCCATCAGAGAGTGGCCCGTTCCGTCGTCGGCGTCTGAGATTCGGAGTTTCCTTGGACTTGCTGGTTACTATCGGCGATTCATTAAGGACTTTTCCTGTATTGCTGAGCCGATGACCAGGTTGACACGGAAGGATGTTGCTTTTGTTTGGTCGGGTGATTGTGAGAGTGCTTTTGGTATTCTGAAGGAGAGGTTGACGACGGTCCCCATTCTTGTTGTGCCTGATCGCAGCGGTGGATTTGAGATCTTTTGCGATGCTTCTGGCAAGGGTCTCGGTTGTGTGTTGCATCAGCACGGACATGTTGTGGCGTATGCGTCTCGTCAGCTTAATGTTCATGAGAAGAATTACCCGACGCATGATTTGGAGTTGGCTGCCGTTGTGTTTGCTCTTAAGATTTGGAGGCACTTCCTGCTGAGTGAGAAAGTGAAGATTTTCACCGATCACAAAAGCTTGAAGTATATTTTTACTCAGAAGGAGCTCAACATGCGACAGCGTCGATGGTTGGAGCTTATGGCGGATTATGAGATTGATTTGCAGTTTCACCCTGGCAAGGTGAATGTGGTTCCAGATGCTTTGAGTAGGCTTCCAGCGGTGATGATTTTGACCTCGCAGTGGAGATTGCAACAGGATTTTTGCGAGTCTGACGTGGAGATTGTTCTTCCTGGGGAGGCTTCGTCGTTGATGTACATGCAGGTACAGTCGACGATCGTGGATCGGATTAAGGCTGGCCAGGCTGAGGATCCGAAGCTGGTGAAGATTCGGGAGTAGGTGGAAGCCGGTCTGCGGACTGACTTTTTGATTCATGAGGATGGCTCACTGAGGTTTGGAGCCAGGTTGTGTGTGCCCGCGGGGGATATTAGAGAGGAGTTGATGGTGGAGGCACACAGTTCGCTGTATTCTGTGCATCCTGGTGGCACCAAGATGTATCAGGATCTTCGTCTGAATTATTGGTGGCATGGTATGAAGAGGAGTGTGGCTCGGAGTGTAACCAAGTGCTTGGTTTGCCAGCAAGTGAAGGCGGAGCATCAACGTACGGCCGGGTTGTTACAACCGCTTCCGATTCCGGAGTGGAAATGGCAACACATCACTATGGATTTCGTGACTGGACTACCTCGGAGTCCGAAGCAGAATGACGCGATTTGGGTGATCGTAAATCGATTGACCAAATCTGCGCACTTTATTCCGTTCCGAATGGGACAGTCCACTGAGGCGCTAGCGAGGAGATATATGGAGGTAAAATTCTTTTACTCTCCGTTTTATTCCCTTTTTCCTAGTTTGGATAGTGATGTAACGTGAATCGTGCAGGAGGTCGTGCGACTTCATGGAGTCCCCGTGAGTATCGTGTCAGACAGAGACACGAGGTTCACATCTCAGTTCTGGCAGAGTTTGCAGAAATGCTTGGGTACGCGTCTGAGTTTCAGCACGGCGTACCATCCGCAGACGGATGGCCAGTCCGAGAGGACGATTCAGATTTTGGAGGACATGCTGAGAGCGTGCATGTTGGATTTCAAGGGTTCGTGGGAGGACCATCTACATTTGGTGGAGTTCTCTTACAACAACAGCTTCCAGGCGAGTATTGGCATGGCGCCTTTCGCCGCTCTTTATGGGAGGAAATGTCGATCGCCATTGAGTTGGGATGACGTTGGTGATCAGGAGTTGTTGGGACCTGAGATGATCGTGGAGGCTGTGGATATCGTCAGGAATATTCGGGAGAGGTTGAGAATTTCTCAGGACCGTTTTAAGCATTGGGCGGATGCTAAACGTCGTCCTTTGGAGTTTCAGCCTGGAGATCATGTGTTTCTGAGGATTTCCCCGAATCGCGGTGTGATTCGTTTTGGGAAGCGAGGGAAGTTGAGCCCGCGATACATTGGACCGTTTGACATTTTGGAGAGGGTTGGCGAGGTAGCTTATCGCTTGGCCTTGCCGCCATCTTTGGAAGGAGTTCACAATGATTTCCATGTGTCGCAGCTTCGTCGATACATTGGCGATCCATCTCATGCTGTGGATTTTTCGGAGATTACCATTCGCTCCGATATGACGTATGACCAGCATCCAGTGCAGATTCTGGACAAGCGTCAGAAATCGCTTCGGAACAAGATTGTCAATCTTGTGAGGGTGATGTGGCGACACGGCTCACCTGGGGAGTCTACTTGGGAGAATGAGGATGAGATGCGAGAGCGTTTCCCACTTTTGTTTCCGGACACGTGAGTGTTTGGAAATTCCGAGGACGGAATTTTTCTTAAGTTGGGGAGGATGTAACGACTGGCTTTCATGTATCTGGATTTATTATATTATAATATATGTTTTGGTGGATTTTTCTCCTCATGTGTGGTTTTCGTCTCCGTAACTTTCATTTTCGATCGTTTCGTCGTGTTTTCTCGTTTCTTCCTTAGGATCGTCGATTTCGAAGTATGTCATTCGTGACGGGCTTCATAACGGTCGTATCTTACTATTAGATCGAGCCTAGGGGTCTTAGGAATCGATCCCGGAGCTCCGCGCTCCGTATCGAAACTTTTGGTGCTTATTAGCCGGTATAAGAAGGGGCACCGACCGACTAGATGACGATCCAGTCGGTCGGCAATCCTTCTTGGACCGACTAGTTGGCTTTCTAAATTTCTCAGGAGTTACTGTTTATCGTTAGTCGGTCTAAGAACGTTGGTTGACCGACTAGGTTGCAAACTAGTCGATCGGCAATGCTTCTTTAACCGACTAACACATCATCTAAATTTTAATATCTGTACTGTTCATTCTTAGTCGGTCTAAGTTCATCTTTCGACCGACTAGTTGTTAAACTAGTCGGTTAAGTTTTGTACTCAGACCGACTAATTCTTGGTTCTACTATACAGTCGAGTTACTGTTTACTCTTAGTCGGTTTACGAACGTTCACCGACCGACTAGATGTCAAACTAGTCGGTCAGTAGTTGTTCATCGACCGACTAAATCCAAATCCTATTTTCGTTCAGAAGTTACTGTTTACACTTAGTCGGTCTGCGTTGGTCGACCGACCGACTAGTTGCCAAACTAGTCGGTCAGTGGTTGCTCTTTGACCGACTAATCTGTGTTAAAACCCTAATTTCTGGGCAGCCGCCAGCCCATACTATTTAAACCCCTCCCAAACGTTTTCTTCTTCCTCCACTCGACCAAAAACCCTAGTTTCTCCCCCATTGAGCCCCCATCTTCCTCCAAGCCTTATTCCTTCATTCCAAGCCCTAAATCCATCATCCAAACCATCCATCAACTCATTCTACCTCTCATCTTCCCCAAAATCTCATCAAACCCCCAAGATCCCCCAAAAACCCTAGTTCTCCAAACTTCTCCAATCTTTTCCAGATCTGACCCATAGGTTCTCCGGGGTGTTTCTTCCGCTTCCTCTCGGTAAGAAATCGATTTCTTGGTGTTTTCATAACCTATTTGTATTTTTATGAAACCCTAATGAATGAATGTTGTTTTGATGATTGTTTCCCCATAGCAGCGACTTCCCCGTAGATTAGCATCCGCGAGACGAACCTTCGTGGTCATCATCCCCGGTGCTAGGCAAGTGAAACTTGCCACTTAGGGTTTAGGCCATGTTTTAGGCCATTTGCTTGTTGTAGTCGTAAAAGAGGCTAGGCGACGAATTGATACTCGCCTAGGCGCAAATTGGGGAACTAGCTTGACAACGAAGCTAGTTCCGACATTTAGCATGTTGCACAATTACCATGTCATGTTTACTTTCCATTAACGGTACACAAATTAATTGTCATGTCATTGCATCCTTTAAGTATTTCCGTGATTGCGTAGCTTCGCTACAATGCTTGTGTTCCTAGCTCGTGTTCCAGAAGCGGGCCATGTGTTGGTTGATGGCCAATGCCCGAATTGCTTGTTTCCGGCTAGGTGCACCCCTACGCCAATTGTTTATGAATCGTGATATAGAATACGAGCTCCTGTGCGGGGCAACCCTGGCTCATTTACTGAGCTCGTGTGCGGGGACCCTGGCTCGATTACATGTGGGTATTGGGGGTAAGAGTTAAGCGGCCAATCAACTGGGAGTCTGCCCGATCAGCAACTGCAGTGGTAAGGCGTAAACTCTGGGTTTGGGGTAGTTGTTAAGCGGCCAATTAGCGTGAATGTGAAACCGTTCAGCTGTAAGGCGTAAACATCTACAAAACAACGTGAAACGTGAATAGTGAATTGATTGAGATTGTTAGTAGCTTGGCTACTCTTGTCTTGTCCCGATAATTGTTCTCTTGTACAAATTGTCTTGCCATGTCTTGATTGTGCACTCATGTTACAAATGCCATGTCATGCATATTATAACTGCTAGGTTGCTAGTTGCCTTACTTTCAGTTTCCTTGCCCAAGTCTTTTAGACTTGCTGACATGTGCCCCTTTACTCTTTTGGGTGACACATGTTAGATCCTGAGCCTGAGTACCTTGTTGAGGACGAGGTGTTTGCTAACGCCGAGCCCGAGCTTGTGTTTGACGGGGAGCACGTGGACACTGGGGACCAGTCCTAGTGTTTTAGTTGTGTTTCCCTTTTGTTTTAGACCGCTGTTTTGTTGTTGGTGCGTAGCACCTATACTTTGTTATGTTGATGCCTTTTGTTGGCCTTGTTCTGGGCCTTTAGACTCTTTCTTTTAGCCTGGTGGCTTTTCTGGATGTTGAACTTATTTTCATGTTGGACAATTTATGAGATATGAGAATTTTATTTCTGTCTCTCCTTTTATTATTATTGTTGCTCCGTTTGTGGTTACAGGGACCTGCTTATGTTTTATTGACGCTTATCGGGTTTGGGGCTTCACAGCTCCACTCTCGTGCGGACCTTTTCACGTCTCGCCTCCATTTTAGGGAAGCGGGTCGTGACAGTATTCATTGAAACTGAATGTATGGATTAGTGTTTAGTATGCTTTTATTGGAAGTGCACCAAGATTCACGCATCAAATTGTATAACGGAAGCATCTGCCTTATTGTCTTATTCACCTCCTGTTGCATGCTTGATATGATTGTGCGCTTTACCGCATGACTTCACTTTTTATTGAGATGATTAAGAATATCCATACTTACATATGAGTTTTAGTTGATGTATTATCTTATTGAACCATTCGTGCACGTCTTAGAGTGAACTGAGTGTTACATTATTTCTTTCTCCACATATATCTTTTTATTCTCTACATGTCACTTGACTTCACCTCTTAAAGCTACTTATAGCGCATCTATTTCCCAAAAATCCCCACAAAAGAAAAAGTTAGCTCCAAAAGTCCAAAAGGCCAAAAAGGAGCCAAAATCCAAAAATACAAATCATATAGCTCCTACAAAAATCCAAAAAGAAAAAAATGAGAAACAAAAAGTTCAAAAAGAATAAGAAAGATATTTCTTTATCTCATTATTGGAGCCACAAAATACTTGGAAAACCCAGGGCAAAAATCCCACTTTCCACTATCATATTCCTTTAGATGCGATGCCTCAAGCTAAGCTTGGGGGGTGAATTCATTTGACCATATGAGTGAGTACGGCATTAGAGTGGAGAGGTGCACGAATGGAGAAGTTTGATAATACTGAGACTTAGCAAATTAATTGAGCTATGGAGATTTCTTAAGAATTGATATGAAAATATGAATGACATGTCTCTTATTCCATTCTTTATTGCATGCTTGGTGTGATTCTTGTATGCTTCTGTTATAACTCTTGATTGAAAAGTGCATCGCCAACATTCGTATATTAAACTCTATGAAATGCGTGATGTGGGTATGAATTGATTGTATGAATTTAGAGAGTCCCTCTTGTTGTTCTTAAAAGCTTGCAAGTACCATGTTTAAGTAAGATATGGAATCTTTATATGTGATTCGTATTTTCCAAGTTATCGTGATGTGTGGCTTATGGCTTGAGATCTGAGAGAATAATCTAGCGACCCCTTTCACTTCGTATACTTTTTCTTTCCATTCATTTCCTTTGTTTTCATTTCCCGAGTTCATCTCTCTACTTATCTTCCTCGAGGACGAGTAAGAGGTAAGCTTGGTGGATTTTGATCGGTCCATATTTTACACCTTTTTTCTGCATGTTTGCACGCTATTTCGATTGCTCATATTGCGATTTTCATGATTATTCGATGATATTGCGTTACTTTTCACTATTTCTTGTTTTTGTCAGATTTCAGGAAATATGGAGCAATTGGGAGCAAAAATGAGCTTAAAGGACTTGCACATGTAACGGAGCATCGTTCATGGCCTTATTGAGGAGTTATCAGCGCTAGATGATGAGTGGAGAAGGAAAGAATTTGATAGAATCAACGAGGAGGCGAAAAGGAGAAGAAAAGAGCTTAAGAGTACCCCACTCGGCCGAGCAGACTGCTCACTCGGTCGAGTGAAGGACCGCACTCGCCCGTGTGAAACGGATACGCACCGAAGATTTGCCATGTTCACTCGATCGAGCAAGGAAGACCACTCGGCCGAGTAAGAAAGCCCACTCGCCCGAGTGCTACAAATATTTCGTCCAGAGAAGAGGCCAACTTACTGGAATTTGGAGAAGCCTCACTCGGCCGAGTGACAAAGCCCACTCGCCCGAGTGAAGAAGCCCACTCGCATGAGTATTACAGGGTTTTTCTCCTGAGATCTAAGCAAACTCTTTGGAATTTTTGGAGAAATGCGAAAGAACCTACTCGGCAGAGTAGAGAAGCCCACTCGACCGAGTGAAGAATCCCACTCGGCCGAGTGATGCCGATGACACGAGCGCCCAGATTTTCAGATAGCCTCCCACTATTTTGAAATCTGCTATCATTTTAGTAATCAAAGTATTTTTCTCATATTTTTTTATGGATAGTAGACTTCATGATGGTTTCAACGCTGCCAAGAACGTGCCAATCGGAGGTCGGATGAAATCTGGAGAATTTCTGTAAGTTGATACTGCAGTGCTGGAATTTCCACTCGGCCGAGTCATTTTCCCACTCGGCCCGAGTGATTGCGGGCCCAGATTTTAAGTTGTGGCCAAGCTGATTTAGGGCACGAATTTGAGAGGGTTTTGGAGGGTTATTTGCTAGGGTTTTGGGAGGCTATATAAGAGTTTTGTAGCCGTCATTAGAGGGAGTTCCCATATTGTTTTCTTAGGGATTATTTTAGAGGGTAGGCCATGCCCTAGGCCCCCTTTTGGATCTAAAAGCTTGTAATTGGATTGAAGTTCTTCATCAAAGCTAAGTATCTTTGTTCTTATTATTTGAATCTTTGATTTTCTATCTTTTCATAGGCAAGCAATGTCTCATATTGATTTCTATATCGTTGTTGCTATGCTCGGTTGATTGTTGTTCTAGGGCATATGGATGAACCCTATGGATCTAATTTCTGAATTGTGATGAATGAATTTCTAAGTTGCTAGAATTGCTAGAAGGTTAGATTGTGATTGATTTATTACGGGTAGCTAGGAATTTCCATCGATTTGGAGTTTGCAAGAGATTGGATTCCTATCGATGGGAAGGCCTAGATATTCGAATTAGGTTTATAATCGAAATTCTCTAGACTTGGTTTGCAAGAGATTGGACCAAAGCTAGGATTTTTATTATAAATCTATACCCATATTCGTTTGCAAGAGATTGGATGGATACAAACTATCACAACCTAGATCGTAACTCGAGTTTGCACGAGAGTGGGCTCGAGGAGCGATTGGACGATGATGTCGATCTTCATGCTAGTGGCATAGGTTAGGGTTTGCACGAAAGTGGGCTCTAATCTAGGTTTGCTATAGACCGGCAATAGCGCGAGAGCGTGAGCTTGGTTCTACATTAAGTTACGACTAGTTCACCTCAACACAAGTCTAGTAATATTGAGATTCACTATTTACAATGATGTATGACGATCCGTAGTGGGAATTCCCTAGCCCTAGACACTTTTATTATATTGTATTTGAATCGATATTTGACCAACATCTCTATCACCGACACCGACATCCATCACCATTGTCATTACATCATACCATACCCATCTCCACCAATAAAAAATTACTTATGCGCCTTCCTTCTTCGAACTTTTTGGTTTCCTTCGGGAACTTTCCAAGAAGCAAGAAGGGACCTCTCAAGAGAAGGAGTAGCCTTGTAGTCTTGCAACCTAGGATAGATTGGAACCAACACTACCTCCTCGTGTTCGATACCCACTCGCCACTTGACCGTGCGCTTGCAGTAAAACTACAATCGTTCTCCGGGTGTATATCCGGGCACGATCAAGTTTTTGGCGCCGTTGTCGGGGACTCATCTCCATTTAAATTGCGCCATACTTGGTTGTTCTCGGAGTTACATTTTGGATAGATCATCGAGTGGTGGTCTTGACAAGAGGAACTTGACGAGTGTCGTCAAGTGAGAGCATATATTAGGATTGATAGTGTTGAACACGGTGAGTGGGGTACTGAGGTTGGTGAGTGTAGAGACGTTGGTTCTCTAGCTATTACAGTTGTGCCTGTACACTATTAATATAATATTTTCTTTCAGGGTCTGGACGTAGGTCGTGGTGATCGACCGAACCAGAGTAAATCTGATGTGCATCTGTGATTGTGTATTATTTACTCTAACTGTGTTTATAACTGCGTGTGATATCTCGTGGGCATCACGAGTATTTTTTATTAGCCTATTCACCCCCCTCCAGGCTTAGATCTGAAGGGTTTTCTGGGACCCTTAGGGCACAAAAACTCTATGCCCGTCCTAAGTCGGACGGAACATAGACAGAAAAGCAGCGGAAAAAATAAACATGTTAATCTAATTAACATTTAACCCTAAGGTCCAAGACCCTAATCCAAGATCTATGCCGACTTGGGATGGGTCTGACCATCCCAAGAAGGATCTAGCCTACAGCGATTAAATTAAACTAATGCTAATAAACACATACCCGGAATCTCAACCCTGGAGCAGGCGAGATGTTCCGCACCGTCTTCCGAGCCACTCCCGTCCCACGTCGGGCCGATCCTTGAACCGCTCCCTGAACCGCTCCTCGAGCCGCTCCGCATCCCGAGGCGATCAATCCCGTGTCGCCGAGCCAACCACGCGCCGAAGAAAGTTTCACACGAGTGAAACCTCCGCCTAGATTTCGGATCTGAATCCGAACTCCTTTGCGGCTTTGCAAGAGCCCTTAGGAGCAAGGCAGAAATTTATAGGGAGAGGAGAAATATTAATTTAAGCTTAGATCCGAGCGTGCTCCAACATTTACGAGAGCCGCTCAGATCTAGAGCTTGGGACAAGTTTGGAGAAGGGGGAGGCCCCTATTTATATAGGCGGCTGACTCTCCCCTTTTCTCCACAACCGAGGTGGGACTATTAATTTGGGATTAATTAAATCAAGTTAGTTTGCCTTTCACAAAGGGCAAAATTCCTCGAATTTTAACTCCCTCACCGTTGAGCTTCAATGTTGGTACAACCTACCAAATCGAAGAGGGTTCAACGGTGAACGCGTAGGAAAAAACGGCTCGTCAATCCGAGTCCGTTTGACCCTTCAAACAATTGTCCAAAGTTAGCCAAAAGTCAAGCTTCTCTTAGAAACGTAGCCGTCAAGAAAATCACAGGTTTCAAAAAACCCTAACCAGAAAATTCGGGCTTGGTGGGCCTCCATTTTCGCTTGTTTCAGCCCAACAGTTTGGGCTGACTTGTTTTGGCTATAACTTGTGCATTTGGACTCCGTTTTTGACACGGTTTAAACCTGCGTTAAGAGCGGGACGATCCCGTCATCTAGGTAACCTTTTCAATGCGTTTATTTAATTAAATATAGTCTTAAAAAATTTAAGACACATTTAATCTCTTTTGCATCATATGC
Source organism: Scilla litardierei (assembly GCA_030789695.1). NCBI lineage: Eukaryota > Viridiplantae > Streptophyta > Magnoliopsida > Asparagales > Asparagaceae > Scilla > Scilla litardierei. The sequence goes on from CM061142.1 coordinate 763,486,462, forward strand.
AAATTAGTCCCTATCTAGGCTTAAATTTTCATTTGCATCAAATACAAATGATCCGAGGGCATATTCCTCTACATCTCCCACTTGCACTCAGGATCATTTATCCCGAATGCAGGAGATGATTGCAAACATCTTTTGCAATGTTTTATCCCTTGCATCAAATGCAAATTATTCTCCCTAACTAATTTCTACCTATTACTAGACGAATGTCACACTCTGTGTGAGAACCTACAGCCTGACCCTTACAACAGGTTGGGCTCGAAGCCCTATACGGCAGTGACCACGAGCAGTGGTTGTCGTCCCTGCTTCAGGAATCATCATTATGTGGTTGACTCATTGACATGAGTATTGTCGGGACCACCCTGACTGTTTTCGTGATGAATTCCGCAGTTATAGTCTCTTCGTCTTAACTATGTCGTGTAGATCAAGTCTAGGGTACGGTCAAACTGTCAACCCCAATAACTTGACTCCGGTTAGTTTCTATCGATCTTTAGTCAAATAATGTTGGACTTCTTCCAACATACTCTGGCCAGAGTTTTAACTAAAGACCGAACTAACCTTACGACACTAACTCCCATTGACCGGGAGAGACGAATCCTCTCTTGGTCATTACTCTCCTCATGCGCTTTAAGTGTCACCCAATCAAAGACCTTTCGACAGGCCTTGCCTCGAAGCTAGGTCATTTGATCTAAGTGGCACCGTTCATGCACAAGTTCGTCAAAATGACCTCAAGTCAAAAGACCAACTAGCCTATCATCACTCAGAGTCATCATTGACAGATTGGTCAATATAACCATATGATAACTCTTGTGGATCGTTTAGTGAACTCATTCTCTAATGAGCACCTGTGTCTCGTCTACGACTTCGCCAAGTCAAGCGATCATGAGATCATCGCCACCGCTAAACGGTGAAGACTAAGACACAATGGTCTATCCGATGTTTCGATATCCTTGTCTCGAAACATCTACGACCACGAACCCTTTTAGACTTATGCTACAGACGGTCAAACATTTCTCCATGATCGAGATACTCATCTCGATACCTGTTTGACCTCGCATAAAGTCTCAGGACTTTACCTAAGTTAATATCTAATGTTAACTACATTATAACATAACTTAGATAAATTATTACCAAACAGCTTACTGTTATTTTGAACAAGATGTTTGTGTTATTCACACACAGAGATAGATTGCCTCGAAGGCATCTTCTCTCAACATCTCCCACTTGCACTCAGGCCCATTTATCTCGGTATCTTAAACCGTTTTTACACATAAGTTTTCACGACTTCATGTGGTAGAGCCTTCGTGAGTGGATATGCTAAAACCGTCTACACTATAGACTTAATGGGTTTCTATGTTCATGTTAGACCAACCATTTGAATCTCATTCAAATAATTCACTTGGTCTTACGGAATCTATAATATTTTATTTACTTGGATCTTATCCAGTTTATCGTACCTTACGATAATAATTTAAATTTGTTAATGGTCATTTCAAATGGCTCATATCTATTTCTGATAAAGTATCAAACTTTTGATTACTTTGTCAAACTATATGTTCCATCCCTTTGATGCCTTGCATGTAACTTACACGCTCCCACTGACCTTGAAAACTCTCTGGCTAATTCATATAAGTTGGTCCGTCTAAATCATATTTAGAAAAACGAACTTATAAGTGAATGCTCCAATTTTCACGGTCAAACTGAGCGTTTACATCGAGTTTGGTCCGAGTAGATTTGTACACATCTGCTAGCGAGACGGCTTCAACTAATCCGTTTTAAAGAAATTAGGATGAAAACCGTTCTCGACCAACATGATTGTACTTCACTATTTTCTTTATGCATCTAATCTTTCAACTTAAAGCTTTACTTGCAGAAAGCAAGGAATCATTTTCCTTGGGTACGTAAACTAAATTCCAAAATTTATTTACGCACACGGACCAATTCTGATTGCATCAAGTTATAAATCGGAGATACTACTCCGAATTATCATCCCGGAAGTTGACTAAGTCATCATCAGTTATGATGTCTAACTCGACTCTTCGTCTCACGAAATTCGAGTAATTATACAACTTCCTAATGCTTGATTTAATGAATATCTTATTGATAATGTCCTCATAGAACATTATCAAAACCTAGGCATTACTATCTGGGACTTAACCCAGAGGGAGGACTTAACTCAGAGACACTTGTTATGGATCACACCGAGTCTAACTAAGTGTGATTCATACCTTTTAACACACTGATGTGTTAACAGACTTGACCTGAGAGAAAATCACATTTTCTTTTAATTACACAAGATTTTATGTAGCTAAGTATTTAACCATTCGATCTAATCGAATCAGTTTAAATACTTTTGTCTTTTCGTTCTTTATTTTTTCAGACTTGAGTTTCATCAAGAACACGTGTCTTAATAAAATATACGAATAACTTATTTTGGTTGATCTAGACTCGGGTACATCAGTATGTACCAGACTGAGTTTGACAACTCATTTTCCCACTGTCTTACAGATGGGTTTCGGCCAATTTTATCTAAGAGGATAAGACTCAAAAGTGTCCTTAGACTTCATAATACGAGAGGTCAGACCCCTCTTTATGTGACTTGTGAAGCTTAGTCTCTCGATACGGCCTAGTCTATTTTGCCATATAAGTTTGCTACTATCTTGTGTATTTATATATTAACATTTAATATAGTATAGTTATTACAAATTACTAACACAAAACATTGCTTTGGAAGCAAGGTGACGACATTCGTCAAATTGTGTTAGACGTCTTTTGTATAACAATAATTATGAAATCGTGACATCAAAATATGTCACATTTTCATATCCTCCTACTTATGCCTTTATTAATGATAAATTAAACTAACTTTCTCAATTGACTTTTCCGGAGTGCATTCTTCCTTTTCTAAATCACATTTAGATATTTAAATAGCCCAACATAAATAAATGGCTACACAAGCGTCTCATGTATCCAAACGCCTGAGAGTTGCAATCTTGAGTGTAGCTCAACAAGTTGCTTGTCTCAAGATCCGGTTGGGATACATAGCCTTGCATCGCTCATGCACTCGTATTCGACTCAAACAATTTGATCGAATTCTTGAACTTTGCGGATCAAAATTGTTTGTCCATACAACCTTGAGGGTAGCTCGACAAGTTGTAGGGAGAAACATATTTCGAATATCCTATATGCTCAAGCTGCCTCATATAGAGACGAGTGACATGTAGCGTGAATTTATTTGTTGGACCCAGAACTTAATGAAATCATATTTCTTAAGTCTGTTCTTTAGAAGGTCATTTTAATGTCAACGAGAATATAGTTTTACTCCATCAATTAGAATTTAACTTGATATTCAATTAATCAACCTTTTGACCAATTAACTTATTTCATTAAAATATTATATTTCGATTCCTTCGGTAAACATAGTCTTGCCCTAGTTTAGCATATGTTCAATATTAAATATAGGTAGATTGGCATTCATCTATCTATATCCTCCCACTATTTTTACGATCGTTTCAAAGCTTAATAACGAACGATTTAATCGAATTAAAATATTTAAAATTTAGTGAAAGAGGGATCCAATCATCCTGAACCTCACAACCTTGAGGAGACTCAACAAGTTGATTGGTTCCATGATTGGTAGACTAACTCTTAGTCAATCACATCACATGTGACTCCCTCTCGTTTTTTACCCACAGTTACTTATGATCTTGAGGGGACTCAACAAATCATAATGACTGGTCTAGTCAGACCCTTGATTTCGTGTCCAGATTTGACTTAGATCGATGCTCGAGGAGACCCGACGTATCGATTTGGGTCAAGTCTAGACTACATCACATGTATGTTGGAGTTTGTTCCTTAAAGATAAACATGTCATAGCTTGAGGAGACTCAACAACTATAATTGTCTTCTTTGAGTTACCATGCTCCAAAATCAAGGAGGGATACAGATTAATCTTTAATAAGATTTATAACGCATTGACTAGATATAGTCCAAGGTGTCAAACAATCATGATTCGCGACATTGCGGTCCAGCAGAACACAGCCAGGGAATTGACTAAGCCAGGACCACTGCCCCTTGGACTAGCAAGGGTTGATCCAGAACTCTTAGCCAAGCACATTGACTGGATCATGGTCCATTGAATGAAGCTTGTCACTTTTATATGTGTGCCATAGACTAAACAGCTTTTATTAACAACTAATTAATCCTATCAACTAGTTGCATCCTTAAATTCAAAATTTTAGGATTTGTTTAATAACTTTTATTAAGTCCTTATCAACTATAAGGTTCAAGTGATATCCTAATCGTTATTAGGATTTTAATAAATTTTATTAAAAATGCTAAAAGCGAAGTCCTTTAATGAAAATTAATAATAACAATTAGAATTAAGAAACATTAAAGGGACTACCCTAATCAGGAATTAGGTCTTGAAGTGTTGTTAATATTTTATTAAAACATAGCATGTCATTAAAATTTAAGTAATAAATTTTAATCATTTCTTAATGGCTAACCTAAAGGGGTGTCTTGTGTTATCAAATAAGGGACCAGATGAACTAGCCATTAAAATAAAGCTACACTAATTTATCGCATAAAGATAGTGCACAACTATTTAACAATTAAATAGACTAAGTTTATCGCATAAACAATTTTAGCATGCATATATAAATTTAACATTTAAATTTAAAATATGATTTTAAAAATATTTTATTTTTATCTCATAAAAACTTGTTTTTAAAATCACAAATTTGCATGCTACTTTTTAAAAATTTATCGCATAAAAATTTTAACCTTTAAAATCAGTTTTAAAATATCTCATAAAATTAAAACATCATTTTTTTAAAAAACTTTCATGCTTAAAATTTTATCATATAAAATTTTTAGGCACTTTAAACTTATCGCATAAATTTTAAAAGATTTAAAATTAGTTTTAAAAATTATCACATAACTTTTAAAACGTCATTAAAAAATTTCCATATTCAAAAATTTATCACATAGATTTTTAAACATCAAAAAAATTTTTAAAATTATCTCTTAACTTTAAAAACATTTTTTTAAAAGTATTTAAAAGCATTTAAAAGCATTTCAGGTTTAATAAAATCGCAGGCTAGATCGAAACACAGACCTGCTCTGATACCACTAAAGGGTTTTCTGGGACCCTTAGGGCACAAAAACTCTATGCCCGTCCTAAGTCGGACGGAACATAGACAGAAAAGCAGCGGAAAAAATAAACATGTTAATCTAATTAACATTTAACCCTAAGGTCCAAGACCCTAATCCAAGATCTATGCCGACTTGGGATGGGTCTGACCATCCCAAGAAGGATCTAGCCTACAACGATTAAATTAAACTAATGCTAATAAACACATACCCGGAATCTCAACCCTGAAGCAGGCGAGATGTTCCGCACCGTCTTCCGAGCCACTCCCGTCCCACGCCGGGCCGATCCTTGAACCGCTCCCTGAACCACTCCTCGAGCTGCTCCGCATCCCGAGGCGATCAATCCCGTGTCGCCGAGCCAACCACGCGCCGAAGAAAGTTTCACGCGAGTGAAACCTCCGCCTAGATTTCGGATCTGAATCCGAACTCCTTTGCGGCTTTGCAAGAGCCCTCAGGAGCAAGGCAGAAATTTATAGGGAGAGGAGAAATATTAATTTAATCTTAGATCCGAGCGTGCTCCAACATTTACGAGAGCCGCTCAGATCTAGAGCTTGGGACGAGTTTGGAGGAAGGGGGGAGGCCCCTATTTATTTAGGCGGCTGACTCTCCCCTTTTCTCCACAACCGAGGTGGGACTATTAATTTGGGATTAATTAAATCAAGTTAGTTTGCCTTTCACAAAGGGCAAACTTCCTCGAATTTTAACTCCCTCACCGTTGAGCTTCAATGTTGGTACAACCTACCAAATCGAAGAGGGTTCAACGGTGAACGCGTAGGAAAAAACGGCTCATCAATCCGAGTCCGTTTGACCCTTCAAACAATTGTCCAAAGTTAGCCAAAAGTCATGCTTCTCTTAGAAACGTAGCCGTCAAGAAAATCACAGGTTTCAAAAAACCCTAACCAGAAAATTCGGGCTTGGTGGGCCTCCATTTTCGCTGGTTTCAGCCCAACAGTTTGGGCTGACTTGTTTTGGCTATAACTTGTGCATTTGGACTCCGTTTTTGACGCGGTTTGAACCTGCGTTTAGAGCGGGACGATCCCGTCATCTAGGTAACATTTTCAACGCGTTTATTTAATTAAATATAGTCTTAAACAATTTAAGACACATTTAATCTCTTTTGCATCATATGCAAATTAGTCCCTATCTAGGCTTAAATTTTCATTTGCATCAAATACAAATGATCCGAGGGCATATTCCTCTACAAGATCCAGGTCCAACAGGGAGTCCTCATCAACGCCCCGTTAGAAGATGCATGGATTCTCTCATAAGCTATATGAATAAGGACATGGTGAGAAAATTGACATTAAATATGAAAATTATCGACTCGATTAGCTGCAATGTGCATAGAGCATATGTTTAATGGATCTGAAATTTGCAACAAGTATGCCAAGTACTAATAGTCAATGAATGTCAATCTCAATGGTTGTTCGAGCATAAATGCCCTTAGTAAGTAGCTTGGTGTCATCATCAATCTTGATCAAATAGCTTGTTTTGGATATAATGAGCTCACAACATCAATAAGAGGTCACATAGTTAAACCCGAAATGCATTATGAGAGAGTAGGTCAGGGGAGGGACTGAAGTTACGGTCGTAAGGTGCAAACACGAGCATGCATTAGCAAGAACCCAAAGCAAATCCAGTAGTATCCTCTCGCACTCCTAAGGCAAGTTGTATCCAAATAAAAAGTAGCCATGGTTCATGGAGAAGGAAGTTTCCGTTATGCGACGAGGCTCTAGTTTATCATATCAAGCATAAGATGATGACCCGATAACTTCCTACTGAGAGAGTTTGCATGGAGGCCTAACTTCACGTTGATGGCCTTTGTACGATGGTCTGGATAAGATTGCATCAATAAATTCTAATTAATATTCATAGCTATTTTCAAAGAGTTTAATGGGTATCAGCAGTGTAGAATGTATCCCAAATTTTTTTCTAAAAATATGCGAGAGGGTGTGCCGTGAGTTGTCCAAGGAGAAATTTCCTCATTGTGCAACTAATTCTCCTTTTACTCATTTTTAAAATAGTATCCAAATCATGTTATTTATGGCATGGCTTTTTAAGGTAATAAAGTTGGTCGAAAAAGAGTCCTCTTATTTAAACCTTAAGTGAAATTGAGATATATTCCGCTAAAATTAACGGAATATGTCTCTTGTTTTATAACTTCTCTTCATCCTTACTCCTCATCTTCAAATTTCTCATCCTCCGCCATTGCTCCCCCAATCCTCTTCTTCATCCTCCTCCAAACCACTGCTGCTTCCCTCGTCGCCTCACCCTCCTCCAAATTGCCCCTATCGCCGCCCCTTCTGCCCTTGCCTCAATGGGCAGAGCCATGCATTTATCTAGCATGGCTGCATCTTGGGTTTTTTGGCTCTATCCCTTGCCCTGACCATTGTTTTTGCCTTGCATTGATGTTGCAGTCTAGATTAATTTTTGGTGACACTTACACCCAGTTAACTTTGAATTTCTTGCTTCGCCCTTGCTTTCCACCCCCTCCAAACTACCCCTGCTTCCCCCTCATCCCAAAATCCCTCTCTTTCTCTTCATCCTAGTGCCCACTGTTTCATTCTACTCATCATGCACCCACAAACACTTTCATCCTCTTTATCCTTTTGTAGTAATCACCTCATCCGCATCCTTCCCAAACACTCTCCTCCTACTCCCCCTCCCCCTAAAACACCAAAATAGTCACCTCTCTTCTACTACTATTACCACTAATCTTCACCAGCATCATCATCCTCCACACAACCCCCCCAAAAAAAAATTAAAAAAATAATAATATCTAATCTCTATCATCTCGCTTTAATCCCCAACTCAAACCCGTTACATTTCCTAACCCAAACTCAAGAGCACACCATTTAAACCTGATACCCAAAATGAAATGTACTAACTTGGATGTAATCGAGGCTGGTTAGAGACCTAAGTTACATTTTGGAAGAAAAACAAAAAAAGGACGCTTTCAAGTAATTTAATCAATCACCAGATCAAATTATAAATAATTTGATTTGAATGACTCTTCTAAAAATAGACATGAACAGGGGGACTTATATCTTTTTAAAAAAATCATGTTTTGTTATGAATACATTATCTTGAGAGATGGCGAGTTTGTATTCTACTCAAAATTTGTATCTTACCATTGTATGCTCTTCATATCCCCTATAAATAATGGCCTGGGGTCTTCGCCAGAAAAAAAATTAACATGTTATCAGCACGCTCTTCCTATGAAAGAGGCCCTGGACGTTGTGAAAGCTTGGAAGGTGGAGGATTGCCAGTACGTGTACGAGAAATCAAAGCCCACACGTCTGTTTTTCTTCGATCTATAGGTATACCGAAAACCCAGCAATTTTTTATTCATGATCATGATATTTGCCTAGATCGAAATAGATCGAAACAGATCAAAAAACAAAAAAAGAAAAAAAATACATGGAAGGGAGGCTACCACCATCCGCTAGCCCACCCCTAGGGGGTGGCGGGCACCGGTCGCTGACCAAAGGGCGACGGCTAATCAGCGGCCAACCCTAACGGTCATAAGTAAACAAAAAAAATTTATTACTCGGACAATCAGCCGGCGACTTGCATGCCACCGGCAACCCCCTGTAAACCCCCACCTTTTCCCCCATGGCCGCCCCACGTAGCGGAGGCACTCTGCGACCAACGGTGGCGGCAAAACCTAATAGAATTTCCACCAAAAAATGAAAAATACCGATGGCCCAAAGTGTTTAGTTTTGATGGACCCTCAGGGCATTTAATCTACACTCGTCCTACGTCGAACGGACGATAGAAGCAGAAAAAGGCAGCAGAATAAAAATCATTAAACTATTTAATGACAGCCCTAAGGATTTCATTAACCATAGCCAGGAAAATCCACTGTCTTGGGGTGGGTCCGACCATCCCCAAATACAGATCTAAACTACTGCAACATATATGAAAGCATAAAATGAAAGACATACCGTCACTTTGCTACTGCGTGAAGCGACGTTTTCAGTAACATGTCTTTATCTCTGATGCGAGCCAACTCCATGCCTCCCAGATTAGACCACCTGAAGCGAGCCAATACCGTGCCCCAAGACAATCACTTACCGAAGAAAGTTTCACTTGCGAAAAACCCGTGTCAAAGACTTTGGATCCGATCCAAACCTCCTCACCGTCTTGCTAGGACTCGAATGGAGGAACAGAAGAATTTTAGGATGAGGAAGTAATTATTAAGTCTTATTTCGAGCATGCTCAAAATTTTTTGGAGCTACTCGAAATCGAAGACTTGGTGCACTTTCAAAGGGGAGTCTCAGCCCCTATTTATATAGAGAGACAGCCCCCCTTACTCATCTTACGAGTGATGTGGGACAAATCATATTAGAGAAACAATTAACTTCACGGTTGTCTTTCGCAAAGACCAAATGACTCGCCCAAAAAGGTGCTACTCGCAAGTGTACGAGGTCGACAAGTAATAATCCCGACGAGTACTGGGTCGATTCCATAGGGACGGAACTAATCTGCAAATTCTCACAAAGAATCAAAGTATTCTGAGAAATGATGAGGGTTCTAACCACCATATGGGGGTGAATGGTTGTATGAAAAGGTGAATTATCTAAATCCGCTAGAATTAGGGTAATGTCCTAAGATTTGGATGCAAGGGAGAGAAAGGGTGTGGGTGTTTAGGATATCAATATGATTACTTGATTGCCTTGCTAAATGTTAGTTCCAAAGTAACTCAATCACACATCCATGTCAAGGTATGTGGATCAGAAAATGAATCAATCAAGTACACATGGTGGGTGAAGAGTGTTTATTGTATATAGTTCTTCCCTCTTTTTCATGCATGTTTCATATCGTTTTCTTTGCCATTTCTCCATGTTTTCCCCGTTTTATTTTCTCTTTTGCTTTTATGGTCCCACTTATGCTTTGCAAGAAATAAGTGCTGATTAGGGACCATATGGCGAGAATTTAGCGCAAAGAGGCGAAGCTGGGGGATCAAAGTGTTAAAGGGAGAGAAGTTGGTGAAGAGTTGAGACCCACGCGATCACGTTATTCTGATACAAACGGCCGCATCAAAGAGCCCCAGAACACAGTTCCACGTGGCCGCGTCAAGTTTACCTAAACGGCCGCATCGTTGAGGAGAAAGATTGAAGACATGCATTCGACGCGGCCCGCACAATATAAGATGACGTGACCATGTTACAGAAGACCAAACGGCTGCTTGACGTGGCTGTTTTGAAGCCCACATGGCTACCAAAGTACTCATTCGACACGGTCGTGTCCCCAGTGACGCGGCCGTGTTGCTGAAACTTCCGTGCCACAACTTTACGCAAGGAAATGACGCGACCTCGTTATTTTTGACGTGGCCGCACCGAGTGGATTTTTAATACCAGCTGGGCACGATCTAGGAGTAGTTGGGGGGATGTTTTAGTCATTTGGCAGATGTGTAAAAGCCCTTCTTCCTCCTCTTGCGAACCCATCTCCTCTTATCTGTTGTTATAGCTATTTTTAGGGGTTTTGGAAGGTTTTATAGGAGATTCTAAACTCTTTTATTCTGCATTCTTAGTTGTTTTTAATTAGTTTCTCTTATATAGATTAGTTTTATCTAATAGAAATACTCCCCTTTGCTATTGCTATTGTGTCTTGCCATCTATTTCTTATTGAATCATCATCCATGGCTTTCATTGCTTACCCAATGCTTGAAAGCTCTTCTAGCACAATGGGTAGTGAGTAGATTTCATCTAGGGTAATGGGTTGAACCCCATTGGATTAGGGCTATGGGTTGGATGATGGAAGGGGACATAAACACGAGATAGAAGTATCTAAAGTAGATACTTGCGATGCGAGCACATAAACACGAGATTTAAGATTCTCGTTCTCAATACTCAAAGTCGAGTTTTAAGAAGTTAAATCCGCTATCCTATGTTCTTCCGGATCATCAATGCTAACATGTTCAAGTTAAATCCACGAGAGTAAGGGGTAGGGGAGTGCCCTTAGGTCACACTGTTGGATATGGAAGACGTTTGTACACCCTTGTGGGGGATGTACGAGGGAATACGGACCTCGAACGTCGCGTACACGAAGTCGTGTACAAAGGGAATCTGTTCCCTTGCGGAGAGGATCTCTGGATGAGTGGGAAAGTCGCATTATATATGCATAAGTGCATGCGACATATGGCTAATAAAGGGGGAATATCTTAAGCTTATGTTGTACCATGCATATGGTACAACTTAAGCTTATAATGTGCCATGTATCATGGTACACCTTAATTAAGTTGTTCCAAAGGAACAACTTACCCTAAAATAACTACCTTGGGGGCTATAAATAAGACCCAAGGGTAAGCCATTTCTTACACCTTTTGCATGAAATTCATGCATGCATCTTCATCCTAGCGAAGCTCTGCAGAAATCCTTTCTCTCCCTCTTATCCAAGTTCTTAATCTAAAGTAGAGATTTAGATTGTGGATTAGTAGCCTTACTCCGTTCGTGAGAAGACTCGATCCGTCGTGGCGAATCCGAAGGCGAAGTTCGTAGACTACCGTGCCGCATACGCAAGCGTAAGTCTAAACTTCATATTATCGATCCTAACTCTGTTTTGGACAGGATCCAACATTGGTATCAGAGCCATATGGGTTCGCCCCGGTCAAACCACCGCCCCGTCGAAACTATGAACGAGTCGTTGTCTTTTTCACGAATGGGTCTCCTACCATTACGGATATGGTAGGAACGCTTCGTGACGGAGAGAACGCAGCGGTTGTTCTTTTCACGTTAGGGTCTCCTATCATTACGGATATGGTAGGAACTCTCCGTGACGGGAAGAACCGACCGTTCACGTAGTATGTTATTCATTTTTTGGCACACGGCCATTAGGAAATAACTAATTTCTCGACGAACGGGTGCTTCATCGACGAACGGGTGCTTCATCGAGGAAGAAGGTGGTAGTTATTTCCATCGGGTAAGATGAAATTTGGTGCATGTGCACCATGGCCAAATGGGCTATGAAGGCCATGCACCCCCTCTCCCCATGCGGAGGGGGTTGGCTACGGCCAATAACCACCGGCGACCACCCCATCAAGGGGGTGGAGTGCATGCGGCCACCCCATGAAAGGGGGGAGACCGGCCATGGCTAAAGGGCCATGGCCGGGCAAGGCCAATAGGCCATGGCCGGGCCATGGCCGGCCGGCCTTGGCCGGCCATGGCCCTGGCCGGCCGGCCCTGGCCGGCCACGGCCAGGGCCAGGGAGCCCTGGCCGCGGCCAGGCCAGGCCAGGCCAGGGCCGGCCCTGGCCGGCCACGGCCAAGGCCAGAAGGCCCTGGCCGCGGCCAGGCCAGGGCCAGGCCGCCCTGGCCGGGCCAGGGCAGGGGCCCTGGGGCCAGGCCGGGCCAGGGCCCTGGCCCCGGCCAGGGTCCTGGCCGCCCTGGCAGAGGCCAGGGCAGAGCCCTGGCCTCAGGCCAGGGCCTGGCCGAGGCCAGGGCAGGAGCCCTGGCCCCGGCCAGCGGGCAGGCCGCCCTGGCAGAGGCCAGGGCAGCGCCCTGGCCTCAGGCCAGGGGCCTGGCCGAGGCCAGGGCAGGGGCCCTGGCCCCGGCCAGTGGCCTGGCCGGCCGGCCCTGGCAGAGGCCAGGGCCTGGCCGGCCCTGGCCGAGGGGGCCAGGGCCCCTGGGCGGCCAGGGCAGAGGCCCTGGCCGGCCCATTGGCCAAGCCCCGGCCAGGGCAGAGGCCCTGGCCGGGAAGAAACTGCAGTTCGAAAATTGGTCGACCAATTTGGTCATTTTGGTCGACCAATCTGGCAGAAGGTCTGGGTCGACTGCAAACTTGCCTACTGACCCATACGGGGTGACAAAAGGCATTGGCCAAACTCGGATGTGCCGATTAGCCCATACGGGGCTAACCACAGTGCCGACTAGTTCATACGGGACTAACGTTTTAATGAAGTTTTTTTTAACTTGGGCTCTACTCCTTGAAGACTAGCCATAGTGCTCTACTTCATGCGAGATTAGCTAAGTCATTGTGCTCTACTCTACGGAGATTAGCCAATGTACTTATGTAATTGTGCTCTACTCCTTGAAGATTAGCCGTAATGCTCTACTTCATGCGAGATTAGCCATGTCATTGTGCTCTACTCCACGGAGATTAGCCAATGAACTTATGACGTTGTGCTCTACTCTACGGAGATTAGCCAATGTATTTTAAATTCGTTTTGAAAAATACGTTTTCAAAAACGCTTTTCCGCTGCAAAGTACTATAAGAGTACTAACATTTGATAAAGTGAGGGAGAAATATTGAAAGTTACTCTAGATGGTGATTGGAAACATAGTGACCTTTCCGATTCTAGAGTAACATCTTCAATATTTTTCGAAAGTAACTTATCAAATACTCGTTTTCCGCTGCTAGTACTATAAGAGTACTATTGTTTGATAAGTGATGGGGGAATATTGAAGGTTGTTCTAGATGGTGATTGGAATCATAGAGACCTTTTCGATTCTAGAACAACATCTTCAATATTTTTCGAAAGTAACTTATCAAATATAATATAATTCCAAGTGGGATTTGAATTTTTAGAACTATCCAAATGGGATACTCTATTATCATTTCAAGTGGGAGTTATATTTTAAGAATTTTTATGCAATTTTTTGATCGAACCTTCGGTTTTGTGTCTTTTGCAGCATTTTAAAAGTAAAATGTCTTCCGCTTCAAAGAATATCGTCGCTGAGTTAAACAAAGGTGAAAAACTCAACGGCGATAATTACAAACTTTGGTCCATCAAGATACAATACGTTCTAGAGGAGCAAGAAGTGCTCGAAACTCTAAAGAACGTTATGATTGAACCCGAGTTGGGCACTACGGCCCAACACCGACGAGACAAGGAAGCTTTTGATGCTTGGTCTCGGAAGAATAAGATAGCGCGCATTACGTTATTAAGCAGTATGGCTGATGACATAATGCGCATCTTCCGAGAACATGACCTAGCCATGGACATATGGTCCAAGCTAGAGGAGAAGTTCGGTGGCACATCGGTGTCCAAACTTCGCGCCTTAACTATAAAGTTCGATACATATAAGAAACGTCCAGATCATTCCATAGGGAAACATCTGCGACATATGGCGAACCTTATCTCGGAGTTAAAGGACGCAGGTCATGTGCTCACAGATGAGCAACAAATCCAAGCAGTCATACGTTCCCTACCAAATGGGTGGGATCAGATGAAGATGCATCTCACTCATAATGAGAGCATAAAGACCTTCAACGATGTTTCCAAGCACCTCGAATTAGAGGAAGAGCGGCTTGCGGCTGCCAAGCCAAGTGCAGAAGTGCACATGGTTGCTAGTTCCTCACACGGGGGAAAGAAACGTAAAGATCGTTCGAAGTCTTCTAATGAACGTAATAAGCAACCTGAGTCTACCAAGGAACCCAAACATAAGGGTGGGCACAAGAAATGGCACAAGAAGAAAGACTTGAAAAGGATCAAGTGCTTCAAGTGTAACAAGCTCGGTCACTATGCTCGTTCGTGTACGAGTGGAAGTGACGAGGTAACTTGTAATACTAGTTACATATGTGTTTCTAGTTCACTATTTCTTGTGGAATCTAATCCATTTTGGGATAATTGATTCAGGTGCCACCGACCACATAGCAAAGGACAGACGGTCCTTCGTGGAGTATCACCGGATACTCAAGGAATGAAGTGGATCAATGTAGGAAACAACACACGTGTTGAAGTGAAAGGCGTTCGGACTCGCAAGCTTGTCTTGGACAACGGCCGCACTATCCTACTTCATGATGTTCTCTTCATTCCATATATTCAAAGGAATATTAAAACTGTGGTCAATTTATTGGGTCTTGGTTAATAGTTGGTTCCTTCATGTTTGTAATATGGACCTATTTTTGTAATAATTCCTTTATTGGTACTGGGTTTGTATTTCAAAGGATTTATTGTAATAAGTACAATGTATAATTCCTCATGTAATGAAAATTTCCTTGTGACAAATTCTTTGACTAATGAGTCTAATATAATTTGTTGGCACACAAGGCTTGGTCATATTGGACCAACGCGTTTGGATAGACTTGCCAAACGTGGCCTTCTATCCAATGTTTCAAAGGTTGAAATGTCGACCTGCAAACATTGCCTTGTGAGGAAATCTTGTCGCAAGCCGTTTGGAACCGGCACAAGGGCCGAGGTTCCATTACAGCTTATCCATTCGGACATATGTGGTCCGATGAATGTCAAGACAAGACGCGGGAAGTCCTATTTCATCACTTTTTTTGATGATTTCACCCGATTCGGTCATATCTATTTGATATCCCACAAAAGTGAAAGCACTAAACCTGCTTTTAAAACTATATGAGTTTAGTGGAGAATCAATTAGATCGCAAGATTAAGGTCGTGCGAACCGATAGGGGCGGTGAATATCAATCAACAAGTTTAAAGGAACTTTGTGATGAAAAAGGCATAGTACATCAGGTAACTATGCCTTATACTCCTCAACAAATTGGTGTTGCAGGTATAGGACTTTAATGAAAAATGGTCCGTTCAATGATGGCGCAAGCTAACTTGCCAATCACTTTTTGGGGTGATGCATTATTGACAACCGTTTTCATTTTAAACCGCGTACCCTCGAAATCAGTTAGCTCCACTCCTTATGAGTTGTGGAACCAAAGGTCTCCTGACTTAAACATTTTTACCTTGAGTTTGTGCATTCAACGCACATATTTCCTCCCATAAGTATGGCAAACTTGGGCCAAGGGGAAGGAAATGTATCTTTATACGATACGCAGAAAACTCCAAAGGTTATGTTTTTGTTAGTCAGGAAGACAATGGTGGGCTAATTGAGTTTGAGTCGAGGGATGTCACTTTCTTGGAAAACGAGTTTCCAAGACAGGGCGAGATAAGTCAGAGTTTATCTCTATTTGAGATTTATGATCAAGAAGGATTACCTCATTCGAGTGGGAGAATTCTTGGTGAAAACGAAAATACTTTTCAACCTTCACCAATGGATTATACGAATGACGATTATCCTATTCCATACGGGAATAATGATCCAAGTGGGAGCAATTCTAACAACATTTCAAGTGGGAGTGATATTAGAATTGATCTAAATTCGAGTCAACAAGGACTTGAAGAATCTCAAATATGCCGCATCATGCCCTGCAAAAGACAAATGGATGGAAGCGATGAAGGAGGAATTGAAATCCATGAAAGTTAACCAAGTCTGGGACTTAGTTAACTCACCCAGAGGACATAGAGCAATTGGGAACAAATGGGTTCTCAAGATCAAGCATAAGGCTGATGGCTCTATAGATAGATATAAAGCTCGCCTTGTCGCGAAAGGTTTTACGCAACAGGAAGGGATAGACTACGAAGAAAACTTCTCACCTGTTGTGCGTTTTACCTTGATTCGCATGATTCTGGCAATGGTAGCTTGCTTATACCTCGAATTACATCAGATGGATGTAAAGACTGCCTTTCTCAATGGAGAATTGGACGAGGAGATCTATATGGAACAACCAACAGGGTTTGTAAAAGAAGGAAACGAACATAAGGTTTGTAAACTTCGTAAGTCCATATATGGTCTTAAATAATCCTCGAGGCAATGGTATATACGATTTCAAGAAGTTGCCTTATCAAATGGATTTTTCCATGCTTGATGAAGATAACTGAGTATATATCAAGAGGATTAAAAGCAAGTATATTATCATGTCTCTATATGTAGATGACATTTTAATAGCCAGAAATGACAAGGGCTTTGTGATGAGTATCAAGGCTTGGCTTTCATCAGTATTTGAGATGAAAGGCATAGGAAAAGCCGCATATATCCTTGGAGTTAAGATTTCAAGGAATCGTTCGAAGAAACTTCTTTCTCTTTCACAGGAGACTTATATAAAGAAGGTTCTAGAACGATTTAATATGCAGGACTGCAAGTCCATTGATATTCATATAAGCATATGCGATAATTTATATCTGGAATCGTGTCCAAAGAACCAAAAGGAAAAGGAAATTATGGAAAAAGTTCCATATTCCAGTGCAGTTGATAGTCTTATGTACGCTATGGTGTGTACGAGACCGGACATCTGTTTTGCCGTTGGAAATGGTAAGCTGTTACCAATCCAACCCAGGGCAAGAACACTGGAAAGCGGTTAAGAGGATAATGCAGTATCTTAAAGGAACTGCAGGTTTGCAAAAGACTATGATAAAACCAAGAAGGTAGACATAAGGTACATATCTACGCATGAGATGATAGAGGATCAGCTTACGAAAGCGATCCCCAGAAATGTGTTTTATAAACACTTATCATCCCAAGGATTGCGTATGAGCTGAGTTGTACCAATATATATTCCCATGTCTAAGAAAGATCAAATTTAATAAAAGAATAAGTTCTTTTTCAAGCATTGCATATGAATTTCTTAAAGAAATGTTTGTGTACATTTTTGAAATCTCAGCTGAATTGTGTGTATGTCGGACAGATTAAGGTTGGCTCTCTCACATGAGCAACCGCCTTATCTTATCAGATGGATAAGATAGAGATGAGACTAGTTTAAAGTCAAAATCATTAGACGAATGATTTAGAGTCATGACTTTAACAAAGATAGTCGAATGAAAGATCTGCATCATATGGATGCTTACAAAAGATCTGAGATCTGTATCACAAGGATAAAAAGATCTCATTGGATTTTATAATCCTATCTGTCTTATGCAGGATGAGAGTCCGGGAATATTTCCTGAGTAGTAAGGGGACTCAAAAGATAGGCACTGTGGTGTCTGATCTTTCATCCGTACAACATCATTAAGACATACTCTCCCTGGGAAAGGAGTGATGTTGTAATACGTGTTCATACCACGTATGCATTTCGACCACTGAGTTAGTAGCAATAGTGTTTGCTATTATGTGAGACTCAAAGGCCATATGGGTCTTAACTCTTACCCTCAAGGACTCCAATTGGTTCCTTTAGATTTGACGAGATGATCGCTATCTTAGCGTGTTGCTAATGGGCTATGGTAATTCGGCTCGGCGGGGCACGTTAGAAAAGCGAATCAAGTCAAGATCAGAAGGTTCGCAAGAAGAGGAAGATTGATTTCATATTCGCATTTGGACTTTAATGATTCAAAGCTGGCCAGCCAATTGTAATCCAGATGGGATTCAATTGTTGAATATAAAGTATAAGAAATGCGAAGAAATAATCTAGGGTAAAGCATGCGTTGAACTACTCAACTTTGCACCTTCGAGGTCGTTGTGTATCTCTAACAAGTGCACAACAACAGACTCTACGCGCATGACGGTCGCACGGTCTATTTCTCGGTATGATAGATGAAAGAACTAAGGGAAAGACGTTCTCTTACAATCCCCTCAAGTGTGAGTGGGAGATGTTGGATATGGAAGACGTTTGTACACCCTTGTGGGGGGATGTACGAGGGAATACGGACCTCGAACGTCGCGTACACGAAGTCGTGTACAAAGGGAATCTGTTCCCTTGCGGAGAGGATCTCTGGATGAGTGGGAAAGTCGCATTATATATGCATAAGTGCATGCGACATATGGCTTATAAAGGGGGAATATCTTAAGCTTATGTTGTACCATGCATATGGTACAACTTAAGCTTATAATGTGCCATGTATCATGGTACACCTTAATTAAGTTGTTCCAAAGGAACAACTTACCCTAAAATAACTACCTTGGGGGCTATAAATAAGACCCAAGGGTAAGCCATTTCTTACACCTTTTGCATGAAATTCATGCATGCATCTTCATCCTAGCGAAGCTCTGCAGAAATCCTTTCTCTCCCTCTATCCAAGTTCTTAATCTAAAGTAGAGATTTAGATTGTGGATTAGTAGCCTTACTCCGTTCGTGAGAAGACTCGATCCGTCGTGGCGAATCCGAAGGCGAAGTTCGTAGACTACCGTGCCGCATACGCAAGCGTAAGTCTAAACTTCATATTATCGATCCTAACTCTGTTTTGGCAGGATCCTACACACACGACATCTACTGAGTCCCGATAAGTCCAACAACCGGTTAATTATTAATCTAACCCTAACCTTAGCCCAATGGTGGGGATTCCCCACGACCTAGAGTCTCTACTCTTGATTAGCCCTCTTTTCTATTTCATCAATCATTCACCGATACGATTGCATAGCTTTCAAACAAAGAATTATAAACAGATACTCATTGACCTCCTCCCAGTGTTCGACCTATAGCTACACACGACCCGTGCACTATGGTAAATTTATATTAACTTCGCATGAGCAAACAAGTTTTTTGGTGCCGTTGCCGGGGAAGCACAATTTGATAATGGTTTTAGACGTTGTCGAGAGACTACGTGGTTTATGTTTATTTTTGTTCATACCTCTCTTTCTATCGTTAATTCTTGGTGCTTTTGACGTTTTTCCTTGGTGTGACTCTTTTGCATACGCAAGAGATCTCAAGGCATCGCGGATTTGTGTTTGCTAGACCGAAGATTGAAGCCACCGCAAGAAAACTTAACTCTGCCAGGAGAGGAGACTAGCCCTTGAATAAAAGGCGGAGATACACAACCTTGAGAATGGTCCTGAACCACCACCTCTACCACCCCCTAGATCACTCTTGGACTACTCCATGCCTATCAATGGGTCAACATCTACCATCCAGAGGCCACCGGCGGAGCCCAACAACTTTTAGCTCAAGCCATCCTTGGTGGATTTCATACAAAGGGACCAATTCTCAGGGTCCCCCATGGAGAACCCGAACGACAATCTTAACAATTTCCTATAGAAGATGGACACACTAAAGATGAATGGCATCACCAACAACGCCATTAGGCTAAGATTATTTCCTTTTTCTCTTAGGGATAAGGTAAAAGATTGGCTCAGAAGCCATAGTCCCAACACATTCACCACATGGGACAGTATATCTCTCGCATTTCTAACCAAATATTTTCCTCTATAAAGAACAACAAAGATGCACAATGAGATAACGAACTTCAAGCAATAGGACATGAAGTTCTTGTATGAGGCTTGGGAAAGGTTTTAGGACCTTCAACAAATTAGCCCATACCACGACATACCCGATTGGTTGCTAATCCAAGCAGCTATCTAAAATGGGTTGACACTGCCAGTGAGGATATTAATTGATGCGGCTGCTAATGGGGCCATCATGAGCAAGACCCCGGTCGAGGGGAAGAAATTGTTGGAATATATGGCTTCCAACAATGATTTCGTGAGTAATGAGTGGAGCACCCCCGATTTGGGTTGAATATTGCATATTTAACACCTCATTTAGCCCTATTTTGTGCTTACATGATACGTATTTGGTCTCTAATACGATCGAATTTTGAATACCCTTATTTATTAGAGCAAACTCTCATTTTATGTGCAAAACAGCAATATACTGAGCATTTCCACACTTTTAGTATTTTTCATGCGAAGATCTCGATCTCATGATTCCAACGACTATTTATTTGTATTTTTCTGAGATCTGTGCTAATTTCGATGAATTATTTAATGCAGAATACCATTTAAATGGAGAAATACGGTCGAAAATACGGAAATACAGAGGGAAATACACGCCCCGCATTAGACGCTGCCATGTGTCATGATCCTACGCATTCCTGCTCAGATCTGACGTGTAGAAGACTCGAGCGACGTGGCCATCTTATGACCGTTGGATGATGATCCAACGGCCAACAACTTGCCCGCACGACTCAAATTTAGGCTGAAGGCAACGTCTTCTCTTGGGGCAATGTGGCGCTTCTTGAGCCATCGGATTCAACATCCAACGGCCCAGAAACTCTCTGACGAGAAATCGGATACGACGCGAATGTGGGCCTGCAAGCAGGCGCAGATCCGACCCGCTTGGACACGTGGCGTTCCCAGGTTAAATCCCGCTCAATCGAACAGTTGAGGTTTGCAGCGACAAGCATTTTGGGTTTTTGCGGCTATTGGGTGTGGATTTGAACCCGTTAACGACTTAAAACCTGCATTGTATTTATATAAACATATTCTAGGGTTTTTGGCCATATTCTTGCATATTGTGGGCTCTAGGAGCCGTCTTTTGGCGTGAAATTTGGAAGCCCTGGAGACAGAGGCCAGAGCTATCATCTGAAAGAGATTTGGGGCTAATAGGAGAGTTTTGGTGATATAATTCTTAAGTTTACTCTTCTATTTTGCGTATATAGCGCGTATTTTGAGACTTTGAGCTTGTATTTGTCTATGAATATGGTTTATTTTCTCTCCATGCATGGCTAGTACCTATTTGTGTTGGTTGTGATGTAGTTAGGGTGTTGTAATCATTGATTTCAATATCTTTTCATCATATCTTCACGTGATATTGCGTGTTTCATTGATTTCTACATATACTATATTTGGGTATATTATACGGAGACGTGGGCATGCTTGAATCGAATATGATATTTGCAGACTTATTCGTGATGCGATCCGAGAGGATGTATCGTGACCCGAGAGGGCACTTGTGCGTATTTTCTTCACGAAATCGAAGATATACGTGATTACTTTTTGGCACTATTTTACGCTCTTTATCGCCATACTTTCCGACGTTCTCGTGCCCTAGCAAGATGAAACGTTGCGTTATAGAAAAGATATTAATAATCATTGATTGCACATACCCAAATGAAATCATGACCAACACATCCTCTCCACTTTGGTACCCCAATATCGAATTCACCGTAACTATCGTAGGATTTTCTTTTATTATTTTAAACTCTTGATACCATATCTTTATACCGGATAGGTGGTTGGTTATTTTCGTTTTAGTACTCTTTATAAATTGAAATTTGTGGTTTTTACAGGTTAGTTGTCCCGTGGATACGATACCTGGACTCGCCAGAATTATTACTTGTTCGATCTCCTACACTTGGGAGTAGCGCTCACACATTTTGGGACGAGTCAAGTTTTTGGCGTCGTTGCCAGGGATAACAGTACTTGTGATCTACAATTTCAGTTCGTATGGAGGAACATTGGTGAGATCCTTCTATCTTATAGTTTAGGATTTTTATTAGTTTTTTTGTTTTGTTTTCTCTTTTAAAAAATTTCAAAAAAAAATGAAATACATGAAATTCTATAGCATAAACAATTGGTATGATGTAGAGTATGGTGTTGCACACAAGCATAGGATGGAGAAGCTCAAGATCGTTAATTTTAATCAGACAGATTGTGAAACTTTCTTTCAGGCTTGGAGGAGGTTCACAGACATAGTATCGAGCTATCCGCAGCATGGGTACACAAAGAAAGAGCTTATGGAGTCCTTCCTATTTGGACTACGACCACAGCTGCAGGAATTTTTGGGAGTCATGACGCCGACAGAGGCGTGAAAATACATGGAGTCCTTACACGAGAATGATCAGACCATTAACGAGACTTCAGAGCGTGATTCAACGGAGCCTTCATGCCTTGATCAGGGAGAGCAAAGCGTAGACGTACCATTGCAACTCTTGAAAGTGGAAGTTTATTTGCTCATTCAGACACAGGAGGCTACATCCCATCAATTCCAAGAAAACTTCCTTGCTCGGAGTCGGCAAATTCAACAATCCATTGAAAATCTTACTCTGATTGCCACTTGCTTAGAAGAAAATAATTCTTTTGAAATTCAATTTCAAGAATCTAATATGAGTTCATCTTCTATTGCAGGTATATCGAGCGAGCCATGTCACGCTGAAGTCACTAATAAAAATATCAACATGGCAGGAAGTAGGTGCAAAGGAGAGGACGAGCTAGCAATTCTGGATGAACAGGAGGAGGAGACAGCTAGGGACATGTGTTTAGATATTATCGCTATGGAGCCCGAACCACTCTTTCCCCCAGTTTTTTCCCAAAATCATTTATCCCTCTCCCCGATGACCAAGCATCGTACCGAGAGCAGTGCATATTTTCAGGGAGTAGTCATAAACATGCTTTAGTTTATTTTACGTATTTTGATGACTATATTTGGAATATGTTTGTGGCAAAGAACTTTAGACTAAATTGGACTAACATAACTCATCTTTTGCAGGACATACGTAATCACTTTATAGAGATACTGGGAGTTGTGTTGTTGGGGTCCAATTTAGCTTTTAGAGGAAGATTACTCGCCGAGGAGCGCGAGGAGCAGATATAACAACTTCCTCCACCATTAAAGATCCGTGATCCGTCATTTGACCATGGTGTGTTCTTTCCATTAGTATATATTTTATTTGCTTTCTAGGATGCTTTCTTTTGAATAAACTCGTACCCCCTTTCGACATTGAGGACAATGTCCATCTTTAGTTGGGGGAAGTGTATGAGGCCTTAGGATTTTTTTAAAATAAAGCGAGAGAAAAGAATAAATCACCAATTCTCATCATTTAAAACTCCTTCACATACACAAATTCGGATGATTATACATTGATTGAGTTCTAAAAATAGTTTATGGATTGAATTAATTTTTTTTCCTTCATGGAATTACTCGTTAATATGCTATTTATGAAAACTTTCAATTGCCATGATTAATATCTCGAAATAGTTTGAATTTATTTCATGCATGCTACAGTGATGCAAAAGCTTAAGTATACACGATTTATTAGAATAGTCTTCAAGTTGAACATGAATTTGGCCTTTGTTACTAATGTTTATGTTCATATTTATGGGTGTTGAGTTGCTTATGAAAAAAGAGAAAAAAAGAGAAAAAGAAAAAATGCATCGTTCTCTTGAGTTCATTAATTAGTCGGGTCTTCGTGCCTCAGGAAGCATTGGAGATTCGCGTCGAAAGATGGATGAATGTGGAGTGCATCCAAAAAAGGGAGAAAATAAAACTTAGATGATTCGAGTTATTAAGTTTGAGGGGCACTTCTAAGCCTAATGCCCGAAGGTCGTCTGGCCTAGGAATCATTAACTGAAAGCTCGCTACATGGATCATTCTAAGTCGTCAAATGAAAAAAAAAAAGAAAAAATGAATGTGAATAAACTAAGCAACTTCAATACCCATGATTTGAACAATCTTTTTGAGATGCCAATTCCTTGGAAAAAAGAAAACTAGAACATAATGACATGTTATACTTTCGCTTGCGCAAAACGATCTTTGCATGTTATTTATTCAAATTAAATCAGAGAAAATATCATGTGATTGATCTTATTCATGGATTGTGTATATTGATGGTCAAAATCTTGTTGGAAAGCGTATTATTGAGCCATGCCATAAGCGATTGATAGAATTTACTGTTTTACTAATCATCTGACTTAATCGCTCTTTTTGCTAGGGAGTAGCAAATCACTAGTTGGGGGTATGATTCGGATTAAATATTGCATATTTAACACCTTATTTAGTCCTATTTTGTGCTTACATGATACGTATTTGGTCTCTAATACGATCGAATTTTGAATACCCTTATTTATTAGAGCAAACTCTCATTCTATGCACAAAACAACAATATACTGAGTATTTCCGCACTTTTAGTATTTTTCATACAAAGATCTCGATCTCATGATTCCAACGACTATTTATTTGTATTTTTCTGAGATCTTTTCTAATTTCTATGAGTTATTTAATGCAAAAATATGGTCGAAAATACGGAAATACTGAGGGAAATACGTGCCCCCACATTAGACGCTGCCACGTGTCATGATCTTACGCATTCCTGCTCAGATCTGACAGGCAGAAGACTCGAGCGACGTGGCCATATTATGACCGTTGGATAATGATCCAACAGCCAACAACTAGCATGCACGACTCGAATTCGGGCTGAAGGCAACGTCTTCTCTTGGGGCGACGTGGCTTTTCTTGAGCCGTCGGATTCAACATCCAACGGCCCAGAAACTCTCCGATGAGAAATCAGAAACGAAGCAGATGCGGGCCTGCAAGCGGGCGCGGATCCGACCCACTTGGACATGTGGCATTCGCAGGTTAAATCCCGCTCAATCGAACGGTTGAGGTTTGCAGCGACAAGCGGTTTGGGTTTTTGGCGGCTATTGGATGTGGTTTTGAACCCGTTAACGAATTAAAACCCACAATGTATCTATATAAATGATTCTAGGGTTTTTGGCCGTATTCTTACGTATTGGGGGCTCTAGGAGCCGTATTTTGGCGTGAAATTTGGAGGCCCTGGAGACAGAGGCCAGAGCTATCATCTGAAGGATATTTGGGGCTAATTGGAGAGTTTTGGTGATATAATTCTTAACTTTACTCTTGTTTTTTGCGTATACAGCGCATATTTTGAGACTTTGAGCTTGTATTTGTCTATGAATATGGTTTATTTTCTCTCCATGCATGGTTAGTACCTATTTGTGTTGGTTGTGATGTAGTCAGGGTGTTGTAATCATTGATTTCAATATATTCTTGCCCTATATTCACGTGATATTGCGTATTTCATTGATTTCTACATATACTATATTTGGGTATGTTATACGGAGACGTGGGCATGCTCGAATCGAATATGATCTTTGCAGACTTATTCATGATGTGATCCGAGAGGATGTATCGTGACCCGAGAGGGCACTTGTGCTTTTTTTCTTCATGAAATCGATGATATACGTGATTACTTTTTGGCACTATTTTACGCTCTTTATCGCCATACTTTCCGACATTCTCGTGCCCTAGACGGACGAAACGTTGAGTTATAGAAAAGATATTAATAATAATTGATTGCATATACCTTAATGAAATCACGACCAACACATCCTCTCCACTTTGGTACCCCAATATCGAATTCACCGTAACTATCGTATGATTTTCTTTTATTATTTTAAACTCTTGATACCATATCTTTATACCTAATAAGTGGTTAGTTATTATCGTTTTAGTACTCTTTATAAACTGAAATTCATGGTTTTTGCAGGTTAGTTGTCCCGTGGATACGATCCTTGTTAGTAAAAAACGTGAATTTTTACGTTTTTATGTTTAAACCCCGTCTAAAATGGTTCCCGTATTAAACGACCGTCCATTTGAATTATTCGAAAAAATATGCGCTTTTTTAGTGGTTAACGAACAAAACGCATTTTATTCCCATATTGCGCATTTTATGCGTTTTAAACTCATTTTTAGGGGCACTTTTAAATCATTTTGAACTCTGATTTAATGATCATACTTTGGTTTAGTGCTTGCTACATGGAATATAATAGTATGATCATGTCATTTTGGTTAAAACTATGAATACAATTTAAATCATGAATATAGACCTTATTTTACTCTTATTTCATATTGATATTGTTGATTTTTAAGTTCATTTGGATGAATGATATCTTGATAGTATTCGTATTTTTAGTCGCGTTTTTTATCCGGGTTTACGAATTAAACACGATTTAATCCGTTTACGTATTATTCCCGTATTGCGCATATTTGACCGAATTTTGACCAAACGTCTTTTGAAATTGATCGAATTAAATATGTTTTATTCACGTCTCGAATATGTCCCGTATTACGTATTGCTAACAAGAGATACAATAACTGGACTCACCAGGATTATTACTTGTTCGATCTCCTAGACTTGGGAGTAGTGCTCACACATTTTGAGACGAGTCAACCCCCACGAGGGGAGGTAAGTATGATGTTGACTAGGTATCACTACTCTCTGATAAATTTGATGTCTTAGATAAACAACTCTCTCGTATTGGGTTCGGTGCTGCTAATCTACGTACGACAACAATTTGTGAAGCTTGTGGTGTACAGGGGCACCAGGGGATTAAATATCCAACATCCATGGTAGCGCCTCCTGGCATGAGTATCGAACAAGCCATTGCCCTATATGGAAGCAACCACAGGGTGCCAAATAACCTGTACTCTGGTACATACAATCAGGGGTGGAAGAATCACCCGAACTTTTCCTACCGGACTCTGAGTCTGCAAGCTCTGCCAACGTACCCTCAGCAGCCCCAAGAATTTCAACCTCCATCTCCTCATGGACAATTTCAGAACTTCAACCAGAGGCCTCCCATGAATGCACCCCCGTCCAAAAATCTACCCTTGAGATATTGATCGAGAGTCACATTCGAACTCAAGGGCACCGAAATGACTACTTCCAAAACTCGATCCAACAACTCATGATGACGACGCAACAACTTGCGTCTACCACGCAACAACTTGCATCGGGGCAGAAGTCCATGGAGACTACTATGGCATAGACGGCACAACAGCTCTCCCAGCTATCCAATGCATAAGGAAAGTTGCCAGGAAAAATAGAGGAGAACCCCTGTGGGCACATGAATGCGATCATATTAAGGAGCAGGAAGAAATTTAAAGGCCCCGCCTTGCCCGTCATGGAGAAGGAAGTTGGAGCAGAAGAAGAAGCTCGCATTGAGCTTGAATCTGGGAATGAGAAGGAAGCTAAGCGTGATGTAGATCCTCCGCAATCTGGACCCTCCAAGGAGAAGCAAGTAGAGAAGGAGCAAGGAAAGCCCGCTGAAGATACTCCTAGAACCTATGTACCAAGAATTCCTTTCCCGTCGAGATTGGCGAGGGTCAAGTTGGACGAGAAGTATGGAAAGTTCTTCGAGCTCCTGAATCAACTAAACATTTCCATCCCCTTCATCGATGCAATTTCGAAAATACCCACCTACGACAAGTTCTTGAAGGAAATAATCACCAAGGGAGGAATGCAGGAGAAAGTGGTGCTCTCCGTGGAATGCAGCGCCATTATTTAAAAGAAGGCGGTAGAAAAGCTCGATAATCCAGGGAGCTTCTCCATTCCATGCACAATTGGAAACTTAGAGTTTAAGAGCGCACTATGTGACTTGGAGGCGAGCGTCAGCTTGATACCCATCAGGATATGCGAGAAGCTAAATCTGGGAGAGCTCCAATCGACAAACATGTCGCTCCAATTAGCGGACCGTTCAGTGAAGTACCCACTGGTTATGGTAGAGGACATGCTGGTGAAGATAAGGGAAATTTTAGTCACATGTGACTTCGTCATAATGGACATGCTAGAAGACACGCACAGCCCGATCATCCTCGGCCGACCTTTCCTAGCCACGACGGGTGTGGTAATAGACGTGAAGGGAGGGAAGCTTTCTAAATGTTGTACGGGAGAAGGTCGAGTTTGACCTTAAGAATTTAATGAGAAATTTCACAGGGAATGATCGTATGGACAAAGTGGATCTCCTCGAGGAAGCAATCGAGGGAACCAACTTGAAAAGGCTATTTCAGAGTGACAATGTGGAGCGCCCTATCGGGAGAGAGGCCAAACTGAAGGAAGTGACGATGAGGAAGAAGTACGAGGAAGCCTCCAAGGGAAAGCTTCAAGAGAAGCCGCCACGATCACACCTGCTAGACCCAAGGGAGGTGAGGAATCAAGGACAGAGCCATTCGAAGCTGAATGTGCAAAAGAACTATGGAGACGAGCACACCCGGGGCTCCTCCACCCTCAAACCGCCATGACGACATAGATCACACAGTGGAATGAAGTGGCCTTACACTTCTTCACACTGGACACCTTTATAGACAAACATCGATCAGATGGGGAGTGATTCTCCCCTAAACCCCTGACACTCAAGTTAGATGATTCCTTGATGGATGGGTTGATAATTAGAAGGCGGAGGAAACGCTCCGCAAGGATTTTTGTGTGTTGGCTTTTCAAATCCTTGCAATATGTGTTTACTTGCTTATGTATGTGTTGATTGGTGTCAATAACATTAAATTAGGATTCAATTACCAAAGTTAGTTCAAGTTGGTTAGCAAGTGGTGGCGGTCTTCTTTTAGGAGATCTTCTGGTTGACAAGCATCTGACTCCTTATCAATCTGAAACTCTAGAATTCGTCTTTCCTAACTGGGTTTAGAAAATATATGAACATAACTTAAAATGGGATGAAGCTAATCAAGACTATTTTGGGTGGTGTTTAGAACATGTCTTAGTATAGGCAAAGATGGTTGATGCAGATTCCATTGGGGGTTGGAGTTGTTATGTGCTTGTCTAGCCTTTTGGGCATGCATAAAGATAATGTGTGACATCTTTCTTGTGGATTCAAATAATATTAATCTCTTTTGGCATTCTTTTTTGATAGACAACTTCCATTCTGACAATCTTCATTGCTTACGTTGAAGATTACAAGCGAGTTGAAATAATTCCAAATCAATTCTTCACGATCTCTATTTGTTACGAGTGAATTTCTTGAAAGATGTGCTAGATTTGTCACATTGCGGCGACTAAAATTTTCACCATATACGAGAAGATTTAGTTTATAAATTCCTTACCAAATAACCACTTAAAATCTCTAGAATTTAATTCGGTAACTTAATATTACATTTTGTTAACAAGATGAATGTAATTCTTTGTAATTTAACTTATGAGATCCTTAGATAGAGTCAACTGCCCGTCGATACCTCTCACGTCACTTCTTTGAATTTGAATGGCGTCTTCGAATTTGAAGGCGCAACTTGCACAACTTATAAAATCCATGCTCAATGAGGTAAGATTTTTGGTTTATCGATGTTCTTTGTATTTGCGACAACTCGTCAAAATAAATGATTTGTTTTCCTAATTTTGTTTTAGATGCTGCTGAATGACTACTACCACAAGATTGAGATGTTACAGAGGGACAATAATCCTACTTTCATCATCGACATATTAACCACGTCGTGTGATAGTAGTGAGAAACATATGCATCATATCAACTACTTGATGTATGACGAAAGTTTCCATTTTTCGCAGTTTTGTTGCTCTCTTTTTCTCCCCATTTTTAATACTTGATGATGGTCAACTTATGTTATGAATGTAGGAGTGAAGAGAATCTTAATTATGAGGAGATAGATAAGTATGTTGTGAAGCTGAGCAGTTGTACCTGCAGGTAATGCTCTTTATAGCATCCAATATTTCCACTTAATTCACAAAATATATTGAACTGATCAATGTTTGAAAACGTTGTTGTTGTATTCATGAGTATTCTCTCGACTATCTTGTAGCATTGGCGCTGAGAGACTAGTGTGTGTTATCCAAATACTACGACACTGCTGTTGGGTGAAAGCCAAATCACTATAAGGAAAATTTTAAATATAATTACAAAAACTCACTTTGCTTACAGACGTTGTTGTTTTTAAATAAAATTTTTCGATATCAGGTTGCTGAAGACATTTGTTGAGGTTACTCGAGAGTACCGCCTCCTTAGGAGCAAGCTTGAAATGATCATCCAGGTATTTTTAATGAATTTGAATTAAAGGATAACTGACAGGAATGAAATATATATACACATACAAAGTTTCAATTTCTTTTCTCAAGGGGAAATGCCCAATTTCAATTTCTTTTCTCAAGGGGAATGCTGCTAAAAAAACCATATGATTTTTATTTTGTAGATGGTATTGAGATTTATACCATGTTTTTAATGCAAAAATAATTGATTTAACTCCTCTTTGAAAAAATAGATTACTATTAATGTGATAATAATTTGTCTATCAGTTTGTTTGTTTGTTTGTTTGACCTTGATTGCAGTTGGAGAAAGAAACTCTGATGACTGAACCATAAGTGGAACAAGAGGATGAGGAGGAGGCGGAGGAAGACAAGGAAGAGAAAAAATGAAGACGGTAGATGACAAGAGCCTGATTATTGTCTTCTCTTTGGGGAAAAAATATAAGACAATAAAAATATATAATGGCGGCATATTGAAAAATAAAGTACCGCCTTAATAATAACAATATCTAAAATGTAATCCATGTATTTTTCTCATCGTAGCTTGATCAAATCACAATAGAAATTATGAGGGTGATCCTAAAATTGTGTGTGTATTGCATATTTGAAGTATTCGGACTTATATGGCTGTTTGGAATCCTCTATACAAATAAGGGATGATTGACGAGCTTTGTCACATCGCATATTCAAATAAACCCCAAATTCAAATAACACACCAAATCCCAGCTTTTCCTCCTTTTACCCCCTGACGATACACACACACCCCACACTTCTCACTCCTTTTCATTATGCACGTGCATCACATCCTATGTTCACTCATATGTCAGAAGGCACCCGACGAGCCTTATAATAGTTCTGGCTACCTAGGGACATGGGGTTCATCTGGCATGGGGTGACCATTCCCCCGGTCCTATAAATTGGTAGAAACACCCTCTTTATAAGTTAACTCGAAAAACAACTCACAATAGGTAACTCGAGAGGCATACACCCAACACCCTAAACTCGAGACTTTAATGGATAATGAAGATGCATACACCATGTGCTCATCAATACACCTCACACATACTGGATATCTTATGCCCAATCACTTCCTTCCCTCCATTATCACATGACTTAGGCATTGGAGGGTAGTCAGGTTCGCCACCCACCCCCGGTCCACAGACGTCTCTGCGTCTCTCTTTCAGGTACCAAAAAAGGAGAACGACCCGATGAAACCATCATTTTTGGACTCTTTGTTACAGGAAGGCTTACATCAGTGGTCCAGCCCAGGCATAGCAGTTTGATCTGGGCCTGTGGGATTCCATTCATCAACACACCCTAAATCTCACCATATTAATTTCATGATATGTTGCTATTTTGAGTCAAAAAGTGGCTTCTTGAACCCAAAAAAACCATATCACTTGAAAAAAGGTTAAGATTTCTTCTTAATTTAAATGATTGGTCTTTAAAAATTACATTCAAACAAGCCAATCCTCCATACCGTTCCAAACCATAGGATATATGATATCTCAAATTACAATCCTTTGAATATAGAACATCCTAGCATACTAGACGAACAAACAGACAATCTATCACGTGCTCTAAGCAAACAAATAGCCGAATTGGTACATAAGGTTGAGCCAAAACCATGCCTTAAACAAATAAACAACATCGTCTTCATCAACAAAATTGGTGCATGCAATTGAGTTACATGAAGTTGACCATTTATCACCTTACCTCCAAAGTCCATGATGTGGAATCTTGTAGCAGATGGAAATTTTGGCATCCAGTAACGCCTGGAAACACCCGCATTTTTCTTAGGAATTCCGACCAAGATTTTTTGCACCCAAACAAGCCACCACAGATGCTGAGAGTAGGTTTACATGACAGACCTAATGAGGACGATATTGACATGCAATGCTCCCCCTCAACCCAAAACTTCTCATACTTGTATACCTCAAGAAAATCATATGACTGATGTATATCTTCAATGATTGTTATATTGGCATACTTTAAGTTCCGTCATGTTTCGTTTATTTTTGGATTGTGTTACCAGTTAGTCACTGGTGCCTTCTAACGGGGGTGGCCATTCGTGTCTCAACAGCTGGTTGGACCTTCGATGGGGTTGGATGTCTTCCATTGCATACGAGTTTGCCATAAGCTCATCCTTTGAGGATGTCGAAAAAACTAGGTTTTATATATTCCTATTGTAGCCGCTCTCCTATTTCCTTTGCTCCCCCAACTTGTAGCTTATCTTTATTAAGCAATGCATTAACTTGCATTTACCTCATCTACTTTCCTACTTATTAAGTAATGTAACTTACATAGTAATGTAACTTACATCTTTGTCCATCGGGAACTCTCAAAATGTTTATATTGCCCAAGGGCTCCACAAACACCAACATCGCATTTCCTTTGACCGATGGGCGTTACTTTCATCGAAACTTTCTGCAATACCAACGTTGTTAGCTGCCACCGTATGATCCTTCACAAAAGCAAATAGCCTTTTAGATGACTAAATCGATTGTTGAAGTCAATGAAGCTTGCTATGGCATAAAAATATGACTACTGATGCACATTTATTTTGGGGAGTCCTCATCAACGCCCCGTAGGAAGATGCATGGCTTCTCTCATAAGCTATAAGAATAAGGGTATGGAGAGAAAATTGACATTAAATATTAAAATTATCGACTCAGCTGCATTGTGCATAGAGCATATGTTTAATGGATCCGAAATCTGCAACAAGTATGCCAAGTACTAGCAGTTAATGAATGTCAATCTCAATGGTTGTTCGAGCATAAATGCCTTTAGTAAGTAGCTTGGTGTCATCATCAATCTTGATCAAATGGTTTGTTTTGGATATAATGAGCTCACAACATCAATAGGAGGTCACATAGCTAAACCTGAAATGCATTATGAGGGAGCTGGTCAGGGGAGGGACTGAAGTTACGATCGTAAGGTGCAAACGCGAGCATACATCAGCAAGAACCCAAAGCAAATCTAATAGTATTTTCTCGCACTCCTAAGGAAAGTCGTATCCAAATAAAAAGTAGCCATGATTCATAGAGAAGGAAGTTTCCGTTATGCGACGAGGCTCTAGTTGATCATATCAAGCATAAGAGGATGACCCGATAACTTCCTACCAAGAGAGTTTGCATGTACGCCTAACCTCACGTTGATGGCCTTCGTACGGTGGTCTGGATAAGTTTGCATCAATAAATTCTAATTAATATTCATAGCGATTTTCAAAGAGTTTAATGGGTATCAGCAGTCCAAAATCCTATTTGGCCCACTCACAACCCACCTCTCCAACCATTTTTGAATGCTTTTTAAATTGAGCATACATTCTAGAACACCAAATATGTGTGAACCTTTGTGTGCATTTGATCCTCAATCAATCTGTTGCAAAAAAATCAATGTTATGCGACTGTTGAATTTGTAACGGGTAGCTCAATGGTCAAATAACATTGAATTCACTCGATTTTTGCTGCAGTGATCATCCATGAGGTGTAGAACGTATCCCAAAGTTTTTTGTAAAAATATGCGAGAGGGTGTGCCGTGGGTTGTCTAAGGAGAAATTTCCTCCTTGGGCGACGAATTCTCATTTTACTCATTTTTAAAATAGTATCCAAATCATGTTATTTATAACATGGCTGTTTAAAGTAACAAAGTTGGTCGAAAAAGAGCCCTCTTATCTAAACTTTATTTAAAATTGAGATATTTTCTGCTAAAAGTAACGTAATATGTCTCTTGTTTTATAACTTCCCTTCATCCTTACATCACATCTTCAAATTTCTCATCTTCCGGCCGTTGCCCCCCTCCAATCATCTTCTTCCTCCTCCTCCAAACCATTGTCGCCTCCCTCGTCGCCTCACCCTCCTCCAAATTGCCCCTATAACTGCCCCTTTTGCCCTTGCCTCAATGGACAGAGCCATGCATTTAGCTAGCAGGGCCGCATCTTGGGTTTTTTGGCCCTGTCCCTTGCTCTGACCATTGTTTTTGCCTTGCATCGGTCTTGCAGTCTAGATTAATTTTCGGTGACACTTACACCCAGTTAACTTTGAATTTCTGGCTTTGCCCTTGCTTTCCACCCCCTCCAAACCACCCCACCTCCCCCTCATCCCAAAATCCCTCTCTTTCTCTTCATCATAGTGCCTACTGTCTCATTCTACTCATCATGCACCCACAAAGCCTTTCATCATCTTTATCATTTTGTAGTAATCACCTCATCCTCATACTCCCCCTCCCCCAAAACAACAAAACGGCCACCTCTCATCTACTACTATCACCACTATTCTTCATCATCCTCATCCTCCTCCACACACAACCCCCCCCCAAAAAAACAATAAAAATAAAAAAACAAAAAATAATAATATTGTTATGACTGAGGGAGGCCTTTGGCCTCCCCTCCTTCATTACCCATTCATTAGGCCCCCATTACTTAGAGTAATGGGGACCCTTGGTCTCCTAGAGGCTTTTGGCCTCCACACTATGATATATATAAATAGAGCACCATGGCTCTTAGCTATTGTGACTTATTCTTAGCAATGAAATTCTCTCTCTTTCTCTCTTGAGTTCATTATCATATAACACGTTATCAGCTCGTTTGCTCTAAAATTCTTTGAGCTTTTCATCCCGTCACGTGTTCTTCCTTGAGCAAGAATCCAAGCCTAAAATCCACACCAAATTGATCCCCTAAGCGCAAGGAATCTTTGGTTGCTGCGGCGATTCGTTGGAGCGTTGCGGCATTCTCGAAGTTTTCGGGAGCTCGGATTTTTATTTCTACGGATCTTTTCTACGGTCGTCCCAAGATCATCGATCTAGAGGTATGCTTCTTATTCCCGTAGATAAACAATTTATATTTTAGCCATGATTTTTTACAACCTCTTTTTGGCTTGTTTAAAATCTGCTAAATAGATTATCTTGCCTTGATAAAATACACTGAAAATAAAATTTAAAAAAAAATATTCAGCCTCCCCCCCGAAGGGGGAACATTTTTCCTGCGACCGCCCTGTGTTCCATATTCTTGGGTTATGTGCATACTTTCATAAAGAGCAGCAAGCCACCTTCTGTAGGTGGCTACATGAGGCTTAAAGCCTCTTTGGCTATACATAATGACGATAGATCTATAGTGCGCATATAATTAACCTGATATATAATTTGTAAATAGAAAAAATATATAGTTAAGGTAACACCACAACTTCCCACTAAGATTGTTATCCCTCCAGCAAAGGCCACCATTTTAAAACCTATCTCAGCACTCTTACATGCAATTGAAAAAGGATGTCATGACCACTGCAAGCAAGGGTATGGTTATGCTATGAGGAACATACGAGACTTCAATCTACCAGTGAAAATCAATTCATAAACAAATAGTGGAAAATTGGCCAAATTATGGAAGCATTAAAATTTTATTCAATTGGGTAGCTGGAATATATATGCCACTATTTCCATATAAAGGGGCTCTCATAGAGGATTCAAGTTAAGCATATTAAAAGGATTCATTAACTGATATAAGTGCAAGAACTATATATCTCTGCCAGCAAATACCTTTTTGTACTTTCTATATGATGTAGATATGTCAAAAAGAATCTTAACAGACACATGAACAATGGCAAATATTTTTCAACAAGAACAATGGCAACCTTTTGTTCTCTGTCGCCTTCCCCCATGCGGGGCGGCTCCCCTAAGTAAAATCAAAAATAATTTATATATTCCATGTTGACAAATTGTTTTAAACATCCCTCTTGCATATTATAATCTATGGTTTACTAGGACTCTATTTTTCAAAATATAATTATCTTAAAGATCCTGAGACCGCTCTGCCGTTAGTCAACTAACCTAACGGTGTATGACGTTTCCACGTGGTCTACACGATATTTATATTTTCTAGTTTCCCTTACCATATGTTTTGCTTGAGATATATGCGTAGTTGTTTACTTTTATGCCCGTAGCATATTTAGAACTGCGTGGATGTTTAAATCAGTAAAAATGTGTTTTCGGGATCTGCCATTGTATACCTATTTACTTTCCTTGCACTTTTATTTTCTTTTGAGAGAATTTGTAAGTGAGGAAATTTGTATTTTAAAGCCAAAGCTCGATGCAACAGCACATAGAATTGATGAAAACTCCTTCAATGGATCATGATGTCGGTCAATGTGCTTGGCTAAGTTTGCTGGACCAACCTAGCTTGACTGGGTAACAAGTGGTGTAACAAGTGGTCCTGGCTTAGTCAATTCCCTGGCCGCGTCCGCTGGACCGCAAGGAGTCGATTCATGACTGTGTAAGCCAAAGCTCGATGCAACAGCATATGAAGACGGAGATATAGGGACCCAGTTCAGTTTGGGTTTTCAAAGTTGTATTATTATTTTTTCTATTATGGACTTTAAACGAACTTTGGACTGTGTACTATTTTGGGTATCTGGCCGATCCCCGCATTTTTACTTGTTTATTTCTTTATGCATGAATTTTTGAATTTTAATTAATTCATGCTCATTTTAAAATACGTAGATAAATGGCAAAATTGGCAATCGTCGATTTCGAGGTCCTCGATTCTGCAGGGACAAATTACCTGAGTTGGCGAGTGGACCTGAAGTTCCACTTGCGATCAATGGCCCTCCTTGGGTCCATTTTGGCTCCTTTCCGATGTAGATAAGGCAAAAGCCATAATCTACATTAGGAAGCATATAGATCGGACCTTAAAGGCCGAATATTTAACGGTTGAGGACCCGAAGGACCTGTGGACATCACTGGAAGCACGGTATAAACATCAAATTGATGTTATATTACCCCGTGCCAGTTATGAGTGGGAAAACCTCAGACTTCAGGACTATAAGTCCGTCGCTGAGTATAATTCTGCACTTCATAACATCACCTCACGCCTGAAGTTGTGCGGTGAAGAAGTGACAGAACAGCGCATGTTGGAAAAAACATTTACCTCGTTTCACGAGAAAGATGCAATCCTCATGCAGCAGTATCGTGAACGCAACTTCACGAGATTCTCCGATCTGATCTCATGCCTACTTAGAGCAGAGCAGAATCGAGATTTACTGCTAGCAACTCATAACTTACGTCCAGCTGGCACTGCCCCTATCCCTGAAGCCCACCACGTTTATCCCCAGAAGTGGAAAAACAAGAGGAAGACTAAAAATACTAAAGGGAAAGCGGTAATGAAGCAACCAAGAGGTGCAGCTCCCCAAACAAACAAAAACAATAAAGGGAAAAGAAATTTCACTTGGAAGCGAAAGGACACCAAGCACGTGTCACTTCCAAAAAAAAGACATGGGAGGACAAATGCCATAGATGCGGCATGACTGGCCATTGGTCCAGAAACTGCCGCACTCCTCGCCACCTACAGGATCTATACCAGGCGAGCCAGAAGTCTCGACCTGAAACAAACTTGGCAGGTGTACAGCCGCCAACAGTCTTTACTGCTAAAGACTTCGAGAACGACGATCTGCTAGATTGAGCATCATCATTTATCTATGCATTTAGAATTCGATGTATCTTCATCTGTTATTTGCTTTAGTGCGGACTTTTATTTATGAATGTTGTCTACATTTTCCCTCAAATAAAATTTCTTTTTTTGGCTTATATAGATGATGTCTGAGTGCCTAGTGGACAGTGCCTCGACGCACACAATCCTTCGCGATCATTGCTATTTTAATAGCTTAAACAAATATGACGGTCCTGTTATCACAATTTCAGGACTGTCCCAAATAATCGAAGGAACTGGTGAAGCAATTATATTGCTCCCAAATAACACAAGACTTCAAATTAATAATGCATTATTCTCTCCTATATCAAACAGAAATCTCGTAAGTTTCAAGGATTTCCGTTTAAACGGATATCACTTAGAGACCAGGGATAAAAATAAGGTTGAATATCTCATTGTAACTCGTCAAAAAGATGACCGGAAGATCATCTGCGAGCAATTCAAGGGACTCCCGTCGGGTCTATACCAAACATACATTCAACCAGTAGAAGCCAATATGATTGAACACCAGACGTGCCAATCACTACCAGAATTCCAACTCTGGCACAATAGACTTGGTCACCCTGGAACAGCAATGATGCGCCGCATCATCACTGAATCCCGTGGACACAAATTGAAGAACCTGAAGATTCTTCAAAAGGGTGAATTTCCATGTCTCCCTTGTTTTAAGGGAAAACTAATAACGAGACCATCCCTCCTGAAAGTGGGATTAGAGTCTCCTGGCTTCCTTGAGAGAATTCATGGTGACATTTGCGGGCCTATTCACCCCGCAAGTGGCCCATTTCGGTACTTCATGGTACTGATTGATGCATCAACCAAATGGTCTTATGTGTGCCTCTTGTCCACCCGCAACCTAGCTTTTCCAAAGCTATTGGCACAAATAATAAGGTTGCGTGCTCATTTCCCCGATAACCATATCAAGAAACTACGTCTTGATAATGCGGGAGAATTTACTTCACAAGTCTTCAAAGACTATTGCCGGGCAACGGGTATTGAAGTTGAACATCCGGTAGCACATGTTCACACCCAAAACGGATTAGCTGAGGCTCTTATAAAGAGACTCCAATGGATTGCACGTCCATTGCTTATGCAATCCCAGTTGCCTGTGGATGCTTGGGGGCATGCTATTTTACATGCCGCATCACTTATTAGGATAAGACCCTCTGGAGGTCACACTTTATCCCCGATGCAACTAGCATACGACGCACCTCCGGATATCTCTCATTTGCGAGTGTTTGGTTGTGCGGTATATGTCCCAATAGCACCACCGCAGAGGACCAAAATGGGTCCTCAGCGTCGTCTAGGTATATATATTGGGTTTGATTCGCCCTCTATTATCAGATACCTTGAACCCCTGACGGGTGACGCATTCAAGGCACGTTTTGCAGACTGTGAATTTAATGAGAAATTTTTTCCAAAACTGGGCACACAGTCTAAGAAGCCAGAAGCTTCTGAGACCATTAGTTGGGACCAGAAGTCTTTGTCCCTATATGATCTGCGTACTAATCTGTGTGAAGATGAGATCCTGAAGATCCTTCACATCCAGAATACAGTACATCTTTTACCGGATAAATTCACGGACAACCAGAAGATTGTCCGTTCACACGTCCCTGCTGCCAATACACCAGCTAGGATTGACATCCCCATAGATGGATGCAGCCCACCGGCAGCAGAATTGGTTGTACCTCAAATGAAAAGAGGACGCCCACCAGGTTCAAAAGATAAAGTTCCTCGAAAGAGGAAGACTCCTGGCGATACTAAGATTATCCCTCCACATGATGCTGAGCTCAGACCAGCTACTTCTCCCATCCTGATTTCCCCAGCAGAGGAAACAATAGGAGAAACATCATTAAATTTTGTACGTACTGGAGAAGTACTGGACAGAAATAGCATAGTCGTCGTCGACGATTTTGCGTTCGATATTGCCGTTCACGTCACTGAATATGACGATGACGTCGAACCACGATCTCTAGCGGAATGTAAACGCAGAGATGATTAGCCAAAGTGGGACGAGGCAATAAGAGTAGAGCTGGACTCACTCTTGAAACGCAAAGTCTTTGGACCAGTAGTCCAAACACCAGTAGGTGTAAAACCTGTGGGATATAAGTGGGTTTTCATAAGAAAAAGAGATGAAAATAATGTGATCGTTCGCTATAAGGCACGCCTTGTAGCCCAGGGATTTTCCCAAAGACCGGGGATTGATTACGAAGATACGTATTCCCCGGTCATGGATTCGATCACCTTCCGATTTTTAATCAGCCTAACTTCTCTGGAAAGCCTAGAAATGCAGCTCATGGACGTTGTGACTGCATATCTATATGGCGATATAGATAAAAATATCTATATGAGACTTCCTGATGGGTTTAATCTACCCCCAGAGATGAAAGAGATACCTCGGGACGTATTCTCTGTAAGGCTACATAGATCATTATATGGTCTAAAACAATCGGGCAAGATGTGGTATAACAGACTAAGTGATTTTCTTGCACAGCAAGGATTCACGAATAACGAAGTCTGCCCGTGTATCTTTATCAAAAGAACGGGAACAGGATTTGTCATCATAGCTGTATATGTAGATGACTTACATCTCATAGGATCTCCTGTAGAGATCAAAGAGATATCTGAAAGCCTTAAACATACTTTTGAAATGAAAGACCTAGGCAAAACAAAGTATTGTCTTGGCTTACAGATAGAACACCTAAGAGGTGGAATCCTATTACACCAATCTAATTATACAAAGAAACTTCTACGCAAGTTTCATATGGATAAATGTCATCCTTTAGGTACTCCTATGGTCGTAAGATCACTAGATGTACATAAGGACCCCTTCCGGTCAGTGGAAGAGGGGGAGGAGATACTGGGTCCTGAAATACCCTACCTCAGTGCCATTGGAGCACTTCTATATCTGGCTAACTGTACGCGTCCCGATATAGCGTTTACAGTTAATCTACTAGCCAGACACAGTGCTGCGCCCACAAAGCGCCACTGGAACGGAGTAAAGCATCTTCTGTGATACCTTCAGGGTTCCATTGATCTTGGAATTTACTACCAGAGAGGTGCCTCCCCCAAATTGTTTGGTTATGCTGATGCAGGTTATCTCTCTGATCCGCACACGGCAAAATCTCAAACAGGTTTTGTATTTACCTACGGAGGTACTGCTATCTCTTGGAGATCGGTAAAACAAACCACTACTGCTACATCTTCCAACCATGCAGAGCTCATCGCGATCCATGAGGCGAGCAGAGAATGTTTTTGGCTACGCTCCGTCGTCCAACACATCCTCCAATCCACTGGCCTGAAGACCAGTGATCTGGAGCCTACTGCCCTATTCGAAGACAACGCCGCATGCATTGCTCAGCTTCAGAAGGGCTACATCAAAGGCGACAGGACAAAACACATTTCTCCCAAGTTTTTCTGGACGCATGAGCAGAAAAACGACAAGCAGATTGAAGTTCAACAGATCCAGTCATGCAACAAGTTAGCTGATCTTTTTACTAAGGCAATGCCTAAATGTACTTTTGTAAAGCTTGTAAAGAACATTGGTATGCGACAGTTGAAAGACCTGCAAGCCTGAAGCTTGTACGAATCAGGGGGAGTAACATGTGGGTTGCACTCTTTTTCCTTAAGCTGTTGGGTTTTCCCACTGGGTTTTCCATAGCTAAGATTTTAACGAGGCAAACACACTTACTCTGGATCCAGAAGTATCCACCCCTTGCCTCAGTAGCTGAGACCGAAGTGATGAATGTGTAAGGGGGAGTGTTATGAATGAGGGAGGCCTTTGGCCTCCCCTCCTTCATTACCCATTCATTAGGCCCCCATTACTTAGAGTAATGGGGACCCTTGGTCTCCTAGAGGCTTTTGGCCTCCCCACTATGATATATATAAATAGAGCACCATGGCTCTTAGCTATTGTGACTTATTCTTAGCAATGAAATTCTCTCTCTCTCTCTCTCTCTCTCTCTCTCTCTCTCTTGAGTTCATTATCATATAACAAATATCTAAATCTCTATCATCTCGTTTTAATCCCCAACTCAAACCCGTTACATTTCCTAACCCAAACTCAAGAGCACACCATTTAAAACCTGATACCCAAAATGAAATGTACTAACTTGGATGTAATCGAGGCTGGTTAGAGACCTAAGTTACATTTTGGAAGAAAAACAAAAAAAGGACGCTTTCAAGTAATTTAATCAATCACCAGATCAAATTATAAATAATTTGATTTGGATGACTCTTCTAAAAACAGACATGAACAAGGGGACTTATATATTATAAAAAAAATCATGTTTTGTTATGAATACATTATCTTGAGAGATGACGAGTTTGTATTCTACTCAAAATTCGTATCTTACCATTGTATGCTCTTCCTATCCCTTATAAATAAAGGTCTGGGATCTTCCCCAGAAAACACATTCACAACATGTTATCAGCACGCTCTTCCTATGAGAGAGAGGCCCCGGATGTTGCGAAAGCTTGGAAGGTGGAGGATTGCCAGCGCATGGACGAAAAATCAAAGCCACCACGTCTGTTTTTCTTCGATCTAGAGGTATACCGAAAACTGTGCAATTTTTTATTCATGATGATATTTGCCTAGATCGAAATAGATCGAAAAACAAAAAAAACAAAAAAATTACGAGGAAGGGTGGTGGCCACCGGCCGCCAGCCCACCCCCAAGGGGTGGCGGCCACCGACCGGTGACCATAGGGCAGCGGCCAAGCGGCTGCTAACCCTAACGGTCATAGCAAACAAATAATTTATTACTTGGACAATCGGTCAGCGGCATGCACGCCACCGACAACCCCCCATAAACCCCCACCTTTTCCTCCA
Source organism: Scilla litardierei (assembly GCA_030789695.1). NCBI lineage: Eukaryota > Viridiplantae > Streptophyta > Magnoliopsida > Asparagales > Asparagaceae > Scilla > Scilla litardierei. The sequence continues at coordinate 763,528,922 of CM061142.1, forward strand.
TGGTCACCCCACGCAGCGAACGCACACCACCACCAACGACGGTGGCAAAACCTAATATGGTTTCCACCAAAAAAATGAAAAATACTGGTGGCCCCAAGTGTTTGGTTTTGATGGACCCTCAGGGCATTTAATCTATGCTCTTCCTACGTCGGATAGACGATAGAAGCAGAAAAAGGCAGTAGAATAAAAATCATTAAAGTATTTAATGACAGCCCTTAGGATTTCATTAACCTTAGCCAGGAAAATCTACTATCTTGGGTTGGGTCCGACCATCCCTAAAGACAGATCTAAACTACTGCAACATATAAGAAAGCATAAAATGAAAGACATACCCATTACTTCGCTACCGCATGAAGCGTCGTTTTTAGTAACTTGTCTTTATCTCTGAAGCGAGCCAACTCTGTGCCTCCCAGATTAGACCAGCTGAAGCGAGCCAACACCGCGCCACGAGCTAATCACTTACCGCAAAAAGTTTCACTTGGGGAAGACCCGCGTCAAAGACTTTGGATCCGATCCAAACCTCCTCGACATCTTGCTAGGACTCGAACGGAGGAACATAAGAATTTTAGGATGAGGAAATAATTATTAAGTTTTATTTCGAGCATGCTCAAAACTTTTTGGAGCTACTCGGGAGGCTTAGCCCCTATTTATATATAGAGACGACCCCCCTTTCTCGTCTTACGAGCGATGTTGGACTAATCATATTAGAGAAACAATTAACTTCAAGTTTGTATTTCGCAAAGACCAAATGACTTGCCCGAAAATATGCTACTCGCAAGTGTACGAGATCGGCAAGAAATAATCCCGATGAGTATGGGGTCGATTCCACAGGGACAGAACTACTCTGCAAATTCACACATTGAATCAAAGTATTCAGAGAAATGATGAGGGTTCTAACGACCCTAAGGGGGTGAATGGTTGACTGAAAAGGTGAATTATCTAAATACGCTAGAATTAGGGTAATGTCATAAGATTTGGATGCAAGGGAGAGAAAGGGTGTGGGTGTTTAGGATATCAATAGGATTACTCGATTGCCTTGCTAAATGTTAGTTCCAAGGTAACTCAATCACGCATCCATGTCAAGGTATGTGGATCGGAAAATGAATAAATTAAGTACACATTGTGGGTGATGAGTGTTTATTGTATATAGTTTTTCCCAATTTTTCATGCACGTTCCACATTGTTTTCTTCGCCATTCCTTCCTGTTTTCATCGTTTTTATTTTCTCTTTTGCTTTTATGGTCCTTCTTATGCTGTGCAGGAAATATGTGCTGATTATGATTAGGGACCATACGACAAGAATTTAGCGCAAAGAGGCGAAAGAAGCGAAGCCGGGTGATCAAAGTGTTCAAGGGAGAGAAGTTGGTGAAGAGCTGAAACCCACATGGTCGTGTTATTATGATACAAATGGCCGCATCCAAGAGCCCCAGAACCCAGTTCCACGTGACCGCGTCAAGTTTACCCAAACGGTCGCGTCGTTGAGGAGAAAGGTTGAAGACATGCATTCGACACGGCCCGCACAACATAAGATGATGCGACCGTGTTACTAAAGACCAAACATCTACTTGACTCAGATATTTTGAAGCCCACACAGCCGCCAAAGTCCCCATTCGATGCGGCCATGTCCCCAGCGACGCGACCACGTTGCCAAAGCTTCTGTGCCTCAACTTTATGCAAGGAAATGACGCGACCGCGCCGAGTGGGGTTTTACTACCAGCTGGGCACGATCTAGGATCAGTTGGGGGCTGTTTTGGTCATTTTGGCAGATGTAAAAAAGCCCTTCCTCCTCCTCCTGCGAACCTATCTCCTCTTATCTGCTGTTTTAGCTATGTTTAAGGTTTTTGGAAGGTTTTGTAGGAGATTGTAAACTCTTTTATTGTGCATTATTAGTTGTTTTTAATTAGTTTCTCTTGTAATAGATTAGTTTTATCTAATAGAAATCTTCCCCTTTGCTATTGCTGTTGTGTCTTGCCATCTATTGCTTATTGAATCATCATCCATGGCTTTCATTGCTTACCCAATGCTTGAAATCTCTTCTAGCTCAATGCGTAGTGAGTAGTTTTCATCTAGGGTAATGGGTTGAACCCCATTGGATTAGGGCTATGGGTTGGATGACTTGATTAACTTAATTGCTAGGCTAATTGAGATTATGGATACTTTAAGATGATTATTATCGTCGTAGATTCAACCCCCTCCCTTCGGGGCGCTCAAGTTGGCCATCGACGAGGGTCGGAACCAATCCGGGGATCCGATCTCTACGATGATCCATGCTATCGGTGTGGCCAATGAGAGTCAGGCGCCAATTAGAGCCCTCCTAATGTAGTTCTAATCCCCGAATGCCACTGTGGTCGGGAGGAAGATTGGGGATGTTCGTCGAGCGTAATGCGCTCGACATACACCGATGCATCGACGAGAGTTGATATCGGTGTAGGTTGGGTAGGCCTATCATTGCATTGCAAGATGGGGGGTAAGATATGACGTAAAGGACTACCCTATCATGCACCACGAGAGTGGGGGGTAGGGAAATGCCCATAGGTCACACGACCTCTCCCGAGTCCTAATAAGTCCAACAACCTGTTAATTATTAATCTAACCCTAACCTTAGCCCAATGGTGGGGATTACCCACGCCGTAGAGACTTTATCTCTTGATTCACCCTCTTTTCTATTTCATCAATCAATCACCGATACGATTGCATAGCTTTCAAACAAAGAATTATAAACATATACTCATTGACCGCCTTCCTGTGTTCGACCTGTAGCTACAAACGACCCGTGCGCTGTGGTAAATTTATATTAGCTTCACGTGAGCGAACAAGGTTTTTGGCACCGTTGCAGGGGAAACACATTTTGATATTGGTTTTAGACTTTGTCGAGAGACTACGTGTTTTATGTTTATTTTTGTTCATGCCTCTCTTTCTGTCGTTGATTCTGGGTGCTTTTGACGTTTTTCCTTGGTGTGACTCTTTTGCATGCGCATGAGATCTCAAGGCATCGCGGATTTGCGTCTGCTAGACCTGGAGATTGAAGCCACCGTAAGAAAACTTAACGCTGCCAGGAGAAGGAGTCTAGCCCTTGAATAAATGGCGGAGATACACAACCATGAGAGTGGTCCTGAACCACTGCCTCTGTTGGATATGGATGACATGAATACACCCATGAGGAGATGTATGAGGGTATACGGACCTCAGATGTCACGTGCATGAAAGCGTGCACGAAGGGAACCTTTTCTCGTGTGAAAAGGACCACTCGATAAGTGGAAAAAGCCACTCGATAAGTGGAAAAAGTCACTTTATAAGTGCATAAAGGCACTTGATAAGTGAATGAAGAAGAGGATAAATGAATGTGCTTCTATAGGCTAATAAGCTTATAATTGGTTATTTCCTACAATAACCACCCCTAAAGCCTATAAATAGGACCCAAGGGTAAGGCATTCATTCCACACTTTCCATGCCATAAGTTTGCATAAGGCATCCTTATGTTCTTCTTCTCCCTCCAAATCCTCTTCTAATTAGAGATTTAGGCGGTGAAACTCTGCTTCGATCCTCCGTGACGAAGTATCGACCGTTGTGGCGAATCCGAGGGCAAAGTTCAGAGACTACCATGCCGCATACGCAAACGTAAGTCTCTAATTTATTTCGATCCTAACAACCCTATTTTGACAGGATCCTACATTGGTATCAGAACCATACGGATTCGATCCGGTCAGACCGTCGCCCCGTCGAAACTATGAACGAGTCGTTATCTTTTTCACGAATGGGTATCCTACCATTATGGATATGGTAGGAACACTTCGTGACGGAGAGAACGCAACGGTTGTTCTTTTCACGTTAGGGTCTCCTACCATTATGGATATGGTAGGAACTCTCCGTGACGGGAAGAACCGACCGTTCATATCATCAAACTCGCTATCTTCATGGATGTTGAGTCTCCATTCATAGGAAATGGGCACTCTCTTCATGTGGAGCGCGTAGTTTACGAACTTTTTGAAGTAAGTTATTTTTTTGGCACACGGCCATTGGAGGATAACTAATTTCTCGACGAACGGGTGCTTCACCGGAGAAGAAGATGGTGGTTATTCCCATCGGGGAAGATGGATTTTGGTGCATGAAAATCTATAGCCATATGGGCAATGGAGGCAATGTATCCCCCCTCCCCATGCGGAGGGGGTTGGCTACGGCCAATAAACGACGAAAACCACCACGACCACCCCGTCGAGGGGGAGGAGTGCATGCGGCCACCCCATGCAAAGGGGGAAACCGGCCATGGCCAAAGGGCCATGGTCGGCCTAAGCCAATAGGCCATGGCCGGGCCATGGCCGGCCGGCCGCGGCCGCGGCCAGGCCAGGGCCGGCCATGGCCGGCCACGGCCAGGGCCAAGGAGCCCTGGCCGTGGCCATGGCCAGGCCTGGGCCAGGGGGTCCTGGCCGTGGCCATGGCCAGGCCTGGCCGAGGCCAGGCCAGGGCCAGGGGGTCCTGGCCGGCCTCGGCCAAGGCCAGGGGCCGGCCTGGCCGGCCTGCCGGCCTGGCCGGCCTGCCGGCCCTGGCAGTGGCCAGGGCCGGCGCCCTAGCCTCAGGCCAGGGCCTGGCCGGCCCTGGCAGAGGCCAGGGCTAGCCCCTGGTCGGCCTCTGGCCGGCATCGGCCAGGGCAGAGGCCCTGGCCGAGGGGCCATGGCCCCTGGCCGGCCAGGGCAGAGGCCCTGGCCAAGGGGGTGCCAGATAATTGATTGGTCGGTATTGGTCGACCAATTCGGGATTATTGGTCGACCAATTTAGCCACAGGCCTTGACAATGGTTTTTTCCCCGGCAACATGCAAGGCTAGCCCATACGGGGCCGACGGCAGTCGTTTGCGGTGAAATTCTCCAATAAGGGGGAAGCGCCTGGATCCATACGGGAACCGGCGACGATAGCTTGCAGAAAAAATCCCCAAAGGGGGGATCCGACCTTGGCACGACTACGTCTCATCCCGGCACATGGCCATGAAGTGCCGAATATTTCACTAGTATCACAAGGGTACTAGGTTGAAATATACATTTTTTGAAAAAAATACATTTTCATACGTTTTGAAAAATGCGTTTTCAAAAACGCTTTTCCGCTGCAAAGTACTATACGAGTACTTCTATTTAATAAAGTGATGGGGAAATATTGAAAGTTACTCTAGATGGTGATTGGAAACGTAGTGACCTTTTCGATTCTAGAGTAACATATTCAATATTTTTCGAAAGTAAATTATCAAATTATAAATGTCATTCCAAGTGGGAGTTGAAATTAGAACTATCCAAATGGGATATTCTATTATCATTTCAAGTGGGAATTATATTTTAAGAATTTTCAATGCAATGTTTTTGATCAAACCTTCGGTTTTATGTCTTTTTGCAGCATTTTAAAAGTAAAATGTCTTCCGCTTCAAAGAATATCGTCGCTGAGTTAAACAGAGGTGAAAAACTCAACGGCGATAATTACAAACTTTGGTCCATCAAGATACAATACGTTTTAGAGGAGCAAGAAGTGCTCGAAACTCTAAAGAACGTAATGATTGAACCCGAGTTGGGCACTACGGCCCAACACAGACGAGACAAGGAAGCTTTTGATGCTTGGTCTTGGAAGAACAAGATAGCACGCATTACATTATTAAGCAGTATGGCTGATGACATAATGCGCATCTTCCGAGAACATGACTTAGCCATGGACATATGGTCCAAGCTTGAGGAGAAGTTTGGTGGCACATCGGTGTCCAAACTTCGCGCCTTAACTATAAGATTTGATTCATACAAGAAACATCCAGATCATTCCATGGGGAAACATCTGCGACATATGGCAAATCAAATCTCTGAGTTAAAGGATGCGGGTCATGTGCTCACAGATGAGCAACAAATCCAAGCAGTCATACGTTCCCTACCAAATGGGTGGGACCAAATGAAGATGCATCTCACTCACAATGAGAGCATCAAGACCTTCAGCGATGTTTCCAAGCACCTCGAATAAGAGGAAGAGCGGCTTGCGGCTGCCAAGCCAAGTGCAGAAGTGCACATGGTTGCTAGTTCCTCACACGGGGGAAAGAAACGGAAAGATCGTTCGAAGTTCACTAATGAACGTAATAAGCAACCGGAGTCTACCAAGAAACCCAAACATAAGGGCGGGCACAAGAAATGGCACAAGAAGAAAGACTTGAAGAGGATCAAGTGCTTCAAGTGCAACAAGCTCGGTCACTATGCTCGTTCGTGTACGAGTGGAGGCGACGAGGTAACTTGTAAATATACTAGTTACATATGTGTTTCTAGTTCAATATTTCTTGTGGAATCTAATCCATTTTGGATAATTGATTCAGGTGCCACCGACCACATAGCAAGGGACAGACGGTCCTTCGTGGAGTATCACCGGATACCCCAAGGAACGAAGTGGATCTATGTAGGAAACAACACACTTGTTGAAGTGAAAGGCGTTGGGACTTGCAAGCTAGTCTTGGACAACGGCCGCACTCTCCTACTTCATGATGTCCTCTTTGCTCCAGATATTCGAAGGAATATAATTTCTGTGGTCGTGTTAATGGGTCTTGGCTATAACTGGTTTTTTCATGATTGTAATGTGGACTTAAGTTGTAATAATACTCTTATTGGTACTGGGTTTGTATTTAAAGGATTTATTGTAATGAGTACAATGTATGATTCCTCGTGTAATGAAAATTTCCTTATTGCAAATTCTAAGACTTATGAGTCTGATATGATTTGTTGGCACGCAAGGCTTGGTCATATTGGACCAACGCGTATGGATAGACTTGCCAAACATGGCCTTCTATCCAATGTTTCAAAGGTTGAAATGTCGACCTGCGAACATTGCCTAGTGGGGAAATCTTGTCGCAAGCCGTTTGGAACCGGCACAAGGGCCGAGGTTCCATTACAGCTAATCCATTCGGACATATGTGGTCCGATGAATGTCAAGACAAGACGCGGGAAGTCATATTTCATCACTTTTATTGATGATTTCACCCGATTTGGACATATCTATTTGATATCCCACAAAAGTGAAGCATTGGCTTGCTTTAAAAACTATATGAGTTTAGTGGAGAATCAATTAGTTCGCAAGATTAAGGTCTTGCGAACCGATAGGGGCGGTGAATATCAATCAACAAGTTTTAAGGAACTTTGTGATGAAAAAGGCATAGTACATCAGGTAACTATGCCTTATACTCCTCAACAAAACGGTGTTGCAGAAAGGAGAAATAGGACTTTAATGGAAATGGTCCGTTCAATGATGGCGCAAGCTAACTTGCCAATCACCTTTTGGGGTGATGCATTATTGACGGCCGCTTTCATTTTAAACCGCATACCCTCGAAATCAGTTAGCTCCACTCCTTATGAGTTGTGGAACCAAAGGTCTCCTGACTTAAACATTTTGAAACCTTGGGGTTGTGCATCCTACGCACATATTTCCTCCCATAAGTATGGCAAACTTGGGCCAACGGGAAGGAAATGTATCTTTATACGATACGCAGAAAACTCCAAAGGTTATGTTTTTGTTAGTCAGGAAGCCAATGGTGGGCTAATTGAGTTTGAGTCGAGGGATGTCACTTTCTTGGAAAACGAGTTTCCAAGACAAGGCGAGATAAGTCAGGACTTATCTCTATTTGAGATTTATGATCAAGAAGGATTACCTCATTCGAGTGGGAGAATTTTTGGTGAAAACGAAAATACGTTTCAACCTTCACCAATGGATTATACGAATGACGATTATCCTATTCCATACGGGAATAATGATCCAAGTGGGAGCAATTCTAACGACATTCCAAGTGGGAGTGATATTAGAATTGATCTAAATTCGAGTCAACAAGGACTTGAAGAATCTCAAATACGACGTAGTAGTCGTACAAGGTTGGCTCCTCTAAGATTTGAGGATGAATTTCCGCAAACCTTTATGACTTTACTACAACAAGATGACGAGCCTGCTACTTTCAAACAGGCCGTATCTTGCCCTGCTAAAGACAAATGGATGGAAGCGATGCAAGAGGAGTTAGAATCCATGAAAGTTAACCAAGTCTGGGACTTAGTTGACTTACCCAGAGGACGTAGAGCTATTGGGAACAAATGGGTTCTCAAAATCAAGCATAAGGCTGATGGCTCTATTGACAGATATAAAGCTCGCCTCGTCGCGAAAGGTTTTACGCAACAGGAAGGGATAGACTACGAAGAGACCTTCTCACCTGTTGTTCGTTTTACCTCGATTCGCCTGATTCTGGCAATGGTAGCTTGCTTAGACCTCGAATTACATCAAATGGATGTAAAGACTGCCTTTCTCAATGGAGAATTGGACGGGGAGATCTATATGGAACAACCAACAGGGTTTGTAAAAGAAGAAAACGAACATAAGGTTTGTAAACTTCTTAAATCCATATATGGTCTTAAACAATCCTCGAGGCAATGGTATATACGATTTCAAGAGGTTGTCTTATCAAATGGTTTTACCATGCTTGATGAAGATAACTGCGTATATATCAAGAGGATTAAAAGCAAGTATGTTATCATGTCTCTATATGTAGATGACATTTTAATAGCCGGAAATGACAAGGGCTTTGTGATGGATATCAAGGCTTGGCTTTCATCAGTTTTTGAGATGAAAGACATGAGAGAAGTCGCATATATCCTTGGAATTAAGATTTCAAGGAATCGTTCGAAGAAACTTCTTTCTCTTTCACAAGAGACTTATATAAAGAAGGTTCTAGAACGGTTTAATATGTAGGACTGCAAGTCCATTGATACTCCTATAAGCAGATGCGATAATTTATATCTGAAATCATGTCCAAAGAACCAAAAGGAAAAGGAAATTATGGAAAAAGTTCCATATTCCAGTGCAGTTGATAGTCTTATGTATGCTATGATGCATACAAGACCGGACATCTGTTTTGCCGTTGGAATGGTAAGCGTTACCAATCCAACCCAGGGCAAGAACACTGGAAATCGGTTAAAAGGATAATGCAGTATCTTAAAGGAACTGCAGACTTGCAAAAGACTATGATAAGACCAAGAAGGTAGACATAAGGTACATATCTACGCATGAGATGATAACGGATCCGCTTAAGAAGGCGATCCCCAGAGATGTGTTTTACAAACACTTATCATCTCAAGGATTGCGTAAGAGCTGAGTTGTACCAATGTAAATTCCCATGTCTGAAAAGAATAAGTTCTTTTCAACATTGCATATGAATTTCTTAAGAAATGTTTGTGTACATTTTTGAAATCTCAGCTATACTTTCTAGTATGTCGGACAGATTGAGGTTGGCTCTCTCACATGAGCAACCGCCTTATTCTATCAGACGGATAGAATAGAGATGAAACCTGTTTAAAGTCAAAATCATCAGACGGATGATTTAGAGTCATGACTTAAACAAAATGGTCGCATGAAAGATCTACATCATATGGATGCTTACAGAAGATCTAAGAGGATTTTGAATTCCTATCTCTCTAAATGCGGGATGTGAGTCCAAAGGATTATTTGAGTAGAAAAAGGGACTCAAAGTCAGACATTGTGGTGTCTGATCATCATCCTTACAACATCATTGAGACATACACTCCTTGGGAAAGGAGCGATGTTGTAATACGTATTCATACTACGTATGTATTTTTGACCATTGGGTTAGAATAGTAAATAAGTTTACTATTATGTGAGACCCAAAGACCACATGGGTCTTAATTCGTTACCCTTATGGACTCTAATTGGTTCCTTAAGATTTGACTGGGTGATTGCTATCTTAGCATGTTGCTTATGGACTATGGTTAATTTGGTCCGGCGGGGCATGTTAGAAAAGCGAGTCAAGTCAAGATCAAAAGGATCGCAAGAAGAGGAAGATTAATTTCATATTCACATTTGGACTTTAGAGATTCAAAGCTGGCCAGCCAATTGTAATCCAGATGGGATTCAATTGTTGAATGTAAAGTATAAGAAATGTGAAGAAATAATCTAGGGTAAAGCATGCGTTGATCTACTCAACTTTGCACCTCGAGGGGTGTTGTGTATCTCTAACAAGTGCACAACAGCGGACTCTATGCGCATGACGGTCACACGACCTATTTCTCGGTATGATAAACAGAAGAGTTAAAGGAAAGATATTTCCTTACAATCCCCTCAAGTGTGAGTGGGAGATGTTGGATATAGACGACATGAATACACCCATGAGGAGATGTATGAGGGTATACGGACCTCAGATGTCGCGTGCAGAAAAGCGTGCACGAAGGGAACCTTTTCTCGTGTGAAAAGGACCACTCGATAAGTGGAAAAAACCACTCGATAAGTGGAAAAAGTCACTTTATAAGTGCATAAAGGCACTTGATAAGTGAATGAAGAAGAGGATAAATGAATGTGCTTCTATAGGCTAATAAGCTTATAATTGGTTATTTCCTTCAATAACCACCCCTAAAGCCTATAAATAGGACCAAAGGGTAAGGCATTCATTCCACACTTTCCATGTCATAAGTTTGCATAAGGCATCCTTATGTTCTTCTTCTCCCTCCCATTAAAATCCTCTTCTAATTATAGATTTAGGCGGTGAAACTCTGCTTCGATCCTCCGTGACGAAGTATCGACCGTTGTGGCGAATCAGAGACTACCGTGCCGCATACGCAAACGTAAGTCTCTACTTTATTTGATCCTAACAACGTTGATTTGACAGGATCCTACAGCCTCTACCACCCCCTAGATCGCTCTTGGACTACTCCATGCTCATCAATGGGTCGACATCTAGCATCCAGAGGCCACCAGTGGAGCCCAACAACTTTGAGCTCAAGCCATCCTTGGTGGATTTCATACAAAGGGAAAAATTCTCAGGATCCCCCATAGAGAACCTGAACGACAATATTAACAATTTCCTAAAGAAGATGGACACACTGAAGATGAATGGTGTCACCAACGACACCATTAGGCTAATATTATTTCCCTTTTCTCTTAGGAATAAGGCAAAAGATTGGCTCAGAAGCCATAGTCCCAACACATTCACCATATGGGACAATCTATCTCTCGCATTTCTAACCAAATATTTTCCTCCAGGACTGCAAAATGATTAACGAACTTCAAGCAACATGACCGAGAGTCCTTGTATGAGGCTTGGGAAAGGTTTAATGACCTTCAACAAATTTGCCCGCACCACGATGTACCCGATTGGTTGCTTATCCAAGCCTTCTACAATGGGTTGACACCGCCAGTGAGGATGTCAATTGATGCGGTCGCTAATGGCGCCATCATGAGCAAGACACCGATCGAGGCAAAGAAATTGTTGGAAGATATGGCAGCCAACAATGATTCCTGGAGTAATGAGAGGAGCACCCCTACGAGGGGAGGCAAGTATGATGTTGACGATGTATCACTACTCTTTGCTAAATTTGATGCCTTTGCTAAACAACTCTCTCTTATTGGGCTCGGTGCTGCTAATCCGCCTACGACAGTAATTTGTGAGTCTTGTGGTGTTCAGGGGCACCAGGAGATTGAATGTCCTACATCCATGGTAGCGCCTCCGGGCATGAGTATCGAGCAAGCCATTGCCCTATATGGAAGAATCCCAAGGGCACCAAACAACTCTTACTTTGGTACATACAATCAGGGGTGGAAGAATCACCCGAACTTTTCCTACCGGACTCCGGGTCTGCAAGCTCTGCCACCGTATCCTTAGTAGCGCCAAGAATTTCAGCCTCCATCTCCTCATGGACAATTTCAGAACTTCAACCAGAGGCCTCCCATGAATGCACCCCCCGTCCAAAAATCTACCCTTGAGATGTTGATCGAGATTCACATTCAGACTCAAGAAAAGAGAAATGAATACTTCCAAAACTCGATCCAACAACTCATGACGACGACGCAACAACTTGCGTCTACCACCCAATAACTTGCGTCGGGGCAGAAGTCCATGGAGACTGCTTTGGTGCAGATGGTGCAACAGATATCCCAGCTATCCAAGGCACAAAGAAAGTTGCCATGACAAACAGAGGAGAACCCCTGCAGGAACGGGAATGCGATCACATTAAGGGGCGGGAAGAAATTTGAAGGCCCCGCCATGCCCCTCATGGAGAAGGAAGTTGTAGTAGAAGAAGAAGCTCGCGTTGAGCTTGAATTTGGGAATGAGAATGGAGCTGGGCGTGATGAAGATCCTCCACAATCTAGACCCTCCAAGGAGAAGCAAGTAGAGAAGGAGCAAGGAAAGCCTGCTGAAGAGCCTCCCAGAACCTAGGTGCCAAGAATTCCTTACCCGTCGAGAATGGCGATGGCCAAGTTGGACGAGAAGTATGGAAAGTTCTTCGAGCTCCTGAAACAGCTAAACATTTCCATCCCCTTCCTCGGCATGATTTTGGAAATACCCACCTATGCCAAGTTCTTGAAGGAAATAATCACCAACGGCGGAATGCGGGAGAAAGTGGTGCGCTTTGCGGAATGCAACGCCATTATTTAAAAGAAGGCGGTAGAAAACCTCGATGATCCAGAGAGCTTCTCCATACCATGCGCTATTGGAAACTTAGAGATTAAGAGCACAATAAGTGACTTGGGGGCGAGCATCAGCTTGATGCCCATCGGGATATGCAAGAAGCTAACTCTGGGAGAGCTCCAACCGACAAACATGTCGCTCCAATTAGCGGACCATTCAGTGAAGTACCCCTGGGTGTGGTAGAGGACGTGCCGGTGAAGATAAGGAAAATTTTGGTCACATGTGACTTCGTCATAATGGACATGTCGAAAGACACGCGCATCCCGATCATCCTCGGTCAACCTTTCCTAGCCACGGCAGGTGTGCTAATAGACATGAAGGGAGGGAAGCTTTCCCTAAATGTTGGACGAGATAAGGTCGAGTTTGACCTTAAGAAGTCAATGAGAAATTTCACGGGGAATGATCGTATAGACCTAGTGGATCTCCTCGAGAAAGCAATCGAGGGAAGCGACTTGAAAGAGCTATTTCAGAGTGACAATGTGGAGCCCCCCTATCGGGAGAGAGGCCAAACTGAAAAAGTGACGATGAGGAAGGAGTATGAGGAAGCCTACAAGGGAAAGCTTCAAGAGAAGCTGCAACGAACACACCTGCTAGACCCAAGGGAGATGGGGAATCAAAGAGAGAACCATTCTGAGCTGAATGTGCAGAACAACCATGGAGACGAGCACACCCGAGACTCCTCCACCCTCAAACTGCCATGACGACATGAACTTAGGGAGTCGAGATCAAGACTTAAAACGAGTGCTTCTTGGGAGGTAACCCAAGCATTTTTAATTTAGTTTTTCACATTTAGATTATGATCTTTGTTTTAGTCTAGGTTAACCTCTATTTTCATTCTGGAGTAAGCCCCAAAACCTAAAGAAATTTAATAAGTGTTTGAATGTAGGAGGAAGAAGAATAGCTTGGGGGAGGAGTTCTCAAACGGCCGCGTGGTCCCAACCCACGCGGTTGCATGGAGGATAAAAGAAAAAGAAAGAAATATGGCTGGGAAACAAATGACGCGCCCGTGTGGAATACACACAAATGGCCACGTTGAGAGAGGGGTAATCATTAGTTCAATCTTTCAATTTCACACAGCCGCATCGCCATCGATGTGTCCACGTATCTTTCTATAAATTCAAGCCCAAAATCTACTTCCTGTAGAGCTTATGTGACCGCATTGTTTCAATCGATGTGGCCGCGTTAAACCCCATCTTTAATCCATTTTCACGGCCGTGTCGTTTCACACGACGTGACCGCATTGATCTCCATTTTTGGACCAATTGACACGACCATTTTAATCTAATTGACCTAGCCTGTGAATATCTCCGTTTCCAAGGCCAAAAATCCAACTTTCACAGAGCTTTTGCGGTCGCATCGTTTCAACGACGCGATCGCGTCGATCCTTTTTTCTGGCCCCATCGACGCAGCCACTTTGTTTCTTTTTACATGACCCGCATCACCTGCCTATTTTTCACGCCCTGCTTCCTAAGTATGGAAGGCGAGACGTGAAGAGATCTGCTCAGACTTGGAGCTGTGAAGCTACAGTCAGATAAGCGTCCGGTAATCTAATCCATTATCAGGTTCTTTGCATTACGACAAAACAACAACAATAATAATGACGGTTAGACAATGAAATTATCAAACAGTCAACATCCACAACTTTTATTCCAAACATTACAGAGAGTCATAAAAAAAGTACAGAGTCCAAAAAGAAGGCCTAAGCATGGCCGAAACTACAACAAGAAGTGGTGCAATGCACCGAACAACCTAACAGTAGCTACTAGTAAAGTGATGACATCTAAAAGAAAGTCACCAGCTGAGACTAAGGGTAGAACTGGAATCCTTGAACTGGACGTCAGCAAACTGTCAACCGCAACAACTACTCAGGGTCAAGCTTGACATGTGACACCCAAAGAGAAAAGGGCACATGTCAGCAAAAATCTCCAAAGAGGGAAAAGGAGACGTTTGTGCAAGGAAACATAAAGCACAGCAGGTATAAGATAAATGCAGGTTAACAGTTCTAAAATAATGACGACATGACATGATATTTCATTGAATGCAGCAGTTTAAACATGAATATGATACTTGCAATGCACGACAAGTCATAGTGAGAGCTACTAAACAATATTCACTGTTTCACGATTAACTTGTTTTCACAATGTACACAGGATTTACGCCTTTTGGCTGACGTGGCTGTACGTGCACACTTCTACGCTCAAGTGATCGCTTAACCCTATCCCTCCCACGTGTATCGAGCTTTGGTTTATCACCAACAACACTGTGCTCGCTTCTGGATCACGAGCCAGGAAGTGTTTTTGGCATAGGGTTATGCCCGCAAGGCAGGTGCCTAGCCTCAATCAATATGTAGGAGTCAAAATCCTACTCGCCACAGCTTACATTTAACAGTAGTGTGTGCTACACATTCATGATAAAGATGCATGAAATGACATGGCAATGAGCAGTTAAAAGTGCGTACCGGTAATTTAAATTAAACGTTACATAGCAGCATGAATGAAAGCATGTAAAAATTATCGGATCTAGCCTCGTTGTCAAGCTAGATCTAGTAAGGTGTCGGGTCTAGTTTCGTTGTCAAACTAGATCAATATGGTCGTCTAGTAAGGTGTCGGGTCTAGGACAGCCGTATGGCGTTCTACGGCATCAGGAAGATGCAAACAGCAGGCAGTATGATCTCAGCCTACGATCGGGTTGTGCTCGGTGTAACGGCCTGTTTCTATCGTACCTTCTTCGAGCACGTGCTTTTTGATCGTACACGTGTTTATTTTAGACTTTATTTGTCTTTGAACGTTTTTGTGTGATATGTCGTCGTGATCGTCTCTGAAAGTATTAGATTGTGGAACAACTTTGTAACGACATATCTCGAGTCGTTCTTCAGCGATACTATCTTAATTGACGTGACGTCGCGACTTTCTGTTTTGACGCGAGACGTTTCTATTTTTAGTTTCGTCTCTCGACGTCGAAATTTAGATCCGTCTTCTCCTCTCTCTTTCCTTAGTCATCCCGAACACCCTAAAATTATTTTACAATTTTTGGACTTAATTTGACCTATTTTCCATTTTTTTGAAAGTTTTAAATAATTTTAAAACCTATTTTTATAAGAGTTTTAATTACAATAAAATTCATATATTATAATAACGTATTAAAGAATTTTTAGGCAAAATTTTAGAATTTTTGGCCGCACCCATCTTGCGTGAGGGAGAGGAGAGTAATTTTAAATTATATTAATTATTTTTAATTATTTAATTACGATTTCTTAAACCCAAACCCTAACCCTAGCTCTAAACTATTTATATTAGCCCTAGGCTAGGTTATTTTCGCATTACACAAACACTAGCCGTCACAAAACCCTAAATCTTGCTTGCGACGATTCGTCGCAACTCCGTTCAGCCGCCGCTAGTGCCCGACCGGAGCCAACCCCCGCATTCCCCCATGCCCGACCGGTGCTCCGCTCCGCATCGCCCGCTCGCAGCGCTCCGCTGCAAGCCCCCCCGCTGTTGCCCCGCTCCGACCGAGGCCGTCTCTCGGTCTGACCGAGAGAACAGCCGCTGCGGCCGCACGCTGCACCGCTCCGCATCGCCAAGCGCCCGACC
This sequence comes from Scilla litardierei, assembly GCA_030789695.1. Lineage (NCBI taxonomy): Eukaryota > Viridiplantae > Streptophyta > Magnoliopsida > Asparagales > Asparagaceae > Scilla > Scilla litardierei. Next base: position 763,544,969 of record CM061142.1, read on the forward strand.
GACCCGCCTTGTAGGTCTGACTGAGAGGCCGCCCCGCTTTTCCCCAAGCGTCGCTTCGCCCGCTCCCGTAGCGCCCGACCGACGGGGTCCATCGGTCTGACCGAGGATTCCCCTCGCACCGACGCTGTGCCCGACCTCGCCGCGTTGCAACTCGCACGACCGAGAGCTCCTCTCGGTCTGATCGAGAGGAACCCCCGCATCAGCAGTGAACGACCGACGGCCATTCGTCGCAAGTTGGTTTCTCCCACACCAACTCCTGTGGTGGGCCCCCCAAGTTCTCCAGAGGTGTTGTGGGTCCCCCTTGGACCCCTAGCACTGCTGTGGGCCCCACTTGGACGTGCTACTTCGCGGATTCGCCGTCTACGACGTTACGACACGTTGTAGGCCTTCTTCGTAAGTTCAAACTATTGGGGAATCGTACGAGGACCAGATCTGAAGCTGAGGAGTTCTCCGATCAGACCCGACATCCAATCTACATCAAACACCGGTTCAGGTTGGTTCCCCGAAACTCGTAGAAACCCCCACAATAGCTGACTGAACCCTAAACTAAAAACCGTCAACTTGAACTAAATTTATTTTCCAGCACCTGTAAAACGTTGTACGAACATAGAAAATCGACGAACGGACTTTGTTGACTGTGCACATAGGATAGATCGTCGATTAGGCTGAAACATCAAAAAGTGACTATTGACGAATAGGATAGTCCCGAAAACCTAGAAACGAAACCTAATAGGATTTGATGAATTTGAGACCTGACATTGTCGCCGTGGCGATATTTCAGACGGACTTCCGCGGACGAGACGCTTGGACGAGACGCTTCGAGAGGACGACCCACTCGCCATCGCAGGAAAGTGTACCCACTTGCGTTTTTGACTGTGCTTTGGTCTTAGATTGCTAGAACTGTTAAACTGTGAGTGTTTAGATTCCGGACGTGAAATGATAGCGTCTGGGTCACCCTGACGACTCAGACTTGACGACGAAGTCTGAGCCTGACAACAACAACTTTTGATGCTGTAGGGCTATCATGTGTGTGCGTGTGTGTGGACACCCTAGAATAACACTTCCTGTCTTGTCACGTCCCGTCCCGTCTTGCACAGCCCGCTGGGCAATAGGGCACTCTTCGAGTGATCCCTTGTACAGATTCACAGCCTGCGGGCAATAGGGCACTCTCCAAGCTAGAGAGAGTGATCCCTTGTACGGATACCCAGCCTGCGGGCAATAGGGCACTCTCCAAGCTAGAGAGAGTGTAACGACTGGTTTTCATGTATCTGGATTTATTATATTATAATATATGTTTTGGTGGATTTTCTCCTCATGTGTGGTTTTCGTCTCCGTAACTTTCATTTTCGATCGTTTCGTCGTGTTTTCTCGTTTCTTCCTTAGGATCGTCGATTTCGGAGTAAGTCACTCATGACGGGCTCCATAACGGTCGTATCTTACTATTAGATCAAGCCTAGGAGTCTTAGGAATCGATCCCGGGGCTCCGCGCTCCGTATCGGAACTTTTTGGTGCTAATTAGCCGGTGTAAGAAGGGCCACCGACTGACTAGATGACGATCCAGTCGGTTGGCAAACCTTCTTGAACCGACTAGTTGGCTTTCTAAATTATTCTGGAGTTACTGTTTATCGTTAGTCGGTCTAAGAACGTTGGTTGACCGACTAGGTTGCAAACTAGTCGGTCGGCAATGCTTCTTTAACCGACTAACTCATCAACTATTTTTTGACACTATTTACTGTTTACTCTTAGTCGGTCTAAGAACGTTCATCGACCGACTAGATCTCAAACTAGTCGGTCAGTAGTTGTTCTTGGACCGACTAACTCTTAGTTCAGGTTTTCGACTGGAGTTACTGTTTACACTTAGTCGGTCTGCGTTGTTCAACCGACCGACTAGATCTCAAACTAGTCGGTCAACAGTTGTTCTTTGACCGACTAGGCAGTGCAGGAAACCCTAGTTTTGCCCTAGCCGCCACCAAACTCTATAAATACCCCTCCAAACGTTTTCTTCTCCTCCCTCACGACCTAAAACCCTAATTTCTCCCCCATTGAGCCCACATCTCCCTCAAACCATTAATCCTTCATCCCAAGCTCATCCTCCATCATCCAAACCCTCCCTCAACTCATTCCACCTCTCATCTTCCCCAAATCTCCATCAAATCCCCAAAACCCCCAAAATCCCCCAAAACCCTATTTCTCCAAACTTCTCCAATCATTTCCAGATCTGAACCCTAGGTTCCCCGGAGCGTTTCTTCCGTCGCCGTGGTTGCTCGACGTTATTCTCCCGTTCCCTACACGGTAATACTCGATTCCTTTAGTTTTAACATAACCCACATTGACATTGTGAAACCCAAATAAAATGGATTATTAGATGATTAGGGTTCTAATAAGAAATCAATTTAGAATCATTGCGCTAATGATTGTTTTGCCATAACAGTGGTCCATTCCGTAGTTAGCTTGTGTGACGATCTTCATTGCTCGTCAATCCCAGTATCAGGCAAGTGAAACTTGCATCTCTTGATTTGGGCCATGTCTTAGGCCATTTACCTTGCTTTAGCGTAAAAGAGACTAGACGGTGAAAGGATAGCCGTTTAGACGCCATTGACCTAGCTTGACAACGAAGCTTGGTCCGTCACCCTCATCATGCTTGTATGTCACGTTTACTTTCCCTTAACGGTACGCGAATTAACTGTTCATGTCATCCATGCATCCTTAACTGTTATCGCATTTTAACTGCCATGTTTAATTTAAATTAACGGTACGCGAATATGTTCATGTCATAGCATTTTGCCTGTCACGTTTAAATACGATTAACGGTACGCATATTAACTGCTCATGTCATTGCATGCTTGAATACTCATCGTGAATGCGTAGCTTTGCTACAGACTTGTACTATTTGTTCCGGCTAGGCACCCACCTTGCGTGGGCATAATCCTATGCCAATTTCACTTTCTGGCTCGTGTTCCAGAAGACGAGCTCAACACAGCCTGCGGGCAATAGGGCACTCGTTGAGTGATCCCTTGTACTTGATACTTGAACACAGCCTGCGGGCAATAAGGCACTCGTTGAGTGATCCCTTGTACTTGTACTTGTTACTTGACATTACATGTCACAACAACCACTTGCCACTTGTACTCTACCTTACTTTACTTGTTACCACCTTACCTTACTTGCCATGCACCATACTTTAACTGCTAGGTTGCTAGTTTACCTTTCTTCCGTTTCCTTGCCAAAGTCTTTCGACTTGCTGACATGTGCCCCTTCTCTCTTTTGGGTGACACATGTTAGAGCCCGAGCCCGAGTTACTTGCTGAGGACGTGGTGTTCGCTGACGCTGAGTCAGAAACCGCGTTGATCGAGGACTACGTTGACACTGGGGATCAGTCTTAGTGTCTTCGTTTAGATTTTGTTAGGCTGCTTAGTTATTGGTGCGTGGTGTTGAATATTGGACTCTCCGGATTTGGTTTTGATGATGAGCAAACATAAATAATCCATGAACTAACAATTTGTGAGTGCAGTATTGGAGATCGTCGCCAAATTCACGAGAACATTCAAAGCGACATCTCAACACTTCACAAAACTTGTATTCATGCCTAAAGCTTCGTTGAAGCTCTTGCGCCGTTTTGGAAGTTATGAAGAATCAATCGAAGCTCTCGAAGACCGTTTATTAAGGTTTTATTTATAGTCTTTTTAGCTTCGATATATAGAATGTTAAGCCTTGAGTATATCTTATCATTCTAACTTCATAACGCTCATATCGTAGCTCTAGGATCTTAGTACAAGTTCATTCTAACTTCCTCGAAGCGTCGCGCTTCTATTCAGACTTGTTTGTGCATATTAGTTGGTACAAGAAGAAGTACTGACCGACTAGATGGTGATCTAGTCGGTCAGCAACTCTTCTTGGACCGACTAGTTTGATTCCTTAATTTCTTGGACTTTTCTGTTTACAGTTAGTCGGTCTACGTTGACTCACCGACCGACTAGTTTGTGAACTAGTCGGTCAGTGATGCTTCTTTGACCGACTAGTTGTGACTTACTGTTCATGCTAAATTTCTCCTAAGCTACTGTTTATCGTTAGTCGGTCTAAGAATGTTTGGTGACCGACTAGTTGACAATCTAGTCGGTCAACTTTTGTTCTTGGACCGACTAAGTCAACTTGTGTTCAGACTATTTCATTTTGCCTCTTAGTCGGTCTACGTTCACTGACTGACCGACTAGTTGTGAAACTAATCGGTCAGAAAGTCTTCTTGGACCGACTAGATTTCTAGGTCTGAAATTCTCTTTCTTCTCAGTTCCTCTCTTAGTCGGTCCATGCTGTTTGACTGACCGACTAGTTGATGAACTAGTCGGTCAGTGATTGTTCTTTGACCGACTAATTCTCCCAGATTTCTATCCGTTGGAGAATGACCTAAGTTGTTTTTATGGGACCCTATAAATACGAACCTAGGTCATTTCTATCTAGGTAAGAGCTTCCATTCAGAGATTCATTGAGATCAAAAGAGATAGCTATTCTCACTCAAATCAAAAGCTCTCTTCCTCACAAGAAACCCATTCTCTCTCATTTCTAGATCTAGAATCCATCTAGAGAGAAGCTTGTTCTTGGTGAGCTCTTCAAGCTATTGCTTGATCCAAGTCTCCAAATCATCCCTAGGCACCGATTGCTGGTCATTTCCTTGGTGCTAGGTCTTGGTGACTTCATCTTCCTCAAATCCTTCATTTCACCTATTGGGTAAGAAAAACTCAAGGTATAGGATTTTGTGGTAAGTTTGCTTATTTCAATATAAACTCTTTTATATTGCTTGTTGATTCTCTCGGTTGTGAGAGAAGGTTGTGATCCCGGGTTGTGGGATTCACTATTGCCGTTGTTGTATGATTTGATCTTGTGAAGGTTTTTCACAAGATATTCATAGTGGAAATCTTGAGTTAGGGTTTCTAACTCAAGTATCCGGAGGGGATCCGGGTGGTTGGGACGTAGGATCACCGGGAACAAGTCGGGGAGACTTGGGTGGATCCGAACCCATTAACATCATTTGTTTACATTGTTAATTTTGTTGTTGTCATTCTATTTAAGCTTCCGCAAATTGATTTGGTAGTTGTTTGCAATTTAATTTGGAATTATACTCCTTATTATTTTAAAGTACTATTCACCCCCCCTCTAGTACTTGTGCAGTAGCTTGTAGGGCATTACATTTGGTATCAAAGCAGGATACTTAGCTATGTCTGCCAACGACAACAAGACCGTGCGTCCACCTTCCAACTATGACACCTTCAGGAACCGAGAAGGAGCATCTTCGGTGATGGAAGGTCATTCTTCTACGAGGCCTCCGTTCTTCAACGGTACCAACTACGGGTACTGGAAATGCCGGATGGAAACCTTCCTCCGGAGTGCATCCTTATGGAGGACTACAATGAAGGAATACATTGAGCCCAAAGAAGAAGACTTTGAGAAATGGACTACCGCGGAGGTCGCCGCGGAGGTAAGCAATGCCAAGGCAATGAACGCCTTGCAATGCGCATTGGAGCCCGAGGACTTCAATAAGATATGCACATGTAAGAGTGCATATCAAATTTGGAACTCCCTCCTCATTCTTCATGAAGGGACGAGTAGGGTAAGAGACTCTAAACTCGTAGTCGTAAACAAAGATTACGAAATGTTTCATATGCAACAGGGCGAGAAGATGAAAGAATATTACGCTCGCTTCGTTGACATAATAAACGAGTTAGAGGCCCTCGGCAAGTCCTACACTCAAAAGGAGAAGTGCTCAAAGCTTATTGAAGGACTACCCTCTTCTTGGGAAAAACGTACCTTCGCCATCGAGGAAGGTAATGACATGAACAAATATACCGTAGTTCAACTAATGGGTACTTTGATGTCATACGAGGTACGCAAAGATAGCAAGGTGAAGTTACAAGAAAAGATGAAGTCATATTTGAACCAAGATGCGCCTAAGAAAAAGGTGATTGCATTCAAGGCGGCTTCATCCACCTCTACCGATGATGAGGACTCGGAAGAAGAAATGGACATGGAATCCATTGCACTCATGACAAAGAAGTTCAATCGCTTCTTCCAAAAGGGTAACTTCAAACAAAAATCTAAATTTACTTCTACTAACGCCTCTCCACCTTTGTGCTTTAAATGCAATAAGCCAGGACACATCAAAGCGGATTGTCCTCAAAACAAGCAAAAGGAGAAGTGGAAGGCGCCGAAGTTCGACAAGTCAAAGAAGTACAAAAAGGGGTACAAAAAGGGACTTGTCGGAGCAACATTCACCGACTCCGAGGATTCCTCAAGCGGAGAGTCGGATGATGAGAAAGTGGAGCAAGCGCACATGTGCTTCATGGCAAGAGAGGAGCATGATCAAGGATCTTCCTCTTCCGATGATAGCGACGACGAAGGCAATGAGGTAACTATGGATGATCTTAGGGATGCTAACTCTCATTTATGGTCTAAATACACTAAATTAGTAAATCGATATACTAAAGTAAAAGATGACCTAGCTAGCATTCAAACCTCGCCTAAGACTATCATCACCAACAACGACACCGTTGTTGAAGAGTTAAGAAATGAGATTGTTAATCTCAAATCTAAACTTGAACATGTTAGCATTGATGATCCGGAAGAACATAGGATAGCGGATTTAACTTCTCAAAACTCGACTTTGAGTATTGAAAACGAAAATCTTAAATCTCGTGTTTATGTGCTCACATCGCAAGTATCCACATAAGATACTTCTATGTGTTCTCTCAAAGAGAAATATGAGAACACATTAGGCCGAATCAATAGATTCAATAAGGGTAAGGACCATTTGGATAAAATCCTAAGTGACTTACTTCCAGCCAATCACCACATTGGTTTGGGGTATACGATGGGATGTCCATCCAAAGCAGCCACTACTTTTGTTAGGCCAACTTTCGGTGACTCTACGAGTGGTAGCAAACACTCTATTGGTAGTTCATCTACCAATGGTGCTTCCACCTCGTCCACACCCTCTTTTGGAAAGAAACCCACTTTGGGTGGACCTCCAAAGAAGGGGCATGCTTATATGTACACAAATACCATGCCACGTAGGAACACACGTCCTACTCCACCATCTCACACATATGATGATTTCTATGCTACACGTTCACGGGCACGTGCACACCATGTGAGACACCCTCACGCACGTGTTCCCACACATGCATATGTTCACCCACCTCATCATATGAATAATTCTCGTCGTGCACCATTCCATCATGTTCCGTATGCCTATCCACAACATGCATCACGTAGAAACCAACAACGCATGCATGCACCAAATAGGATAATGGCTCCCAAAATTTTCACTATTTGGAGCCCAAAGGACACAAGCATGGATGAAAAACAAGTATATATGAATGCTTATTTTTCGGATGTTGTGCATAGTAGAAATTATGTGGGGAAGTCAAAGTCCAATTGGACTTGGCTTCCAAAGGTCTAACTTTTGAGGACCCAATGACCTTGGGTACCATGATATGAAAGTTTCTATCTTTAGGTACTCAAGGAAAAGAAAAAGAAAAGGAGCAACAAATTTAAATTTAGCTCCAAAGGGAATTGGATACTCGATAGCGGGTGTTCAAAACACATGACGAGTGACGCTCAATTGCTCTCCGGAGTGGTTCCCATTGCAAATAGAAATCGTGTCGTATTTGGAGGCAACGAGAGCGGAACCATCGTCGGTGTTGGTAAAGTGGGTAACCCTTCTAAACCCTTAATTAGTGATGTCTATCTAGTTAATGGTTTAAATCATAATCTTATTTCAATAAGCCAACTTTGTGACAAAGGTTACAAAGTTAGCTTTGCGAAAGGATTGTGTCATATTTCAAATGATAATAATAAATTATTATTTTCCGGCACACGCCATAAAGATATTTATATTTTGGATCTTCCTAAGTCATATGAACAATGTCTCGTTGCCAACACAAGTGAACAACACTTATGGCATCGACGCTTTGGACATGTGAACTTTGAAACACTTTATAAGCTTTCGAAATTAAATTCCATAAAAGGTTTTCCGAAGCTCGTTTTCGAAAAGAAAAGTTTTTGTGATTCTTGTCAACGTGGCAAGCTTCCTAAATCTTCATTTAAACCTAAGAAAAGCATTTCTACGAAACGGCCACTAGAGCTATTACATCTAGATTTATTTGGGCCAACTAGAGTTGCTTCCTTAGGAAATGCAAGATATGGACTAGTCATCGTTGATGATTATTCAAGATTTACATGTGTATTTTTCTTGTGTAATAAAAATGAAGCTTTTGAAAACTTCACAATATTTGTGAAGAAAGTACAAAATCTCATCGGAACCACCATTGTCACTAGTCGTAGTGATCATGGGGGTGAATTTGAGAATGAGTCTTTCTCAAATTTTTGTGATGATCTTGGAATTACTCACACGTTTTCTTTCCCTCGCGCACCTCCTCAAAATGGTGTTGTTGAGAGGAAGAATAGAACGCTTGTGGAGTGTGCTCGCACTATGCTCGAAGATAGTCAACTTGGTTATCAATTTTGGGCGGAAGCGGTACACACCGCTTGTTATGTGTTTAATAGAATACTTTTGAGGCCCGGCACCAAACAAACTTGCTATGAATTGTTGTTTGGTAGATTGCCTCAAGTTAAACATTTTCGTGTTTTCGGCGCAAAATGTTTTATTAAAAACACATATGATAATTTGGACAAGTTTGATCCGAGATCGGATGAGGGGATATTTGTTGGGTATTCCTCACGTAGCAAAGCCTACCGGATATACAACAAAAGATCCTCTACGATCGAGGAATCACTTCATGTCTCTTTTAATGAGAATTTTCCTACTTCTAGAATTTCAAATGATAATGATTCTATGGATGTTTTATGTGATTCGTTTGAAAATTCTAAGTCTATTGATTCAATTGATTCTATTGAGACTAACCCGACTAATGAAGTTGTTGAGAATGTGCCTAGTGATCAAGGTATTCCCAAGCGGCTTCATACCGTTCGCGACCATCCCCATGAGCAAGTCATTGGCAATATTAATGATAGTGTCAAGACGAGATCTAAAGTCCACCACTTCGCCAATTGTGCCTTTGCCTCATCAATTGAGCCAAAGAATATAGTTGAAGCGTGCGAAGATATTGCTTGGATCCTTGCCATGGAGGAGGAACTCATTCAATTCGAGAGGAATGAGGTATGGGAGCTTGTTCCTTTGCCATTGAAGAACCACACCGTCATAGGGACAAAGTGGATCTTCAAGAACAAAACCGACGAAAATCAAGTCGTCATCCGGAACAAAGCTCGGTTAGTTGCTCAAGGCTATCGTCAAGAGGAATGTATCGATTTCGAAGAATCCTTCGCTCCGGTAGCTAGATTAGAATCAATTAGACTTTTATTGTCGTATGCATGCCATAAAAATTTTAAGTTATTTCAAATGGATGTTAAAAGTGCATTTTTAAACGGAGATGTTGTTGAGGAAGTTTACGTTTCTCAACCTCCGGGCTTCATAAATGAAAAATTTCCAAATCATGTTTTTAAACTAAAGAAAGCTCTTTATGGTTTGAGACAAGCTCCTCGAGCTTGGTATGATCGCCTAAAGAATTTTCTTTTGGATTTGAATTTTAAAATGGGCGAAGCCGATTCTACACTTTTTGTTAAGCATGCGAATAATGATATTTTATTAGTTCAAATTTATGTTGATGATATCATTTTCGGTGCTACTAACTTCACTCTTTGCGAAGAGTTTTCTAATGTTATAAAGGACCAATTTGAGATGAGCCACATGGGCGAACTCAAATATTTCTTAGGTCTCCAAATTCACCAAATGAACGATGCAATCTTCATCCACCAAACGAAGTATACGGTGGAGTTGCTTAAGCAATTTGGAATGGAAAGTGCTTCCGGGAAAAAGACTCCAATAAGCACGACTACGCATCTTGACAAGGATACGGGCGGTAAGGATGTAGACATTCGTCTATATCGAGGTATGATAGGTAGTTTACTTTATCTTACCGCAAGTAGGCCCAATATTATGTTTGCCGTATGCATATGTGCTCGTTATCAGTCTCAACCTAAGGAGTCTCACTTAGTAGCGGTAAAGCGTATTTTCCGTTATCTAAGTTATACACTTGATTTTGGATTACTTTATCCGAAATCTAGCACGTATGAGTTAGTCTCATACAGTGATGCCGATTATGCGGGATGCAAATCCGACAGGAAAAGTACTAGTGGCACTTGCCATTTTCTAGGAAATTCTCTTGTCTCTTGGTTTTTCAAGAAGCAAAATTCCGTATCACTTTCAACCACCGAGGCGGAATATATTGCCGCCGGTGCCGCTTGTGCCCAGGTTCTTTGGATGAGACACACTTTGAAGGATTTTGGTATTCACTGTGATACTAGCCCTATCATGGTGGATAACCAAAGTGCTATCTGTCTTTCAAAGAATCCGGTGCACCATTCCCGATCAAAACACATAGATGTCCGACACCACTTTTTAGATGATCATGTTGCTAAAAAGGACATCATTTTAGTGTACGTTGAAACCCAAAAGCAAATCGCCGATATTTTCACGAAACCCCTAAAGGAGGACTCCTTTGTGCGGTTGCGTCGAGAATTGGGGATTATGGGTGAATCCGAGATATAGGATTCATATTTCATTCAATTATCTTTCATGCTATTATATTTTGCGATATTTCGTTCATGCTAGATTTATTGAATTTTTGGGAATTTTATGTGATATGTTTGAATTTATGATCGAATTCGTATTTAAATGTCGTATTTAAGATTTCGACGTTTTATGGGGTAATTTAGATGACTAATGAAAGTGTTAAGATGTTTCATCCAAGTGGTTTGTGAAGAGAAATCAATTATCAATTTTTGGACTCTTCTAGTCGGTTTCAGTTCATGTGCCAACCGACTAGATGCTCATCTAGTCGGTCAGCAAGTGAACTCAGACCGACTAGATCAAGCTTTCATCTAACTCTTTTCTTTTTCTTTCTTTAGTCGGTCTCAGTACACTTACCGACCGACTAGATTGAAAACTAGTCGGTCAGTGTGTATACTGCGACCGACTAATTCTAGCCCTAAAAATCCATGTTTGCCTCTGTTTCGACTTAGTCGGTTCAAGCTCATTGACCGACCGACTAGATCGTAATCTAGTCGGTCAGTGCTTGAACTGTGACCGACTAAGTGGGTTAGGGCAATTGTGTCTTTTCGCTTCCAGACCGACTTAAACACATTTTCAGTCGACTAAAATTCATTTTAGTCGGTTGTTTTTTCTCAGCTCAAGCCCGCAAAAACCCAAACCCTCTCGAGTCTCTTCGTATTCCCGTCGACTCCGGCCAGATCTCCGGCCATCCCAGCCGTCCGCCACCGTCGCCTCCTCCTCCTAGGTAAAACCCCCTCTCCTAGGTGTCGATTTCCTTCCCTAGGGTTTGTTTTATATCTCATCTAGGGTTCTAGCTCCTAGGGTTTCAAAGTTCTTCTAGGGCTTGTGTATTTCGTGTTTGCTGTAGGAATCTAGGGTTTCAGCTAGGGTATTTGATCTTTCGTCATCATTAGCTTGTACTCGTCGTGCCTCGACCATGGCAAAGACGAGGATTCCTATCGCCTCTTCTGGGGCTTCTCCAATGTCTATAGAGCCTTCCGTCCCTAGGAATCCACCTAAGCCTAAGCGTCATGCCAAATCAACCCAAGCTTCTCCGTCTTCGCCTCCTCTGAAGAAGCAGAGGACGGCGACCATCAAACCCCGAAAATCTAAGACCAAAAAGCCCATTCTCCACTCTCCTGCTACTCCTCCAGATTCCGACTCTGAGTTTGTCCCTGAGGACGAGTCTGGCCCTAGGGAACCTACTCCTCCTCTGAAGACCCGTAAGGCTAAGGGTAAAGCTCCTATGCCAGTCGGCGGTGTAGACATATCGTTGTGCCGCGATGACCCTCAGTGTCTCGTAGCGTACAACCGTATAGAGCACTGTCCACTGTTGTTAGAGTATTACGTTCAGTTTTTTGATTTTCTCGGCCTTGCTGTTCTCCTCTCCTATAGTGGTCTCCTTGGTTATCTCCGATACGATCTTAAGGCCAATCCTAAACCATATCCTCGCCTTGTGAAATTGTTCTATGCCAATCGTGTTCGAGGCCAGTACGATGCTAGTCACTCCATCGAGACTACTGTCTTGGGAACTCCTATAGTTCTCACGGCAGAAATCTTGGGGGAGATTATTGGCTGCTCGTCTTCTGGTCTCCTGCCTTCAGACATTTCAGTCGACGATATATCTTCCTTGGATCAGTCCGTTCTTTCTGACATCTTCCATGTGATCCCTCCTGCCTTTATTGGAGTTCCTTCAAAGTCTTTCAAGCCAAATGCCTGGGTTTTGAATCTCATTCTGAAGTCGTGCTTGCTTCCCAAGTACGGCTCATCTTCACTTCCATCCCAGCCATTCTTGAAGCTTATCTACGCTCTTTTCTTGGGTTGCGAGATTAATTGGGCTCGCGTTATACTCGATAAGATGGACTCTTTCGAGTGTATACGCAAGACCAATAAATCTGCGCATATTCCATATCCGTGTCTGCTGACCCTTGTCTTTCGTCATTTCCGAGTCCCTCTCCCTCCTGACGATGAGCGTCCCTTGGGTACTCCTCTGAACGCGACGGCCGTTAAGAAATCTCTAGCGGCGCTTCGTCACGTGCAGAGGTCTACCGCATCTGCTTCCCAATCTACTCCCTCAGCTGCTGCTGCCCCCACTCCTCCTGCTACATTAGATGATGTCGTACGCCTTCTTCGTCGGCACGAGTCGCGTTTGGCTCGTACCGAGGAGGTCGTCTGCCGTATGGCTCAGATGATGGGGATTGATCTTCCTCCTTCAGTTTCTGAAGCCGAGGAGATGGACGATGAGGAGATTGAAGAGCTTGTCACTTCCTTAGCCCGTGGCGATGAGGCCACTGCTGCTGCTGCTGCTACCACTTCAGCTCCTGGAGATGGCACCACTTCCGGTGCTCCAGAGACTTCTGCTTCAGCACTTCAGACTTCTGAGCCTGCTGCTGACCCTGCTGTCGAGCCTGCACATCTATCACCTGCTGCTGTTGAGACCCCTGCTGTTGCGACCCCTGCTGTTGAGCCAGTTGTTTCCACACCTACCCCGACGATCCCGTCTGTTGAGACGCCTCTTCTCCCTGCAGAGCCTGAGTCCACTCCGTCGACTGGACCCACGGAGACTGCAGATCCAGCCACTTCCTCGTGATCGTCTGTTCCGAGGACTCTCCACTACTCTTTGGATGACATATTTTTTTAAGAGTATTTAGGGTTAGGATGGAGATTGATGGTAGATTTGATGTATTTTTGCGTTTTCTGGATGTCGGTGTTGGATATTTTGATGTGTTGTATGTTTTTTTGTTTTTGGACATTGATGATGTTGATGATGATGTTCTCATGATGATGTTGTATCAATGCTATATGATGTATTTCTTTTTGATGGGTATGTTGCATTTTATGTATCGATATCTTTTTGGATGTACTCATGATGTTATCATTTATATATATACATCGTTGTTCATGTTGTGACATTTACTTCGTCATGCACATTACTTCTCATTCAATGTCCATGCTATGTAAAATCGTCGCTCGACGATTGAAAAACTTGGTTAAATAGATTATATTTCTATATTCCAATAGAATTGTTTTCCATGCACAAATTTAACCAAGAATATTGAATATTGAAGAGTATGTTTCTTTATTCAAGAAATAAACAATTACTTGGTATTTTTGATGATTTTGATTATCGCTTTTTGATAATGGACAATTTGGCACACCTTGCTTTGATTTCATCATTTTTCCCTATGTGTCAATTAGTTCCATCGTCATTGTCTATGACTCCCGATGTTGGATTTTCCATTTCCTAGTTGTTGTCGTTGTATGCCCCCCATTTTTGGGATAATGCCAAAGGGGGAGAGATAATGATAATAAATAGCGCAAATGAAAATTTAACTCATTTTCCAAGAATCTAGTTTGATATGTTAGATTCAGGGGGAGTTAAGATATATATAAGGATTTTCAAAATCCGATATTTCGAAAATCGATTCTCTTTATTAATCTTACTCGTCTGCTTGATGCAATTCATATATATTCATTTTGGAATTAACGTGTCATCAATGCAGGGGGAGTAAGTATTTTGCATTTGAATCATTATTTTTGATTATTATTTATGTTGGTTTGTCATCACCAAAAAGGGGGAGAATGTTGAATATTGGACTCCCCGGATTTGGTTTTGATGATGAGCAAACATAAATAATCCATGAACTAACAATTTGTGAGCGCAGTATTGGAGATCGTCGCCAAATTCACGAGAACATTCAAAGCGACATCGCAACACTTCACAAAACTCGTATTCATGCCTAAAGCTTCGTTGAAGCTCTTGCGCCGTTTTGGAAGTTATGAAGAATCAATCGAAGCTCTCGAAGCTCGTTTATTAAGGTTTTATTTATAGTCTTTTTAGCTTCGATATATAGAATGTTAAGCCATGAGTATATCTTACCATTCTAACTTCATAACGCTCATATCGTAGCTCTAGGATCTTAGTACAAGTTCATTCTAACTTCCTCTAAGCGTCGCGCTTCGATTCGGACTTGTTTGTGCATATTAGTTGGTACAAGAAGAAGTACTGACCGACTAGATGGTGATCTAGTCGGTCAGCAACTCTTCTTGGACCGACTAGTTTGATTCCTTAATTTCTTGGACTTTTCTGTTTACAGTTAGTCGGTCTACGTTGACTCACCGACCGACTAGTTTGTGAACTAGTCGGTCAGTGATGCTTCTTTAACCGACTAGTTGTGACTTACTGTTCATTCTAAATTTCTCCTAAGCTACTGTTTATCGTTAGTCGGTCTAAGAACATTTGGTGACCGACTAGTTGAAAATCTAGTCGGTCAACTTTTGTTCTTGGACCGACTAAGTCAACTTGTGTTCAGACTATTTCATTTTGCCTCTTAGTCGGTCTACGTTCACTGACTGACCGACTAGTTGTGAAACTAATCGGTCAGAAAGTCTTCTTGGACCGACTAGATTTCTAGGTCTGAAATTCTCTTTCTTCTCAGTTCCTCTCTTAGTCGGTCCATGCTGTTTGACTGACCGACTAGTTGATGAACTAGTCGGTCAGTGATTGTTCTTTGACCGACTAATTCTCCCAGATTTCTATCCGTTGGAGAATGACCTAAGTTGTTTTTATGGGACCCTATAAATACGAACCTAGGTCATTTCTATCTAGGTAAGAGCTTCCATTCAGAGATTCATTGAGATCAAAAGAGATAGCTATTCTCACTCAAATCAAAAGCTCTCTTCCTCACAAGAAACCCATTCTCTCTCATTTCTAGATCTAGAATCCATCTAGAGAGAAGCTTGTTCTTGGTGAGCTCTTCAAGCTATTGCTTGATCCAAGTCTCCAAATCATCCCTAGGCACCGATTGCTGGTCATTTCCTTGGTGCTAGGTCTTGGTGACTTCATCTTCCTCAAATCCTTCATTTCACCTATTGGGTAAGAAAAACTCAAGGTATAGGATTTTGTGGTAAGTTTGCTTATTTCAATATAAACTCTTTTATATTGCTTGTTGATTCTCTCGGTTGTGAGAGAAGGTTGTGATCCCGGGTTGTGGGATTCACTATTGCCGTTGTTGTATGATTTGATCTTGTGAAGGTTTTTCACAAGATATTCATAGTGGAAATCTTGAGTTAGGGTTTCTAACTCAAGTATCCGGAGGGGATCCGGGTGGTTGGGACGTAGGATCACCGGGAACAAGTCGGGGAGACTTGGGTGGATCCGAACCCATTAACATCATTTGTTTGCATTGTTAATTTTGTTGTTGTCATTCTATTTAAGCTTCCGCAAATTGATTTGGTAGTTGTTTGCAATTTAATTTGGAATTATACTCCTTATTATTTTAAAGTACTATTCACCCCCCTCTAGTACTTGTGCAGTAGCTTGTAGGGCATTACACGTGGCACCTAGTTTGATACTCTGTTATGTTTGTGTTGCTTTTGTTTGGCCTTGTTCTGGGCCTTAGACTCTTTCCAGTTAGCCTGGTGGCTTTTCTGTGATGTTGAATATTTTGTGGACAAACTTTGGGATTGGTATTTCATATCCGTCTCTTTATTATTATTATTGCTGTTGTTCCTTTTGCGATTACAGGGACCTGCTTATACTAAATTGACGCTTATCAGGCGTGCAGCTTCACAGCTCCACGTCTGAGCAGACCTTCTCACGTCTCGCCTCCATTTTAGGGAAGCGGGTCGTGACAGAGAGTGATCCCTTGTACGGATACACAGCCTGCGGGCAATAGGGCACTCGCCAAGCTAGAGCGAGTGATCCCTTGTACGGATATCTTGTCTTGTCTTGTCTTGGGGTTTGGGGTTGGGTTGAGCGTGCGCACGGCAAGAGGGTCTGATCCCCCTCGAACCGTAAGGCGTGAACCCTTTCGTGTCTCACTTGTCTTGTCCTGCCTTGTTTCAGTCACGTCCCGTCTTGTCTTGACACCTGTAGGTTAGTCCCGTAGTTGGTAGCACACGCTACGACTACTACCTGTCCCGTTTTACTTTTCTGCTGCGTTACTTCCTGTCGTGTTACCCCGTTATAACCACATCATGCTAATCAACCAGTAAACCGTTGTTTAAAGTTCGGTGCACTTGCAGTAAAGTCTAACCCTTCTTGTAGACTTTACCTGACGTATAGTTCCTTTTTCTTGGGTGCTGTACGTCAGGTGTTCAGCCAGAGTTCGTGGATGAGGCAGACTCGCTAGAGTACGAGGAGCCGAGGACGTCGACCCAGAGTACGTGCCTGACGAGGACCAGACCTTGAGGTCTTTTTAGTCGTCTCTTTCAGAGGTTACTACTTTCAGTTTTCTCTTAGATAGTTTGTTGCCACGCTTAGGCTTCTTTTTAGACCTTGTACTTGTCGGATATTATATCTCTAATTTAATGAATGCATCTTCCTTTCCGTACTTTCTGTTGTTTCAAACTATATTAATGCAAGAACCTGAAAATCTTTTAAAATGGTACCTCTACAGACTCTTATTGGGTCCGAGCTTCTAAAGCTCTGGCCTAAGCGAGCCTCGTCACGTTTCGCTTCCGTCCATTTTGGGAAGCGGGGCGTGACAGGTTTTAGTGGTGGCCCATGCAGGTCTTGCAAAAGTTCGGAACAATAAGAGTACCGCATTCATTTAATATCCATGTACAAGTCTAAATATAGGGTTCCTTGTCTTAGATGGTAGGAAGACTTAGGTAGACGTCCCAGTTTGATAGCTAGACGCCTTGGTTAAGATCGAGTCGTTCTCGTCCCAGACTACCTTAGCATCCCCATTTGACTCCGATCGTGCTAGAATTTCTAGAGTCCTTCTCTCTTTGTCTTTCGCTCGGATCCATCGACTTCAGGCCCAGCAGAATGTAACCTTGTTTCTCTTAGGAACTTTCTCTTTAGATCCTGGTTATAGTCTAGCTCATAGGAAGCCTTTGAGCTGAGTTATCCTAATCTTTAGACGACCCGATGATTAGAACCCTTGTCCTCTAGCATCCCTCTGATCCTTGCAAATTTTGTGCTATCGACCATAGAGTCCCATCGTAGCTCTTCACGATTCATATCTTACGCGTACTCTTCATGCGATCATTTTTCCTTTCTCTCGATTCTCGTGATCGTTTCCTGACGATTATCATCGATCCTTCGAATCCCATCCTTGACCAATTCTACCTCCTCTAAAATTATTTTCGACTTAATAAGTTTTCGCTCTGACTTGATTTCTTTGAAAACCCCTATATTATATATTTAAAATTGTTGTTGTGGATCAAGTTAAAAATTTTAATTGACTTGGAGCTTCTTGGACGTAAATGTTTTAAGTCAATATCTCGCATCATTTGCCCTGTTTCCAAAATATATATATTACTTTTATAAACTACACAATTTATTTCTACTATCTTGTACTTATTTTCGAATTTCCCTTTTCCCAAAACCTGCTTCTCTTAAAAGTATTTTCGAAATTCATTATTAAATTCTCCGCCCAATTTGATTTCCTTGAAAAACTTTTATTAATTATTTAAAATTTCTTACTTTTGGTTGAGGTAAAATTCTTTCGCAAATTTTGAAACCTTTCGCTTGTAACAGTTTTAAGTTACGGCCTCGTACTTATTTTCGAATCAGTATCTATCGTATTTCAGTTTTAAAACTTTGTTACCATTTCGGAAATTCAATATATCATTTTTCTAACCTACGAAATTTATTTTTTACCATTTACGTACGTACTTTAGAATATTTTTTTAAAACAAAGGGGGATTTTAAATTTCTTTACATATAAACATCTCTATGTTCATCGTGTTCATACTTCAAGAACCTTTGTTTAAATTTATTTTCATTTGCAAAACAATCGCTACATTATCCTACTTGTATTCCTTCATCTAACTTTTTCCAAATCGTAATAATTTTACTATTTGCTCCTTTTCCCCACTTATTTTCATAAAAGTATAAAGTATACGATATCATATTTTACCCGTAAATCTCCTTCATTTATCTAGTTATTCTGAGAAATATTTTTGTATCATCCAACCAACTATCTCTTTACTCCGTCTTATTTGAGCTCGTTCTTTCCGATCTTATTTCGTTTCGCTTTTGATCTATTTTTCTTTCCCTTCTATTATTTAGACATTAGACCTTGTAGTTATCCATGCTATCTCCAGTTTAGGAGTAGGCCCTTTGATAGGTGATGTCGTTGCAGTGCCTGAGTATAGGTAGAGTGTGTAGACCTGCATGAGTGTGTCATCTTTAGGATCCTGATGTTTGTCTCCTGTGTCTTGAATGTGTACTCGGCGTTAACCATGATATGCTTGAAGTTGTCTGAATGACGGTATTCATACTTATATGAATGGCGTCATCGCAGGCAGATCCTTAGACATAGTTTTGGTTTCAATGAATGGTTTATCTTGGTTGTATGTGACTGTATCAAAATTTTGTTTTCTTTAAACCAAATCTTTAAAGTTTTCAAACTAGCTCACAAGATCACAAATCACTTAACCTCCCTCATCCATTACCGCAACACCACACGTTTTTTTCCCCAAATGTTTTAAAAATATCTCTTTGGCCTTAAGTCCCTCTTTCTCTTCTCTTCTTCTCCCTTGAAGAAAGTTTTCGTGTTTATGGTTGTTATATTAATTGGGGCTAGCTATTATCGTTATAGGATTTTTGTTTGCAGGTAGGCTTGGAGTGAGATGAGTTTTATTATGGCAATGATTAATTGATTTTGGGAACACGAGGATGATGGATTAGAATATCTTTTGGATGAAAAGAATGAACTGTCCAAGACTTATTTATAATACCGATGTGAGACGTACTCAATGGAGAATTCTGGTTGAATGAGATTATATGCGAGGAGATGAGAACTCATCAGACTTGAGGCTTAGACGGGTAGTAGATAGGAGTAACTGCGGAGAATAGTATGAGTTAGGGTGATCATGAGATTGAGTAGAGTTTTTATTAGCATCGAGACTTGATTGATGAGTTGATGTGAGAAGACTTTGAGAATAACACGACGTGTTGAGATTAATGGATGTTTAGGTAGTCGGACTTATTATTGGTTGGGATTAGTTATAATGAGTAGGATGAGATGTAGTTCTGATTGATCAAATTATTTGGTGGATGAATTTACGGGGAGATATGACAATAATGTATTAAGAACACAACGATTGCTGATTTGTGAAGGTATTATAAGACAGACAAAGTTTTCGCCCTGGATTGGTAGTTGACTAGAATCTCATTTTTCTTGGAGATTGATTAACATTGGGAGGAGATTGAGAAATTTAAAAGATATTATTGAGAAGATGATTATTATTTTTTTGTGAGGACTTGGAGTTGGAAATTTGAACAGTAGTGATGGGTCTATAGTTAAGTATTAGGAGAAGAGTTTAATCGTGGCTTTGCCCAGTGAAAAGATGGATTATGAGATATTACTGAGGAACGTTGTTCGAAGTTTCAGAATTAGAAATCTTCATGAGTAGATATGATAGTTGCGGGTATAAGGTTATATGGGTAACATTATTACTAGTGTGAGTGATTCCGAGGGCGGAATCATTTCTAAGGTGGGTAGAATGTAACGGCCTGTTTCTATCGTACCTTCTTCGAGCACGTGCTTTTTGATCGTACACGTGTTTATTTTAGACTTTATTTGTCTTTGAACGTTTTTGTGTGATATGTCATCGTGATCGTCTCTGAAAGTATTAGATTGTGGAACAACTTTGTAACGACATATCTCGAGTCGTTCTTCAGCGATACTATCTTAATTGACGTGACGTCGCGACTTTCTGTTTTGACGCAAGACGTTTCTATTTTTAGTTTCGTCTTTCGACGTCGAAATTTAGATCCGTCTTCTCCACTCTCTTTCCTTAGTCGTCCCGAACACCCTAAAATTATTTTACAATTTTTGGACTTAATTTGACCTATTTTCCATTTTTTGAAAGTTTTAAATAATTTTAAAACCTATTTTTATAAGAGTTTTAATTACAATAAAATTCCTATATTATAACAACGTATTGAAGAATTTTTAGGCAAAATTTTAGAATTTTTGGCCGCACCCATCTTGCGTGAGGGAGAGGAGAGTAATTTTAAATTATATTAATTATTTTTAATTATTTAATTACGATTTCTTAAACCCAAACCCAAACCCTAGCTCTAAACTATTTATATTAGCCCTAGGCTAGGTTATTTTCGCATTACACAAACCCTAGCCGTCACAAAACCCTAAATCTTGCTTGCGACGATTCGTCGCAACTCCGTTCAGCCGCCGCTAGTGCCCGACCGGAGCCAACCCCCGCATTCCCCCATGCCCGACCGGTGCTCCGCTCCGCATCGCCCGGTCGCAGCGCTCCGTTGCAAGCCCCCCCGCTGTCGCCCCGCTCCGACCGAGGCCGTCTTTCGGTCTGACCGAGAGAACAGCCGCTTCGCCCGCACGCTGCACCGCTCCGCATCGCCAAGCGCCCGACCGACCGCCTTGTCGGTCTGACCGAGAGGCCGCCCCGCTTTCCCCCAAGCGCCGCTTCGCCCGCTCCCGCAGCGCCCGACCGACGGGGTCCATCGGTCTGACCGAGGATTCCCCTCGCACCGACGCTGTGCCCGACCTTGCCGCGTTGCAACTCGCACGACCGAGAGCTCCTCTCGGTCTAACCGAGAGGAACCCCCGCACCAGCAGTGAACGACCGACGGCCATTCGTCGCAAGTTGGTTTCTCCCACACCAACTCCTGTGGTGGGCCCCCCAAGTTCTCCAGAGGTGTTGTGGGTCCCCCTTGGACCCCTAGCACTGCTGTGGGCCCCACTTGGACGTGCTACTTCGCGGATTCGCCGTCTACGACGTTACGACACGTCGTAGGCCTTCGTCGCAAGTTCAAACTATTGGGGAATCGTACAAGGACCAGATCTGAAGCTGAGGAGTTCTCTGATCAGACCCGACATCCAATCTACAGCAAACTCCGGTTCAGGTTGGTTCCCCGAAACTCGTAGAAACCCCCACAATAGCTGACTGAACCCTAAACTAAAAACCGTCAACTTGAACTAAATTTATTTTCCAGCACCTGTAAAACGTTGTACGAACATAGAAAATCGACGAAAGGACTTTGTTGACTGTGCACATAGGATAGATCGTCGATTAGGCTGAAACATCAAAAAGTGACTATTGACGAATAGGATAGTCCCAAAAACCTAGAAACGAAACCTAATAGGATTTGATGAATTTGAGACCTGACATCGTCGCCGTGGCAATATTTCAGACGGACTTCCGCGGACGAGACGCTTGGACGAGACGCTTCGAGAGGACGACCCACTCGCCATCGCAGGAAAGTGTACCCACTTGCGTTTTTGACCGTGCTTTGGTCTTAGATTGCTAGAACTGTTAAACTGTGAGTGTTTAGATTCCGTACGTGAAATGATAGCGTCTGGGTCACCCTGACGACTCAGACTTGACGACGAAGTCTGAGCCTGACAACAACAACTTTTGATGATGTAGGGCTATCATGTGTGTGCGTGTGTGTGGACACCCTAGAATAACCCTTCCTGTCGTGTCACGTCCCGTCCCGTCTTGCACAGCCCGCTGGGCAATAGAGCACTCTTCGAGTGATCCCTTGTACAGATTCACAGCCTGCGGGCAATAGGGCACTCTCCAAGCTAGAGAGAGTGATCCCTTGTACGGATACCCAGCCTGCGGGCAATAGGGCACTCTCCAAGCTAGAGAGAGTGATCCCTTGTACGGATACACAGCCTGCGGGCAATAGGGCACTCACCAAGCTAGAGCGAGTGATCCCTTGTATGGATATCTTGTCTTGTCCTGTCTTGGGGTTTGGGGTTGGGTTGAGTGTGCGCACGGCAAGAGGGTCTGATCCCCCTCGAACCGTAAGGCGTGAACCCTTTCGTGTCTCACTTGTCTTGTCCTGCCTTGTTTCCGTCACGTCCCGTCTTGTCTTGACACCTGTAGGTTAGTCCCGTAGTTGGTAGCACACGCTACGACTACTACCTCTCCCGTTTTACTTTTCTGCTGCGTTGTTTCCTGTCGTGTTACCCCGTTATAACCACAATATGCTAATCAACCAGTAAACCGTTGTTTAAAGTTCGGTGCACTTGCAGTAAAGTCTAACCCTTCTTGTAGACTTTACCTGACGTACAGTTCCTTTTTCTTGGGTGCTATACGTCAGGTGTTCAGCCAGAGTTCGTGGATGAGGCAGACTCGCTGGAGTACGAGGAGCCGAGGACGTCGACCCAGAGTACGTGCCTGACGAGGACCAGACCTTGAGGTCTTTTTAGTCGTCTCTTTCAGAGGTTACTACTTTCAGTTTTCTCTTAGATAGTTTGTTGCCACGCTTAGGCTTCTTTTTAGACCTTGTACTTGTCGGATATTATATCTCTAATTTAATGAATGCATCTTCCTTTCCGTACTTTCTGTTGTTTCGAACTATATTAATGCAAGAACCTGAAAATCTTTTAAAATGGTACCTCTACAGACGCTTATTGGGTCCGAGCTTCTAAAGCTCTGGCCTAAGCGGGCCTCGTCACGTTTCGCTTCCGTCCATTTTGGGAAGCGGGGCGTGACACTCGGCAACGTCACAACGAGGAACACGACAAGTGGATGAAAGGGCTGTTCTGTATGGAGATGGCAGATTAGAGGGCTGCGCAGATCTATGGACAGCCTGGGGTCTAGGCCGGAAGTTGGCTGCGGCTAGGAGATGAAATCCGGTAGTATCAGAAGGCCATGTGAGGAACAATCGGCAGTTTAGGGTAGCATGTTGGTCGTTTTGGTGGCTAAGAGGAAGATGCCAGTAGATTGTGTTCAAGGGGGAGGGGTTCGCACGAGGGGGCGGCTGGAGCAAGCCGTCGACGGTGAGGAGATGCTGCCGTGAGCATTGGTAGGGGAAGATGGGCAGATTTGTAGAGGAGATGGGGCTGTTCGTTGTTTCGTGGAGGATAGGTGGCTGGAGCTCGTTGTGGGGGAGAAGTGGCCGGATCTCGTCAGCCTGGGGGGTTTCCGGCGGGTCTAAGGGTGGAGTGCGGCAGATTACGACGATGGTGGCTGGCGGTTTGTGTAGAGGAGGGAGGAGCAGGCCGCAGGATTGGGGGATGGCCAGATGGATTATGGTGATTGTCGGAGAAGCTTGGGTGGCCGGAGGGTGAGGCAAAGTGGGCCAGAGATGGAGGGGAATGATGGCCGTCCGGCGACAACAGGAGGGGGTGTTCGGCAACTTGGCTGGGGCGTGCGTGGCGTTTGAGATGGGCTCCGGGCGGTGCTAGGTTGGTGACCCGCCGTGCGCCGACGAGGGGAACGCGTAAGAAGGAAGAAGAAAAGGGGGCAGCGGCTGTTGACAGCCCTAGGGCTTATTTGCGTGAAAGTTTAGAGATGGGAGGGTTTTGCTATTTAGATTTAGAAATGAGGGTAGAGGTAGGTGGTTGGGGAGAGAGAATGTGAGAGGGATAGAGTGTAATTAGTATGATATAGTATGGTGAATAGCTAGGAGAATTGTTTCATGAGTTACGCATGAAACCCTTAGTGATTTGTTCAAGAATTGATTAAGGTTTCAAATTAGGGATAAGCTAGGCTAATTACAATATGAAAGAGATTAATGTGAAAGGCCAACCAAACGGTGTCCAAAAAATATAATAAAAATACCGGGAGGACTGTGTTGACGAGAGAATCTGAGCTACGATGATTGGTCACTGGCTAGGGTAGAGGAAAACGACACTAAAAATAAAGAGGTCAAACGACGAAGTCTATAGTTACTATACCCCTTCAAACAAAGTTATTTTGTGGGAGAACGACCCATGAAATGAGGTTCCCAAATAATTCCACAAATAAATACTCTTCCAGAGGGTCACAACGGCATATCACATCATAGGGTTCGGATATAAGAAGAGATCAAATTAATTACGCGTACGAACAAAAGTATGCGCACGAAAAAACATACAATCGAAAAGCGACCGTGACATCCTACCCACCTAGAATAAAGTCCTCCTCGGACTTTCTAATTATAAGTATATCTAGCCACTCTAGTAGATGTCCCAATCATATCACGTTATAATTCAAACCAGCTATAGTCACTACAAGTGTTTATATATGCACTAGGTAGTCAAAAATTAATACTACAAACATGTATATATTCACGCACATTCTATACTTATACTTATCATAGACAGTAAAATTCATTCACGTACTTCAATCATTCATTAAGTCACGTACATCCTTAATTAATTATTAAACACTTATTACATAACCATGGTACACATACGCACATACAAATAAATAGTTCACACCAGCAAATACAATCGTAGTACTTCACAGATAGATAACTACCTATGCACAAAACAAACATAGGTATACTACTCCCTAATATCTCCTAGTATACATCCAACACAAAACACATCAACACATATAATCACACCATACCATTATTAAATCAAGTTTACTATATCTAATATACATTCACCATTACTATAATTTCACAAACATATAGTTATTCAAATGCACACAGATACTTCACCATATATTCACATCACATACAGTCCTATAACTATATTCAAGACACACCGCATATACCATAGTCACAAATACCTATAACTAAGCACATACTTACCCGTGCACGGTGCAAGCCCACATACGCTAACATACCATTCATACATACCACTCATACCACTATATACTTAGCACATTCTATACACCAAGTTTAGCTAGAACATCTACATTAAAACATGTAAGTCATTAGTTTATAACTATACCACAAGACCGACACCTATAACTATATAATGGTATAGCCACCCACAATCATGTGCGTAACACAACCAGACACAACCAATCCTATCATTATATATACATCATCCATTACTACATACATAATACTACATACAAACCACAGACATATGTAACAATATACTTAGAGTATACTCACTCAAGCTTGAGTGATACTCAAAACCCATATCAGAATACTCTATATACATAACACGATACTTATACCTACACCAACACAACACTCTTATATATATATATATATATATATATATATATATATATATATATATATATATATATATATATATATATATATATATATATATATATATACTAGTCATTACCCGTGCCCATAGGGCACGGTTTATTTAATGGCTGAGTTTTTCTCCCCCACAAATTTCAAGTTCACCCAAATTTCAAGTTTTCCCACAAAATTTCAAGTTTCCCCCCAAATTTAAGTTTTCCTCCAAAATTTAAGTCCCCCCAAAATTGTCATTACCACCTAGGACAAACTTGCCACGTAGGACAAAGCTTTGTCCTAGTAGGATAAGATTCAAAATCTTCATAGAACTGGAAAAAAAATGGCCGGAAGGGGTGAGAATAAAAAGTGTGGGTGTGTGTGTGTGTGGAGGGTCCATAGGCAAAAATACAAAAACCGGGGTTGTATGTGCAAAATTTCCCACCTCCTCTTTTATCCCTCAAAATCTCATCTCTTATATTTTCTCTTATTCAATTTCCCTGTTTTATATAATAGATATCCAAATTCTCTTATCCAATTTCTCATGTCCAAATTCTCTTATCAATTTCTCTTGATAACATCCGTCTTTTATATAATAGATATCCCTTATCCAATTTCTCTTGTCCAATATCTCTTATCTAATTTCTCTTGATAACATCTCTCGTTTGTAATATAGATATCTCTTATCCAATTTCTCTTGATAACATCACTCTTATCCAATTTCTATTGTCCAATATCTCTTATTCAATTTCTCTTGATAACATCCCTCTTTTATAATAGAGATATCTCTTATCCAATTTATCTTGTCCAATATCTCTAATCCAATTTCTCTTGATAACATCCTTCTTTTATAATATAGATATCTCTTATCCAATTTCTCATGTCCAATATCTCTTATCCAATTTCTCTTGATAACATCCCTCTTTTATAATATAGATATCTCTTATCCAATTTCTCTTTTCCAATATCTCTTATCCAATTTCTCTTGATAACATCCCTCATTTATAATATAGATATCTCTTATCCAATTTCTCTTATCCAATATCTCTTATCCAATTTCTCTTGATAACATCCCTCTTTTATAATATAGAAATCTCTTATCCAATTTCTCTTGTCCAATATCTCTTATCCAATTTCTCTTGATAACATCCCTCTTTTATAATATAGATATCTCTTATCCAATTTCTCTTGTCCATTATCTCTTATCCAATTTCTCTTGATAACATCCCTCTTTTATAATATAGATATCTCGTATCCAATTTCTCTTGTCCAATATCTCTTATCCAATTTCTTTTGATAACATCCCTCTTTTATAATATAGATATCTCTTATCCAATTTCTCTTGTCCAATATCTCTTATCCAATTTTTCTTGATAACATCCCTCTTTTATAATATAGATATCTCTTATCCAATTTCTCTTGTCCAATATCTCTTATCCAATTTCTCTTGATAACATCACTCTTATCCAATTTCTATTGTCCAATATCTCTTATTCAATTTATCTTGATAACATCCCTCTTTTATAATATAGATATCTCTTATCCAATTTATCTTGTCCAATATCTCTAATCTAATTTCTCTTGATAACATCCCTCTTTTATAATATAGATATCTCTTATCCAATTTCTTATGTCCAATATCTCTTATCCAATTTCTCTTGATAACATCCCTCTTTTATAATATAGATATCTCTTATCCAATTTCTCTTGTCCATTATCTCTTATCCAATTTCTCTTGATAACATCCCTCTTTTATAATATAGATATCTCTTATCCAATTTCTCTTGTCCAATATCTCTTATCCAATTTCTCTTGATAACATCCCTCTTTTATAATATGGATATCTCTTATCCAATTTCTCTTGTCCAATATCTCTTATCCAATTTCTCTTGATAACATCCCTCTTTTATAATATGGATATCTCTTATCCAATTTCTCTTGTCCAATATCTCTTATCCAATTTCTCTTGATAACATCCCTCTTTTATAATATGGATATCTCTTATCCAATTTCTCTTGTCCAATATCTCTTATCTAATTTCTCTTGATAACATCCCTGTTTCATAATATAGATATCTCTTATCCAATTTCTCTTGTCCAATATCTCTTGTCCAATTTCTCTTAATAACATCCCTGTTTTATAATATAGATATCTCTTATCCAATTTCTCTTGTCCAATATCTCTTATCTAATTTCTCTTGATAACATCCTTGTTTTATAATATAGATATCTCTTATCGAAGTTCTCTTGTCTAATATCTCTTATCCAATTTCTCTTGATAACATCCCTGTTTTATAATATAGATATCTCTTATCCAATTTCTCTTGTCCAATATCTCTTGTCCAATTTCTCTTGATAACATCCCTGTTTTATAATATAGATATCTCTTATCCAATATCTCTTGTCCAATATCTCTTATCCAATTTCTCTTGATAACATCCCTGTTTTATAATATAGATATCTCTTATCCAATTTGTCTTGTCCAATATCTCTTATCCAATTTCTCTTGTCCAATATCTCTTATCCAATTTCTCTTGATAACATCCCTGTTTTATAATATAGATATCTCTTATCCAATTTCTCTTGTCCAATATCTCTTATCCAATTTCTCTTGATAACATCCCTCTTTTATAATATAGATATATATATGTATGTATGTATATGTATGTATGTATATAGACACCTACCAACATAACTACACATACCTATCATAATAATATTACAATCATCAGCACACATATATAATCAAATACACTATCCCTTATATACATGCATCGTATAGCCACATACTTATAATATATATTCACCTCATAGAAATTTTTACATATAATTAGTATACTAATACCTATACTTATCCATACATAGTTAAGACATACAATAATCGTGTATACCTCTTGGTATACACGCACATGCACAACATCCCGTAAAGGCAAGCAATACCAAACAAAGTTACAAACCACATACACTTAACATGCACACGACTTACTAGTATATTATTTCAAGCATTTACAAGTATCTTCAAACCACATACTCCACTAGTAGATATATTCTGATGCTAATTCTAATATACACAGACATCCCTAAGGTGGTATAGCTATCCACACATATATAAATACTATCATTCATACAACTTCATACATATATCACGAATAACACTGAGTAGGCATATAACACAAGATGCAATCATTAATATCCTAAGGGTAGCACACTCATACACAAGTGGTACGCAGGGTTCACACACTCTATCTATACACATGCATCACGATGACATCATAAGAACCAATGGGCCCACTACTAAACTAGAGTTGACACAGACAATAATAAGCACTAATGTCTAAACAATAGAAAGGAGATCGAAACCAAAAGCGTAACGAAACAAGGTCGGAAAGAGCGAGTTCCGATAAGGCGAGGATAAGGAGATATTTGGTTGGGTGGGACAAAAATATAGCTTTAAATAATTAAATTGGTGAAAGAAAGATATGTGTAAAATATGATATCATATATATATATATATATATATATATATATATATATATATATATATATATATATATATGTATGTATCCTTATAACAATATGTAGAAATAGCGAGCAGACGGTAAAATTTTATAATACGGAAAAAGTATTAGACGAAGAAATAAAGAGTAGGGTCAGGTAGTGATTGGTTTGCAAAAGAAAATAGATTTGTACAAAGGTTTTTTTTGAAGTATGAGTACGATGAACTTAGAACTGATATATATAAAAATACTGAAGTTCTATTTAGCTTAGAAAATATTCTAACAGTATGTACGGTAAGTGGTTAAAAATAATAAACTTAGTAGTATAGAAGCGAAGGAATGATATATTGAATTATCAAAATGGTAATAAAGTTTTAAAACTGTAATACGAAAGATATAGGTCAGAAAATGGTTACGAGATAGTAATTAAAAATTACGACCAAGAAGACTTCAAAATCTAAGAAAGAATTTTAATCCAACCGAAAAGCAAGGAATTTAAATATATAAGAAGGGGTTTTCAAGAAGTTAAACTGAGCGAAAAATTTAATAAGGGATGTCGAAAATACTTTCAGAAGAATCAGGATTTGCAATGGGGAAGATTGAAGATTTAACGATAATTGTTCTGAAGCGATCACGTGAATCGAGGGCAAAGAATATGATCGTATGATGAATACGCCTAGGATATGATTCAAGAAAAGTTACGATTGGATTCTACGGTCGATAACATAGTAGTATATTGATTAGAAAAATGATAAAGATCAGTGGTTCTGATCACCGAGCCAACTAGGGATCAGGAAAACTTAGCGCTAAGACTCTCTAATGGACTAGACTGTAATAAGGATCTCAGTGAATGATCCTAAGAGTATCAAAATTTCGTTCTGCTGGGCCCAAAATTGATGGACTCAACGAACGACTAAAGGAAAGCTCTAGAAATCTAATATGGTCAGGGCTGGGTGAGAGACTACTAAGGCAACCTAAGACGAGTACAACTAAATCTTGACGAAGGCACCTGCCTATCAAACCTAGACGTCTATCTAAGTCTTCCTACCATCTAAGACAAGGAAAACCTTCAGGTTAGAGCCAATTAATGACTTGAATGTTCCGAATATTTGAATGGATGTTGTTATCATTATTGTTGCTCCAATATTTCGCAAATGCAAAGAGGACCTGCATGGGCCACCACTAAAACCTGTCACGCCCTGCTTTCCAAGTATGGAAGGCGAGACGTGAAGAGGTCCACTCAGACTTGGAGCTGTGAAGCTACAGTCTGATAAGCGTCTGGTAATCTAATCCATTATCAGGTTCTTTGCATTACGAAGAAATAACAATAATAATAATGAGGGTTAGACAATGAAATTATCCAACATTCAACATTCACAACTTTTATTCCAAACATTACAGAGAGTCATAAAAAAGTACAGAGTCCAAAAAGAAGGCCTAAGCATGGCCGAAACTACAATAAGAAGTGGTGCAACGCACCGAACAACCTAACAGTAGCTACTAGTACAATAATGACATCTAAAAGAAAGTCACCGGCTGAGACTAAGGGTAGAACTGGAATTCACGAACTGGACGTTAGCAAAGTGTCGACCGCAGTAACTACTCAGGCTCAAGCCTGACATGTGACACCCAAAGAGAAAAGGGCACATGTCAGCAAAAATCTCCAAAGAGGAAAAAGGAGACTTTTGTGCAAGGAAACGTAAAGCACAGCAGGTATAAGATAAATGCAGGTTAACAGTTCTAAAATAATGATGACATGACATGATATTTCAATGAATGCAGCAATTTAAACATGAACATGATACTTGCAATGCATGACACGTCGTAGCGAGAGCTACTAAACAATATTCACTGTTTCACGATTAACTTGTTTTCACGATGTGCACAGGGTTTACGCCTTTTGGCTGAAGTCGCTGTACGTGCACACTTCTATTGAGAGCAACGATCTAGGATCTTGGTTTGACGATGACAAACGTGTCGTTATATCTAACGTGTGTGCTTAGTGTGTTTCAGGCTTGGCAAAACAATATATTCTCGATATTTGGCAGAATTGCTATTCGTATAGCATATTGGGAGAAAGGGAGTGTGTGTGCACAAAGATGGTCAATGGAGAGCAAAGTTGGACTTGGTCAAATTAGGAGAGTAGATTGGATCAAATCAATTAGATGGATTTGTGTCTACCCATCTCCTACTCAAACACCAACTTGAATCAATCAAATCTCCTATCTATGGTACAAAGAGATAGAATCAAATCACTTTTGTAATTCCCTATTCCTATCTCTTAGGGATGCTTTCCAAAACCCTAGCAATCATCTATATAAGCCCTCAAATCAAAGGAAAAAAAAGAGATTGCGGCATACATCAATAAAAAGGAGGGCTGATACAATTATCAAGGTGTGCAGCAAAGACAAAAGCAATAGGGAGTGTTCTTGTTTTTTAAGGAGAGAAACCCACACAAAAAACCCCCATTCATCCCGTTGCCAAAAAGCCTAGTCTCCCTCATAAGCCGCAATAACAGCAAGAAGAAATCCACGCAAGACACCCTCCACGAGAGGATCTCTTTGTCGCATAATCCCTCAAACATCAAAACACCAAGCCCGCAGGATCATCAACGCACACCCACGGGAGGAGCAACGTCAGTGAAGCCACCGCTTGAAGAATCCATCGAAGACGTCGTCGCTTGCGACAGTGGAGACTGCACGCATTGAAGGAGATGCCGTCACCGTGCGCCAAATTTGTCGATGCCATCTGAGTTGAAGAACCCACCGGAGACTCATCGCCAAGCTCTCGTCACCTGAGTTGCTATCGCCGCCGTTGAGATATCAGAGATAGCTGTTGTCGAAGCTGCTGTCATCGTGTGAAGAAGCTCACCACTGTTCATCGGAGAGCCATCGCTGAGTCACCGAAGGAGAAACCGTCGAAGCGAAGCTTACCCCCGAACACCGCTGCCGCTCGAAGAAGTCAGACGACGGAGGGGAGACCGGAGACGTTGTCGTCGTCGCTGCATGCCCTAGAACGAAGAGATCGAAGCTGCAACCACCACACGCCGTGAAGACGAGAGATCGAAGTTGCACCATCATGAGAATAAGTCCACCGGAGACGAAGCTGCTGCTGCACGCCGTGAAGCGAAGAAGTCACCGCCGAGAGGTGATCGAAGCACTTGCCGCCATCTCCGCTGCTGATCGAAGATCATGTCAGAGTACCCTCAAGTCGGAATATTACTGCAAGCCCTAACTTCCTCGTCACTGCCGCACGGTGAAGCCCACATTGCTCGTACGTCGTCGTCGCTGTCGTACTCATGGCCATAGAGGAGGTCGCCACCGTAGGTGCTGATTATCATCAGAAAAACCCAATGCTGCCGCCGTAAAGAAGTCGCCTTCGGAGAAGCCCCATCGTTGTCAAAGCAAGGTCGGAGTCGAGCGCCTACATGCTCTATATCCACCGGAGAGCGGACGGTAGCTGTGTGTGAAAAACAAATCAACGGCACAGATCAGATCTTGTTGCTGATGTGGCGAGTGTGGGAGAAACGAAATCACGTGAAAACAAAACGTGCAAATCTCCTCGCTGACGTGGATTATTTTGAGGGTTACTTAACGCACAAACTGCCTATTATTAAAGTTGAACTGGGATTGCTATACGCACAGACCAGTGCACAACTTGATATCCAGGAGTCGGATTGAGACACCGTTTGCGTCAGATTGGAGCTGACGACGTGCTGATTGACAGAGACGCCTACACAGACACAAACTGAGCATTTCTAAACCCTAAACTCCTTTATTTGTGTCTTAGTGTAACGTTCTCTGTAGGGGAAACTTTTACCAGTTTTTGTGGACTATTTTGGGACTTGTCTAGTTGGGACTAGACAAGTGGGACCCAGCTAGTTTGGGACTAGATGGTAGAAAGCTTTGCTAGGATTGATAGTGAGAGGAAACACTGTGTGTGGGGTACTGAGAGTCTGGCGAGTGTAGAGACGTAGAGGGTGCTCTGAGCGTGCTCTAACTTGTGACTTTGTACCTATTGCACTATTTAATCTAGTATTTGCTTTGGGGGCTGAACGTAGGTCGACGGGTCGACCGAACCAGGGTATATTTGTGTGTTCTCTGTGATTGCCTATCTTTTACTCTGGTTGTATTTTTAACTGCGTGTGATTTCTCGTGGGTTGCACGAATTATTTTTATCAGCCTATTCACCCCCCCCTCTAGGCTAGGATCCAGATCCAACAAGTGGTATCAGAGCCAGTTTCGTAGATCTAGCCTAGTTTGAACATGGACCGCATTGATAGTGCTTTTGCTGAGGGTCAGTCTATTTCCCGACCACCTAGATTTAATAGTGGAGATTATGCTTACTGGAAAAATCGTATGAAAATCTATCTTATTTCTATTGATTATAAAGCTTGGCAAATTGTTGAAAAGGATATAAATCACCTGTTATCAAAATTGAAAATACTGAGGTGCCTAAACCTGATGATAAGTGGGATGATAATGATTGGAAGCTTTATTCTTTAAATGCTAAAGCTATGAATGCTCTTATTTATGCATTAGATAAATCTAAATTCAATCGTATCTCACATTGTATAACTGCGCAGGAAATATGGCATACTTTGGAGGTGACGCACGAGGGAACGTCACAGGTGAAGGAGTCTAGACTTGCACTTCTGAGCACGGAATACGAGGGATTTCGCATGCTACCATCAGAGACGATATCAGAAATGTTTGCGAGGTTCACCAACATTGTCTACAAGTCTAGTTCGCTCGGTAAGCCATATTCTAGCCTTGAGCAGGTGAGGAAGATATTAAGAGCTCTGCCAAGCTCTTTTAGGCCTAAAGTCACTGCCATGCAAGAAGCGAAAGATCTGTCACAGATGAGGGTGGAGGACTTGATAGGTAATTTAATGTCCCACGAGCTAGAATTGCAAAACGTGGACAAAAGGGAGAAACCTGAGGAGATGGAGAAAGCTACCAAGCCACTTACTCTGAAAGCTGACGAAAGTGAAGATGATGATGATGACATAGCGCTAATGGTCAGAAATTTCAGAAAATTTGTCCAGACCAAGCAAGGAAGAGCAGAAATGGCACCCAGGTTTAATCGCTCTAACTTTTTTCATTCTTCTAAGCAAAATTATGATCAGAATACTACTAATAGAATGACTTGTTTTAAATGCAAGAAAAGAGGACATCGAATGAGGGATTGCCCACATGAGACAGCTCAGGTAGCTAAAGAAAAGGGAAAATCCAAGGTGCTTACTTGGGACATGGATAGCGAAGCTGAGAGCGAGGAGGAGGAACACGAAGTCCATTCATGCATGGCATTGATGGGAATACACGATGAGGTAATTTCTGGTAGTAAAACGGAACTCCTTACTATTTGTAAAGAAAGGCAAGATAAAATAGTAGAGCTTGAATCCACTATAGATGACTACCAAAATGAAAACTTTGAAATGCAACAATCTGAATATGAAATGTCTAAAGAGATTGAAAAACTCAAAATTGATATTGTTGCTCGTGACTCTACTATTGATACTTTGAAAAAAGAAAAATCCAGTTTTAATGATGAAGCACCTTGTCTCTCTTGCCCTTCCTTGATGAATAATATTAGCATGCTTAAACTTGATTTGATTAAGCTCGAAACTGAAAAAGACTATGTTATTAGAGAGCTTAATGATAAACTCTGCATGTTGGATAATGATTTTAAAAGAAAAATGGTTGAATTTGAAAAGAAGGAAGAGGAAAACAAGAGAGTTTTTATAAGTACATGCACATTACTTGTGGAAGAAAATAAATTGTTGAAAACCAAAGTCTCTAATCTTGAATTGGCCATTAAGAAATTCTCTACGGGAAAACAATCGTTGGACACTATTTTAGAGAATCAATTATATGGCAATAATAGAAGAGGACTTGGTTTTGGTCTGAAAACGTTGAAAAGCAAAAATTCAAGAAATTCCACAATGCACCGTCTATTGCGAAGAACTTATATGCAAAGTGCTTTACTTGTGATACTGTAGGCCATACTTCATACTATTGTAAATTTAGGAACACTAAAATCAAGTTTAAACAAGTGTGGGTTCCTAAAACTATATTGGCTAACACTAGTGGACCTTGTTGGATTCCAAGGTCACACTTAACACCTTTCATGTAGGTGTGATGGAGTTTTGGCGAGGAGCGTTAAATTCAATGTCTCATTCTTTTAGCTCCTTCGTCAAAAAGCGACGAGAAGGTATAATTTTTATCTCTCTTTGCATTTCATTGCATACCTTCATAGATTTGTTTGTGTGCTTGATTTATTTTGGTTTGTGTGTTTGCATGGATGATTTTTTAAATGTTTTTATTTCTGAAAAAAAATGAAAAATAAAAACAAAAAAAATTGTGCTGATTGATTATCCTCTTATGAATCTCTTAAGTGGTATTGTATGAATTATCAATTATATCCCTTGTAGAAGTCAATTCATTATTGTTGTAGCTACATGAACATGATGTTATTCTTTTTAGTAGCCATGACATGTCTCTATAAGTTTCAAACTTGACTTCTACACCTACATTTGCACTTTCACGATGCTTGACTTTTTAGTGCTTTTGGAGATTCTTTTGAAGAATAATGGAAAGTGAATGTAGGGATGATTAATTTCTGAAATTTCTAAGGGATATGATGTGTTTAGCCATGAATTAAAATTGAGCACAAAAGAATTGAAAAAAAACGATATTTGCTCCGTATGAAAAATGGATACACTTCATGGCTAATACACAACCCACGAGTATCCAACTTGTGCTACATGGGTAATCATTAGCGTTGGTGTATATAACTCGTCAAGCAATGCCATCCCACATTTAAAAGTCCTTTTAGGCCATGTTTTGGGATTCGGTAACTTGAACTCATCTTTGATGATGTGGGAAAAATCAATCCTAGTGATATTCATGAAAATTGGAAAATGTGGGTTGATTTGGTTGAATATTTGAAATTGAATCTCCTCGTGTACTTTATTGTCTATATCATTTCACTTACACAAAGGTGGAGAAGAATTGGTATAAAATTCTATGAACTTGACTTGTCTATTATTTGGATTACTCATGCAAATTGCACGCTACATCTAATAATGACTTATTTTTGCATGGGATACTTTTGTGACTTCATTAATCCACTTTTGGTGATTACAAAGGGGGAGAAAGAAAAGATGTTGTCAACACTTGATGTTTATATTATTTGTTGAAGGGGGAGCTTGAAATATACTTGAATACATGTTGAAGGGGGAGCTTGAGAGAAGGGGGAGCATGCTATTGTATTTGTTATTAGTTTGTGCATGCCATGTTGTAGTGCTTGAATATTCATCTCATGATTCATATTGCATTACACCCTTCAACACACTTCACACACCCATCTATTGCTCAAATCTTTTATGGGTTTGTCATCACCAAAAGGGGGAAATTGTTGGGAGCAACGATCTAGGATCTTGGTTTGACGATGACAAACGTGTCGTTATATCTGACGTGTGTGCTTAGTGTGTTTCAGGCTTGGCAAAACAATATATTCTCGATATTTGGCGGAATTGCTATTCGTATAGCATATTGGGAGAAAGGGAGTGTGTGTGCACAAAGATGGTCAATGGAGAGCAAAGTTGGACTTGGTCAAATTAGGAGAGTAGATTGGATCAAATCAATTAGATGGATTTGTGTCTACCCATCTCCTACTCAAACACCAACTTGAATCAATCAAATCTCCTATCTATGGTACAAAGAGATAGAATCAAATCACTTTTGTAATTCCCTATTCCTATCTCTTAGGGATGCTTTCCAAAACCCTAGCAATCATCTATATAAGCCCTCACATCAAAGGAAAACAAAGAGATTGCGGCATACATCAATAAAAAGGAGGGCTGATACAATTATCAAGGTGTGTGGCAAAGACAAAAGCAACAGGGGGTGTTCTTGTTTTTTAAGGAGAGAAACCCACACAAAAAAACCCCCCATTCATCCTGTTGCCAAAAAGCCTAGTCTCCCTCATAAGCCGCAATAACAGCAAGAAGAAATCCACGCAAGAAACCCTCCACGAGAGGATCTCTTTGTGGCATCATCCCTCAAACATCAAAACACCAAGCCCACAGGATCATCAACGCACACCCACGGGAGGAGCAACGTCGGTGAAGCCACCGCTTGAAGAATCCATCGAAGACGTCGTCGCTTGCGACAGTGGAGACTGCACGCATTGAAGGAGGTGCCGTCGCCGTGCGCCAAAGTTCTCGATGCCATCTGAGTTGAAGAACCCACCGGAGACTCATCGCCAAGCTCTCGTCACCTGAGTTGTTGTCGCCGCCATTGAGATATCGGAGATAGCTGTTGTCGAAGCTGCTGTCGTCGTTAGAAGAAGCTCACCGCTGTTCATCGGAGAGCCATCGCTGAGTCACCGAAGGAGAAACCGTCGAAGCGAAGCTTACCCCCGAACACCGCTGCCGCTCGAAGAAGTCAGACGACGGAGGGGAGACCGGAGACGTTGTCGTCGTCGCTGCATGCCCTAGAACGAAGAGATCGAAGCTGCAACCGCCACACGCCGTAAAGACGAGAGATCGACGCTGCACCATCCTGAGAATAAGTCCACCGGAGACGAAGCTGCTGCTGCACGCCGTGAAGCGAAGAAGTCGTCGCCGAGAGGTGATCGAAGCACTTGCCGCCATCTCCGCTGCTGATCGAAGATCACGTCGGAGTACCCTCAAGTCGGAATATTACTGCAAGCCCTAACTTCCTCGTCGCTGCCGCACGGTGAAGCACACATTGCTTGTACGCCGTCGTCGCTGTCGTACTCATGGCCATAGAGGAGGTCGCCACCGTAGGTGCTGATTATCATCGGAAAAACCCGATGCTGCCGCCGTAAAGAAGTTGCCTTCGGAGAAGCCCCGTCGTTGTCGAAGCAAGGTCGGAGTTGAGCGCCTACATGCTCTATATCCACCGGAGAGCGAACGGTAGCTGTGCGTGAAAAACAAATCAACGGCACAGATCGGATCTTGTTGCTGACGTGGCGAGTGCGGGAGAAACGAAATCACGTGAAAACAAAACGCGCAAATCTCCTCGCTGACGTGGATTATTTTGAGGGTTACTTAACGCACAGACTGCCTATTATTAAAGTTGAACTGGGATTGCTATACGCACAGACCAGTGCATAACTTGATATCCAGGAGTCGGATTGAGACACCGTTTGCGTCAGATTGGAGCTGACGACGTGCTGATTGACAGAGACGCCTACACAGACACAAACTGAGCATTTCTAAACCCTAAACTCCTTTATTTGTGTCTTAGTGTAACGTTATCTGTAGGGTAAACTTTTACCAGTTTTTGTGGACTATTTTGGGACTTGTCTAGTTGGGACTAGTTAAGTGGGACCCAGCTAGTTTGGGACTAGCTGGTAGAAAGCTTTGCTAGGATTGATAGTGAGAGGAAACACTGTGTGTGGGGTACTGAGAGTCTGGCGAGTGTAGAGACGTAGATGGTGCTCTGAGCGTGCTCTAACTTGTGAATTTGTACCTATTGCACTATTCAATCTAGTATTTGCTTTGGGGGCTGGACGTAGGTCGACGGGTCGACCGAACCAGGGTATATCTGTGTGTTCTCTGTGATTGCCTATCTTTTACTCTGGTTGTATTTTTAAATGCGTGTGATTTCTCGTGGGTTGCACGAATTATTTTTATCAGCCTATTCACCCCCCCTCTAGGCTAGGATCCAGATTCAACAACTTCTACGCTCAAGTGATCGCTTAACCCTACCCCTCCCACGTGTATCGAGCTTTGGTTTATCACCAGCAACACTGTGCTCGCTTCTGTATCACGAGCCAGGAAGTGTTTTTGGCATAGGGTTGTGCCTGCAAAGCAGGTGCCTAGCCTCTATCAATATATAGGAGTCAAAATCCTACTCACTGCAGCTTACATTTAAAAGTAGCGTGTGCTACACATTCATGATAAAGATGCATGAAATGACATGGCAATGAGTAGTTAAAAGTGCATACCGTTAATTGAAATTAAACGTGACATGGCAGCATGAATGAAAGCATGTAAAAAGTGTCGGATCTAGCTTCGTTGTCATGATAGATCTAATAAGGTGTCGGGTCTAGTTTCGTTGTCAAACTAGATCAATATGGTCGTCTAGGCGACTATAATTTCACCGCCTAGTCTCTTTTACACAATTTTACAAAATGGCCTAAAACATGGCCTAAAACAAGTACTGTGCAAGTTTCACTTGCCTAAACAACGTCCGTAGTCTCAGTCCAAAAATGGTCCAGATTACCCTATGAGCTCCAAATCAATCATCCCAAACCTACAGTCCCGTATTCATTATCTTCAATTAGTGAGTTACCAAAGCTTTGAAAACACCGTTTTTATCTTGTTAACATACGGGTGTGGGTTCATACGGTTCAGATATACCTTAACACGACGCGAGAGCTACACTGACATCGGGTAGCGACGTCAGGGGTTGAATTAACAGGAGCATGCGATGATCCACTGCACAACAATGATCAGCGAACGACGATCAGTCAGGTAGCGGCATGATCACCGAACAGCGGTGCGGAGGGGAGGACAACCGTACGGCGTTCTACGGTGTCAGGAAGACGCGGACAGCGGGCAGCGTGATCATGGCCCGCGGTCGGGTTGTGATCGGCAACGACACAACGAGAAACATGGCAAGTGGATGAAAGGGTTGTTCTGTATGGAGAGGGCAGATTAGAGGGCTGCGCGGGTCTATGGACAGCCTGGGGTCTAGGCCGAAAGTTGGCCGCGGCTAGGAGATGAAGTTCGACAGTGTTAGAAGGCCATGTGAGGAGCACTCGGCAGTTTAAGGTAGCATGGTGGCCGTTTTGGTGGCTAAGAGGAAGATGCCGACAGATTATGTTCAAGGGGGAGTGGTTCACACGAGGGGGCGGCCGGTGCAAGCCGCCGACGGTGAGGGGATGCTGCCGTGAGCATTGGTAGGGGAAGATAGGCAGATTTGTAGAGGAGATGGAGGTGTTCGTTGTTTCGTGGAGGATAGGTGGCCAGAGCTCGTTGTGGGGGAGAAGTGGCCAGATCTCGTCACCCTGGGGGGTTTCCGACGGGTCTAAGGGTGGAGTGCGGTAAATTACAACGAAGGTGGCTGGCGGTTTGTGTAGAGGAGAGAGGAGCAGGCCACAGGATTGGGGGATGGCCGGAGGGATTAGGGTGATCGTCGGAGAAGCTTGGGTGGCCGGAGGGTGAGGCAAAGAGGACCGTAGATGGAGGGGAATGATGGCCGTCTGACGACAACAGGAGGGGGGTGTTCGGCAACTTGGTTGGGGCGTGCATGGCGTTTAAGATGGGCTCCGGGCGGTGCTAGGGTGGTGACCGGCCGTGCGCCGGTGAGGGGAACACGTGAGGAGGAAGAAGAAAAGGTGGCGGCGGCTGTTGATAGCCCTAGGGCTTGTTTGCGTGAAAGTTTAGAGATGGGAGGGTTTTGCTATTTAGATTTAGAATTGGGGCAGAGTTAGGTGGTTGTGGAGAAAGAATGTGAGAGGGAGGGAGTGTAATTAGTGTGATATATTATGGTGAATAGCTAGGAGAATTGTTTCATGAGTTACACATGAAACCCTTAGTGATTTGTTCAAGAATTGATTAAGGTTTCAAATTAGGGATAAGCTAGGCTAATTACAATATGAAAGAGATTAGTGTGAAAGGCCAGCCGAACGGTGTCCAAAAAATATAATAAAAATATCGGGACGACCGTGTTGACGAGAGAATCGGGGCTACGATGATTGGTCACTGGCTAGGGTAGAGGAAAACGGCACTAAAAATAAAGAGGTCAAATGACGAAGTCTAAAGTTACGATACCCCTTCAAACAAAGTTATTTTGTGGGAGAACGACCCGCGAAATGACGTTCCAAAATAATTCCACAAATAAATACTCTTCCAGACGGTCACAATGGCATATCACATTTTAGGGTTAGGATATAAGAATAGATCAAATTAATTACATGTACGAATAAAAGTACGCGCACGAAAAAACATACGATCGAAAAGCGGTCATGACACTATTTATACCCCAACCCCCAAATGGCCCTACTCGAGCTCATTTTTCTCGAAACGGTTCGTATTCTCTTCTCCTCTCCGACTCGATCTCCCTCCAACCCACTCCAAATCCTCCCCAACCATCCCAAATGCTCCATCAACTCCATTCCTCCACCTGAAACCCCCTCCACCCCATCTCCCGCTCAACCCAACCGATCGAAGGAAACCCTAGGGGTCAATTTTGGGGGTTCGATAACTCAAGCTCGATGCGGACGACACGAATGCGGTGGCTGGCTCAAGAACATCTTGGGGGAGTCTACTCTCAGTAGTGGTGAGATCGATTTCAGCACGGGGCTTCAGCTTCGGTAATTTCGTTCCACAACTCGTCAATTTTCGCAAAATTTGTTGCTGAAATCGCTCGAAATTTGCGTGAGTCTACACATACATCACTTCATTTATCTGCATAACTCACTCTTCACACAATGCCTCTAAGAGAGCACAATAAGAAGGCTACCACCACTGGCCCTACCCCAGGCAAGGGCAAACGTCGTAAGACGAAGACTTTTCAAGCCGAAGTTGCCCGAGCCCAAGCCATTTCTGAAAGCTGAGGTGCACCTCTTCCTGCCCCTCAAGTCGAAACTCTAAGAATTAATTTCATGAGCGAGAACAAGTGCACCAAATTCCTATCACTTAGCTCAAGACCTATCATGCCTACCAAATTTCCGAGCGTCACCGCTCTCTCTGCACTAGGTCTCCTAGATGTGGTCAGCATCCTCCTCCGAGACATCGGGGGAGAGGAATTCCTAGAGTGTGAGGCTAGGACCTATAAGAGGCTCACTTTGGAGTTCCTTTCCACGTTCAAATCACATCCTTCAGGCTTTTCTTTCCGCATCATGAACAAGGAGTACGGTTTGTCCAAGGCCTCACTGAACATACTCTTTAAGTGGCCCAGGGCTATAGAACCAGAGGCATGCCACTACAACTACCCCTATCCCCCTGAGTATGATGCAAATGATTTCTGGTTTAGAATCACCAAGCTTCGACCCTTCCCCAAGACACGGGCGAAGGCGTCCATCATAATACACCTTGGCCTCCGCATTATCCATCGCATTATTGCGAACTCACTATTTGTCGATATGAGACAGACCAGGTCTCTCAGAATGAGTTATTTTACTCGTGGTGTGCCATACAGGGTCGTGTCCTTCGTGAGGGGAACACTCCTATCCCTCCTTGGATCCTCCACACCGGATCATGGCTTCAGTACAGATTCTCCATACCCTGGCTAGCCCCAGATCGAGTATTTATTGTGGGGGCTTCATCACGATCATTGCCATCCAACAGATTTTGATAATGAAATTTATTTACGGATAGATGACTCGAGAAAGGGGAAAAAGGATCAGTGTGCCCCTTTTGGATGAGAAAATGAAAAAAACAAGGAGGAAATCCAAACCCTAACCAACCTCGAAATTGATGAGATCACCATGTAATCTCGCGATGCATGACAAAGGTTTACAGTTTCCCGTGCAATTTTTCGTGTTTGGGTTTGCGATAAGAAGTGTCAAGCTTTGTTTTAAGTAGTGCACTCGAAACCTTTCATATTATGCTTCACAAGATGGCATCATCATATAAACCGTGAATGAATTTAGGGGTTTGATAGCATTTTTTCTTGAGCCAAAAGACAATGCCTAGGATCACATATTGGTGATGTGACATGATGCTTGTGTCAAAGTGCCCAGGTGATGGTTCAGGACAAAATGGATAGAAGCATAGCTATAGTGCATGTGGGGTCATCTTCACTTCATGACTCATCGTGCCAAGCAACGAATTGCGGGGCAATTATTATGGCATACAATACATGGTATTGGGGTTGAGCATATGCCCAATAAACACAATGACACATGTAATATAAAGGGTGTACAAGTAAATTCAGTTTCTAATTTTGAAGTGGGCTAAAGCGTGTTAGAGATTCAATGGTGGTACCAAACTGTAGAGGTGTATTCTACCCGTAATAGAACATGATTAGGTCATGGGCTCTAAGTGGGGAGTATTATTGATTTGTAATTGCACAACCTTTTACGCCCTACTTATAGGATCCAACAATTTCGAGAATTGTTTAAGTACTGGATCCATGCATAAGGAATGCTAAGTTTAGCACTATGAATGATGGTATTGGCCTATTATTTTTGGATGTTTTGATTGGTGCTTGCTCATTGTCATAACAAAGTGTTTGGGTTTGCTTCATAATATATAATATAGCTTCATCTTGCTACTTTGGATGCTTCGTTTGCAACTCTGTTCTGGTCATATTGCTTTGCATGTTCTTTTTTTTAATGTGCTTCTAGCTTTAAAACTTCAATTGCCCCTTTGGAGGGTCTTTGTGTTGGTTAATTTTTGCCTTTACTTTGTATTGACTCTGATTGTTATGCCATCATGACTTTGCCATACTCCTGACATTGTCACACTAGCTGGACCTTTCAGCCCATCTCTATTAGTAAATTTATTTTATGGTCATCATTAAGTCCCCAATCACCTTCAAGTGGGTGAGTGGTATCGATCTTGTAATATGATAATTCTCCTGCAAGTCGATGGCTGCTCCTAATCGTGATGCTAGCAATCGTATTCAATCGATATTTTAACGATTTGCTTCGCTTGATATTTTAAGGAACTGACAATCTTGACTAGGCTCTGGATCTGCTTAGCGATTTGATTGACTTGTTATTACATGAAGAAGTTTTAATAGTTTAATTGGGGATTTGGCCAGTCGTTGCATGGGGGTAGAGGCTCATGGAATTATGGGATGAGATTCCTTCTCCACGTGAAACTACTTAGGTTGTATGTCTAGATTACCTTGATGAGTTTCAACAGAATGTGTCAATTATTGCAACATAGATTTAGGATTTGGTTACAAACAATAAAAGATCATATAATATGGTATCTCAAGCATAATAACATGTGAGTACCTATCGACGCATATCACATAGTGGAATGAAGTGGCCTTACACGTCTTCACATTGGACACCTGTATAGATAAACATCGATCAGATGGGGAGTGATTCTCCCCTAAACCCATGACACTCAAGTTAGATGATGCCTTGATGGATGGGTTGATTATTAGATTAAGGAGGAAACGCTCTGCAAATATTTTTGTGTGTTGGCTTTTCGAATCCTTGCAATATGTGTTTACTTGCTTATGGATGTGTGGATTGGTGTCAATAACATTAAATTAGGATTCAATTACCCAAGTTAGGCCAAGTTGGTACGATAAAGCTGGATTACCTAAATAACCAGTAAACTTATTTGGATTATTCTCGTAAGGTACGATAAAGCTGGATTAGATCAAGGAAAGACACTAATTATGGATTCCAAGAGACCAAGGGAATTATTTGGATAAGATTCAAATGTGTGGTTTAAAATAAACATAGAAACCTCTTAAGTCTAAACAATAGATGTTTTAGTTGATCCACTCACGAAGGCTCTACCATATGAAGTCTGGAAAGACTTACGTGTAAATACGATATGGGATACCGGGATAAATGGGCCTGAG
Organism: Scilla litardierei; assembly: GCA_030789695.1. Lineage (NCBI taxonomy): Eukaryota > Viridiplantae > Streptophyta > Magnoliopsida > Asparagales > Asparagaceae > Scilla > Scilla litardierei. The sequence continues at coordinate 763,589,488 of CM061142.1, forward strand.
TGCAAGTGGGAGACGTTGAGAGATGGGTATGCCCTCGAGGCAAATTCATCCATGTGTATCTATACATACATCTTATTCAAAATAACAGTAAGTTGTTTGGTAAGAATTTACTTAAGTTTATAATAATTAGTCTTCATTAGAACTTAGGTTAAATCCTAAGACTTAATGCGAGGTTAAACAAGTATCGAAATGAGGATCTCGATCATAGAGAATTGTTTGACCGTTAGTAGCATAAGTCTGAAATGTTCGTGGTCGTAGATGTTTCGAGAAAAGGATATCGAAACATCGGATAGACCATTGTGTCTTAGTCTTCACCATGTAATGATGACGATGATCTCGTGGTCGTTTGACTTGGCAAAGTCAAAGACGAGACATATGTGCACATTGGAGAATGAGTTCACTAAACGACCCATCAAGAGTTATCATATGGTTATGATTGACCAATCCATCGATGATAACTCTTAGTGAAGATAGGTAAGTTGGTATTTTGACTTGAAGTCATTGTACGAACCTGTGCATGAACAGTGTCACTTAGATCACGGATCTAGCCTCGGAAAAGCCCCATTAAAAGATCTTTGGCTGGGTGACATTTGAAGCGTGAAAGGAGAGTAATGACCAAGTAGGATTCGTATCTCCCAGTCAATGAGAGTTAGTTTCACGGTGTTAGTTCTATCTTTTAGTGAAAACTCTAGCTAGAGTATGTTGGAAGAAGTCCAAAATTATTTGACTAAAGATCGATGGAGACTAACCAAGTTAGAGCTGGTAGGGTTGACAGTTGACCATACTCTAGGCTTGACTAAGCGGCATAGTTTTGACGAAGAGACTATAAATGCGGCATTCATCACGGACAAAGTCAGTGTGTTCCCGACAATACTCTTGCCAATGAGTTAACCACATAATTATGATACCGAAATAAGGACGGCACCTACTGCTCGTGGTCTATGCTGTCTGGGGGTTTCGAATCCCACCTGTAGTATGGTCGGGCTGTAGGGTCTCACATAGAGTGAGACCTTCATCAAGTAATAGGTATAAATTAGGGAGAATATGCATTTGATGCAAGGGATAGAAAACTGCAAAGAATTTGCAGTTATATCCTGCATTCAGGATAAATGATCCTGAGTGCAAGTGGGAGATGTTGGAGAATGTATGCCCTCAGTTCAGTTGTATTTGATGCTAATGATATTTTATAAATAGATGTGGAAATTTTGCATTTGATGCAAAGGGAAATTTAATGCATCGTAAATTGTTTACGTGCATATTTAATTAAATAAACACGTAGAAACAGTTACCTAGATGACAGAATCGTCCGTGTCTAAATACATGTTCAAACTGTAGTGCCCTACGAAGCTACTACACATGTACTAGAGGGGGGGTGAATTGTACTTTAAAATAATTAAGAACGTTATTCCTAACTATTGTGCAAACACAAACGACAATGCGGAATAAACAACAATCGACAAGAATTAAGAAACGTAAACAAAAGATATAACGAGTTCGGATCCACCCAAGTCTCCCCGACTTGTTTCCGGTGATCCTACGTCCCAACCACCCGGATCCCCTCCGGATACTTGAGTTAGAAACCACTAACTCAAGATTTTGCACAATGAAATTCTTGTAGAAAAACCTCTACAAGACCAAATCATACACAATGAACATGTGACTCCCACAAACCGGGATCACACACTTCTCTCACAACCGAGAGAACAATTCAAATATCAAATGCAATGAAATAATGAAACACTTACCACAAAATCCTATGCCTTGAGTATACTTACCAAATTAGGGCAAAGAGGGATTTTGAGGAAGAAGATGTCACCAAACCCTAGCTCCAAGAAGTTGACCAGCAATGGAAGCCTAGGGTGGAGTTGGTGACCTTGAATCAAGCTCTTGGCTTGGAAAGGCTCACAATGGAGAGAATCTCTCTTGAGGAATTATGGCTCAAGAAGTGAGGGAGAGATTCTTGGTGAGAAGAGAGAGCTTGGAAATAACTTGAGAAAACTCTTCTCTTAGGTCTGAAACAACTTTGATAATGGACCTCTTTTTTCTACCTTGCCTCAAACGAATCAGGTTTGTATTTATAGAGGCAAGAAAAATCGTGCTCAAAAGATTCCCAACGGTCATATTTCTGAAGCAGTTAGTCGGTCTAAGAAGGATCACTGACCGACTAGATTGGCAACTAGTCGGTCGGTGATTCTTCATGAACCGACTAACTGGCTCACATCCAAAAGAGAAAGTTCCAGGCAATATGAACTAGTCGATCTAAGAAGACTTGCCAACTGACTAGTTTGTCAACTAGTCGGTCGGTGAGTGTTCTTTAACCGACTAAGAGATGAAATCAAAATAGCTGAATACAAGTTACACTAGTCGGTCTAAGAAAAAATTCCAACCGACTAGTTTCACAACTAGTCGGTCGATGAATGTTCTTGGACCGACTAACTGTAAACAGTAACTCAGGCTGTACAGAGGCAATGATAACTAGTCGGTCTGAGAATGTTTCCTAACCGACTAGATCGTCATCTAGTCGGTCGGTGAACCTTCTTTGACCGACTAATTGATCAACAGTGCCAGGCTGAAATGAGCAAGGCATTCTAGTCGGTTCAAGAAGCTTTACCGACCGACTAGATTGCCATCTAGTCGGTTGGTTCTTCTTCTTGAACCAACTAACATGCACAAGAAGCCGCGATAAGAAGCGTTAAGCTTCGGGAAAGTTTGTGTGGGCTTCTAATAAGATCCTAGCTCTACGATATGAGCGATATGAAGATTAAAACGTAAGACCTACTCAAGGCTTAACATTCTACGAAAAGAAGCTAGAAGACTATAAATAAAACTTGACGAACCGTCTTCAAAAGCTTCAATCGAATCTTCTTGACTTCAATAATGGTCCTTGAGCTTCAATGAAGCTTCAAGCACACGATCACGCGCTTTGAGAAGTCTTGAGACGTCGCTTTTGATATACGTGGAATTTTGGCGACGATCTACATAACTGCGCTCACAAAGAGTTAGTTCACGATATTTATGTTTGTTCATCATCCAAAACCAAATCCGGGGAGTCAATACTCAACATTCTCCCCCTTTTTGGTGATGACAAACCAACATAAATAATAATCAATAATAATGATTCAATTGAAATTTACTTACTCCCCCTGCATTGATGACACGTTAATTCCAAATTAAATAATAATCATACGCATCAAGCAGACGAGGAAAGTATAAAATGAGAATTCAATTATTAAAATATTTGAAATATCGGATTTGAAAATCCATTTTTATATCTTCACTTCCCCTGAATCTAACATATCAAATTAGATTCATGGTAAATTGCTTTGAATTATCAATTAGCACATTGTCATTATTAGTTCCCTCCCCCTTTGGCATTAGCAAAAAGAGCGGGAGGAGATCAACGACAAGATTACAATGGCTAAGAAATAAAAGCATGAGAGTCTAAGAATACGACCACGGTCCAAATGACACCAATGTAAAATACCAAATGTAACATACCGAAGAAAATCAAAGCGTGCCAACGTGACCATAGTCGAAAATCGAAAAACGAAATCATCAAACCATAGGTGAAAATCGAAAAACGAAATCACCAAACCATAGGCAAAAATCGAAAAACGAAATCATCAAAATTCAAATTAATTTCACTTATTGAGTTATGGAACATACTCTCCAATATCAACATTCTTAGTTAAATAGTGCATGGAAAACAATTCTATGTTTTCATAAAAGAAAATCCATTTAATTCATAAAATCGTCGAACGACGAAAGTCAATATCAGAGACAAATAAAACCAATGAGAAAAACCAAATGTAGCATGCAAAAGTGTTATGCCAAAGAAAATAGATTTAACATCATAAAACTTATGGCATACACTAATCTAGCACACTAGTATAGTCTACCAATGGATGCATTCAACACACATGGATACCAAATGTATATCAAATGTAAGAATATACTTACAACATTAAGCTCCCCCTACTTTGGTGCATCTCTTAAGCACCATCAACTCCATTTGAATGAAAATCCTTTGCAAATCAAAGAGTTGGTAGGGTTGGTATCCCATGGTGTATTTAACCTAGAAAACATCATTTTGGTATCCAAAAATCCTTTTGGATCCTATGGGTTAAGCAACAAATTTAACATATTAAGTTAACGTAACCCATATCACAACTAAATTCAAATTCAATATGAATTTAAGTTTCAAACAAACATGCACATCAAGACCAATATGCAAATAAAAAGAATAAACCAATTCTTACCACAATAGATTTGGTACCCATAAAATGAAATTAAACTTATGGTACCAAGCAATGAAGGGTCAAAGGAAACTAACCCTTAGGAAACCAAGTCCACGAGGACCGTGATTTCCCAACATAATCATCATTCAAAATAATATCATTAATATACGATTGCATATACATATCCTTAGCATGCATGCTTGTGTTCTTCGGACCCCAAATAGTGTATGTCTTGGGAGTCCTAATCCTATTGGGAGCATGCATACGTTGTTGATGTCTATGTGATGCATGTCGTGGATAAGCATATGGCATATGATGCAATGGTGCATGATGATAATTATTCATATGAGAATGTGAATGAACATTTGCATGTGGTGGAACACGTGCATAAGTGTGTCTCACATGGTGTGCATGTGCTCGTGGACGCGGAGCATAAAATCATCATATGTGCTAACATGTGGAGTAGGATGTGTGTTCCTACGTGGCATGGTATACATGAAAGCATGACCCTTCTTTGGAGGTCCACCCAAAGTGGGTTTCTTTCCAAATGGGGGTGTGTACCTAGCGGAAGCACCATTGGTAGGAGAACTACCCATGAAGTGTTTACTCCCACTAGTAGAAGCTTCGGAAGATGGCCTAACAAAGGTGGCGGACGATTTGGATGAATCTCACATCTTATACCCCAAGCCAATGTGGTGATTGACCGGAAGTAAGTCATTTAGGATATTATCCAAATGACCCTTACCTTTATTGAATTCATTGATTCGGCCTAATATGCACTCATATTTCTCGGTGAGAGAATGCATCGAAGCATCCAAGGTGGACACTTGTGATGTGAGTGCGCAAACACGTGACTTGAGATTCTTATTCTCAATACTCAAAGTTGAGTTTTGAGACGTCAAATCCGCTATGACATGTTCATCCGAATCCTCGATATGAACATGCTCAAGTTGAGATTTGAGATTTACAATCTCATTTCTCAACCCTTCAACAACGGTGTCGTTGTTGACGATGATAGGCTTAGGCGAGGTTTGAAGACTAGTTAGCTCATTTTTAGTCTTAATAAAACGATTAGCTAATTTAGAAAACTTACACCAAAGTTGTTCATTAGCTCATCTAAGTTCGTCCATTGTTACATCATCGCCTTCATCCTCACTTTCCTTGCTTTCATCGGAGGAAGTCTCTTGAACACATTCTTCTCTTCCCATGAAGCACATGTGTGCTTTCTCCGCTTTTTCATCATCCGACTCTCCACTTGAGGAGTCCTCGTCGGAGTCGATGAAAGTGCCTACAAGTCCTTTCTTATACCTTCTCGACTTGTCGTGCTTGGATGCCTTCCACTTCTCCTTGTGTTTGTTTAGAGGACAATCCGGCTTGATGTGTCCTGGCTTGTTGCATTTATAACACACGGGAGAGGAGACATTAGTCGAAATAAATTTAGACTTATTCTTCAACTTACCTTTTTGGAAGAATCGGTTGAACTTCTTTGCCAAATCGGCCAAAGCTTCCATGTCCAACTCTTCTTCCGATTCTTCATCATCTGAAGATGTAGATGGAGCGGCCTTATATGCAATCGCCTTTTTATTTGGCTCTTCTTGCTTCAAGTACGACTTCATCTTTTCTTGCATCATGAGATTACTGTCCTTGCATACCTCATAATACATCAAGGTACCCATTAGTTGTATGACAGTATACTTACTCATATCGTTACCTTCCTCGATGGCGAAGGTACACTTTTCCCAACAAGAAGGAAGTCCATCGATGATCTTTGAGACTTTCTCCTTTTGGGTGTAGGTTTTTCCAAGAGCCTCCAATTCGTTGGTAATGTCAACGAATCAAGCATAATACTCTTTCATCTTCTCACCCTGTTGCATATGAAATAATTCGAAATCTTTATTTACAACAATAAGTTTGGAGTCTCTTACCCTACTCGTTCCTTCATGCAAGATGAGGAGAGAGTTCCAGATTTGATATGCACTCTTACATGTGCATATCTTATTGAAGTCGGGCTCCAAAGTGCATTGCAAGGCATTCATCGCCTTGGCATTGCTTATCTCCGCGACGACCTCCGCAGTAGTCCACTTCGTGAAATCTTCTTCGGTGGGCTCGACATACTCCTTCATCGTGGCTCTCCAAAGTGAAGTACTCCGGAGGAACATTTCCATCCGGCATTTTCAATACCCGTAATTGGTACCATTGAAGGAGGGAGGCCTAGTTGAGGATTGCCCTTCCAAAACTGAAGAAGCTCCTTGACGATCCTTGAAGACGTTGTAGTCGTTGTTTGTCATAGCTATGAACCTTGGCTCAGACTATGTAGCTTTGAACTTGTAGCTTAGAACTCTGCTCTGATACCAATTGTAGTGCCCTACGAAGCTACTGCAAATGTACTAGAGGGGGGGTGAATTGTACTTTAAAATAATTAAGAACGTTATTCCTAACTATTGTGCAAACACAAATGACGATGCGGAATAAACAACAATCGACAAGAATTAACAAACACAAACAAAAGATATAACGGGTTCGGATCCACCCAAGTCTCCCCGACTTGTTCCCGGTGATCCTACGTCCCAACCACCCAGATCCCCTCCGGATACTTGAGTTAGAAACCACTAACTCAAGATTTTGCACAATGAAATTCTTGTAGAAAAACCTCTACAAGACCAAATCATACACAATGAACATGTGACTCCCACAACCCGGGATCACACACTTCTCTCACAACCGAGAGAACAATTCAAATATCAAATGCGATGAAATAATGAAACACTTACCACAAAATCCTATGACTTGAGTATACTTACCAAATTAGGGCAAAGAGGGATTTTGAGGAAGAAGATGTCACCAAACCCTAGCTCCAAGAAATTGACCAGCAATAGAAGCCTAGGGTGGAGTTGGTGACCTTGAATCAAGCTCTTGGCTTGGAAAGGCTCACAATGGAGAGAATCTCTCTTGAGGAATTAGGGCTCAAGAAGTGAGGGAGAGATTCTTGGTGAGAAGAGAGAGCTTGGAAATAGCTTGAGAAAACTCTTCTCTTAGGTCTGAAACAACTTTGATAATGGACCTCTTTTTTCTACCTTGCCTCAAATGAATCAGGTTTGTATTTATAGAGGCAAGAAAAATCGTGCTCACAAGATTCCCAACGGTCATATTTCTGAAGCAGTTAGTCAGTCTAAGAAGGATCACTGACCGACTAGATTGGCAACTAGTCGGTCGGTGATTCTTCATGAACCGACTAACTGCTCACAGCCAAAAGAGAAAGTTCCAGGCAGTATGAACTAGTCGATCTAAGAAGACTTGCCAACCGACTAGTTTGCCAACTAGTCGGTCGGTGAGTGTTCTTTGACCAACTAAGAGATGAAACCAAAGTAGCTGAATACAAGTTACACTAGTCGGTCTAAGAACAAATTCCAACCGACTAGTTTCAAAACTAGTCGGTCGATGAATGTTCTTGGACCGACTAACTGTAAACAGTAACTCAGGCTATACAGAGACAATGATAACTAGTCAGTATGAGAAGGTTTCCTAACCGACTAGATCGTCATCTGGTTGGTCGGTGAACCTTCTTTGACAGACTAATTGATCAACAGTGCCAGGCTGAAATGAGCAAGGCATTCTAGTCGGTTCAAGAAGCTTTGTCGACCGACTAGATTGCCATCTAGTCGGTTGGTTCTGTAATGCCCTGCTAAGCTACTGCACAAGTACTAGGGGGTGAATAGTACTTTAAAATAACTAAGAGGAATATTCCTAATTATCTTACAATCTCTACCAATTAATGCGGAAATGCGGAATAGTAAATAATCGACAACAAATAAACAATCGCAAATAAGCAATATTACTGGGTTCGGATCCACCCAAGTCTCCCCGACTTGTTCCCGGTGATCCTACGTCCCAACCACCCAGATCATTTCCGGATACTTGAGTTAGAAACCCTAACTCACGATTTCCACTATGAAATACTTGTGAAGAACCTTCACCAAGTCAAATCATACACACAGGAATTTGTGACTCCCACAACCTGGGATCACAAACACACTCTTACAACCGAGAGTGAATCACTTACAATATCAAAGTAAATTGAAATGAAATGCTTACCACAAAATACCTATTGCCTTGAGTAAACCTACGATTTAGGACAAAACGGATTTTGGGGAAGATGAAGAGGCACCAAACCCTAACTCCCAATAAATGACCAGCAATGGAGAGCTATGAGGTTGTTGGTGACCTAGTATCAAGCACTTGGCTTGGAAGGCTCTCAATCAATGAATCTCTCTTTTGAAATGAATAAGGAAGAGATTCTTGAGAGGGAAATGGATGAGCTTTAAATGAGATGATAGCTTTCTCTTTGATCTCTAAACTTCTCCAATAATCAGTCTTGAGTGCAATGAATGCAGCTCAACAAGTATTTATAGGATGGGGGAGAGAGGGAGAGAAAAACGTTTCAATTAAAGCTCCAACGGCTCTATTCTGATCGCAACTAGTCGGTCAAAGAAAAACCACCGACCGACTAGTTCATCAACTAGTCGGTCGGTCAATCAACGTAGACCGACTAAGTGGTGAACAGGGAATAGGTGGAAGTTCAGACAAGCAGAACTAGTCGGTCAAAGCACACTTGCCAACCGACTAGTTTCACAACTAGTCGGTCGGTGAGATAACTTAGACCGACTAAGAGATAAAACAAATAGTCTGAGTACAAATTGAATTAGTCGGTCCAAGAACAAAAGTTGACCGACTAGTTCATCAACTAGTCGGTCGCCAAATGTGCATAGACCGACTAACGATAAACAGTAACTTGGCATGTACAGTAGAAGCTCAACTAGTCGGTCTAAGAAGGATCACTGACCGACTAGTTCACCAACTAGTCGGTCGGTGAGTCAACGTTGACCGACTAACTGTAAACAGTACTGAGCTATGAATTGAGAAGGCAAACTAGTCGGTCCAAGAAGCATTGCCGACCGACTAGATCACCATCTAGTCGGTTGGTTCTTCTTCTTAAACCAACTAACATGCACAAGAAGTCGCGAATTGTCACGCCCCGCTTCCCATTGGGCTTGGGAGCGAGGACGTGAACGGGCCCGCTTGTGCAAGTAAGGAGGAGGTACTTTTGCTTTTCTTCCCTCCTTGACTTACACAATAAGCGTCTGTGTGAAAACTGCAGGTTCTTGCTTTGCATTACTCAAAACAACACAGATAAAAAGAAAATTATTACAATCTCAGACATCTCAAAGGAATTACAACAATGCAGAAATAGGAAAGAGAGGGTCTTATGACCCGTACAACAAATGAGTGAATTACAATGATGGTTCTCTAGTTTAACAGTGCCCGGTCCACAGGTTCAGCTATCTCAACTAGTCCTCCTGGTGATAAAGCTCGGGATCTGACATACATCCAAAAACATGAATGTATGTCAGCAAGGGTCTGCAAGTAGAGATTAGAACCCAAGGCAAGATATACAAATTTACACTGAATTTTAAGAGGCAATTATAAATTAAACGAGATAGCAACAAAAGTTTAAACATGCTGATTTTAAAGTAATACACCCTATCATGCAGTTCTAAACAATCTAACAAGTAAAGTAAAGCATGTCAATTTTACCGAGATAACAATTTCAAGTTGCAAGTTTCTTGTTAGCATTTCACGATTGTTAGCATGTCATGTCTATATTAGGGTTCTCGCCTTTAGGACGTGATGAGTGAGTCGTTCTTCTCACGGGGGCTTACCGTGATTGGCGCTAACCCACCGCATACGGGTGGTGCCCTTGAAGAGAGTACCCGTTCATACGCCTAGCAGCCGCTCAACCCTTACCCCACCCAAGATTTGTGCTGGAACACGAGCCAGCCTAATTCACGAATTACAAGCACGAATTTGTCAACTTACATGACATCACGAAAATCACGATTTCGCCTTCGAGGCGCACGATTTCACAATGTGACACGCTAGTTAATTATTTCAAGGCATGCAGCAATTTTCACGCTACAAGAGTATCGAAACAACATTTATAATAATTTAGCAGAAAAGGTGAACATGCGATTTTAACGAAAACGAATAGAATAGAAAGTTTATTTTTCTTAAAAGACCAAAAGAACATCCAACTTCAAAAATACACTATAAATTGTATACTTGCCTGATTTCGGTGATTTTGGTGACGTTGGGTACGTCCCGACGGGTACTTCGTTACGGTGATGGTGGTTCTCTGTTTTAGTTAAACAAGTCACTGAATTAGATATTTTGCAAAATACGTGCAAATTAAAATAACACCCGAATTGGGTTCGCCTAATTTTGTCAGGTTCTACGGCTAGTGCAACGTTTTATATAGGGTATTACTAACATGGTTCGCCTTATTATATGCTGGTATTATCCCCCCAACATTAGTTAATTATACTAACATGGTGAAATCAATTTAACATCTAAATAGCACTAATTAACACTAACTAACATTAACTAAGCTAATCTCATGGTTAATATTTTCAAACTACCACCTACTACCACCTACCAATTTGACTAAGGTAAAAGTGACATGTTAAACTTATCTCTAATATTTAATACCTATCCCTACATACTCTCTCTCTTTAATATATGTTAACACATCTGTTGTCCCCTGGCCCTATCTCCCCTATTCTTTTTCTTTTTGTTTTACCCAAGGCTGTCATTACTCTCCACTCTCTTCTCTCTTTCTCTGTCATTCTTCTCTCCCTGTTCATTTCGTTCTGTCTTTTTTTTTCTTTCTTTTTTTTTCATTTGTTAACTTACAGGCTGCCATGGCCCATAGGAGCTCACGCAAACACAAAAAAGGGGAGGAGCTACCCACGGACGCGCAACGGGGGAGGGCTGCCGGCGGCCGGCGGCGCAGAGGCGGCTTCCGGCGGTTCCAGGCGGTGCGGCGGCGGGCTCCTGGAGACCGGCGGGCAGCGGAGCACAGCTCCCTCCGACGGCGGCGTGCAGGCGGCTCCTCGGCGCGGCGGTCCGACGGTTTCCGGGAGGCGGAGCGCGGCAGCAAGGCGGATCCGGGGTTGGGCGGTGTTCCCGGGGCTGTTCGGGCTTGGGGATCGGACTCGGGCATGGCCTCCCGAGGCGGGGGTGCGGATCTGGGTGGCTCCCAAGGCGGGTGGTCGAGGATGGGGCTCAATTTCTGAAATTGGTTGGATTTGGGTTTGAATTTGGTCTCTGGTTTGGTGAAGAGCTGATGGGGAATGGGTTGAATGTTTGAAAGAGGGTTTGATTTTGTTTTTGGCAAAATTGGTGGAGGGTTTGGGTGATTTGTTTGTAGGGGAATTTGTTGATCTGAAACTGATTTAGGAAGGATTTTGGGAATGTGCTTGATAGGTTTTTGCAGTTTGTTTTTGGGGACTGATTTTGATTTGAAAAAAATACTTTGCAGGAGGAAGGAGAAGAAGACTGTTATCATTCTCCTTGAATTCTGAAATCATGTTATAAGAACAGAGAGGGGACAACACGATGTGAGAATTTGCTGGAGGTGGGGAAAAATTTGATGAGGCAGTTGGATCTGAACTGCCCAAACGGTGGCATTCAATAGGATAGGTTAATTAGTGATTAACTTAATTAAGTGTAATTAATCAATACTGATTAGGAACAATTTAAGTAGGGTAATTGATTAGAAGCAATTAGTAAATGTTAATTAGTAAAGATATTTGGTAGAAGGGTAAACGTAATTAGGGAAAAGTATTTTATTTAAACACTAAAATACCGATTTTCACAACCCACACCGAAAATTACGAGAATGCCATGGGTTCGTATCCTCGCGAGAAGTATGAAGACAAGGTCCATTTTAAGATCGAACGACGAAGAATAGTAGGAAAATCATTTAGTCATTATTGCAATCGTTTGAAATAATCTTCATTACGGAAAAACGTGCACTAAGAAAACTGGCCGTTACATTCTACCCACCTTATAAAAATTCTGTCCTCGGAATTTCTCAAGATTTGGGTTCATTAAACAGATTCTGATTATGCACCTTATCGTATTTCTAAGAGGTAAATTATGACCTGAAGTACTTCGAGACGATGAAATGGAATCGGTTAAGAAAAGTGACGTGGTTAGGGTCGAGTTTCAAGAGAGGTTCGGATGACTAAGCACCATCGATGGCCTTAATCGCTAGTGGGCAAGAGAAAAGATTAGGGACGGATACCCAAGATGTGTAGGATGCGGATGAGTGATGAATAATGTATATACGTATCCTCTTAACAGCAACCCCCAATATCTTAACACACATGTTAAATTCATAACCTCAAATAGTGTTACTAAAATAGATCATCATTACTCGTCTCATCGCCGAATCATGTTACAACTATAAGCATATCATAAAACTTAGCTACAGATCCGACCTCATCGTTTGAATTCTAGCCCAAGGTTCTCGCTTCAAAATAATCTATACTTTGTGCAAAATAATCTTTGAAGGTAAACGCTAAATATCCTCAATCAATATTATTTGCAAATTTCTTCACCCTCCACTTGTTATTGATATTTAGAGCAATAACATCTCCTATAAAATCTCTAATGCATAGCTCACATATAGTCGAATTCTCCAAAATTATTTACTCTCCTAAGTTGTCTCCCCCATTATATATCATCACATTGTCCATTGCATAATCTAACCGGTAACACTACAATTGTGACCTCTCCCAACTCCAATCTTGTCTTTATCAAGAAATCAATATAATGTTGATACGCCAGTTATCAATGTATGACGACCATTACAAATACGCCTAGTATACATCACTATTTACAATCAATAATTGTCCTGCTCCCAACACATCCCTCCTCGTGACAACTCATAAATTTATTCACCATATTAACAAACTACCAAATCACATCTTGCCATTTTTCATTGTGTCTTGTTCTAAACAATGTCAATCAATCCACATAACTATTCATTCTCATCAACACAACGTATCATTTCTAATATCTTCATCACCATACTTATATAATTAAGTATTGTTACCTCAAATACTCTACTCGTTTTTATGGTCTTCATGAATCATGATGTACCTTCATGGGTACTCTTAGTTGTTACTAATCTGAATTTCAAATCTGTAATGTACGCGTCCTCTTGTGTATTACTCATAAAAAGAAACTTAATCGAATCTGTTAGGCATGTGTATTATCTGATTGTAAGTCTCGAACACATCACTCTATTATCGCCCTATAAAATGGAATAATCTAAATTCGTTGTGTTCATAATCAACTAATCACAACTACCTTTATGTCATCTCACAATATGTCTAGCTGAAACATAATCTTATAACAATAATGATCATAACTAATGCTATAACAATATGACGATTAACTTAACACTGGTGATGATGAAATGAAATAGAAGAGAAAAAATTTAAAGGGGCTATAACGTAAATTTAAAACGAATCTTGCTAAGGTTGTAATAAGTAATGACGAGCACTAATGATAACTAAACATAGTGTATGATTTAGAGTTGATAGATGTAACGGGTCAAGACTGTGATGAATGGTTTCAGGTGAGGCATAGATCGGGAGTTAGGTTGGTTAGGTAGTATAAAATAGTCATGATTAATCAAGTGATTAAGGAGAATGACGAGTATACGAAAAAATAACGAAATGCGTAAATGGTATAAGTTAAACCATGAAATGTGATTTAGTTAAATAATGAATGAAAGGAGTAACATGCAAGGGAGTATGGTTAAGCAGCGATTGTTTTGTGAATGCAAATGGAGATAGATTTAGTAAAGAAAGTATTTTTTTAAAAAAAACATATATGATAGGTTGTTTTGAAATATTTTAGTAGGTGTCGTAAGAAAAGAAATTCCTATATTGGAATTAGTGAAAAAGAAGTAAAGTTTTTTTTTTCTTTTTAAAATGAAGTTTATCATATGAAAAAAAAAGTATGGTGAATATACGAGTATGGATGTTATAGGCCAGAAAATCGTGGCGAGATAGTAACTAAGGGTTACGACGAGGAAGTTTCAAATCAAAGAATAAATTTAAGTCAGCTGGAGAGTATGAGATCTAGATATGTACTAAAGATTTTCAAACGGAATAAAACTGGGCGAGAATTCCATGAAAGGGATATCGAAGGTAGAATCGGTACAGTAATGTGGATAATTCAAAAGGACAAAATTGGCTGTCAGGAAGATCACGTGGATCGAGAGCAATGATTTGATTAGGGTGATCAAATGCGAGTACCGGTAGGAAATGATTAGTGAAAGGCTACGATGGATTCCTAAGGTCATAAAGTGGAATGTAAAAATGAAGGGTGATTAGAAATCAAGGATATACTGAATTGGTTGATTAAGGATCAGGAATCTTAGGGCTAGGATGTTCTAATGAATTTGATCGGGGTAGAAGATTATAGGAAGGCTGTTGTTTGAGAGTTAAGATTGTAATATTATCCATGCTGTTTTAGAGTATTTTGCATGAGCATAGACCTGCATGGGCCACCACTAAAACCTGTCACACCCCGCTTCCCATTGGGCTTGGGAGCGAGGACGTGAACGGGCCCGCTTGTGCAAGTAAGGAGGAGGTACTTTTGCTTTTCTTCCCTCCTTGACTTACACAATAAGCGTCTGTGTGAAAACTGCAGGTTCTTGCTTTGCATTACTCAAAACAACACAGATAAAAAGAAAATTATTACAATCTCAGACATCTCAAAGGAATTACAACAATGCAGAAATAGGAAAGAGAGGGTCTTATGACCCGTACAACAAATGAGTGAATTACAATGATGGTTCTCTAGTTTAACAGTGCCCGGTCCACAGGTTCAGCTATCTCAATTAGTCCTCCTGGTGATAAAGCTCGGGATCTGACATACATCCAAAAACATGAATGTATGTCAGCAAGGGTCTGCAAGTAGAGATTAGAACCCAAGGCAAGATATACAAATTTACACTGAATTTTAAGAGGCAATTATAAATTAAACGAGATAGCAACAAAAGTTTAAACATGCTGATTTTAAAGTAATACACCCTATCATGCAGTTCTAAACAATCTAACAAGTAAAGTAAAGCATGTCAATTTTACCGAGATAACAATTTCAAGTTGCAAGTTTCTTGTTAGCATTTCACGATTGTTAGCATGTCATGTCTATATTAGGGTTCTCGCCTTTAGGACGTGATGAGTGAGTCGTTCTTCTCACGGGGGCTTACCGTGATTGGCGCTAACCCACCGCATACGGGTGGTGCCCTTGAAGAGAGTACCCGTTCATACGCCTAGCAGCCGCTCAACCCTTACCCCACCCAAGATTTGTGCTGGAACACGAGCCAGCCTAATTCACGAATTACAAGCACGAATTTGTCAACTTACATGACATCACGAAAATCACGATTTCGCCTTCGAGGCGCACGATTTCACAATGTGACACGCTAGTTAATTATTTCAAGGCATGCAGCAATTTTCACGCTACAAGAGTATCGAAACAACATTTATAATAATTTAGCAGAAAAGGTGAACATGCGATTTTAACGAAAACGAATAGAATAGAAAGTTTATTTTTCTTAAAAGACCAAAAGAACATCCAACTTCAAAAATACACTATAAATTGTATACTTGCCTGATTTCGGTGATTTTGGTGACGTTGGGTACGTCCCGACGGGTACTTCGTTACGGTGATGGTGGTTCTCTGTTTTAGTTAAACAAGTCACTGAATTAGATATTTTGCAAAATACGTGCAAATTAAAATAACACCCGAATTGGGTTCGCCTAATTTTGTCAGGTTCTACGGCTAGTGCAACGTTTTATATAGGGTATTACTAACATGGTTCGCCTTATTATATGCTGGTATTATCCCCCCAACATTAGTTAATTATACTAACATGGTGAAATCAATTTAACATCTAAATAGCACTAATTAACACTAACTAACATTAACTAAGCTAATCTCATGGTTAATATTTTCAAACTACCACCTACTACCACCTACCAATTTGACTAAGGTAAAAGTGACATGTTAAACTTATCTCTAATATTTAATACCTATCCCTACATACTCTCTCTCTTTAATATATGTTAACACATCTGTTGTCCCCTGGCCCTATCTCCCCTATTCTTTTTCTTTTTGTTTTACCCAAGGCTGTCATTACTCTCCACTCTCTTCTCTCTTTCTCTGTCATTCTTCTCTCCCTGTTCATTTCGTTCTGTCTTTTTTTTTCTTTCTTTTTTTTCATTTGTTAACTTACAGGCTGCCATGGCCCATGGGAGCTCACGAAAACACAAAAAAGGGGAGGAGCTACCCACGGACGCGCAACGGGGGAGGGCTGCCGGCGGCCGGCGGCGCAGAGGCGGCTTCCGGCGGTTCCAGGCGGTGCGGCGGCGGGCTCCTGGAGACCGGCGGGCGGCGGAGTACAGCTCCCTCCGACGGCGGCGCGCAGGCGGCTCCTCGGCGCGGCGGTCCGACGGTTTCCGGGAGGCGGAGCGCGGCAGCAAGGCGGATCCGAGGTTGGGCGGTGTTCCCGGGGCTGTTCGGGCTTGGGGATCGGACTCGGGCATGGCCTCCCGAGGCGGGGGTGCGGATCTGGGTGGCTCCGAAGGCGGGTGGTCGAGGATGGGGCTCAATTTCTGAAATTGGTTGGATTTGGGTTTGAATTTGGTCTCTGGTTTGGTGAAGAGCTGATGGGGAATGGGTTGAATGTTTGAAAGAGGGTTTGATTTTGTTTTTGGCAAAATTGGTGGAGGGTTTGGGTGATTTGTTTGTAGGGGAATTTGTTGATCTGAAACTGATTTAGGAAGGATTTTGGGAATGTGCTTGATAGGTTTTTGCAGTTTGTTTTTGGGGACTGATTTTGATTTGAAAAAAATACTTTGCAGGAGGAAGGAGAAGAAGACTGTTATCATTCTCCTTGAATTCTGAAATCATGTTATAAGAACAGAGAGGGGACAACACGATGTGAGAATTTGCTGGAGGTGGGGAAAAATTTGATGAGGCAGTTGGATCTGAACTGCCCAAACGGTGGCATTCAATAGGATAGGTTAATTAGTGATTAACTTAATTAAGTGTAATTAATCAATACTGATTAGGAACAATTTAAGTAGGGTAATTGATTAGAAGCAATTAGTAAATGTTAATTAGTAAAGATATTTGGTAGAAGGGTAAACGTAATTAGGGAAAAGTATTTTATTTAAACACTAAAATACCGATTTTCACTACCCACACCGAAAATTACGAGAATGCCATGGGTTCGTATCCTCGCGAGAAGTATGAAGACAAGGTCCATTTTAAGATCGAACGACGAAGAATAGTAGGAAAATCATTTAGTCATTATTGCAATCGTTTGAAATAATCTTCATTACGGAAAAACGTGCACTAAGAAAACTGGCCGTTACACGAATCGAAGCGCGATGCTTCAGAAAAGTTTGTATGGACTTCTTACAAGTTCCTAGCTCTAAGATAGGAGCGATATGAAGATTAAAATGTAAGACCTACTCAAGGCTTAACATTCTACGGAACGAAGCTAAAAGACTATAAATTAAACTTAACGAACCGTCTTCGAAAGCTTCGATCCAAATCTTCATGACTTCTAAAATGGTCCAACAGATTCAACGAAGCTTTAGGCATACGATCACGTGCTTCGAGAAGTCTCGAGACGTCGCATTTGATATTCATAGAAGTTTGGCGACGATCTCCATAACTGCGCTCACAAAGAGTTAGTTCACGATATATTTATGTTTGTTCATCATCCAAAACCAAATCCGGGGAGTCCAATACTCAACATTCTCCCCCTTTTTGGTGATGACAAACCAACATAAATAATAATAAAAAATAATGATTCAAATGTAATTTGCTTACTCCCCCTTCATTGATGACAAGTTAGTTTCAAAATGAATAATAATAATTCACATCAAGCAGACGAGTAAAGTATAAAATGAGAATCGAATATTGAAATTTAGGAATTGAATTCCATTTTTATATCTTAACTCCCCCTGAATCTAACACATCAAATTAGATTCTTGGAAAATGCTTAAATTATCATTTAGCTCATCGTCATTATTATAACTCTCCCCCTTTGGCATAAAAAAAAGAGCGGGAGGAGATCAACGACAACAACAATGGCTTCAAATAGAAGCACGTGAGTCGAAGAATGAGACCACGGTTCAAATGGCACCAAAGGAAAATATCGAATAAAATCAAAGCGTGCCAATGAAACGAGAGTCGAAAATCGATAAATAAAATCATCAAAACTAAAATTAATTTTACGAATTGAGTTATGGAATATACTCTCCAATATCAACATTCTTGGTTAATTTAGTGCATGGAAAACAATTCTATGTTTTCATAAAATGAATTCTATTTAACCAAGTATTATCGTCGAGCGACGAAATCAAACATCAGAGTCATAAAAAGAGTATATCATGTGCACAACATAATGAGATGTCAACATCGATATATATATATATATATATATATATATATATATATATATATATATATATATATATATATATAATGAAGCATGTGTACAACAAAAATATACATCACCGACATACATAACATCGATCCAATGATCGGGGCACAAAATACAACATCATAATACACATATATAGGAGTATCACAAAACATACCGACATCATCAGGGATACATCATCATACATCCAAAATTATCAAAAATCATAACCACAAAAACATAACCACACTCTATCCTACCCCAACTCTCTCAATACAAGATATCTCATCTAATGTGCATCGGGAGAGTCCTCAGAGAAGCTCAGGAGGAAGTGGCAGGATCTGCAGCAGCAGCAGGCTCTGCAGTAGGAGTGGAGGTGGTCACAGGGTCAATAGTAGTGTCCACGGGAGCGACGGTAGTGGCCTCGGGAGCATCAGTCGTAGCATCCACCGCAGGAACGGTGGCAACAGGAGTACTCTCGGGGTCACCAGCAGAAGAGGCAACAGCTCCAGAAGTGCCCTTGGGGGCATGAGTAGAAACACGCACAAGCTCCTCAATCTCCTCCTCGTCCATCTCCTCCTCGTCAAAGACTGACGGGGGAAGCTCAACATCCAAACGGGAGGCGATACGAGCAAGTATCTCCTCAGTCCGAGCAAACCGAGACTCCAAACGTCGAAGTGAACGCAGGAGCTCGTCAAGAGTGGTAGAGGGAGCAGCTGAGGCAGAGGCAGAGGCTGACACTGAAGGTGTCGTCATCTGAACATGACGGAGCGCCGCAAGAGACTTCTTGACGGCCTTCGCGTTTAGAGGAGGACCAAGGAGACGCTCATCGTCAGGAGGAAGTGTGACACGGAAGTGGCGAAAAACAAGGGTCAATAAGCACGAATATGGGATATGCGCAGACTTCGTGGACTTTCGGATACACTCGAAAGAATCCATCTTATCGAGTATAATCCGGGCCCAGTTAATCTCGCTACCCATGAAGATGGCATAGATCAACTTCAGAAATGGCTGGGATGGCAAAGAAGAGGAGCCGTACTTAGGAAGTAAGCATGACTTCAGGATTAAGTTCAGGACTGAGGCATTTGGCTTGAATGACTTGGAGGGTACGCCAATCATGGCGGGGGGAATCTCATGAAAGATCTCAGAAAGAATAACCTGATCAAGTGAAGAGATGTCATCAACAGAAATATCAGAGGGGAGGAGACCAGACGACGAGCAACCTATCAACTCGCCTAAGATTTCTGCCGTGAGGACTATCGGAGTCCCCAAGACAGTAGTCTCAATCGAGTGGGTCGCGTCGTACTAACCCCGGATCCTATTGGCATAGAAAAGTTTCACTAGGCGAGGGTAGGGGTGAGGATTCGCCTTAGGGTCATACCGAAGGTAATCAATAAGACCCGAAGACGACAGAAGGTTAGCTAGCCCTATGAAATCAGAAAACTGAATGAAATGCTCCAGAAGCAGCGGACAGTGTTCGATACGATTGAAAGCCGTGAGACAGAACGGGTCATCGCGACACAACGAAATATCAACACCGCCCACCGGCATCGGAGCCTTTCCCTTAGGCTGACGGGTACGGGGTCGAGAGCTAGACTCAGGTTGCCTAGGAGGAGGTGAGGGTTCCATTTGGGTCTCAGTCTCAGGACGGTATTCCTCATCGGAATCCGAAGGAGGTGTAGGTGCACGGAAAGAAGCAGCTGAAATTGGTTGCTTCCTAGGCTGAGATCGGGGCTTGGGCTGAGATTGGGCTCAGGGTTTCGCTATCGTCGTCCTCTTTCGCTTGAGAGGAGGCGACGACGACGAAGGCTGGGTGGTCTTAGATCGGCGTTTCGGAGGGGTTCGCGTGGGTTGAGCTTGAATGAGATCTGTAGGGGGTGGCTCTACGGTCATAGGAGAGGGGCTCGTAGGACGGATCGGAATACGTGTACGGGCCATAAGCGCGGCACGACACGTACGAGAGATTGAGTTCTAGAACCCTAGAGATCAAGCCGTAGCCAAAATGAAACCCTAGCCGAAATAGATACAAACCCTAAGCCTAGGAGCTAAAAAATCTAACCCTAGATTGCTAGGAGAGGAGTGAGAACAACCCCTAGGGGAGATCGGCCGGAGATATGGTCGGAAATTGGACGGAATATGATCGGACACGACGGAGGAAGTCGAAGGGGTCGGGGTTTTTCGAGCTGGAGAAAGATAGAGAACCGACTAATAGTGAATTAAGTCGGTTAGAGATGAGTTTTAATCGATCGGAAGAGCAAAAGACGCAACTGCCCTCGTTGCAACTAGTCGGTCACAGTTCAAGCACTGACCGACTAGATCACGATCTAGTCGGTCGGTCAATGAGCTTGAACCGACTAGTTGCAAACAGCAGTACAGAGTCAAAAATAGGGCTTCGAACTAGTCGGTCACAGTTAATTCACTGACCGACTAGAACTCAATCTAGTCGGTCGATGACTAAACGTGGACTGACTAAGAGTTGTCAGTAACTGAAGCCAATTTTTAGAGCATGAGTTAGTCGGTCTGAGCTCATTTACTGACCGACTAGATGATGATCTAGTCGGTCAGTCAATGAACATGAACCGACTAACAGAGTTCAAAAATTTAGAATTTTGAAATTTGAGTTCTCTCCTAATCGCACTTGGACGAAACATGATTAAACTCTCATTAATCATTAAACTACCCCATTAAACATCGAAAATCATAAATTTGACGATTACGAATAAATCGATCATAAATTCCGAAAATTCAACAAAAATCCAGAAAATTCCAATAAATCTAGCATGTGCAAATATAACGAAATTGAATAGCATGCAAGATTATTAAATGACATATGAATGCTATATCTCGGATTCACCCATAATCCCCAATTCTCGACGTAACCACACACAGGAGTCTTCCTTTAGGGGTTTCGTGAAAATATCGGTGATTTGCTTCTGGGTTTAACGTACACTAATATGATGTCCTTTTTAGCAACATGATCATTTAAGAAATGGTGTCGGACATCTATGTGTTTCGAACGGGAATGGTGTACCAGATTCTTTGAGAGACATATTGCACTTTGGTTGTCCACCATGATAGGGCTAGTATCACAGTTTATACCAAAGTCTTTAAGAGTGTTTCTCATCCAAAGAACCTGAGCACACGCGGCACCGGCGGTAATATATTCTGCCTCGGTGGTTGAAAGTGATACAGAATTTTGCTTCTTGGAAAACCAAGAGACAAGAGAATTTCCTATAAAATGGCAAGTGACACTAGTACTTTTTCTGTCGGATTTGCATCCCGTATAATCTGCGTCACTATATGAGACTAACTCATATGTGATAGATTTTGGATAAAGTAATCCAAAATCAAGTGTATAACTTAGATAACGGAAAATACGTTTTACCGCTATTAAGTGAGAATCCTTAGGTTGAGACTGATAACGAGCACATACACATACGAAAAACATAATATCGGGCCTACTTGCGGTAAGATAAAGTAAACTACCTATCATACCTCGATATAGACGAGTGTCTACATCTTTTCCGCCCGCATCTTTATCAAGATGTGTAGTCGTGCCATTGGAGTCTTTTTCCCGGAGGCATTCTCCATTCCAAATCTCTTTAGCAACTCCACCGTATACTTCGTTTGGTGGATGAAGATTGCATCGTTCATTTGGTGAATTTGGAGACCTAAGAAATATTTGAGCTCACCGATGTGGCTCATCTCAAATTGATCCTTCATCACATTAGAAAACTCTTCGCAAAGAGCAAAGTTCATAGCACCGAAAATGATATCATCAACATAAATTTGAACTATAATTATATCATTATTCGAGTACTTAACAAATAATGTGGAATCAACTTCTCCCATTTTAAATCCTAAATCCAAAAGAAAATTCTTTAGACGGTCATACTAAGCTCGAGGAGCTTGTCTCAAACCGTAAAGAGCTTTCCTAAGTTTAAAAACATGATTTGGAAATTTTTCATTAATAAAACCCGGAGGTTGAGAAACATAAACTTCCTCAACAACATCTCCATTTAAAACGCACTTTTAACATCCATTTGAAATAATTTAAAATCCTTATGGCATGCAAAAGATAATAATAATCTAATTGATTCTAATCTAGCTACCGGAGCAAAGGATTCTTCGAAATCAATACCTTCCTCTTGCCGATAGCCTTGAGCTACTAACCGAGCTTTGTTCCTAATGACGTTTTGGTTTTCGTCGGTTTTGTTCTTGAAGATCCACTTTGTCCCTATGACGGTGTGGTTCTTCGAAGGCAAAGGAACAAGCTCCCAAACCTCATTCCTCTCGAATTGAATGAGTTCCTCTTCCATGGCAAGGATCCAAGCACTATCTTCGCACGCCTCATTAATATTCTTTGGCTCTATCGAGGAGGCAAAGGCACAATGAGCGAAGTAGTTCACTTGCGATCTCGTTTTGACACTATCATGGATATTGCCAATGACTTGCTCATGAGGATGGTCACGAACGGTATGAAGCCGTTTGAGAATTCCTTGATCACTAGGAACAATCTCAAAAACTTCATTAGTCGGGTTAGTCTCAATAGAATCACTAGAATTAGAATTAGAATTAGAATTACCAATTGAATCACATAAGACATCCATGGAGTCATCATCATTAGTAATTCTAGCCGGAACAAAATCTTCATTAAATGAGACATGAAGTGATTCCTCGATCGTTGAGGTTCGTTTGTTGTATATCCGGTAGGCTTTGCTACGCGAAGAATATCCAACAAAAATCCCCTCATCAGATCTTGGATCAAATTTGTCCAAGCTACCATACGTGTTTTTAATAAAACATTTTGAACCAAAAACACGAAAATGTTTAACTTGAGGCAATCTACCAAACAACAATTCATAACAAGTTTGTTTGGTGCCGGGCCTCAAAAGTATTCTATTAAACACATAGCAAGCGGTGTGTACCGTTTTCATCCAAAATTGATGGCCAAGTTGGCTATCATCAAGCATAGTGCGATCACACTCCACTAGCGTCCTATTCTTTCTCTCAACAACACCATTTTGAGAAGGTGCGCGAGGGAATGAAAAGGTGTGTGTAATACCAACTTCATCACAAAATGTCTCCAAAGACTCATTCTCAAATTCACCTCCATGATCACTATGAATAGTGACAATGGTGGTTCCTAGGAGATTTTGTACTTTCTTGACAAAAATTGTGAAGTTTTCGAAAGCATCATTTTTATTACATAAGGAAAATACCCAAGTAAACCTAGAAAAGTCATCAACGATGACAAGTCCATATCGTGCATTTCCTAATGAAGCAACTCTAGTTGGCCCAAATAAATCTAGATGTAATAGCTCTAGTGGCCGCTTAGAAGAAATGCTTTTCTTAGGTTTAAAAGACGATTTTGGAAGCTTGCCTCGTTGACACAAGTCACAAAAACTTTTCTTTTGAAAGACAAGCTTAGGGAAGCCTCTAATAGAATTTAACTTGGAAAGCTTAAATAGTGTTCCAAAGTTCACATGACCGAAACATCGATGCCATAAGTGTTGTTCACTTGTGTTGGCAACGAGACATTGTTCATGTAATCTTGGAAGATCCAAAATATAAATATCCTTATGGCGTGTGCCGGAAAATAATAATTCATCATTATCTTTTCTTAAAATATGGCACATTCCTTTCGCAAAGCTAACTTTGTAACCTTTGTCACAAAGTTGGCTTATTGAAATAAGATTGTGGTTTAATCCTTTAACAAGGTAAACATCACTTATAAGAGGTTTAGAAGGATTACCCACTTTACCAACACCTATGATGGTTCCGCTCTCGTTGCCTCCAAAGACTACGCGGTTTCCATTTGCAATGGGCACCACTCCGGAGAGTAATTGAGCGTCACCCGTCATGTGTTTTGAACACCCGCTATCGAGTATCCAATTATTCTTGGAGCTAAATTTTGATTTGTTGATCCGTTTGTTTCTCTTGAGTACCTAAAGATAGAAAGTATCGTATCATGGTACCCAAGGTTATTGGGTCCAAAAGATTAGACCTTTGGAAGCCAAGTCCAATTGTACTTAGACTTCCCCACATAATTACTACTATGCACAACATCCGAAAAATAAGCATTCATGTAAACTTGTTTTTCATTCATGCTTGTGTCCTTTGGGCTCCAAATCTTGAAAATTTTGGGAGCCAAAATCCTATTGGGTGCATGCATGCGTTGTTGATTTCTACGTAATGCATGACATGGATAGGTATAAGGAACATGATGAAATGGTGCATTATTAGAATTATTCATACGATGATGTGGGTGTACATATGCATGTAGAGGAACACGTGCATGAGGGTGTCTCACATGGTGTGCACGTGCCCGTGAACGTGTAGCATAAATCATCATATGTGTGAGCCAGTGGAGTAGGACGTGTGTTCCTACGTGGCATGGTAGTTGTGTACATGTAGGCATGACCCTTCTTTGGAGGTCCACCCAAAGTGGGTTTATTTCCGAAAGAGGGTGTGAACGAGGTGGAAGCACCATTGGTAGATGAACTACCAATAGAGTATTTGCTACCACTCGTTGAGTCACCGGAAGTTGGCCTAACAAAAGTAGTGGCCGATTTGGATGAACTTCCCATCGTATACCCCAAGCCCAATATGGTGATTGGCCGGAAGTAAGTCACTTAGGATTTTATCCAAATGGTCCTTACCCTTATTGAATTTATTAATTCGGCCTAATGTGCTCTCATATTTCTCGGTGAGAGAACGCAAAGAAGCATCCAAAGTGGACACTTGCGATGTGAGCACATAAACACGAGATTTGAGATTTTCATTCTCGATGCTCAAAGTTGAGTTCCGAGAAGTCAAATCCGATATCTTGTGTTCCTCCTGATCCTCAATGCTAACATGTTCAAGTTGAGTCTTGAGATTAACAATCTCATTCTTCAACCCTTCAACAACGGTGTCGTTGTTGGTGATGATAGTTTTAGGCGCGGTTTGGATGCTAGCTAAATCATCTTTTACTTTAGTATACCTATTTACTAATTTGGTGTATTTAGACCATAATTGAGAATTAGCATTCCTAAGGTCATCCATGGTTACCTCATCGCCTTCCTTGTCGCTATCATCAGAATATGAACCTTTATCTTGCTCCTCTTGAGCCATGAAGCACATATGTGCTTTCTCCACTTGCTCATCATCCGACTCTCCGGTTGAGAAATACTCGGAGTCGGTGAATGTCCCGACAAGCCCCTTTTTGTACCCTTTCTTGTACTTCTTGGACTTGTCGAACTTCGGTGCCTTCCACTTCTCCTTGTGCTTGTTTTGAGGACACTCCGCTTTCATGTGTCCTGGCTTGTTGCATTGAAAACACGAAGGAGAGGAGGCGTTAGAAGAATTGAACTTCGATTTGTTTTTGAAGTTACCTTTCCGGAAGAACCGGTTGAACTTCTTGGCCATGAGTGCCATGGACTCCAAGTCTAACTCGTCTTCCGAGTTTTCATCATCGGTTGATGTGGAAGTTGATGGAGCGGCCTTGAAAGCAATAGCCTTCTTCTTTGGCTCGTCTTGCTTTAGGTAGGACTTCATCTTGTCCTGCAACTTCACTTGCTATCCTTGCATACCTCATATGACATTAAGGTACCCATTAGTTGAATAACGGTATAAGTTTTCATATCATTACCTTCCTCGATGGCGAAGGTCCGTTTCTCCCAACAAGAAGGAAGTCCATCGATGATCTTCGAGACTTTCTCCATTTGGGTGTAGGTTTTACCGAGAGCCTCCAACTCGTTTGTGATGTCGACGAAGCGAGCATAGTACTCCTTCATCTTCTCACCCTGTAGCATATGAAATAACTCGAAATATTTATTAACTACAACGAGTTTAGAGTCTCTTACCCTACTCGTTCCTCCATGCAATATGAGGAGGGAGTTCCATATTTGATATGCACTCTTACATGTGCATATATTGTTCAAATCCTCGGGCTCCAAAGCACATTGCAAGGCGTTCATTGCCTTGGCATTGCTTACCTCCGTGGCGACCTCCGCGGGAGTCTACATCTCGAAATCTCCTTCAGCGGGCTCGACATACTCCTTCATTGTGACTCTCCATAATGAAGCACTCCGGAGGAAAGTTTCCATTCGGCATTTCCAGTATCTGTAGTTGGTATCATTGAAGAATGGAGGCCTCGTTGAGGAGTGTCCTTCCATTACCGAAGACGCTCCTTCGCGGTTCTTGAAGGTGCTATAGTCGAAAGGTGGACGAACGGTTTTGTTGTCGTTGGCAGACATAGCTATAGACTTGGCTCTGATACCAAATGTAATGCCCTGCTAAGCTACTGCACAAGTACTAGAGGGGGGGGGTGAATAGTACTTTAAAATAACTAAGAGGATTATTCCTAATTATCTTGCAATCTCTACCAATTAATGCGAAAATGCGGAATAGTAAATAATCGACAACAAATAAACAATCGCAAACAAGCAATATTACTGGGTTTGGGTCCCCACAAGTCTCCCTGACTTGTTCCCGGTGATCCTACGTCCCAACCACCCGGATCCCTTCCGGATACTTGAGTTAGAAACCCTAACTCAAGATTTCCACTATGAAATACTTGTGAAGAACCTTCACCAAGTCAAATCATACACAAAGGAATTTGTGACTCCCACAACCTGGGATCACAAACACACTCTCACAACCGAGAGTGAATCACTTACAATATCAAAGTAAATTGAAATGAAATGCTTACCACAAAATACCTATTACCTTGAGTAAACTTACGATTTAGGGCAAAACAGATTTTGGGGAAGATGAAGAGGCACCAAACCCTAACTCCCAATAAATGACCAGCAATAGAGAGCTATGAGGTTGTTGGTGACCTAGGATCAATCACTTGGCTTGTAAGGCTCTCAATCAATGAATCTCTCTTTTGAAATGAATGAGGAAGAGATTCTTGAGAGGGAAATGAATGAGCTTTAAATGAGATGATAGCTTTCTCTTTGATCTCTAAACTTCTCCAATAATCAGCCTTGAGTGCAATGAATGCAGCTCAACAAGTATTTATAGGATGGGGGAGAGAGGAAGAGAAAACCGCTTCAATTAAAGCTCCAACGGCTCTATTCTGATCGCAACTAGTCGGTCAAAGAACAACCACCGACCGACTAGTTCATCAACTAGTCGGTCGGTCAATCAACGTAGACCGACTAAGTGGTGAACAGGGAATAGGTGGAAGTTCAGACAAGCAGAACTAGTCGGTCAAAGCACACTTGCCAACCGACTAGTTTCGCAACTAGTCGGTCGGTGAGATAACTTAGACCGACTAAGAGATAAAACAAATAGTCTGACTACAAATTGAATTAGTCAGTCCAAGAACACAAGTTGACCGACTAGTTCATCAACTAGTCGGTCGCCAAATGTGTATAGACCGAATAACGATAAACAGTAACTTGGCATGTACAGTAGAAGCTCAACTAGTCGGCTAAGAAGGATCACTGACCGACTAGTTCACCAACTAGTCGGTCGGTGAGTCAACGTTGACCGATTAACTGTAAACAGTACTGAGCAATGAATTGAAAAGGCAAACTAGTCGGTCCAAGAAGCATTGCAGACCGACTAGATCACCAT
This sequence comes from Scilla litardierei, assembly GCA_030789695.1. NCBI lineage: Eukaryota > Viridiplantae > Streptophyta > Magnoliopsida > Asparagales > Asparagaceae > Scilla > Scilla litardierei. The sequence goes on from CM061142.1 coordinate 763,617,655, forward strand.
CTAGTCGGTTGGTTCTTTTTCTTGAACCAACTAACATGCACAAGAAGTCGCGAATCGAAGCGCGATGCTTCGGGAAAGTTTGTATGGACTTATTACAAGTTCCTAGCTCTAAGATAGGAGCGATATGAAGATTAAAACGTAAGACCTACTCAAGGCTTAACATTCTATGGAACGAAGCTAAAAGACTATAAATTAAACTTAACGAACCGTCTTCGAAAGCTTCGATCCAAATCTTCATGACTTCTAAAATGGTCCAACAGCTTTAACAAAGCTTTAGGCATACGATAACGTGCTTTGAGAAGTCTCGAGATGTCGCATTTGATATTCATAGAATTTTGGCGACGATCTCCATAACTGCGCTCACAAAGAGTTAGTTCACGATATATTTATGTTTGTTCATCATCCAAAACCAAATCCGGGGAGTCCAATACTCAACAGGTTCTTCTTCTTGAACCAACTAACATGCACAAGAAGCCGCGATAAGAAGCGTTAAGCTTCGAGAAAGTTTGTGTGGGCTTCTAATAAGATTCTAGCTCTACGATATGAGCGATATGAAGATTAAAACGTAAGACCTACTCAAGGCTTAACATTCTATGAAAAGAAGCTAGAAGACTATAAATAAAACTTGACGAACCATCTTCAAAAGCTTCAATCGAATCTTCTTGACTTCCATAATGGTCCTTGAGCTTCAACGAAGCTTCAAGCACACGATCACACGCTTTGAGAAGTCTTGAGACGTCGCTTTTGATATACGTGGAATTTTGGCGACGATCTCCATAACTGCGCTCACAAAGAGTTAGTTCACGATATTTATGCTTGTTCATCATCCAAAACCAAATCCAGGGAGTCAATACTCAACACAAACCATGTCAAAAACAGACTCCAAATGCTCGAAATACGCCAAATAAACCATCCAAAGAACAGAACTGGGCTTTAGCCCAGTTCTACGCCAGAATAAAGACCTTTGGCTAGCCCAGCCCACAGCAGGCTGGGCTGACCCACCCGCCCTGTACGGGGGGGGGGGGCACCCGCTCGGGCGCTTGGGCGGGTACCCAAGCCCGCCCTGGGCGGGCTCGACCCGCCCGCCCAACGCGGGCAGGCACCTGCCCAGGGCGGTCTTGGCCCGCCCGGCTGCTGCAGGCGGGCACCCAACCCGCCCAGCTGGCCTGGCCCGAAATTCTGTGTAGGGTTTTTGAAACACATGGTTTTATTTTGGCGGCTGGATTTTCAGCGAAAAGTTGAGTTTAGCCCATCTTTAAGACAACGTTTGAGGGGTCAAACGAAGTCAGAATTGAGTGTCATTCGAACCTACGCATTCACTGTTTAACCCTCTTCGATTTGATAGGTTGTATCACTTGCGAAGCCCAATGGTGAGGGAGGAAAAATTCACCAAAGTTTGGCCTTTGTGAAAGGCAAACTTTAATTAATTTTTCTCCCAAATTTTTTAGTCCCACATCGGATATGGAGTAAAGGGGAGAGGTCAGCCGCCTATATAAATAGGGGTCTAGCCTCTCCACAAAAGTCGTCTCAAGCTCCAGATCTGAGTAGCTGCATTAAACGTGAGCAAGCCCAAATCTGAGCTTATATTAAATATTCTCTTTCTCCCTAAATTTCTTTCTTACTCCTGTTCGGGCTCTAGCAAAGCTATGAAGGAGCTCAGATCGGATCCAGAGTCTTGACGAAGGATCTACTCAAGGTGAAACCTTCTTTGGCGGATGGTTGGCTCAATGACAAGGGTGTTGCTCGCCTCGGGACACGGTGCGGTTTAGGAAGTTGTTCGGCTCAGGGCGAGATTCAGCTTGGGAGATGCAACGCGGGGCCAAAGAAGTGTTGCTGAAAACGACGCTTCTTATTCTGCAGAAACGAAGTGAAACGTATGTAGTTTACATTAAACATGCGTTTATAAATTGCATATGTTAGATAGATCTATCCTTAGGGGTTGGTCGGACCCAACCCTGGGATAGTAGAGAGCTTGGCTAGGGTTTGTTCCCTTTAGAGCTTAACTTGAAATTGTTTTAAGTTAATTTTTATGCTGTTTATTTGATAACTTCGTCCGATCGACTTAGGCCGGACATCGTATTTATGGACCTAAGGACCCAGAAAACCCATCACATATGTCAAAAGGCACCCGACGAGCCTTCTAACAGTTCTGGGTACCTATGGACACTGGGTTCATCTGGCATGTAGTGACCATCCCCCCGGTCCTATAAATTGGGAGAAACACCCTCTTCGTAAGGTAACTCGAAAAACAACTCACATTAGGTAACTCGAGAGGCTTACACCCAACACCCTAAACTCGAGACTCTAATGGCTAATAAAGACGCATACACCATGTGCTCATCCATACACCTAACACTTACGGAATATCTTACACCCACTCACTTCCTTCCCTCCATTATAACCTGACTTAGGCAATGGATGGTAGTCAGGTTCACCCCCACCCCCCGATCCACTAAAGTATATGCATCTCTCTTTCAGTTACCAAAAAAGGAGAACAGGCCAATGAAACAATCATTTTTTGACTCTCTGTTACGGGAATGCTTGCATCAGTGGTCCAGCTCAGGCACCCGGCAGTTTTGTCTGGGCACATGGGATTCCATTCATCAACACACCCTAAACCTCACCATATTAATTTCATGATATGTTGCTATTTTCAGTCAAAAGGTGGCTTCATGAACCCAAAAAACCATATCAATTGAAAAGAGGTTAAGGTTTCTTCTTAACTTAAATGATTGGTCTTTGAAAAATTACATTCAAAGAAGCTAATCCTCCAAACCATTCCAATCCATAGGATATACGATATCTCAAATTACAATCCTTTGAAAATAGAACATCCTAGCATACTAGACAAACAAACAAACAATCTATTACGTGCTCTGATCACTCCATATTTTACACCTTTTTTCTGCATGTTTTCATGATGTTTTGATCGCCCTGTGTTTTTCACGATTATTCGACGATATTGCGATGCTTTTCACTATTTCTTGTTTTTGTCGTATTTCAGGAAATATGGAGCGATTTGGAGCGAAAATGAGATCAGATCATTTTCACGCACTTCGGAGTGTCACCCACAGCTTATTCGAGGACTTATCAGCGATAGAGAATGAGGAAGAAGAAGGAAAATTGATAGGAGCGACGAGGAGAAGAAAAGGAGAAGAAAGGAGCTCAAGAGCACATGTCACGCCCCGCTTCCCAAAAGATTGAGCAACGAGGCATGGCCAGCCCGCATGGACTAGAGCCGTTGAGGCTCGGGGTCCAATAAGCGTCCATGGCAAGTTATGATGCGGAGGGGAAAGTCCAATCAAATGATTTAGCATGAAACAATAGAAATAGCAGTAAAAAGATATTATTCAAACGCAGAAGGTAACCAACAAAGAGTTTAACATAAAGACTAAAATTGTACGTACCGGAGGCAACTAAAGAGGATCCTCAGGTTGTGGCAGCTCTGTCAAGTCTGTGACATGTGCAAAACACATGTCAGCAACGAGCTAATGAGACCATAAGTTAATGCAGTTATACAATTCTAGCAGTTCTAAATGGAATTTAAAAGACAACTATACAGGCAGTCCTAGAAAGCAGGAAATAAGTAATGGTTATTCTAATCGATCTGCTAGGGGTGTCCATCTAGTCAGATCGTCTAAGAGTTGTTCATGTAGTTCTATCAAGTCTGCCAGGGGTGTCCATCTGGTCAGATTGTTCAAGTCTAGAAAGGTCAAACGACCGAAAATGCATCCCTGCGAAGCAAACAGGAGTGCACCAACTGCGATACAAAGATAAAGCCTAATGACTCAAGCTGCTAGGTGGAGGGGAGCTACCCCCCAGGCCCAGCTAGACTCTGTTGTCCAACCCCACCTGCGAGTCGTTTGTGTTATGGACACGAGCCAACAAACGCTCCATCTAGACACGAGACAAGACAAGGATCACGAATGACACTGCGTATCATACCGGAGCGTACCAGTCAAGGGTGGGCCAAAGCTGGGGAGCACCAGTTCTCAATGGTCACCCCCGTCGTCGATCCAAAACAAATCATTAATCATGAATGATACTACGTATCATACCAGAGCGCACCAGTCACGGGTGAGCCAAAGCTGGGGAGCACCAGTTCTCAATGGTCACCCCGTCATCGATTAATTATCCGAAAGCGAGACATTCCTGGACGAGCCAGTAAACGTTCCACAAGTCCGTAAGCAAGCCGTCTCTGGGCTAGCTAGTAGACGCTCCACAAGAGTAGTGCCAACCTCCGTATAGGAGAGGTCCACGCCTGTGATCTTCTACAAAGGTCTACACAATTATAATGTCTGGCTTATTAATTAGCATGTGAGGTTTAAGTTGCATCTTAAAAGTGAGTTCGAGCAGAAAGTAACATGTGATCATTTTCAAGTATTTTGCAGAAATAAATCTAGCAGTTCTAACATCAATTCTAGAAAAGCATAAAAGCAGTAACTAAAGTCTCATTCCTTGCCTGAAAGATTCTGACAAGGATGTAGTCCAGCAGGGTCTGGGTCAACCAACGGATCTACGGAACCTGTACGATAATCCTATCATCACAATCATGCACTCTAACATCCACAGATAAGGACATAAGATAAGCCAGATTAACTTGGCCCGCTTTGGGTCACCAGACCTATGGTATGCTGCCTAGTTCGATCGATCATTCCATCTATCCTATATGCACAACAGAGTAAGTCCATTGATCAATCGAGGCGATTTTCTAATGAGTTCGTTCTATGTGAGTTACTTCATGCAAGTTGGCCATAATTACTAGAGCAGCAAGGCTTTAGAGAATCGTTACCTAGCCAGATATGAAAGCTCCACGTCGATGACAATTCTGACACAACGCCACGTCACCCGACGGTAGGTCAAGGGTGTAAGGCCTGGAGCACAGATTCCTATCAGCGATCTGTCAGTTCCACGTTGTATCAATCAGCGACTGAGGATACCCAGAGGTGTTCGTCAGTGGCAGAAGTCACCAGATCGCCCTCGGGAAGTGTGAAATGGTCGATTGACGCCCGGATCTGTGACGAAACTTCAAACGACGTTCGTAGATGCTGTTCTTTGTGTCAAATCAAAGAGTAGGCCGACCGAGGGTTCACGGTACCGATGGATCTCCAAGGCAAGGTCCCAGTCACCGGAAAACGGCGATAGAACCCCAAACCTAGGGTTTGGAGCGTGGAGAATGGAGAAGAAGATTGGGGCCGTGGCAGAGGCTTTGGGGTGTTGCCGTGACACGTCAGCGGTAAATAGAGGATAGAGAAACGGTGTAGGGATGCGAGGGGAATCGTCAACAGCCCGGGAAGCTACAACACATCGCTGTCGTGCACCGGAGGCCCGAGGGAGTTGCTGCGAAGAGCAGCAATCGCTGCAGCCGTTGGGGATGCTGCACGCACTCCTAGGGGTACCGCTGCGTGGCTGCAACGCCCGGAGAGCGGGCCAGGCGGTGCTACAGGCGGGATTGGAAGCGGGGAAGGCCGGAGATGGCGGACGGGGACACTGGGAAGCCGGTGGTGGCCGTCGTGGGCGGCAGCACAGCCGTGCTACTGCGCTGCAGCTTCAGTCATCACGAGTTGGCGCAGAGGCACAGAGGCACCGGAGAGGGGGCTGACGGCGAGGGTACGGTTGGAGGTCGGAGAAGTAGGGGATAACGCCGGGGGTCGATCGCATGGGAGAGAAGAACTGGCAGCGGCGTTGTTTGCTGTTTGCGAAGATGAGAGGGCGTGCGGGAAGAAGAGAACGGCACTGGGAATCGTTTGCGTGAGCAGCGGAACGGTGCGGCGCTGGGAAATTCATTTTCGCGTGAGTAAGGCATAGGGCGGTGGCTTTTGGTGTTGAGAGAAAATGAATAAACCTAGGCTATTAATAGAGGAGGGTTGCTGTGTCACGTGGGGAGCTAGGCTAGGGCTTAGGGCTACGTTATTATAATATTGGGTTAAGGGTTTAAAAGTTATAGCAAAGCCCAAACAGTTGGGCTTTAAATTAAAATAGTGTGAGGCTAGGTAGGGTAGGTTATAGGGTTTAGTAAAAATAATTGGTTATATCTATTAAAAGAATATTACCCTCATACTCTCTCTCCCTGGGTTGGTTGCGGCCAGGCAACAATAGGAGCTGGGTCAACTAATTTTACGTGTATAATATTATTAGAATACTAAGGATATGTATTCACGTGAACACTTCTGGTTAAATCGATATTAAAGGCTGGCAAAAAGTGAAATTGGGTCAAACGAAGCCCAAAAATTGTAAGATAAATACTGGGGTGACCGGGACGACGAGAGACAGAATACAGAGAAGACGGATCATAATTTCGACGACGAGAAACGAAATTAAAAATAGAAAGGCCTCGCGACAAAAGTGAAAATCTTGACGTCTCGTCAAATAAGGTCAAATCGTGGGAGAACGACCCGTGAAATGACGTTCCAAATCAACCCCACAATATTAATACTCTCAGAGACGATCACAATGGCATATCGCACTATAGGGTTCGGATACAGACAAGATCTAAAATAAATACGTGCACGTAAAGCGTATAAAGGATACGGGGTCCAAAGGCGACGGTAATTCTAAGTTGGGCACACGTCGGGGTTGGCTTGCTAAGGATGCAACCAAGGTGCTACGGCCCTATCGACTCAATGACACGACTCACATACCAAGCACAAAACCAATCAGGTACTCGAATTTGCTATACGCACAGCCGTATGACACATAGCGAGTACCGGCCGTTACATCCTACCCACCTTAGAATAAAGTCCGTCCTCGGACTTTCTTAATTTCAGGCATGGCTAGACTCCTCTAGTTAACTATAGTAACTACCCCGATCATTCCTAGCACGGTACTTCAACCAACATATAACCTAATACATCTATCTATATACATGCTCAGTAATAATATACATCAATTATTTCCCAACCATTATATCTTGTACTTATAGCTAGGTTAATATTATTCACGCATACATTTCTAACTCATGGAAGTGCCTTCGCACAACCATACCTACGCACAATCATATTCCAACATTCAATAATCGCCCCATTATATACAACCATCTATTATACATTTGACAGTGTTTTTTGAATTTTAGGGCTGACTAGGACAAGATAAAGAGCGGCTGAGATTTGATGTTGGTAAATCAATGGTTGAGATTGGATTTTGTGAAATTTTTTGGGGGAAAGTGCCTTGGAAACACAAACTTTGAAATTAGAAGTGCCTTGGGAAAGAGTGTGGAAATTAAATTTAGTGGGAAACATGCATTGGGAAGGATTGTGGAGATTAAATTTGGGGGGAAAGTGCCTTGGAAACCTAAACTTTGAAATTAATAGTGCATTGGGAAAGATTATGCAGAATCATGATCCATTAAATTAAATAAAATAAAAAATTTAGCGTAAAACAATTTAGCGGAACAACAAATTCACGTAAAAATACCCTTATGTTGGTTTTTCTGTCGCCCGCGCTGAAGGCGTCCCGTTAAATTTTTTTACAAAGATTTGTTGTTCTGCGCCAAAGGCGCGGGCGTCAAATTTGTTGTTCGACAGCGAATTTGTTGTTCCACGCCGAAGACGCACGCGCCGAAGGTGCCCGTGCCGCTAAATATTTTTACGCTAATGTATTGTTCTATTAAATTTTGGCTGTGTAAATAATTTTTCAGGGAACAAAGATTTCGCGGGGGAAATGCTAAATGAACCGTGCCCGCGGGCACGAGTTATGACTAGTTGTATTATACATATAGTACGCATATACTAACCAGGGTATTTAAATTCATCACGAATTTAAAACCGAAAATACATATATCTACCCAATATAACCTACCAAAGGTATATCCCCTAGTATACATTCAACACATCAATCATAACCATAATACTTAGCTATATTATAACTATTCGCCACAACACCAAATGACAAACAATTTCTTATTACAAGCAATACATAATCACACTATCATGTTAATCTATTCCTACAAACACAATGCATCCAGCCTAATAACTATGCATATAGCACATTTCACTCCTAGTTTAACTAACACATAATCATTCAAACATGTAAACCCTTCATTCATAACTATAGAATAAACCTGTATCTATATATGGTGTAGCTACGCACGTGTAACCCAGCACAAACACCTATATAACTACATTCATCATATCCTATCATGCACGGATATATATAACACTATGCTCACATCCGCAAACCACAACCACATTATAAAATACTTACTGAGCATACTCACTCACCCTCGAGTGAGACTCCAAGATACATACCAAACAATATACAATCTATGTACTTATACACACACTCCTATATATCTATATGACACGACTCATCATATGTAGCCTTAGTAAATAGCTAGACATCACTATACAATCATTCACACATCAGAACATGTAATTCATACTTATCCCTTATATACGTATATACAATCACGCAACACATTCTTATCCTAGTATCTATAAGCATGTCCACTCGTACTCGAGGGAACACTAAGACTTATATGTATTCACAGGCATTATATATTCACACCTATTATCTTACATAAGTATCTATACTTATTCATGTACTATATACACATAATCATTACATTCATCGTAATACACATATTCCATTATTCATCCATAAGCTCACATATACCTAAGTAATAATACTAAGCATGCCCGACAATGATATATATTCACACGAGCCGAGTAATCCTCCTCATGGATCTACGGGGAAGGCAGAACAAACACAAGGCTCTAATGTGCAGACACTTCCAATATTTGACATCTAGGGTGGTTAAACAACCTCCAACTAACCAGCCCTAATTGGCTGGTCCCAATCATTTTAAACACCAATAAAATTTCCAACTCAAAAGCCCGTTCATGAGAACCTGTTATAATGATCCTGTTGTTCTCCGCTTCAATTGGTTCTTGGCTCAGCTGCCTCTAGGAATCTCTAAAGTGAAACTACCAACCAATTCTAGATTTTCGGGCGTCAGACTTACTTACGATTTCCCTTTCAATCCAAACAACCAAGGCAATCTACTAACTCTTTTCCCAAATTTCCTGATCATCGAGCACTCGTAAAACCAAACATGCTCACTTGACTTGATCCAGAATTTCCATTGACACTTAAACTGCTAGTCACTGGTACTATAATCCATCCACATGACTTGGAGAAGTCACCGCCTTTCACCATTTCGTAAACTGTAACTGAAATCCAGTGATCAGTACGCACTCGATGCGTATTCGAACGGTTGACTTTGAAACTCCCATGACATTCCCAAGATCCTTAATTCCTTTAAATCACTATGTCCGAAATAGATCATGTTGCCGATCTTATACAATCCATCATAAGATCAATCTCGTCTTCACATTATCACTCTGAATCTCTTCTGTTCATCTCTAATGATCATATTATTTACTTCAACCACGTTACTTCAAAACCCAGGTTATACTGTTGCTACTCGGCTTATATATATATATATATATATATATATATATATATATATATATATATATATATATATATATATATATATATATATATATGCTCATAATATCCGATGCATAACATTTCACTTGATCGATGTAGGTCTACGCCTTTAGTCGTTAAGACAAGACTTCTAATCACCACACTTCCATCACTGGCAGCATACTAAGAGTCGTTCTCATTCCCTCGATTCAATGTTCTCACTTCCATGGTTCCTTGTCAAGTCGAGAATCCAACCTTATAACCATTTAATGTGTTAGAAATACATCACTTTAAACTTCATCTTATTCATGTATTCTCACTCAAATCCAAACTAGAGGGGGCCAAGGAACTAGTCTAAACCTAACTAACTTATGTTAGACTCAATTATTGTTGGTCATTTGAATAGTTACTGTAGAACTATTGTTTCGATAAATCATTCGATCATGACCTGCATGGGCCACCACAAAAACTGTCACGCTCTGCTTCCCAAAAGATTGAGCAGCAAGGCATGGCTAGCCCGCATGGACTAGAGCCATTGAGGCTCGGGGTCCAATAAGCGTCCATGGAAAGTTATGATGCGGAGGGGAAAGTCCAATCAAATGATTTAGCATGAAACAATAGAAATAGCAGTAAAAAGATATTATTCAAACGCAGAAGGTAACCAACAAATAGTTTAACATAAAGAGTAAAACTGTACGTACCGGAGGCAACTAAAGAGGTAAGAGTCTGCGGGGGATCCTCAGGTTGTGGCTGCTCTGTCAAGTCTGTGACATGTGCAAAACACATGTCAGCAACGAACTAATGAGACCATAAGTTAATGCAGTTATACAATTCTAGCAGTTCTAAATGGAATTTAAAAGACAACTATACAGGCAGTCCTAGAAAGCAGGAAATAAGTAATGGTTATTCTAATCGATCTGCTAGGGGTGTCCATCTAGTCAGATCGTCTAAGAGTTGTTCATGTAGTTCTGTCAAGTCTGCCAGGGGTGTCCATCTGGTCAGATTGTCCAAGTCTAGAAAGGTCAAACGACCGGAAATGCATCCCTGCGAAGCAAACAGGAGTGCACCAACTGCGATACAAAGATAAAGCCTAATGACTCAAGCTGTGTAGGCAGAGGGGAGCTACCCCCCAGGCCCAGCTAGACTCTGTTGTCCAACCCCACCCACGAGTCGTTTGTGTTATGGACACGAGCCAACAAACGCTCCATCTAGACACGAGACAAGACAAGGATCACGAATGACAATGCGTATCATACCGGAGTGCACCAGTCACGGGTGGGCCAAAGCTGGGGAGCACCAGTACTCAATGGTCACCCCCGTCGTCGATCCGAAACAAATCATTAATCATGAATGATACTACGTATCATACCAGAGCGCACCAGTCACAGCTGAGCCAAAGCTGGGGAGCACCAGTTCTCAATGGTCGCCCCCATCATCGATTAATTATCCGAAAGCGAGACATTCCTGGACAAGCCAGTAAACGTTCCAAAAGTTCGCAAGCAACTTCTCTGGGCTAGCCAGCAGACGCTCAACAAGAGTAGTGCCAACCTCCGTATAGGAGAGGCCCACGCCTGTGATCTTCTACAAAGGTCCACACAATTATAATGTCTGGCTTATTAATTAGCATGTGAGGTTTAAGTTGCATCTTAAAAGTGAGTTCGAGCAGAAAGTAACATGTGATCATTTTCAAGTATTTTGCAGAATAAATCTAGCAGTTCTAACATCAATTCTAGAAAAGCATAAAAGCAGTAACTAAAGTCGCATTCCTTGCCTGAAAGATTCCGACAAGGATGTAGTCCAGCAGGGTCTGGGTCAACCAACGGATCTACGGAACCTGTACGATAATCCTATCATCACAATCATGCACTCTAACATCCACAGACAACGACATAAGATAAGCCAGATTAACTGGGCCCGCTTTGGGTCACCAGACCTATGGTATGCTGCCTAGTTCAATCGATCATTCCATCTATCCTATGTGCACAGCAGAGTAAGTCCATTGATCGATCGAGGCGATTTTCTAATGAGTTCGTTCTATGTGAGTTACTTCATGCAAGTTGGCCTTAATTACTAGAGCAACAAGGCTTTAGAGAATCGTTACCTAGCCAGATGCGAAAGCTCCACGTCGATGACGATTCTGACACAACGCCGCGTCACCCGACGGTAGTTCAAGGGTGGAAGGCCTGGAGCACAGATTCCTATCAGCGATCCGTCAGTTTCACGTTGTCGAAATCAGCGACTGAGGGTACCCAGAGGTGTTCGTCAATGGCAGAAGTCACCGGATCGCCCTCGGGAAGTGTGAAATGGTCGATCGACGCCCGGATCTGCGATGAAACTTCAAACGACGTTCGTAGACGATGTTCTTTGTGTCAAATCGAAGAGTAGGCCGACCGAGGGTTCACGGTACCGATGGATCTCCAAGGCAAGGTCCCAGTCACCGGAAAACTGTGAAAGAACCCCAAACCTAGGGTTTGGAGCGTGGAGAATGGAGAAGAAGATCGAGGCCGTGGCAGAGGCTTTGGGGTGTTGTCGCGTCGCGTCAGTGGTCAACAGAGGATAGAGAAATGGCATAGGGATGCGAGGGGAGTCGTCAACAGCCCGGTAAGCTACAACACATCGATGTCGTGCACCGGAGGCCCGAGGGATTTGCTGCGAAGAGCAGCAATCGTTGCAGCCGTTTGGGATGCTGCGCGCGCTCCTTGGGGTGCCGCTGCGTGGCTGCAATGCCCGGAGAGCGGGCCAGGCGGCGCTACAGGCAGGATTGGCAGCGGGGAAGGCCGGAGACGGTGGACGGGGACACCGGGAAGCCGGTGGTGGCCGCCATGGGCGGCAACACAGTTATGCTGCTACGTTGCAGCTTCAGTCGTCGCGAGTTGGCGCAGAGGCACAGAGGCACCGGAGAGGGGGCTGACGGCGAGGGTACGGCTGGAGGTCAGAGAAGTAGTGGATAACGTCGGGGGTCAATCGCATGGGAGAGAATAACTGGCGGCCGCGTTGTTTGCTGTTTGCGAAGTTGAGAGGGCGTGCGGGAAGAAGAGAACGGCACTGGGAATCGTTTGCGTGAGCAGCGGAACGGTGCGGCGCTAGGAAATTCATTTTCGTGTGAGTAAGGCAGAGGGCGGTTGCTTTTGGTGTTGGGAGAAAATGAATAAACCTAGGCTATTAATAGAGGAGGGTTGCTGTGTCACGTGGGGAGCTAGGCTAGGGCTTAGGGCTACGTTATTATAATATTGGGTTAAGGGTTTAAAAGTTACAGCAAAGCCCAAACAGTTGGGCTTTAAATTAAAATAGTGTGAGGCTAGGTAGGGTAGGTTATAGGGTTTAGTAAAAAGAATTGGTTATATCTATTAAAAGAATATTACCCTCATACTCTCTCTCCCTGGGTTGGTTGCGGCCAGGCAACAATAGGAGCTGGGTCAACTAATTTTACGTGTATAATATTATTAGAATACTAGGGATAAGTATTCACGTGAACACTTATAGTTAAATCGGTATTAATGGTTGGCAAAAAGTGAAATTTGGTCAAACGAAGCCCAAAAATTGTAAGATAAATACTGGGGTGACCGAGACGACGAGAGACAGAAGACAGAGAAGAGGATCATAATTTCGACGACGAGAAACGAAATTAAAAATAGAAAGGCCTCGCAACAAAAGTGAAAATCGTGACGTCTCGTCAAATAAGGTCAAATCGTGGGAGAACGACCCGTGAAATGACGTTCCAAATCAACACCATAATTTTAATACTCTCAGAGACGATCACAACGGCATATCGCACTATAGGGTTCGGATAAGGACAAGATCTAAAATAAATACGTGCACGAACCAGACTATGTGCACGTAAAGCGTATAAAGGATACGAGGTCCAAAGGAGACGGTAATTCTAAGTTGGGCACACGTCGGGGTTGGCTTGCTAAGGATGCAACCAAGGTGATATGGCCCTATCGACTCAACGACACGACTCACATACCAAGCACAAAACCAATCAGGTACTCGAATTTGCTATACGCACAGCCGTATGACACATAGCGAGTACCGGCCGTTACAGCACATCACTCAGCCAAGCAAGACTGCTCATTCGGCCGAGTAAATGATCTGACTCGCCCGAGTGAAACGGTTACAAACTGAAGATTTTCCATGTTTCCTCGGCCGAGTATGGAAGTCTACTTGGCCGAGTAAGAAATCTCACTCGCCTGAGTGGTACAGAGAATTCAGATAGAGAAGAGCCCAAGTTACTGGAAAATCTGAGAAAGCTCACTCGGCCGAGCATGATTGCCCACTCGGCCGAACGAAGAAGACTACTCGGTCGAGTCACCCGAGCGACAGACCCTTGAGAACCCCGAAGTTACTCTTATTTTATAGGGTTTGTCACTCGGGCAAGTGACAAGGGTCACTCGGCCGAGTGACCCTCTCCGATTGCTTCTAGGAATGCGAATTATGGGCTGCACAGGGGCAGTTTTGTCACGGTTTTTTGGACAATTTTGGCTTGTATTTAAGCCTAGTTTTTACCCTAGTTTTAGGAGAGACTTGAATTATTTTTTAGAGACTTCTATTAGGTTTTTGACGGCTATTCTTTTGTGAATTCTCAGCTGGAGATCATTGGCGACATCGTTGGTTTGTTCTTTCTTGTTAAAAACTCATGTTTATGAATTATTTCTTCTTTGCAATGAATTGTGCCATGATTATATTTGTTATTTCTAAGATTTTCATGATGATTAGTGAGTAGTTCTGTCATTCTAGGGCATGTGGATGAACCCTATGGACCCGAACTTTGAATTGTGATGAATTTATAGATTTGTTGCTAGAATTGATAAGGTTAGGTTGTGATCGATTTATTACGAGTAGCTAGGAATTCATATCGATTAGGATTTGCAAGAGATTGGATCCAAATTGATAGGATGGCTTAGATATTCGATTTAGATTAATAATCGAAATTCTCTAGATTTGGTTTGCAAGAGATTGGTGACGTGCGTTTATATTTCATATATTCACGCACGTTTTCTTTTGTGTTTCTCCATGTTTTTCCGCCGTCTCTTATTCGTTTTCGTGTATTTTCCCATTTTCTTTCACTTTTCTTTGTTTATCCATGATTGCAGGGGATTGACCACGTAGGGGACGTTTAACGATGATATCCCAAGTCCCCGGAGCAACGAGAGAAGTCACGCGTGATCCAGGGGGTCAAACGCCAAAGAATTCATCTTTCAGCCCCTCACCCGATCGGTTGGTCATCTCCAACCGATCGGGTGATGCACGCGTGCACCACCCGGTCTTTGCCGCAGCTCACAAAGAAGTCACCCGACCGGTTCGCAGACCGGTTTTGCGGGCGGCTGTTCTCTATTTTTTCGAGCAGAATTCCAACCGATCGGGTGACTCTCACCCGATCGGTTCATCTGTAGCTGAAGAAGATGAGCTGAAGACACGGACGTTGAACCGATCGATTCACCCGACCGCTCCAAGATCCAACCGGTCACTCAAGAACTCACCCGACCGGTTCATGAGATCGGGTGAAAAGTCACCGTTTTCTGTAATTTATCTGTAACGGATCAATCGATCGGTTGACTTGTCAACCGATCGGTTGATGCGGCGGTCTATAAATAGAACCCCTAGGGTTCCAGAAACGGGAGCTGTTATTTTTTCTACTGTTTTATTTCCCTGTGACGGCTGTAATTGTTACTCTTTTGTAAGTTTTCAGATCTTTCTAAAATTTTAGTATTGTCTTTATTACTCTATTACTTCCACATTGCAATTGTCCGATTATGATTCCAACGGTTAAATTTCATTTAGATTGCTTTTTCATGAATTTTTGTGAGTAGTTCCCAAATCTGGGATTTTGGTGGAAACCCCTTCGGGGGCTCTTCCCGATGCGTCCGTAGGGTTAGGAAATCGATAGGGAGTAGGAATCTAACGGTTACGCGGGGTGTTTCATTGTCATCGGCGGGAAAAAGACCGCCTTTGACCGTCGGGCCAAGGGGGAATAAACTTGGCGGTTGACTCCCTAGCCATAGCTCACACCCTTAGCGTAGACGCCGAATCCTAGCACGCGGGAGCGGCAGGATGAGACGTTGGGAGTTATCGTTGCGGGCTTAGTGCTCCCGGGATCGATCAGTGTTAATGGACACGGGAGTGCCCACTGATCGAATCCGGGAAGTCCGGTGTATCATCCTGGGCACCGACCGGAATATCGGGCCCATGGGACGACGGTACCACTTTTGGAGGCAACGTCTCACCATTAGACCCTAATCCCGATCGCTATCCATACCCGTAGGCCGTATCGGTGAGAGTCTCTCGTCGGGTCGGAAACCGAAGTCCCGGGTTTTCTTTCTTGTTGTTCATACCCATTCATTTCCTTTCGTGACAACCAACCACCGATTCGGGCTAGCTCGCCCCTCGGGGTGATTTAGGTCCTACCTGACCCAAGCACAACCTCGCCTCCCTTAGTTCGATATTCCCGCACCCTACACTAACCGTGAAACTTGCGGTAAACGACACCGCGCCGCCGCGACACAAGCGTGGCGCCGGTCAAGTTTATGGCGCCGTTGCCGGGGAGGCAACGTGCTTGATATTTTAGGATCTCTTGAACCCTCGTGTCTAGCTCACATCCCTACCTCACGATAATTTTCGCATTCTCCTTTTTCTTTTTCTTTTTTTTGTTTTTCTTATTTTTATTTCTTATTTTATCTGTTTCTTTCCCACTTGTCGCTTCACGGGTGTTTGTTGTTTTTCATGCGCAGGAGTTCAAGGAGTCTTGACGACTTGATTCCCCTCGATCCAGAAATTAACGCCACCCTTAGGCGTTTGGCCGCCGAGAAGCGAAGAAGAGAAGATCCCGAATCCATGGAGGAGAACACCCCACCTCACAAGTCTCTGTTGGAGTACTCGATGCCCTCCATCGAGTCAACTTCCGCCATCCGATCTCCAGCTATTGCGACCCAAAGCTTTGACCTGAAGCCGTCTCTAGTGACATGGATCCAGCAGGACCAATTTGTGGGTGCGCCCATGGAGAGCCCGATAGAGCACCTGGACTCCTTCTTGGAGAAGTGTGACACCTTCCGGATTAATGGTGTCACTACAGAGGCTATCCGTCTGAAGCTGTTCCCCTTCTCTTTGCGAGACAAAGCCAAGCAATGGCTAAGGGGGAAGGACCCCAACACTTTCAACACCTGGGAGAAGCTCTCCAATGCTTTTCTGACGAAGTTCTTTCCTCCGGGGAAGACCATGAAGTTGAGGAGTGAGATCTCCTCCTTCTCCCAGGCCAGCCATGAGTCCTTGCATGAAGCTTGGACGAGATATAAAGAGATGCAAAGAAGATGCCCTCACCATGAGCTTCCGAAGGGGCAGATTATCAATCTGTTCTACAATGGGTTGAGGGATGACCTGAAATCTTCTATGGACACCGCGGCTGGGGGTTCCTTCATGTCTAGAAGCGAGGAGGATGCCGAGCATATTCTGGAAAATATGGCATCCAACAATGAGCGGTGGTGTGACGAGAGAGCCACACCAAGATCCGGGGGTATACACAGAGTCGAGGACGTCGACAAACTATCAAGCAAGTTCGACTTGCTTTCGACCCAGATCTCCGCACTCATGGTAGGAGCCGGTGGGGCCGGTACACAGCAAGTTTCTGCGGTAGAGTCCGAATTCTTTGGGGAATTCGACGGTGGTGACATCTCACCACCGTTGGATCAGGCGAGCGCACTATTTTACAACCCCACAGGGAATGCGCCATATCCGCCAAGGACAAATTCCAACCCGGCCTACTCTCCCAACAACCGGAACCACCCGAATTTCAGTTACCGACCGCCATTTCAGCCCTCGCCGCCTCAGCAGCCGCAGCAACAAATTTATCAGCCGGCTAGACCACAGCAAAATCAGGTTCAGCAGCAACCTCAGCAACAAACTTACGCCCCCAGGAATCAGCAGCCGTTCCAGCAGCAGCAGTATGGCCAACAGAGGGTTGTCTCTCCGGTTGAGTCTCTCTTGACTCAATATATTACCAACCAGGAGAGGATCAACCAAAAGCTGGAAATGGGTCAGCGGACCCTCACGGACCAAGTAACCCAGCTGGGGTTACAGGTGGTGAACCTTGCAAGGTCACAAAGCCAATTGCCGCCACAACCGGAGGTGAACCCGAGGGGAGCAACACAAACATCGGCACTCGTGCACGAGCACGCGAATGTGTCCGCTATCGTTCTGAGAAGAGGGACACAAATTCCTACTAGAGTGCCCCCTAGCAACACGGAAGCACCATTGGTCGTTGAGAGACCGACTGAAAAATCAAATGACGCCGGTGCTTCGTCATCAAATCCCATGACTCCGGAGGGAGTGTCTGAAGAAGAGAAGAAGAAGGAGGAAGAGAGCCCGAAAGTGTACAAACCCGTTGTGCCATTTCCACAACGGTTGGCTCAGGCAAAAATTGATGAGAAATATGGCAAGTTCTTTGCCATGGTCAAGGACCTAAGCCTGCAAATCCCCTTCTTAGAAGCAATCGAAACGATTCCCTCCTATGCAAAATTCTTGAAAGATCTGGTGACTAGAGGGTCAAGAAAGGAGAAAGTAGTGCTGACGGCGGAATGTAGTGCTCTTATTCAAAGGGCAAACCTGCCGAAGCTCAAGGACCCGGGGAGCTTCTCTATCCCTTGCACGATCGGGGCTGTGAAGATTCATCGTGCACTCGTCGATCTAGGAGCGAGTGTTAGCTTGATGCCCTTGTCGATGTACAGAAGGATAAGAACGGGTGATTTGGAGCCCACCGGGATGACCCTACAACTATCTGACCGGTCGGTCAAATATCCGGTGGGAGTTGTTGATGACCTCCCCGTAAATGTGAGAGGGGTGCATGTGCCTGTGGACTTTGTAGTCATGGACATGCCCGAAGACGCACACACCCCCATTATCCTGGGACGGCCTTTCATGGCCACTGCTGGCGTTCTAATAGATGTGAAGAACGAAAAACTCTCCTTGAACGTCAGCGGAGAGAAAGTTGAGTTTGATCTGGGACTATCCATGAAGCACCCCGATCCTCCTGATGACCTTCGGTGCAATTTGCTTGAGATAGAAGAAGAAAAAGCTGTAGAGGAGAGCTCCTGGGAGATTCTCCTGAGAAACCCCCCCGATGACTTGGGAAATTCAGAAGATGGGGACGGCCCTGAGAACAAAGAAGCTGCTGGAAGACCAAGTGCAGCGAGAACGACCCCTCCCGGGTTCCCCAAGGCTCCTCCTGTAAGGAGAACCGGGAAAGAGCACACGGACCTCACTAAAGACGAGGTCCGGATCCTGAAGAAGATGGCGGGAAGCACCAACACCAAGGAAAAGCCCCCGGATCTCAAGAACAAAGGGAGGGTAGTCGAGCAAGTATTTTTCCAGCTGCTGACTACTCCAAGCGCCTTCGGCTCCAACGAGAAAGAGATGCCAAAATTTGGGCATCACCCGTATCAGCCACCATGAGCATCTCTTGCGGGCGTCGAGCCAACGACGTTAAACAAGCGCGCTTCATGGGAGGCAACCCATGCTCTAAACTTTTTCTCATTTTTTAGCGTTAATTTTTGATTTTATTTTATCTACTTTTATAAATAAAATCAGTCGCGAGAAGATCCGTTCGGGGACTTAAGCAAATTTCTTGGTTTTTGCAGGGAACAAGCCCCAACCGATCGGTTGACAACTCACCCGATCGGTTGGGATGTATCAGATACAAGCCGAGATCTGCCCCCAGATGACCCGATCGGTTGAGTAATGAAGAGACCGGGTGGCAGACCGGGTGAGCTGGGGAGAACTCTCGGGAAATATTGGGGAATATCAACCGATCGGTTGAGTTCGAGCGCGGTCGGTTGACGTGACCGGGTGAGCAGCCCTAAGTTCTCGGGAAAATGAGTGGAGCGGCCAACCGGTCGGTTGAAAAGTCAACCGATCGGTTCGCCTGTAGCATTTCTTCGACAAGATTTTCGACCTAACTGTCAACCGATCGGGTGAAAACTCACCCGACCGGTTCGACTTAAACCCTATATAAACCCCCCCGACACCCGCTCGTTTTCACCCTCGCCCGATCGTAAATCCCCCCGTCGTTTCGCCTTCCCCTCTCTCCCAACAACCGATCTTCCTCCCCCACGCCCTCTACTCCTCCATTACTCCCACTCTCCACCTCCTTCATCAACCCCATCATCATCTACACCCTCTCTCTCCTCCCATTCCGAATTTTTGACCTAGTTTTCCCCTAAACCACCCCCATTTTGAAAATTGTTGCTAAAGGAGTTCGTCGCGGCTCCACGCTACTATCGCTGAACAGTGTTGGGCATCAACGAGCAAGCTCCACCACTCCGCTTGGGTAAACTCGCTCCTAAGCTTATTTTATACATTTGCCCTATTTATTGTGCTTGCTCGCTTGCTTGTGTTGGTGTGCATCCACGATTTTTGCACTAATTCTTGCTCGCACACACACACACACATGGCTAAAGATAAGGATAAGGGGAAGGGAATCATGAGGGAAGAGGAGCCGTCTCGAAAGAGACGAAAACAAACACGCCCCCCTTCCCGTACACGAGCACTTACACTTGGCCCTCCTCCGCCTATTGTCCCCCCTGTGGACCCAATGTTGGGCCCGCATGGGTATATTTTTCGGAACCAGGATCACAAAGATTTTTACCGTAGGCTTGATGCTCGAGGGCATATATCCACTAAGTTCCCGCACGCACGTACACTTTTCGATCTCGGTGTCTTCACCGAGGTTGAATCTCTTTTCGCTAACTTAGGGTGGTTAGCCTTTCTTAATACACATGCCATATCCTACCCGGCACTCACACTCGAATTCCTCTCTACACTTGTCTGGGAGTCCGGGTCGATCATTAGATTCAGGGTGCGTAACCGTAGTGTCACCACAAATCTGAACACGATTAATGATATATTTTGTTTCCCCAATCTCGGGGATGATTCCATCCGACACTACGGGTACACACACGAGTTCGATGTCGATCAATTCTGGTTCCGCCTCACTTTGATCCGTGACTACCCCCGAGGAAGGGCCAAGGCCTCCTCCATCATTCACCCCGTGTTTCGTTTGGCCCACAGGATCATTTCGTCTGCATTCTTTCCTAGGGACGAGTCCGGCACTGTGACTATCCCTGACCTTTTTATCCTTTGGGCCATGACTTTTCCTTATGTCCGGGATGATGATGGAGTTAGTTTCAGGGCCCCTACCGTCCCTATCCATAGCAGCGATTGGCTTGTTTACAAGCTACTCGAGATCAGCCGGGCCGGTAAGGGGTAGTTTTGTTGCGGGGGCATCATCACGATCATCTGCTCTCACGCCCAATTCAATATTACCATCCCCAATAATCTTCCTGCTGCCGCAGGACCCTCACATCTTGATATTGATGTCCTGCGGCACATCCACATGATTAAACCCCGCTCGGATGGCCGCTTCATATTTCATTATGGCCACCCCCAGCCCCTTACACCATTCTGCCCAACCCTGCTCGCATGACCATTGCTCTCGTGGGAGATTGGACTTTCCCTCCTGATCCTGACTTCTTAGCGGGGTTGAATCTTCCTTTCCTTCCCGCAGGCGCCCGCAGATCACCGTCCCCTGCCGCCCACTTAGGCGAGCAGGATATCCCTGCGTCTGGGGGAGACTTAGGGGCTGGTCCGAGTCGTCCTGTTTCTGCTTCGGGACCGATCACATCTGAGCACCTCTTTGCGGCCATTTCTGGCCTTGTCTCCTGTGCTGGCATGACCACTGCCGCCGGCACCTCTTCGACCTTACCTGGCGGCACCACCTCTGCCTCGCGTCAGTCTACATCTTTTGGTCGCCGTCAGGTATCTGCCCGTCTGGGGCTTGAGAGGGAGGTCGCTGCCCTTCGTGAGCTCGCCATGTCCTCTGTTTCCTCGGACCCATCGCCATCCTCCCTTCTTACTCACCCACATTTCCTCGCACTTGAGAGGAACGTGGCCGCCATTCTCCGCCTTCTTACTCATATCCACGGACCACCTCCACCTTCCACACCTCCACCTTCACCACCCCGGCAATCTTCTCCTCCACCCACCCACCCTTCCCCACATCCATCACCCCCCTCACCACATTCTTCTCCTCCCTCTTCACATCCCATCCCGGCATCCACTTCACCCCTCCCGACCACTTCCACCGCACCCACGCTACCTCCTCCCTCCTCCTCCGTCACTCCATACGTGCGCCGGAGGAAATTGCCGGTGCGCTCCAGATCCCTCCCACCACCTCCCACTACCGTCACCACCACATCTACTTCCTCCATTCCTATTCCTCTCACCACCGCCTTGATCGCCTTCCTACCACCACCACCCACCACCACCGACACTCCTCCCATTGTTCACACCACCACTGCCCCTATTCCTCCGCCTCATTCCCCACTTCTCAGCACACCCCCAGCCTCCCCCGACCACCCATCCACACCCTCCTCCGAGGAGGACGAGGACTCACCTTCCCTTGCTTTCTGATTTCACCCCTTTTGTTTTTGACTCCCCCTTGCACATATCTGGATTTCATCGATCACATCATTTCACTAGCACTTTCTGGTCTAGCTTGGGGGACGTCTATTTTGGTGTGCTGTCGTGTTTCGTTTGTTTTTCTCATTTTTGTGTGTGTGTTTGTTTTTCGTTTTTGAGTGTCGTGTCGTGTGGTTTTATTTTTATTTTTATTCTCGTGTTGTTTGGTTTTGATTTTGATCTTTCTTTCTTTTTCAGTTTTATCTATGTGTTTTCCTCGTTTTCATTTCTTTTTGTGTCAGTGCATATTCCCCCCCATTTTCATTGCCCTCCCGTGCTCACTCTTATTGCATTGAGGGCAATGCAAGTTTCAGCTTGGGGGAGTCGCACTTCGTGCGTCATTTGTGTCGTTTTTCTACGTTATTTGAGTCGTTTTCCATCGTGTTTTTCTTTTTTCTTCTTCTTTAGCTCTTTCTCCTAGAAATGAATCCTATGATGAATCGCCACAAAGTCACACACACCTAGCATTGCATCGATAATCACACTCACTAACCCTAGGATTTCGAGTCCTCTTGCATTTCACGCATTGTGGGTCCACTTAGCTTTTTGTGAGTCGTGTGTCGAGACTAGCATTTGGTGTGCTTCTGCTTTGTGATTTTACTTTATATACCTGTTCAGGAATGACCCCTAGATTATCATGCTCCAATTTGAATATGCGGTATTTGTTTCACTATATGCATGCTATATTATATCGTATACTTCAATTCGCATGCGTCGGGATTCCACAACTAAGGACTAGGATAACCCATTTAGCCTATGCTCTATTTAGCGAGAATAGTTTCCTTTGCCCAAGTGTTTAGATTTCGATTTATTTTCTATTTTACTTGGTGCAAATCCCCTCGTCGTGTACCGTTCTCCCACTTGGGAGAGTACAC
The DNA here is from genome assembly GCA_030789695.1 of Scilla litardierei. Classification (NCBI taxonomy): domain Eukaryota; kingdom Viridiplantae; phylum Streptophyta; class Magnoliopsida; order Asparagales; family Asparagaceae; genus Scilla; species Scilla litardierei. Next base: position 763,640,466 of record CM061142.1, read on the forward strand.
ATGTGTATAGCCAAAAGCCCAAAATTCAAAAATCCAAAAAAAAGAGAAAAGAAAAGAAAAACCCAAAAAGAAAAGAAAAAATCATGTATAGCCCAAAAATCCAAAAAAATACAAATGCCCAAAACCCAAAAAAGAAAAAAAAGGGAGTTTCCGTGTGAATATTTTTTCATACTTGCCAAGAATAAAGGGAAGGCGAGAATTTGCACCGAGTGTTCTTCTCCACATCATCTCAACCCCCGTCGTTATCGAAAACACTTGGCTTGGGAACTTTTTAGCTATTATCTAGGCTATAGTGGCGTGATTTCCTTAACCCTAGTTGTGGAGTCCCCGATGCATGATACGCTTCTATTCCCACTCTTCCCATGCATGCTTGAACTTATATTCGCCGCTTAATTCAATTCGGATCGATATTTTGGGTCATATCTTGGATTTGTGTATATCGAGCCTCATAGCACATCGTAGAAAGCATCACCATTTGCTAGCACACGACCACGCTCACTCGCGCTTCACTGCGTGGACCCACGACACTTATTTGGACTCGCTTTCCTAGGTTTAGTGGTGTGATTTGGTGTTTACTTGCTTGGTGTGTCGTTTTTGATTTTGGTGGCTCTGATAGGCGATCTAGGGCTTAGAGTTTTCTTTTTTCTTTCTACCTCTCTATTTTCCCCTTCCGAGCTCCTACTCTCACTCGTCTTCCTCGAGGACGAGGAAGAGTTCAGCTTGGGGGATTTTGACGTGCGTTTATATTTCATATATTCACGCACGTTTTCTTTTGTGTTTCTCCATGTTTTTCCGCCGTCTCTTATTCGTTTTCGTGTATTTTCCCATTTTCTTTCACTTTTCTTTGTTTATCCATGATTGCAGGGGATTGACCACGTAGGGGACGTTTAACGATGATATCCCAAGTCCCTGGAGCAACGGGAGAAGTCACGCGTGATCCAGGGGGTCAAACGCCAAATAATTCATCTTTCAGCCCCTCACCCGATCGGTTGGTCATCTCCAACCAATCGGGTGATGCATGCGTGCACCACCTGGTCTCTGCCGCAGCTCACAAAGAAGTCACCCGACCGGTTCGCAGACCGGTTCTGCGGGCAGCTGTTCTCTATTTTTTCGAGCAGAATTCCAACCGATCGGGTGACTCTCACCCGATCGGTTCATCTGTAGCTGAAGAAGATGAGCTGAAGACACGGACGTTGAACCGATCGATTCACCCGACCGCTCCAAGATCCAACCGGTCACTCAAGAATTCACCCGACCGGTTCATGAGATCGGGTGAAAAGTCGCCGTTTTCTGTAATTTATCTGTAACGGATCAACCGATCGGTTGACTTGTCAACCGATCGGCTGATGCGGCGGTCTATAAATAGAACCCCTAGGGTTCCAGAAACGGGAGCTGTTATTTTTTCTACTGTGTTATTTCCCTGTGACGGCTGTAATTGTTACTCTTTTGTAAGTTTTCAGATCTTTCTAAAATTTTAGTATTGTCTTTATTACTCTATTACTTCCACATTGCAATTGTCCGATTATGATTCCAACGGTTAAATTTCATTTAGATTGCTTTTTCATGAATTTTTGTGAGTAGTTCCCAAATCTGGGATTTTGGTGGAAACCCCTTCGTGGGCTCTTCCCGATGCGTCCGTAGGGTTAGGAAATCGATAGGGAGTAGGAATCTAACAGTTACGCATGGTGTTTCATTGTCATCGGCGGGAAAAAGACCGCCTTTGACCGTCGGGCCAAGGGGGAATAAACTTGGCGGTTGACTCCCTAGCCATAGCTCACACCCTTAGCGTAGACGCCGAATCCTAGCACGCGGGAGCGGCAGGATGAGACGTTGGGAGTTATCGTTGCGGGCTTAGTGCTTCCGGGATCGATCAGTGTTAATGGACACGGGAGTGCCCACTGATCGAATCCGGGAAGTCCGGTGTATCATCCTGGGCACCGACCGGAATATCGGGCCCATGGGACGCCGGTACCACTTTTGGAGGCAACGTCTCACCATTAGACCCTAATCCCGATCGCTATCCATACCCGTAGGCCGTATCGGCGAGAGTCTCTCGTCGGGTCGGAAACCGAAGTCCCGGGTTTTCTTTCTTGTTGTTCATACCCATTCATTTCCTTTCGTGACAACCAACCACCGATTCGGGCTAGCTCGCCCCTCGGGGTGATTTAGGTCCTACCTGACCCAAGCACAACCTCGCCTCCCTGAGTTCGATATTCCCGCACCCTACACTAACCGTGAAACTTGCGGTAAACGACACCGCGCCGCCGCGACACAAGCGGGGCGTCGGTCAATTGGACCAAAGCTAGGATTTTTAATTATTAATCTATACTAATATTCGTTTGCAAGAGATTGGATGAATACGAACTATCATAACCTAGATCGTAGCTCGAGTTTGCACGAGAGTGGGCTTGAGATGCGATTAGACGATGATGTCGATCTTCACGCTAGCGGCTTATGGTAGGGTTTGAACGAGAGTGGGCTCTAAGTTTGCTATAGACCGGTAATAGCGCGAGAGCGTGAGCTTGGTTCTACATTAAGTTACGACTAGTTCACCTATATTCAAGCTAAGCAACAATGAAATTTATGATTCATAAGGATGAGAGACGGTCTGTAGTGGGGATTTCCTATCCCTAGATGCTTTATTATATTGATATTTCTTGCTATTTGAACGATTGTGACTATTACATCAAAACTATTCTTATTCTCTTGATAGCTAGGTAATCGAAGTAAGATACTGTCATTTGTCCTCCCTGTGTTCGATACCTGCTTGTCACTACACTGTGCGCTTGCAGTAAGACTAATAGTCGTTTTTCGGGTGTATATCCGGAAGCGATCAAGTTTTTGGCGCCGTTGCCGGGGAGCGTCATTTTACAGTGTTCGACTTTTCTTACCCAGTTATATCTTTCTTTCTTTCTTTCTTTCTTTTTCCTTTTTGACTTTGTTTGATGCCCAATTTACGTGCTACTAGTATTTTCTATAGAATCTTAAGCAGGTAACATGGGAGACGTGATTATGAGAACTGAGTCTAGCCCGAGAGATGATGATTCCTTCGCAGCCCTTCTGAAGGAACTTGTTGATGAGGTCCAAACCACTGGGGCTTTTGCCATCGATATCGAGGATCCTATTGAGCAACTATTTGCTAGCTTTGTGATGGATCAAATCTCTCCGGAAGGAACTATAGAGGGCAACATTAAAGTCGATGTGAGGGACGACACGTTATACTTTGAAGACAGTAATGCATGCATCGGAGAGTACTATACTCCTGAGGAGCCCACTTGGCATGCCGAGATTCAGGGAAGTACACTTTATGATCCTCCCTCTTACATTTATGAACCCTTTGACACATCTCTTGATCTCAGGTGTGGACCGGAGCGAAGTGGTAGTCCCATCGACGTCAATGCAGAGCTGTGCAGTGTCCACTCCGATGCACCGTCCTCACCAAGAAGCGAATCTGAGCCAGCATACGAGAGCCCACTACCAGAAAAGGAACTAAACTCAGGCATGACTGAAGACGCCATGCTTTTGCAAGAAGAGGAAGTAGGGGGTACAGTGCCACCAGAGGTAGAATTGAAACAATTACCTCCGAATTTAAGGTATGCCTTCTTGGGTAATAAACTGACCTATTTGGTACCATGACCAGCTTGAGAGATTGTTAGATGTCCTTAGGATTCATAAGGATGTCCTTGGCTACACCATTTCTGATCTAGAAGGAATAAGCCCGAGGCTTTGCACGCATAGAATCAACTTAGAAAACACTGAAGCCACCTCCATAGAGCCTCAAAGGTAGTTAAATCCTAACATGAAGGAGGTGGTTAAGAAGGAAATCCTTAAATTTCTTGAAGCCGACATTATCTATCCTATCTCTGATAGTAGATGGGTTAGCCCTGTGCATGTCGTCCCAAAAAAGGGAGGGATGACTGTCATAAAAACGATAAGGGAGAGCCCATTTCTACATGCACTGTCACGGGATGGCGGATGTGTATTGACTATAGGAAATTAAATAAAGCCACCCGGAAAGACCATTACCCATTGCCCTTCATAGATCAACTGCTAGAGCGCCTCGCTAAACATAAATTCTTTTGCTATTTGGATGTGTATTAAGGATTCTTTCAGATCCCCTTGCATGAAGATGACCAAGAAAAGACTACCTTCACAAGTCCTTACGGTACATATGCCTACCGTAGAATGCCCTTTAGACTTTGTAATGCTCTCGCCACCTTTCAATGGTGCATGACGTCCATCTTTTCCGATTATTTTGAAAACATTATGGAAGTCTTCATGGATGATTTTTCTGTATATGGAAGTGAGTTTGATTCATGCTTGGCTAATCTTACTAAAGTTCTTAAAAGATGCCAACAAAACAATCTTACTCTTAATTGGGAGAAATGTCATTTTATGGTCACCGAAGGGATAGTCCTTGGGCACCTTGTTTCTTCTAGAGGGATTGAGGTCGATAAGGCGAAGATTGAGGTAATCGAAAAACTCCCTTCTCCTATTAATATTAATGACATTAGAGGTTTTCTTGGTCATGCGGGATTCTACCGACGCTTCATCAAGGATTTTGCCCTAATTGCTCGACCTCTTACCACCTTACTCGCTAAAGATGCTCCATTTGTCTTTTCAGGAGAGTGCTCGCAAGCATTTAATACATTGAAGGAAGCTCTCATTTTCGCACCCATTATACAACCGCCGGACTGGAGTCTTCCTTTCGAGCTCATGTGTGATGCAAGTGACCAAGCTATTGGAGCGGTGCTAGGACAAAGGAAAGACAAAAAGCTTCATGCAATATTCTATGCATGCAAAACATTGGACGAGACACAGAAAAATTACACCACCACCGAGAAAGAGCTCTTGGCGGTTGTCTACTCCATCGAAAATGTTCGCTCCTACCTCTTTGGATCCAAAGTGATTGTGCACACCGACCATGCGGCATTGAAGTATCTACTAAGAAAAAAAGAGGCCAAGCCAAGATTGATAAGATGGATACTTTTGTTGCAAGAATTTGACTTGGAGATTAGAGACAAGAAGGGCACTGACAACGTTGTGGCAGATCACTTGTCCAGGCTTGTTCGTGAGGAGAAGGATGAAAGCCTCCCAATTGATGACACTTTTACCGACGAGAGGGTATTCTCCGTTAGATCCGAAGAGGTGCCTTGGTATGCAGATTATGTGAACTATTTGGCATGCTGGATAAAACCATGCGGGATGGCCACGCAACAAAAAAGGAGATTCATGCATGAAGTCCGCATCTACTTTTGGGAAGACCCGTACATCTTCAAGATATGCAAGGATGGTATTATACGGAGGTGTGTTTCAAAGGAGGAGGCCATATCTATCATTTCACATTGCCATAATATGCCTTGCGGGAGACATCACGCCACTTCTAAAACCACTGCAAAGATATTGCAATGCGGGTTCTTTTGGCCGACCATGTTCAAGGATACACATGACATCGTCAAGCAATGCGATAGATGCCAACGGACAGGAAATATATCCAAACGGAACGAGATGCCGATGAAACCTATCCTAGAAATTGAGCTATTTGATTGTTGGGGAGTGGACTTCATGGGGCCTTTTTCGTCAAGCAAGGAAAACAAGTATATCCTATTAGCGATGGACTACGTCTCAAAATGGGTAGAAGCCATTGCCACCCCAACTAACGATGCAAGAGTGGTATCTGAATTCTTCAAGCAAAACATCTTCCCGCGCTTTGGAGTGCCACGTACTTTGATAAGCGATGGAGGGAGTCATTTTATAAAAAACAAGTTTGAAGCCATGTTGAAGAAGTATAGGATGAATCATAGAATTGGTATGATGTACCACCCTTAGACGAGTGGACAAGTGGAAGTATCAAACCAGGAGATTAAACTAATTCTAGAAAAAACCGTCGATAGATTTAGAAAGGATTGATCCATGAAATTGAATGATGCACTTTGGGCATATCGTACGGCATTTCGCACTCCCATTGGGACCACCCCGTACCGTCTTGTTTATGGGAAAACTTGTCATTTGCCGGTGGAGTTGGAACACCGTTGATTCGATCGAAATTGTGCGCAATCCAAATAGGGTGCACACGATCTCCCCCTGAAGTGAAAGGGTGTCGAAGAAATACAAAATAACCTGGTGAGCCCAGGGTCGAACTCAGGGACAAGTCGTCTCGCATTCACAGAGTCGATCAAAGATAGCTAAGGGTGTGAGAACGTCCAACTACTAACAAAGATGTGGTGGTGGAAAGTAAGTATGGTAAAATGTATCAAACTACTCTATGAAAATGAGGGATGGAGGATTAGATAGGCAAGTGGCAAGGAGCAAGGAGGAATGCATGGATTGTGGATTTGTTAGGATCAATGTTAAGTGTGAGAATATAACCCTACAACTCAATGATGTCCCTTTTGGGGATGCACCATCGGAAAATACTCTTTTGGAGGTGAAAGCAAGTGTGAAATGTGATTCAATTGTGGAGCCCTTTTGGGGTCACAATTGAAAGTGGTAGCGGTCACGGGCTATGGTTCTTTATGACTCAATGGCGTCCCTTTTGGGGAAGCGTCATCGGGGATATCCTTTGGGGAGTTAAAATGATGGGACAGTGTAGTGGCTTAAAAATTAGGTCTCATGGAAATTAAGTTGATACTTCTTTTTGAGAAGATAAAACTCATCCTTTTGGAATGATCGGTTCTCTAATATAATCTTTTGGATTCATATGAGAGAGTTAAATTAGAAACTTAAATTTAAGCCACATAAAAAAATAATTCAATCCAAATGAAACCAAATCAACATGTGAACAAAAGTTCCATAGCAAATCACAAACCAAACAAAGAAATTTAGCAATTCATATGGATAAAAAATGCTAACTTCATATAAATCATTATCAAATCCATACAATCCAATTAAGCACAAATGAAAACCTAAGACAAAGGAAAGAGATCACCAAATGTTGCTACAAATGAGTCCTTTCTTCTTTTCCCTTTTTCTTCTCCAAGCTCCTCCAAGTTCCTTGCCTCCAAGCCCACCAAGAGCCCCTCAAGAACCTCTTTATTTCAGCTATAGAATGAACTACAATGGGATATAATGGAATATATTGGAATGCCATAAGATGAAGCTCTTCCATCCTTTTATAGGCTTAGAATCCCAAGGGGTTTATAGTGCTTGGCTCTTCATTTCTCCACTCTTTATTTGAGAATCAATTCCATGACTCTTCATTTTCCATTCTTTATTTTAGAATAAATTACATGAAACCATTCAAATCTTGGCCTCTTCATCTTCCACTCTTTATTTGAAATTAAATTCACATGTCTCTTTATTTTTTGTCTCTTTGGCTTCTGGTCATGCAAATAAGCTTAAGAGTGGCAAATTGGTGGAATTTGGGCAGGCCTGCTGGGCTTCTTTTTATTTTTCAGAAATTGCTTTTCGCCTTCAAAAATTCAAGAAAAATACCTAGAGGCTTAGGAAAATTCTCAGAAAATACTGGAAATTCCCTAAGGCCCCTAGAAGTACCTGAAAAATATGAGGTGTAGAAGTTAGTCCAAATAATAATAATATGAATTAAACCATGAGCTAAAATCAATATAAAATCATTTTAAGCCTCCAAAAATTGTAGAAAATTCCACCAAGCTCCGAAAAGTACAGAAAAATAGATGTAGCACCACAAAAATACTATGAGCACATGAAAAATAATGGAAAGCAACAAAGATCGCTAAAAACTGTATTTTGTGCATAAATCAACGATATGCCCCATAAACCAATTTTAATTCAATTATGCTTATAATGAAGCTTAATTAAACTATATTCATGCACAAAATGCCCAGTAATAGGGGGAATAAATATGTAATATTCATACTGAATCACAGTCCCCAACTAGCTATTTACTAGTCCCTAGCAAAATATGCGATAAATTCGGATTCCATAGAAAAAATGTGCACCAAACTCAAAATATTATCATGACAACCCTCCAAAAATTATTTCCAACTTGATTTCAAAGTAATATACACATTGCATGAAAATGAACAACATATGACATTCTCCTCAATCTAATTCAAAGAAAAGCAAAGTAGTAAGCATTGTATGCATTTGTTAGGACGTTTCACAAATCATATCATAGTTTTCAACCTTCAATGAAATGGCCAATAGAAAAATATTTCTTCTAAGTAGTAGGAGTTTGAGATTGCATCACTCATGTTTTTTTATTCCCTCATTTATTCATCATTTTTTTCGTATATATCCTATTACTAGGAAAAAATACATTTTTCTTTTTCGTTTCTTTTTCTATTTTTTGTATTCTTTTTTAAATGTTTTTTATGTTTTTCGTTTTGCTTTCACGCAATAATGCTATGAGATGCAAACACGGCCACCTTTGTGTACACGCGATAACGCTATATAGACAAAGGGCTAGAATGACTCATATATCTCATCTTTGGCGTCCTCCCCAATGTTTCGTGGGGCACCGGCTACTCAACTTGATTAGAAGAAACATTCACTTATTATAACTCTATTTCTCATTCTAAACACAAGTTATCAACTCATTCACCCACTCCTTAGGAGAAACAAAGCATAAACCATTGGCCACACCCTATCCAATCAAAAACTAAGCCATTCATCCTAACTCATGCAATTACTAACACCAAACTTTTCCCAAATTATTTCAAGGTGAGTATCACGACATATAGATTTGTTTCATACATTGCATATTAACATTTGAATCCATATGGAAAAGAAATTAAAACATGCCAATCAAACATTCATAAGCTTGATACCAAAATAATAATCCGAAAAATTACATGGAATTAATCTTTTAGGGACTAAGCAAAAAAGGCATAGGAGAAGACAACCAAACGATATGCTCAAAGATGAATGGATGATGATGAATGAATTTTTTTAATTATTAAAAAACATAAACTAGCAAACTAGCATCCAACGTCATAGTACCCCCCAACTAAAAATAAACTTTGTCCTCAAAGTGTGAAGGGAAACTAGATTTATTAAAACGATGCTAGATGATATAAAAAAAAGAAAACATGCGAAAGCAAACTAATGTCATTTTATTTTTAATTTACACTTAAAGGAAGGAATACACCTTAGCAAATGGTGGATCCCGAATATGTAATAGGGGAGGAAGCTGCTCGATCATATCCTTGCGATCCTCTGCCAATATTCTTCCTCCACGCTTAGCACTGGCGGCCACTAACACAATCCCCATCATCTCCATCAAATATACATATTTGTCCTGCATGAGATGGATTATGTTAGTAAATATGGGACTCATATGATTTTGAATGAAAACATCCCAAATATAGTCATCAAAATGATTAAAAGAAATTAACGTATAAGGATGACTACTCCTTGAAAAGGATGCACCAATCTCTGTATGATATGCAACCACTGGGGAGAGGAGTGAAAGATGCTGGAATAGAACTGGAGGGAAACACAATCCAGGCTCAGTTACAATGATCTCTGAACTCGTGTCCTTAACTGCATCCTCCTCATGATCATCCAAAACTGTATGCTCGTCCTCTCCATCTCTGCACACATCACCACTAGGAAGCTCTGACGGCTCCATCATCAAATCCTCTGGAGTCCCTACCAATGTCGGAGCATCCTCACTCAGGGACTCTAGACGCTCCCAAGCATCCTCAGGTGTGTACTCCATGAAAGCTCCATTTTCCAACATCTCCATGAAAATTTGTGCATCTTCTTGTAGCCCCTCGTAGAAGAACTGGAAGAGAACATCAACCGTGTATTCATGATGTGGACATCCACTAACTGCATCTGTGAACCTCCTCCAGGCCTGAAAAAAGGATTCACCATCGCGCTGTGCAAAGATGGCAATTTTGAGCTTCAATAACATGTCCTTGTGCAAAGAAGATGAAGGTGCATCATATCGAAATTTTGTGCCATGAAAGTCCATCACAAAATTTTTTTAAAGAAAAAAATGACTCAAAAAATGCAAAATAAAGAAATAAAGAGACAAAACACTAAAGAAGGAAGTACTACATCCAAGGTCCCCAAAACCAACCAAAAATGTGAAATGCAAAAACCGTTGTCCCCGGCAACGGCGCCAAGCCAATTGATTCGATCAAAATTGTGCGCAATCCAAATAGGGTGCACACGATCTCCCCCTGAAATGAAAGGGTGTCGAAGCAATACAAAATAACCTGGTGAGCCCAGGGTCGAACTCAGGGACAAGTCGTCTCGCATTCACAGAGTCGATCAAAGATAGCTAAGGGTGTGAGAACGTCCAACTACTAACAAAGATGTGGTGGTGGAAAGTAAGTATGGTAAAATGTATCAAACTACTCTATGAAAATGAGGGATGGAGGATTAGATAGGCAAGTTGCAAGGAGCTAGGAGGAATGCATGGATCGTGGATTTGTTAGGATCAATGTTAAGTGTGAGAATATAACCCTACAACTCAATGATGTCCCTTTTGGGGATGCACCATCGGAAAATACTCTTTTGAAGGTGAAAGCAAGTGTGAAATGTGATTCAATTGTGGAGCCCTTTTGGGGTCACAATTGAAAGTGGTAGCGGTCACGGGCTATGGTTCTTTATGACTCAATGGCGTCCCTTTTGGGGAAGCGTCATCGGGGATATCCTTTGGGGAGTTAAAATGATGGGACAGTGTAGTGGCTTAAAAATTAGGTCTCATGGAAATTAAGTTGATACTTCTTTTTGAGAAGATAAAACTCATCCTTTTGGAATGATCGGTTCTCTAATATAATCTTTTGGATTCATATGAGAGAGTTAAATTAGAAACTTAAATTTAAGCCACATAAAAAAATAATTCAATCCAAATGAAACCAAATCAACATGTGAACAAAAGTTCCATAGCAAATCACAAACCAAGCAAAGAAATTTAGCAATTCATATGGATAAAAAATGCTAACTTCATATAAATCATTATCAAATCCATACAATCCAATTAAGCACAAATGAAAACCTAAGACAAAGGAAAGAGATCACCAAATGTTGCTACAAATGAGTCCTTTCTTCTTTTCCCGCTTTCTTCTCCAAGCTCCTCCAAGTTCCTTGCCTCCAAGCCCACCAAGAGCCCCTCAAGAACCTCTTTATTTCAGCTATAGAATGAACTACAATGGGATATAATGGAATATATTGGAAGGCCATAAGATGAAGCTCTCCCATCCTTTTATAGGCTTAGAATCCCAAGGGGTTTATAGTGCTTGGCTCTTCATTTCTCCACTCTTTATTTGAGAATCAATTCCATGACTCTTCATTTTCCATTCTTTATTTTAGAATAAATTACATGAAACCATTTAAATCTTGGCCTCTTCATCTTCCACTCTTTATTTGAAATTAAATTCACATGTCTCTTCATTTTTTGTCTCTTTGGCTTCTGGTCATGCAAATAAGCTTAAGAGTGGAAAATTGGTGGAATTTGGGCAGGCCTGCTGGGCTTCTTTTTATTTTTCAGAAATTGCTTTTCGCCTTCAAAAATTCAAGAAAAATACCTAGAGGCTTAGGAAAATTCTCAGAAAATACTGGAAATTCCCTAAGGCCCCTAGAAGTACCTGAAAAATATGAGGTGTAGAAATTAGTCCAAATAATAATAATATGAATTAAACCATGAGCTAAAATCAATATAAAATCATTTTAAGCCTCCAAAAATTGTAGAAAATTCCACCAAGCTCCAAAAGTACAGAAAAATAGATGTAGCACCACAAAAATACTATGAGCACATGAAAAATAATGGAAAGCTACAAAGATCGCTAAAAACTGTATTTTGTGCACAAATCAACGATATGATCCATAAACCAATTTTAATTCAATTATGCTTATAATGAAGCTTAGTTAAACTATATTCATGCACAAAATGCCCAGTAATAGGGGGAATAAATATGTAATATTCATACTGAATCAACCGTGCATATTGGGCCATCAAGACCTTTAATTATGACTACAAGAGTGCGGCGGTGAGGCGACTCCTAGACATCAATGAGCTTGACGAGGTTAGGCGAGACGCTTACGAGAGCTCAAGGATTTACAAGGAAAGAACTAGAATTCTCCACGACGCACGCATCACCGTTACGGACTTCAAAGTCGGAGACAAGGTCCTCCTATACAATTCTAGATTCCGACTTTTTCCCAGAAAGCTAAGATCGCGATGGTCCGGACCCTTTACCATTAGGAACATACAACCGGGAGGAGCATTTGAGTTGGAAGGGAAAGACGGTGTCACATTCAAGGTAAATGGACAATGGCTCAAGCATTATTCCGAAGGATCCCCCACCGGTGAAGTGAATAGCATATATCAACTCAAGGGACGGTCCCATGATCTTTCACACCTCCTCGATGAGGTGATCGATGAAGCTATACCGCATTCCATTGGTGCCTCGCACGATGACGGCTTAGAAGAAGGCCAATTTTCTAGTGATGGAGAAAAGTTGGAGGATCCGTCGGACTAATCTATGGTTGACGACAAAGACGACGCTGATGTCACAAGAATTAGGGAGCTATGCAAGCTCTCCACAGCCAACAATTTGAAGAAAGCTCCATCGGATAAGAGATCGGCATCACTAGTGAAGAAAAAGAATGGTACAAGCTCAAGCTTGGGGGAATTATCTCCAACACTGCCCATGATGAAGGGAAACCGAGGAAATCCCACGAGCATCAACAATTAAATCCAAGTGTGCTTCCTGGTAAGTTTGACGGGCGCATCTCACATGCGCCGAATGTTGTGCACTAAACGAATATCTTAAGGGGTCGAGCTCAAGAACTTAAACGAGTACTTGTCGGGAGGCAACCCGATGGTCTTGCATTATTTTTAGTTGAATTCTAGTTTTGTATTAGATCTTTCTTAGTGTTTAGAGTCTAGAGTCAATAAAAATCGTGACAACGGGCTCTATTTTTCATGACAGGAGATGGAGAACGAGAAATCATTCATATGGAGGATGACCATGGCTAGGGAGAGTGCTCCAGGAACGCGCTCAGGCCTCAGGGGAAGGAAGAAACTGACGGGGACGAGAAAAACAGAGAATGGAGCAGAAACAGGAAGTCAAGGCTAAAAATAGCACGCCACTCGACCGAGTAAACATGTCACTCGGACGAGTGAAGACTCTACTCGGTCGAGTAGAGTACCGATCAGGAAAGATCCTACAGACCCACTCTCTGTTGTTTTCTGTGATTTTCAGTGTTTGTTGCCACTTGGCCGAATGACTATGTTACTCGACCGAGTGAATCTGATACCCTGCATGCTTCATTATTGTTGAGTGGCCTTGCTACTCGGCCAAGTGGAACTTGTCCATTCGGCTGAATGGGAAAAGCTGCTCAGCCGAGTCGTAAGCATAGGCCGAAATTCGAAAAAAATTTAACGCCGAGCCGTTCGGCCGAGTAAACGCGTCACTCGGCCAAGTGACCCAACCATATATAACCATCGGGCATTGCACAAATTTCGAAAACCCCAAATTTCCCAATTTCTTTGTGCATCACCCGAGCCTCTTCGACTCCCCTCGCCCGAATCCCTTCCTCCCCGCCCGAACCGCCCGACGCCGGTCGACCGCTGCCCTACGCCGGTTGCTGACGACGGTCCGCCTCCTGCACCTGCCGGCGCCGCCTCTCCCGCTGCCGCAAACCCCCCATTTCACCCCAAAACTCATATTTCTTCTCCATTCTCCCAATCCGTAAGCCCATTGCGCCCAAAATTCAAATTAATTCTTATATATATCTAGTATACCCCATCTCCCCTTATATATATTGATATACATCGCTGATTTGATTATTTGTTTTTCAGGCTAGCTTGGGGGAGCTTGGGGGAGATTCAGGACGCTTCAGAGCTCCGCGGAGGAGGCGATTCTTCGCACACTTCACTTTTTTGCTCTCGCATCATGCTCGGGTATACTCGTTCCATTTTATAGCACTTCGCATTTCATTTGGATGGGCATGCCTCACGGGCTTCATGCCCCCACATCTTAGGCCACGCACTCGGGAGCCTGCTTCCAAGCGAAAGAGGTCAGGCGATCCTGGCTCCTCTTCCACTTGGACGGACTCCCCTCCACCTAGCCCACCACCACCTACACAGCCGCCTCCTGCCACACCCATTCCACCACCGACACAGCCTGCCCCCGTGTTCGATGCGATGGAGATCACGTTCCGAGATGACGCTCAGCGTGCCAGATTTGAGCGTATCTCTCATCGCTCGATCGTACCCACTAGGTTTGCACACCTCACTCTCTTTGAGCGCCTAGGGGTACTAGATGGGCTACTCCAGTTGTTTGACAATGTGGGGTGGCGTGATTTCTTGTCGGTGTCATCGGACACTTATATCCGTCCGACACTATAGGTCATCAGCTCTATTTTTCGGATCTCTGGAGGATGCTCCTTAAGTCTGATGGATCGAGAGTGCGAGGTCACTCTCGACATGCTTAGAGCATTCTTTCAGTGGCCCCCTGTTCTGGACCCTGACCGAGCTTACAGTCCCACGCACATCCCACCCCCGTCATTCGACACGCACGCTTTTTGGACACGTATCATGGAATCTCCCCTTGCCTTTGACCATAGTAGGGCCAAGGCCTCTGCCATCCTCCACCCATGCCTCCGCATTGCACATCACCTTATGACGACCACTTTTCTTGCGAGGTATGAGCTGGGGACGATGTCGATGCCAGAGCTCTATATGCTCTACGCGATGACACGATCGCGGGCCTTCGACCGAGGAGGAGACGTTATGGTCCCCGCCGTCGAGATTGATATTGTCAGTTGGTACATCGACTGCATCATTATTTCTGTCAGCGCTAGGAGGCCTATCTGCTGCAGCGGTCTGATTACCCTATTGGCCCTTTTGTGTGAAGTTGACCTTCCAGCTGGCTTGCTGAGACCACAGGGCGCCACCTTACTCTCTATAGATGTTATGGCCCGGATGAGGATGCTTCGTCCTCATGGTCAGCACCACTGGGTGTGGCTGCACGGTCCCCACAGCGTCGATTACATGATTCTGCCAAGCTCTGCTCGGACATATATTGGACCCGCTGGCGGAGAGTGGATTCCAGCGATGGATCTCTGTATCCCTACTACGTACGTGCTTGAGCCTGAAGGTGCTCAGCAGGCACTCCTCCTACCACCCCTGGACCCCGTGATACCCCTACCTATGCCAGATCTGTCTACACCTCCTGACACCTCTATCCACACATCTGATAGTGCCAGGAGAACTTTAGCTGAGTCCACCACCACCCACACCACCCCCACTTTGCCCATGTCCATAGATCCCATTTCTGCGGTGAGCCCCGAGCGTCCCCCCACCATAGTTGAGTGCGACGAGCTTTCTTTTGCCTCCACGGTGGAGACCCTTTCCTCTTTATTGTTCTCGACCCCTGGGGAGTCATTTCCTTCGCACTTCATGGCCTCCCCAGCCGTCGACCCTTCTGTCTCCACTGCCGATGTATTCTCTGAGAGCGTCGTGACGTCTGTCCCTATGTCTGTGTCACTGACCTCTCCGCCCACCTCGTCGTCTGCCACCACTTCTTCTTCTGCTGTTGCTCCATCCTCTTCGACCTTTCCTGCGTCTCGCCTCCCACAGAGGCTGAGCGTCACTTAGTGAGCACAGCACCACCACCCCACCCCACTGTCGCACCTATCCTTTACGGTAGACGTGCGAGACAACCCCGCTCTTCACATGTTCGGCCTGCTCAACCCTCTGCTTGACCTTACCCCGACACCCTAGTTCAGCACCTACGTGCTCTAGAGGGGGTGGTGAGTGGACTTAGAGCAGATTTTCGGGCTCTCTCCGCTACCGTTAGCGCTGTCCAGTCCCACGTCGCCTTACTTCCTAGTATTCAGGCTTGCCTGAACCAGATTCTTGAGCGTCTGCCTCAGCCACCCATCCCCACCCAGCAGCCTCCACGACCACCACCTCCGCCACAGGACGGTGTTGGTGCCCCACCACCCACCTAGGCACACTTTAGATGCCTTTCATATTTTTGTTGTTGTTATTCTGGATGATTTGTACCAGCTGATTTTGCACCCCTCCTCCACACACTTTTTTGTCACTTTTTGGTCGTATCTGTCTATATCTTTTTTGGGAGAGAGGGAGTACTTTTGGGGACACTTACATGGTACTATTTTTATCTCTGCATGCATCATTTGCATACCCATCTGATTTTTATTTTATTTTCATCATGCATGCATCCTCACGCACTTTTGAAGCTCCATTTTCCCACCTTTCTTTGTTTTTACACTTGTTTTCACCCACTTTTCTTTTTTTTCCATGCATCACATTTTCTTATTTCTTTGAGTGTGATGCATATGTAAAGTAGTTTTTTTATTTTCCTTTATCCTTATTTATTTTATCCTTTTTGCTAGAAATGAATTTTCTGTGATGATGATGACATGGTATTAGCTTATCTCTATATGCATATTATCTTGTTATGCCATAGTTTTTATTTCAGATAGCATATGCTATGCCTTGCTATGCATTTGAGATAGTAACCCGCCTCTTCATGTATGAATATGGATAAAACTCTTTTATTAGCGGAGTCTGATGATTTTTACCGTATACTCTTCATAGAAAACACACCAAGCTTCACGCATTGATTGCTTATATCTGGAGTACTGCTTTCTTATCTTATATCACTTCTTATTGCATGAAAATTGTACGCTTCACTTTCAGGTTGATTGAATATATGCTAGGTTAATATAACTGGATCAGTTTACTTTCTGAGATTAAACTGAGTAGATTACATTACTCTGCTGAAAGTTGTCGTGCACATTCCATAGAGTGAACCGAATGTTACATATATTTCTTTCTCCACATATCTTGAGCATTATTTCTATACTTAGAATCATTGGTGAATCTCCCTTTAGCGATTCTTATATTGGCATTTCCCCCCGCTACAAAAATCCATGCTCCTATACCGCAAAATCAAAAAAAAAAGAAAAAAATTTCTTGTATATCTTTCTATCTTTTGATTTGGGATCACAGTTGTATATGAAAAAAAGAAAAAAAGAGAGAAGAAGAAAAAAAAAGAAAGGAGAAAAGAAGTTTATACATGATCACATCTCATACTCTTTCTCTCTTTCTCCCCTCTTTTATTTTTTATTTTTGTTCCTTGGAGCTTCAAAAATGGGGAATAAGCTTATTGATTTATCTTATGCCACACGCTTATAGATAAGCTTGGGGGAGAGGATCCAATGATGTGTGAGAGAGTGACTACTTGACTGTGCATGACAACCTAAGCTAGGTAATTTTCTATACTCGGTGAGATTACTAAAAGTTTTACAAAATCCAGGAATTGAAACTTAGCATGCATCTCATGAAAACCACTCCTTTCTATTTTTATTGCTTCATATTGTGTGATATCTCTCATACTCCAAATAGAAAGATGTCAATTGAAAAGTGTGTGGTCTATGATTATGTATACCGCTTTAGATGCTTCAGACGATGTTAATCCTAGAATGATTCTATATTTCATACTATTTTGATATTCTTGGGTTTCTATGTTGAATGCATCCTTATGTCATGATATCGAGATAAAAATATTTGGCATGTGTTTTATATTCTCCGTGTGCTATATGAGTAAGCAAATCCACGCCCTGAGAAAATGATCTAGCACCTCCCTCTTTCTTTTCTTATCTATTTTCTATTTCTTTTTCCTTTTCCTTCTTCATTTTTCCCATCGGGTTCGCCTTTTACTTGTCTTCCTCGAGGACGAGTAGAGGTAAGTTTGGGGAATTTTGATCACTCCATATTTTACATCTTGCTCTGCATGTTTTCATGACGTTTTGATCGCCCATATTGCATTTTTCACGATTATTCGACAATATTGCTATGCTTTTCACTATTTCTTGTTTTTTGTCGTATTTCAGGAAATATGGAGCGATTTGGAGCGAAATGAGATCAGAGGATTTTCACGCACTTCAGAGTGTCACCCACGACTTATTCAAGAACTTATCAGCGATAGAGGATGAGCGGAAGAAGAAGGAAAATCGATAGGAGCGACGAGGAGGCGAAAAGGAGAAGAAAGGAGATCAAGAGAACATCACTCGGCCGAGTAAAGGATCTGACTCGCCCGAGTGAAACAGATACGAACTGAAGATTTCCAACGTTTCCTCGACCGAGTAAGGAAGTCTACTCGGTCGAGTAAGAAATCTCACACGCCCGAGTGGTACAGAGAATTCAGACAGAGAAGAGCCCAAGTTACTGGAAAATCTGAGAAAGCTCACTCGGCTGAGCATGATTGCCCACTCGGTAGAACGAAGAAGACTACTCGGCCGAGTCACCCGAGAGATAGACCCCTGAGAACCCCGAAGTTACTGTTATTTTTACAGGGTTTGTCACTCGGACGAGTGACAAGGGTCACTCGGCCGAGTGACCCTCTCCGACTGCTGCTAGGAATGCGAATTCTGGGCTGCGCAGGGGCAGATTTGTCACGATTTTTTGGACGATTTTGGCTTGTATTTAAGCCTAGTTTTTACACTAGTTTTAGGAGAGACTTGAATTATTTTTTAAAGACTTATATTAGGTTTTTGACAGCTATTCTTTTGTGAAATCTCAGCTGAAGATCATTGGCGACATCGTTGGTTTGTGCTTTCTTGTTAAAAACTCATTTTATGAATTGTTTCTTCTTTGCAATGAATTGTGCCATGATTATATTTGTTATTTATGAGATTTTCATGATGATTAGTGAGTAGTTCCGTCGTTCTAGGGCATGGGGATGAACCCTACAGACCCGAACTTTTGAATTGTGATGAATTTATAGATTTGTTGCTAGAATTGATAATGGTTAGGTTGTGATCGATTTATTACGAGTAGTGGTCGCTCCGGGATGTAACCCTAAAGAACGGTTGTAGTTTTACCACAAGTGCACGGTGTAGCAGCGAGCGGGTTATCGAACACAGGGAGGACGAATGACCGTGCTTGTTCCAATCAACCTGGCTATTTAAGAAGAGAGATTTGCCTTTGGCGATCCTGTCACAATCGTCAGACAAAGTGCGGAAATATCAAATCAAATAAAGAACGTCTAGGGAATGTGGAATCCCCGCCACTCACCACATTTCATAAATGTGGTTCATCGGTATCAAAATTGCTAGATTAGGATTTTGGATGAACTAGTTGCAACTGAATGTAGAACCAAGCTCACGCTCTCGCGTTGGTGCCGGTCTATAGCTATCCTAGGTTTGGGTCCAATCTCTTGCAAACCCTAGCCTAGGGAAGCTAGCATTAGGATCAACATCATCGTCCAATCGCGCACCGAGCCCAATCTCTTGCAAACTCGGCTCGCGATCTAGGTTGGGATAGTTCCTACCCGTCCAATCTCTTGCAAACGGGTATTGGCGCGGAATTGGAACCGGAAACCCTAGTATCGGTCCAATCTCTTGCAAACCGATACTACAGAAATTCGACTCCAACCCAATTCGGATTTCTAGGGTTTCCTATCGAATTGGGATCCAATCTCTTGTAAATCCCAATCGGTACGAACTCCTAGCTATCCGTAGTAAATCGATCTCAATCTAATCCCTAATATCAATTCTAGCAAAATCTCTACCAATTCATCACAAATATGAAATTGGGCTTGTAGGGTTCATCCCCACGCCCCAAGACGTGGCGACTACTCACAATTCATAGCAAGATCACAAAAATAAACAATGAAATAAGCAATAGAATTCATCACAATATTGAGATGTGCAATAAAAATAGAATTTTTAGAGAAGAGAAAACACAAACCAATGGAGTTCTTCAATTAATCCAACAAAAATCAAAATTTGTCTCCTCTCCAATCTCAAGAATAAAACTAAAAAGCTAATCTAAAAAGCTGCAAAAAAATCTAAGAAGAAGCTATCAAAACTAGGGTAAAAACAGGGGTTAAATACCCCTCAAAATCGTCCAAAAACTGTGACCAAAATACCCCTGCACAGCCTGTTTTCCGCAATTTTCGCTACAGGCAGCGCGTCGCACTCGGCCGAGTGACAAAAGTCGCTCGGCCGAGTGAAAACCCTGTAATTTTCCAGTAAGTCTCGATCTTCAGGGGTCTTCACTTCGGGGGCTGCTCGGCCGAGTGAGTTGTCGTCACTCGGCCGATGGCTTCATGGTACTCGGGTGGACGGGATTAACCACTCGGCCGAGTGGGTCTTCTGAAGCTCAGGCAGCCGAAAAACAGTAACTTGGAGATTTTTGAAGGGCTTCGTCTGGGCGCCACTCGGGCGGACGGGATCTCGTCACTCGGCCGATGTGGTCTCCGTCGCTCGGCCGAGTGCACATAGGAATCGTGTCTGTTCTGGTCGGCCGAGCGGTGTCTCGCTGGTCGACCGAGTGGCTCCTCCACTCGGCCGAGTGGGACACCAAAAATGCCCAGATTGCTTATTTTGGCCTCCTCGTCGCTCCTGCGACGTCCGTTCTTCTTCCGCTCCTCTCCAACAGCAAAATACCCCTCGGGGAGGTCGTCGGTGACCGCCAAGAGTAAGTGCATCTCGAGATCACTCCAAATATTGCCAAATCACCTGAAATGCGACAAAAACAACAAATCATGAAAAGCATCGCAATATCGTCGATATATCGTGAAAAACATGATTTGGGCGATCTAAATGGCATGCAAACATGCGGGAAAAAGGTGTAAAATAAGGAGTGATCAAAATCCCCCAAGCTTGCCTCTTACTCGTCCTCGAGGAAGATAAGTGAAAGGCGAACCCGGTGGATTCGGAAAACGAAAACGGCGAAGAAAAATGAAAAATGAAAAACGGAGAAGAATGAAAAACGGAATAAAAATAAAGAAGAAAGAAAGAAGCGATGAGGTAGGCTGCTAGATCATTTTCTCAGGACGTGGGTTCCGCTTACTCGTATAGCATGCACTGAATGAAAAACACATGTCAAAGAATTTTATTTTGATATCATAGTATAATAGTGCAAAAAGAAATAGAAAACCCACGAACAACAATATAATCATGAAAAACGGAATAATCTTATAATTAACATCGTCTGAATCATTTAAAGCGGTATACAAATCACAGATCACACACTTTTCAATTGAACGCTTTCTATCAGGAGTATAAGAGTATCACACTATAGAATAGAGAGAATAGAAAAGTATGGATTTCATGATATGAATGCTAGGCTTAGATTTCTGGATTTCGTAAAGCTAAAAATAATCTCACCGAGTATAGAATATTACTTAGCCTAGGTCGTCGTGCAACGTCAAGTAGTCACTCTCTCACACATCAATGGATCCCCTCCCCCAAGCTTATCTATAAGCGTGGTGGCATAAAAAATATTTACATCCCCATTTTTATAAAGCTCCAAAAGCAATGAAAAGAAATAAGAAAGAAAGAAAGTGAGATGTGATCTTTTATTGAGGATTTTTCCTCTTTTCTCTTTTTTTTGTTGATTTTTTTTTGTTTTTTTGATATAGCATATATACACAACGATCCCAACTCAAAGAGAGATAATGATGTACAAGAATATTTTCTCTTTTCTCTTTTTTTTGAGAATAAGAAATTTGGAGCTAGGAATTAATAGCGGGGGAAATGCCATATAATAGAATCGCTAAGGGGAGATTCACCAATGATTTTAAAAGTAGAGAAATGATGTTCAAGATTTGTGGAGAAAGAAATAAATATATCACTCGGTTCACTCTATAAGACATGCACGACAACTTCAGCAGGGTAATCTAATCTACTCAGTTTCGATCACAAAAAAACTAACTAATTCAGAGTTATCATAGCTAACATCATTCAATCATCCTGAAGTGAAGTGTATAATTCATGCATATAGAAGTGATATAGGAAAAGAAATCAGTCTCCTGATATAAGTATTCAATGCGTGAATCTTGGTGTGTTTTCTGTGATAACATACATATGAATATTCAGACTCAGCTACTAATATAATTTCATCCATTTTCATGTGGAAAAAGCGTGGGGTACTATCTCTAGATGCAAGGCAAGTCATAGCATATGATATCAGAAATAAAATCTAAGACATGACAAATATAGCACGCATATAGAGTAAGCTA
This sequence comes from Scilla litardierei, assembly GCA_030789695.1. Lineage (NCBI taxonomy): Eukaryota > Viridiplantae > Streptophyta > Magnoliopsida > Asparagales > Asparagaceae > Scilla > Scilla litardierei. The sequence goes on from CM061142.1 coordinate 763,662,410, forward strand.
AATCCACGTCATCATCATCATAGAAAAGTCATCTCTAGCATGAGATGAAAAAGAAATAAAGATAAATGGAAAATAGAACTATTTACAATGCGGCACACAGAAAAAATAAGAAAAACGTGATGCATGGCAAAATGAAAGAAAAATGATGAAAAATAAGTGCAAAAGCGAAAAACGGCGTGAAAAACTAAAAATAAAGGTGGCAAAGCGAAAAAGAACGTGAGAACTCACTCCCCCAAGCTAAATGGCACAGTGTCCTCAATGTGCAAAGTGTGGCACACCGAGAGACAAGTAAAGGGAGGGGTAAGTGAGGATGCATGCATGATGGAAAAATGAAAATAAAAGGGAAAATGAAAATATGATGCGGACATGATGCATGCACAGATAGGAGTGATACAGATATATGGATGGTACCAAAAACTCTCCCTCTCTCCCAGAAGAGATATATAAGGATACGGTCAGAATGAGAAACCCAAAATAAGTGAGGGGAGGGGGGTGGACAAAAAGGCAACAGGACCCAGCAGAAACGGGCAGCACGACGGCAAAAATACGCGATGGCATCAAGGGTGCCTAAGAAGGTGGTGCTGCACCGTCTCCGTCCTGAGGCGGAAGTGGTGGGGGTGGCTGGACAGGCCGCTGAGCGGGTGTGGGTGTAGAAGTGGAAACAGGCTGAGTGTGTGTGGAAGTGTGGGTGGGAACCTGCTGGGTGGGTGGGGGTACGCGCGGGAGACGCTCCAAGACCTGGGTAAGACAGTAGTGAATCTGCGGGAGCAGCTCGAAGCGGCCAGCCATCACAGTGACGGTGGCGGACAGGGTCCGAAGGTCGCCTCTGAGGCCACTCACCGCCCCCTCTAGAGCACGAATGCTCTGAAGTACTGCGTCGGGGGGAGGTGGTGCAGAGGGACGCACCGGTCGGGGCTGTGCAGGGCGTGGCTGGCGTACTCGGGTCGTGTATGTGACGGGCTCATCGGGGAAGGGAACGAAAGGCGCTGCGCCCGCAAATGTGGGCCTGGCCTCAGTGTGGGGCCGGGGCACCGGCTGGTGAGAAGTGGCGGCAGTAGCAACGAAAGAAGAATATAAAAGTGGCAGCGAGGCGGCCAGAGAGGTCGATGTCACAGAAGTGTGGACAGACGCCACGACACTCTCAGAAAACACAGCAGCAGTGGAGACAGAGGTGTGGACAGAGGTCTCTACGGCAGTGGCAAAAGAGGGTTTGCCGCACTCAACTATGGTCGGCGGGCGCTCGGGTGGGGCAGAAGAAACATGCTCAGCAGACAGAGGGCCGGTGGTGGTGGTGGTGACAGCCTCGGAAGCAGTGGAGGTGGGCTCAGCTAAGGTGCTCCCGACACTGACAGAGATGGGGACAGAGGTGTCAAGAGCAGCGAAAACATCGGGGATAGGCTGAGGGGCCACTGGGTCAACAGGCTCGGCAGCAGGCTCGGCAGGGGCAACAGGGTCTGCGGGGGCAGCGTGGGCAGCGTGGGCAGCGTGGGCCTGCTCGGCCTCCTCGGCCTCGAGCACGTAAGCAGCGGGGATGAGAACATCCATCACAGGGAGCCAGTCAACGTGGGCTGGTGCAATCTGAGTCCGAGCTGGGCTCAGGAGAATCATGTAATCGGCGCCGTAAGGGCCGTGCAACCAGACCCAGTGACGCTCACCGTGCGGACGAAGCATCTTCATCCGGGCCATAACATCGATCGACAAAGAAGTGGGGCCCGATACTCGTCGCAGGTCGTCGGGGAAGTCCTCACCGGTCATAAGGGCAAGCAAGGTGATAGGGCGTCGCAGCATATCGGTGAGCGAGCGCCCACCGATACAATGATGCGGTCTAAAAACCATACCGCGACATCAATAACGACGGCGGGGACCAGCTCATCTCCATCCCTAGATAGAGCTCTGGGCCGTGTCATCGCGTAGAGCATGTAGAGCTCTGGCGTAGACATCGTGCCCGGCTCATATCTGGCCAAAAAGGTCGTCGCCATAAGGCGCTGAGCAATACGGAGGCAGGGATGGACAATGGCTGAGGCCTTGGCCCTACTAGGGTCAAAGGTAGCATGGAGACCCGTAATCCGGGCCCAGAAGGCACCGGCGTCGAAGGAAGGTGGGGGGATATGGGTGGGGCCGTAACCGCGATCGGCTCCGGGGATAGCGGGCCACGAGAAAAATGCTCTCATCATATCGAGAGTGACCTGGCACTCCCGGTCCATGAACCGAAACGAGCATCCCTCGTCGGTCCGGGCGATCGAACTAAGAATCTCAAGTGTCGGGCGGGTAAACGTATCTGCCGACACCTGAAAGAAATCTCGCCAGCCCACGTTGTCGTATAACGTGAGCATCCCCTCTAGTACCCCCAGGCGTCCTAGGTCAGCAAGGTGTGCAAACCTGGAGGGTACGATCGAGCGCTAGGAGATACGCTCGAAGACGGCACGGTGTGCGTCGTCTCGGAACGTAATCCCGAGCGGCCCGACCAGTGGAGCCGGAGGTGGTGGCTGTGGAGCGGCAGGGAGAGGCTGTGCGGGCTGTGCGGGCGCTGCAGGCTGTGCGGGGTGTGCGGGGCCTGTAGGCTGTGCTGGGTGGATGGGGTGTGTGGGAGAAGGCGGAGGAGAGTCCTCCAACTCATGGGAGGGGCCGGCGTCATCCGACCGCTTCCGCTTGGCGGAAGCTCTCCTCGACCGCGGCCGTGTCCGGGGCGGCATATCGGCCCCGAGCGCGAGCCGAAAAAGTGTAAAAAGTGTGGCGTGTGCAAAATAAAGGAAAGAGTGTACCCCGACACGCCGTGAGTGCTAAGCTATGGAAGCGTGCGAAGATAGCGCCTCCGCGAAGCTCAAATCAGTCCGTAGAAGCTCCCCTGGGCTCCCCTAAGCTCCCAAAAACAACCTGCGCATGGAATGGCGATATCAGCGGGTAATATTCAAAACGTATGGAGCATTAGGGGTATAATGGATAGATATAGAAATTAATTTGGGTTTGGGGGTCGTTTAACACATGGATCCTCGAAAAACACACGAAAAGAGGAGAAAAAGGCGAAACGGGTGATACCGGAGGTGGCCGGAGCGGCGGCGGCCGGCGGCGACTCGGGCGAGGCGCGGCGGTGCTCGGCCGGCGATGGCGGGCCGAGCGGCGGCGCGAGGTGGCCGGTCGGGCGAGTGGGGGCACGAGCGAGGCGAGCGGGCGAGGGAAGCTGAAGGGTCGGGCGCGATTGGGTTTTTTGCGTTTCGAAAAACGTGACCCCCCTCGCCCCTTATATAATAAAAGTTACGACTCGGCCGAGTGACTAGGTCACTCGACCGAGTGGGATCAATGTAAAATCCTCCTCGCTTTCGCTTCGGCCGAGTGGAGTAAGTCCATTCGGTCGAGTGGCTCAAGCTACTCGGCAAGACTCGCCCTAGGAGTGTATCCGTTTTACTCGACCGAGTGAAAATATAAACTCGGCCGAGTAGCAGTTATACTGAAATCAGGAAAATAAACAGAGAGTTGGGTACAACAGACTTCCCTCGTTCGTGAGCGGCTCGGCCGGACGAACTTGTGTACTCGGCCGAGTGACTAGTATACTCGGCCGAGTGAGCCTTGTCTTCTGCTGTTCATCTTCGTTTTGGGCTCTAAACTCCGTCTTTCTTCCTCCAGTCGATTTCATCTTCCTCCTAAGCGTCGAGCGTCTTCCTGGAGCGCTCCTCGTCGTCCCGTTCATCCTCCTCATTATGGATTTACCTATCTCCTCCCCTGTCAAGAAAAATAGGACCCGTTATCACAAAATTTTTGGGCGAACGACTCAAAACACTAAAAATTTCTAAAACAAAAATAAAGAAAAAGTAAAAATAAAGCAATAACCGTCGGGTTGCCTCCCGACAAGCGCTCGTTTAAGGTCGTGAGCTCGACCCCCTATGATTTTCAATTAATGCGGGATGTTTGGTGCATATGAGATGCACCCATCAAACTTTCCGGGGAGAACGCTTGGATTTGGAAATTGCGGCGGCGTGTTCTCCCTCGGTGGTCTCCCGTCTCGAATAGTGTTGGGGGGAGGCTCCCCCAAGATAGCTTTTGCTCTGGTCAACGGCTTCACCGGTGACGCCGATTTCCGTACCGGCGGAGCTTTCTTGGGAGACTTCAATTTCGAGAGCTTGCAGAGCTCTCGAATCCTTGCGACATCAGCGTCGCCTTCATCATTTTCAACGGAGAAGTCGGGGGAATCATCTATCTTCTCATTTTGGCCTAAATCTGGGCCTCCCTCGAAATCCTCATCGAAAAGAGCGCCAATCGAGTGGGGGATCGCCTCCTCAATTACCTCATCAAGGAGGTCCATGTAGTCAAGCTCCTCATGGTAAGGCATGTGTTTCATAGCCTTAGGAATGTGAAGCTCCACCTCGATGTTGCCGACGTTCAAAGTTAGTGTACCTTCTCGCACGTCGATAATCACACCGGCGGTGGCGAGGAACGGGCGTCCAAGTATCAATGAAGTATCTCCCTCCTCTTTAACGTCCATGATCACAAAATCACTTGGCAAGCAAATTCCCCCCGGGACTTGTATCGGGATGTCTTCGACGATCCCTACCGGCCTTGTTATTCGCCCATCGGCTAATTGAATGCGCATGTCGGTAGGTTTCAACTTCGTCCCGGTGTTTAGCCTTAAGAACATGGAGAGAGGCATGAGGCTCACGCTAGCCCCTAGATCTACCAATGCTTTTTGAAGAGGGACGCCGCCCAATGTGCAAGGAATCCGAAAACTCCCCGGGTCTTTAAATTTGGCCGGCTCCTCTCTCTTGGTGAACCAAGAGCCCTCCTCGGCTAGCATGATCTTCTCCTTCCTCCTTCTCCCCGAAATCAAGTCCTTTAAGAATTTAGCATATGTGGGGATCTCCACGATGGCGTCGAGGAAGGGAATGTTTAGGCTAACTCCTCTAAGATACTCGAGAAACTTTGCTAGCCTTTTCTCCATTTTCGCCCTAGCGAGCCTTTGGGGAAATGGGACCGGTGGCATGAAGCGCCTTTCCTCAATCAATTGCTCCACTCTAGATTTCTCCTTTTCTTGTGGCTCCTTCTCCTTATCAACTTCAACTACCGGCTCAATTGGCTCCAAACTTTCCTCCACGGGCTCCTCGGTAGGAATCATGGCGGGGGTGGTATCCTTTCCGCCTCTGGTAGTAACGGCAACTACGGCATTGATGTGGCCGGTGTTGCCCCGTGGGTTTTGCTCGGGTTGCGTCGGCAATCGTTGAGTGTTCCGATTGAGCAACGCCAATTGCTCCGATATTTGAGCCACAACGGTATTAAGGGAGTCTTGCCCCGCCTTCAAGGTAGCATTGACCTTATTTTGCTCGACCATAAACGCCTCCACTCTAGCTTCGAAGTCGGATCGTTGTTGAGCTTGTGGAGGGTTTTGATTTTGATTCCTTCACCCTTGGTTGTATCCGGGCGGCCTATAAGGTGGAACTTGTTGCTTCGGTTGGAAATTTTGTTGTGGAGGCCCCCTCGGCGGATAGTGTTGTTGTTGGGGTGGTAGTGGTCGAACTTGTTGAGGTGGTTGTTGTGGCGGGTTCAAAGCTCCTTCATTGTTGGCGTAAGAGAATCCGGGATGATTTCTTGTGGCCGGATTGGCCCAATATCCTTGGTTCCCCGCGACATATTGTACTTGCTCCAAGGATCCTTCTCCTTGCTCTCCTCCCACATACATGGCTTGAGATTGGTCTTGCCAATCACACATTTGGTTCGTTGGGGCGGAGGTGGAAGGGGTTCCTTGGGGCTCCGTGATAAACTTCTCCAATCTCTCCACTACCTTGTGGAGAGAATCAAACTTGCTCGTAAGCTGTGCTACGGCCTTCGCCTCATAGATACTAGTTGGCTTCAAGGAGGACGTGGAGTGTCCTTGCTCATCGCCCCATTGTTGGTTGTTTGAGGCCATCTCCTCAATTAGGGCCGTAGCTTCCTCGGGAGTCTTTGACAAGATAGCACCATTCGCCGCGGCATCAATAATTTGTTTGGTCCCCGGTTGGAGACCGTTGTAGAAGCTATGAAATAGCTCCCAATCTTCTATGCTATGGTGCGGGTATTGATGCTGCAGATCCTTAAAACGCTCCCAAGCCTCATAGAGCGTCTCTTGGGGTCCTTGCTTGAAGGACATGAGAGCGCTCCGGATCTTCACCGTCTTGGATGGCGGATAGAACTTGTCAATGAATGCACTCGCCAACTCGTCCCAAGTGGTGAAAACACCCTCAGCCTGCGTCCTCAACCAATAGAGTGCCTTGTCCTTTAGCGTGAAGGGGAAGAGACGCAGTCTGATGGCATCGATGGAGACCCCCGGCATTTGGAATGTGGCGCACTTCGACAAGAATAGTTGGATGTGGTAGTGAGGATTTTCATGGGCATTCCCATGAAATGGATCCTGCTGCATCAGAACCACTAGTCCAGTCTCTAGCTCGAAGTTCTTGTCAGCCGCCAACTCCGGCATGGCAATGGATGAGGTAGTAGAAGAGGTCTTAGGCCGAAGCCTATCTCGAATAGAAATTATCCTCGCCATCCTTGCCGCTAATTGGTCCGCAGTTTCTGGGTTGGTCATAAACCTCCCTTCCGGATTTTGTCTCCTTTCCGCTCTAAGTCTCCGCGCGGTACGTTCGATCTCGGGATCAAATAATATAGATTCAGGGTCTGCCGTAGATCTCATGTACATGCACAGGGAAAACAGAGTTTCAAAGAGATGATTAGTACCGTGGAAGGGTTAGGTAAAAATAAAGAAATGGAAATAATAGTAATAATAATAATAATAAATAGCTAGGGTGGTAAGATCAAACGCAATCGCCTCCCCGGCAACGGCGCCAAAAACTTGATCGCTCCGGGATGTAACCCTAAAGAACGGTTGTAGTTTTACCGCAAGTGCACGGTGTAGCAGCGAGCGGGTTATCGAACACAGGGAGGACGAATGACCGTGCTTGTTCCAATCAACCTGGCTATTTAAGAAGAGAGATTTGCCTTTGGCGATCCTGTCACAATCGTCAGACAAAGTGCGGAAATATCATAAAGAACGTCTAGGGAATGGGGAATCCCCGCCACTCACCATATTCCATAAATATGGGTCGTTAGCATCAAAATTGCTAGAATAAGATTTTGGATGAACTAGTTGCAACTGAATGTAGAACCAAGCTCACGCTCTCGCGCTGTTGCCGGTCTATAGCTATCCTAGGCTCGGGCCCAATCTCTTGCAAACCCTAGCCTAGGGAAGCTAGCATTAGGATCAACATCATCGTCCAATCGCGCACCGAGCCCAATCTCTTGCAAACTCGGCTCGCGATCTAGGTTGGGATAGTTCCTACCCGTCCAATCTCTTGCAAACGGGTATTGGCGCGGAATTGGAACCGGAAACCCTAGTATCGGTCCAATCTCTTGCAAACCGATACTACGGAAATTCGACTCCAACCCAATTCGGATTTCTAGGGTTTCCTATCGAATTGGGATCCAATCTCTTGCAAATCCCAATCGGTACGAACTCCTAGCTATCCGTAGTAAATCGATCTCAATCTAATCCCTAATATCAATTCTAGCAAAATCTCTACCAATTCATCACAAATATGAAATTGGGCTTGTAGGATTCATCTCCACGCCCCAAGACGTGGCGACTACTCACAATTCATAGCAAGATCACAAAAATAATCAATGAAATAAGCAATAGAATTCATCACAATATTGAGATATGCAATAAAAATAGAATTTTTAGAGAAGAGAAAACACAAACCAATGGAGTTCTTCAATTAATCCAACAAAAATCCAATTTTGTCTCCTCTCCAATCTCAAGAATAAAACTAAAAAACTAATCTAAAAAGCTGCAAAAAAAATCTAAGAAGAAGCTCTCTAAAACTAGGGTAAAAACGGGGGTTAAATACCCCTCAAAATCGTCAAAAAACTGTGACCAAAATACCCCTGCGCAGCCTGTTTTCCGTAATTTTCGCTACAGGCAGCGCGTCGCACTCGGCCGAGGGACAAAAGTCGCTCGGCCGAGTGAAAACCCTGTAATTTTCCAGTAAGTCTTCGATCTTCAGGGGTCTTCACTTCGGGGGCTGCTCGGCCGAGTGAGCTGTCGTCACTCGGCCGATGGCTTCATGGTACTCGGGCGGTCGGGATTATACACTCGGCCGAGTGGGTCTTCTGAAGCTCAGGCAGCCGAAAAACAGTAACTTGGAGATTTTTGAAGGGCTTCGTCTGGGCGCCACTCGGGCGGACGGGATCTCGTCACTCGGCCGATGTGGTCTCCGTCGCTCAGCCGAGTGCACATAGGAATCATGTCTGTTCTAGTCGGCCGAGCGGTGTCTCGCTGGTCGGCCGAGTGGCTCCTCCACTCGGCCGAGTGGGACACTAAAAATGCCCAGATTGCTTGTATTGGCCTCCTCGTTGCTCCTGCGACGTCCGTTCTTCTTCCGCTCCTCTCCAACAGCGAAATACCCCTCGGGGAGGTCGTCGGTGACCGTCTGGAGTAAGCGCATCTCGAGATCACTCCAAATCGCGCCAAATCACCTGAAATGCGACAAAACAACAAATCGTGAAAAGCATCGCAATATCGTCGATATATCGTGAAAAACATGATTTGGGCGATCTAAATGGCATGCAAACATGCGGGAAAAAGGTGTAAAATAAGGAGTGATCAAGTAGCTAGGAATTCATATCGATTGGGATTTACAAGAGATTGGATCCAAATAGATAGGAAGGCCTAGATATTGGATTTAGATTAATAATCGAAATTCTCTAGATTTGGTTTGCAAGAGATTGGAGCAAAGCTAGGATTTTTAATTATTAATCTATACTAATATTCGTTTGCAAGAGATTGGATGAATACGAACTATCATAACCTAGATCATAGCTCGAGTTTGCACGAGAGTGGGCTTGAGAAGCGATTGGATGATGATGTCGATCTTCACGCTATCGGCTTAGGGCAGGGTTTGCACGAGAGTGGGCTCTATTCTAAGTTTGCTATAGACCGGCAATAGCGCGAGAGCATGATCTTGGTTCTACATTAAGTTGCGAATAGTTCACCTATATTCAAGCTAAGCAACAATGAAATTTATGATTTACAAGGATGAGAGACGGTCCGTAGTGGGGATTTCCTATCCCTAGATGCTTTATTATATTGATATTTCTTGTTATTTGAACGATTGTGACTATTTCATCAAAACTATTCTTATTCTCTTGATAGCTAGGTAATCGAAGTAAGATACTGTCATTTGTCCTCCCTTTGTTCGATACCCGCTCACCACTACACCGTGCGCTTGTGGTAAGCCTACAAGTCATTTTTCGGGTGTATATCTGGACGCGATCATGCTCTAAGCAAACAAATAACCGAATTGGTACATAAAGTTGAGCCACAACCATGCCTTAAACAAATAAACAACATCTCCGTCTTCATCAACAGAATTAGTGCATGCAATTGAGTTACATGAAGTTGACCATTTATCACCTTACCTCTAAAGTCCATGATGTGGAATCTTGTAGCAGAAGGTAATTTTGGCACCCGGTAATGCCTGGAAACACCCGTATTTTTCTTAGGAATTCCGACCAAGATTCTTTGCACCCAAATAAGCCACCACAGATGCTGAGAGTCGGTTCACACGACAGACCTAAGGAGGTCGATGTTGACATGCAATGCTCCCACTCAACCCCAAACTTCTCATACTTGTATGCCTCAAGAAAATCATATGACTGATGTATGTCTTCAATGATTGCTACATTGTCATACTTTAACTTCGGTCATGATTCGTTTATTTTTGGATTGTGTTACTAGTTAGTCACTGGTGCCTTCAAGTAGGGGTGCGTGTTCGTGTCTTAACGGTTGATTGGACCTTCGAGGGGGTTGGATGTCTTCCATTACTTGCTAGTTTGCCATAAGCTCATCCTTTAAGGACGTCAAAAAAACTAGGTTTTATATATTCCTATTGTAGCCGCTCTCTTGTTTCCTTTGCTCCCCTAACTTGTAGCTTATCTTTATTAAGCAATGCTTTAACTTGCATTTACCTCATCTACATTCCTACTTATTAAGTAATTTAATTTACCTCTTTGTCCATCGGGAACTTTCAAAATGTTTATATTGCCCGAGGGCTCCACAAACACCTCCATCGCATTTCCTTTGCCATCGATAAGCCACGTTACTTTCATCGAAACCTTCTGCAATACCAACATTGTTAGCTGCCACTGTATGATCCTGCACAAAATCAAATAGCCTTTTTGATGATTAAATCGATTGTTGAAGTTAATGAAGCTAGCTATGGCATAAAAATATGGCTACCGATGCACATTTGTTTTGGGGAGTCCTTATCAACACCCCGTAGGAAGATGCATGGCTTCTCTCATAAGCTATAGGAATTAGGACATGGTGAGAAAATTGACATTAAAGATGTAAATTATTGACTCAGCTACAATGTGCATAGAGCATATGTTTAATGGATCTGAAATTTGCAACAAGTATGACAAGTACTAGCAGTCAATGAATGTCAATCTCAATGGCTGCTCGAGCATAAATGCCCTACGTAAGTATCTTGGTGTCATCAACAATCTTGATCAAATGGTTTGTTTTGGATATGATAAGCTCATAACATCAATATGAGGTTACATAGTTAAACCCAAAATACATTATGAGGGAGCAGGTCAGGGGAGGGACTGAAGTTACGTTCGTAAGGTGCAAACACGAGCATACATCAGCAAGAACCCAAAGCAAAACCAGTAGTATCATCTCGCACTCTTAAGGCAAGTCATATCCAAATAAAAAGTAGCCATGGTTCATGGAGAAGGAAGTTTCTGTTATGCGACGAGGCTCTAGTTGATCATATCAAACACAAGATGATGACCCGATAACTTCCTACTGAGAGAGTTTGCATGTAGGCCTAACCTCAAGTTGATGGCCTTCGTACGGTGGTCTGGATAAGTTTGCATCAATAAATTCTAATTAATATTCATAGCTATTTTCAAAGAGTTTATTGGGTATCAGCAGTCCAAAATCCTCCTTGGCCCACTCACAACCCACCTCTCTGACCATTTTTGACTGCTTTTTAAATTGAGCGCACATTCTAGAACCCCAAATATAGGTGAACCTTTGTGTGCATTTGACCCTCAATTAACATGTTGCAAAAAATATGCGACCATTGAATTTATAACGGGTAGCTCGATGATCAAATACCATTGAATTCACTTGAATTTTGTTTCCGTGATCATCCATGAGGTGTAGAACGTATCCCAAATTTTTTTCTAAAAATATGCTAGAGGGTGTGCCATGAGTTGTCCAAGGAGAAATTTCCTCCTTGGGCAACTAATTCTCATTTTACTCATTTTTAAAATAGTATCCAAATCATGTTATTTATGGCATGGCTGTTTAAGGTAATAAAGTTGGTCGAAAAAGAGTCCTATTATTTAAACTTTATGTGAAATTGATATATATTCCGCTAAAATTAACGGAATATGTCTCTTGTTTTATAACTTCTCTTCATCCTTACTCCTCATCTTCAAATTTCCCATCCTCACCATTACCCCTCTGATCCTCTTCTTCATCCTCCTCCAAACCACTGCCGCCTCCCTCGTCGCCTCACCCTCCTCCAAATTTCCCCTATCGCCTCCCCTTCGGTCCTTGTCTCAATGGGCAGAGCCATGAATTTAGCTAGCAGGGCTGCATCATGGGTTTTTTTGGCTTTGTTCCTTGCTCTGACCATTGTTTTTTCCTTTCATCGGTTTTGCAGTCTAGATTAATCTTCGGTGACACTTACACCCAGTTGACTTTGAATTTCTGGCTTCGCCCTTGCTTTCCCCCTCCAAACCACCCCTGCCTCCCCCTCGTCCTAATATCCCTCTCTTTATCTTCATCCTAGTGCCCACTGTCTCATTCTACTCATCATGCACCACAAACCCTTTCACCCTCTTTATCCTTTTGTAGTAATCACCTCATCCTCATCCTTCCCAAACACTCTCCTCTTACTCCCCCTCCCACAAAAACACCAAAACAGTCACCTCTCATATACTACTATTACCACTACTCTTCATCATCATCCTCCTCCTCCACACACAAACCCCCCCCCCCCAAAAAAAACAAAATCAGAAACTAAAATAATATCTAAATCTCTATCATCTCGCTTTAATCCCTAACTCAAACCCGTTAAATTTCCTAACCCAAACTCAAGAGCACACCATTTGAAACCTGATACCCAAAATGAAATGTACTAACTTGGATGTAATCGAGGCTGGTTAGAGACCTGAGTTACATTTTGGAAGAAAAACAATAAAAATGACTCTTTCAAGTAATTTAATCAATCACTGGATCATATTATAAATAATTTTATTTGGATGACTCTTCTAAAAACAGACATGAACAGGGGGACTTATATCTTTTAAAAAAATCATGTTTTGTTATGAATACATTATCTTGAGAGATGACGAGTTTGTATTCTACTCAAAATTTGTATCTTACCATTGTATGCTCTTCTTATCCCCTATAAATAAAGGTCCGGGGTCTTCCCTAGAAACCACATTCACAACAAGTTATCAACACGCTCTTACCATGAGAGAGGGCCCAGACGTTGCGAATGCTTTGAAGGTGGAGGATTGACAGCGTGTGGACGAGAAATCAAAGCCCACACGTCTGTATTTCTTCGAGCTAGAGGCACAAAAACCATGCCACTTTTTATTTATGATCATGATATTTGCCTAGATCGAAATAGATTGAAATAGATCGAAAAACCAAAAAAGAAAAAAAATACGAGGATGGGTGGCGGCCACCAGCCGCTGACCATAGGGTGGCTGCCAAGCGGTTGCCAACACTAACGGCCATAGGCAAACAAAAAAATTATTACTCGAACAATCGGTCGGCGGCATACACGCCACCTTTAACCCCCCGTTAACCCCTGCCTTCTCCCTTATGGCCGCTCCACGCAGTGGAGGCACACCGCCACCAATGGCGACGGTAAAACCTAATAGGGTTTCCACCAAAAATGAAAAATACTGGCGACCTAAAGTGTTTGGTTTTGATGGACCCTCAGGGCGTTTAATCTACGCTCGTTCTACGTCGTACAGATGATAGAAGTAGAAAAAGGCAGTAGAATGAAAATCATTAAACTATTTAATGACAACCCTAAGGATTTCATTAACCCTAGCCAGGAAAATCTACTGTCTTGGGGTGTATCCGACCATCTCCAAAGACAGATCTAAACTATTGCAACATATATGAAAGCATAAAATGAAAGACATACTCGTCACTTCTCTACTGCGTGAAGCATCCTTTTCAGTAACCCGTCTTTATCTCTGAAACAAGCCAACTCCGTGCCTCCCAGATTAAACCACCTGAAGCAAGCCAACACCGTGCCCCCGAGCCAATCACTTACTGAAGAAAGTTTCACTTGAGGAAGACCCCCATCAAAGACTTTGGATCCGATCCAAACCTTCTCGCTGTCTTGCTAGGACTCGAACAGAGGAACAGAAGAATTTTAGGATGATGAAATAATTTTTAAGTTTTATTTCGAGTGTGCTCAAAACTTTTTGGAGCTACTCAAAATCGAAGACTTGGTGTGCTTTCAAAGTGAAGGCTCAGCTCCTATTTATATAGAGAGTCGGCCCCCCTTACTCGTCTTACGAGCGATGTGGGACTAATCATATTAGAGAAACAATAAACTTCAAGTTTGTCTTTCGCAAAGACCAAATGACTCGCCCGAAAAGGTGCTACTCGCAAGTGTATGAGGTCGGCAAGTAATAATCCCAATGATTCCATATGGACGGAACTAATCTGGAAATTCACACAAATAATCAAAGTATGCAGATAAATGATGAGGGTTCTAACCACCCTTTGGGGGTGAATGGTTGTCTGAAAAGGTGAATTATCTAAATACTGTAGAATTAGGGTAATGTCATAGGATTTGGATGCAAGGGAGAGAAAGGGTGTGGGTGTTTAGGATGTCAGTAGGATTACTCGATTGCCTTGCTAAATGTTAGTTCCGAGATAACTCAATCACACATCCATGTCAAGGTATGTGGATCGGAAAATGAATCAATTAAGTACACATGGTGGGCACCAAAGATAATTGCTAAATGTGTTCTTTCCCTAATTAAGGCTCATGAATCAACTCTCACATCCATTTTAAGGTGTGTTTGAGTAGTGCATATAGGTTGCGCTGCGGATCACACAACAACCGTTCTGCGATTCCTTTTGGGTAATGCACGATTCAAGGAACGGGTTACAACCCACTTAAGCAATATGTGATGATGGTGGATTTAGACCTTTAAGCTAAGGATTATGAATCGAGGGGTACTCACATCCATTTCAAGATATGCAAGACCCCATAAACACATAGGAAGTGCCTCACGGCACAATCACCGTTCTGCGACCCCTCGACGGATAGTGTTAGATTCAATAAAACATAGGTCTAAAGCCCCCAACAACATGGATTAACAAGGGATGCTGGAAATAAACATTAGCAAAGCAATCAAGATATCCTACATCAACCCATAACACCCACACGAAAAATCTAACCAACCATTATAAGCATAAACAAAGTATTCATTAAATTAAGCATGATTCAATACAAGGAATGAACGCAAATGAACAAGAGTATTAAAGTTGGAAGTCTTTCATAAAATACAAGTGTTTCCAAGCTCAAATCAATCCCAGCAAATGATAAACAATATCAAGAACTCTCACTCTTACCAAAACTCTAACTTCTCCTTTTAGAAGAAGGAAACCTCAAAAATAGTAAAGTGTTTGAAGCCCCACTGGTCTAGGTTACTGTTTGGCTTAACTACCAGTGGGGTTTAAACCCATTAAAATAAACAAAACCCGTTTTCAAACTCCCTCCAGTGTTGAAGACCTGGCTGACTCGACAGAGTGAACGAGGCTACTCGGTCGAGTCGGCCCCAAAGCTCGTCTGGATCTCAAACTGAATCTCTTAGTCTCGATCTGAAGCAAAGGATCACTCGAACGAATCACCCATGTACTCGATCGAGTGGAAATTTGACTCTGTCGAGTTCAGGAGCTTCGAAAAATGCTTGAAATAAGGGTTCTGCCTGAATTTTCACTCGACCAACTCACCTAGGCACTCGATCGAGTGGGCATGTCTATTCGGTCGAGCTCAGAGGCTCGAATTTGGCTTGGAGATGTCGTTCTGTCTGAAATTTTACTCAGCCGAGTAGCAAAGCTACTCAACGTGAGTGGCTCTTAAGTCCTTCATCTGCTAAGTCATCTTCGTAAGCTTCCTTTCGCATACCTACTCGGAACGAGTGGGAAGTCCACTCGGTCCAAGTGGACTGGAAAAGCTGAAAGCAAAGATGATCGCCTGCATTTCCTCATGCAGGCACCTGTTGAGTAACCAATAGTATCCAGTTTTTTGCTCCTAGAAATGCAGGCCCTTGCCGTTGTCTGGGCAGGCACCTGTCCTAGCTCCAGCTCCACTCCTCCAATTCTTGGTGTTTGTCCCCTTTGCGACTACTGAAATATCCATAAAAATCTATAAACAAGTGTTCTACATATATAAAGCCTTATAGAGTGAAATTGTGCAGAAATAAAATCGTATCCTGAAAAGCTATGATTAACTTGAAACGATGTTAAGAGAATACAATATCCATGAATAATATGCATAAAAGGGAATGCAAAAGGGTCTAAGATATGCAATATTCAATCATAATCACCAAATTTTAACGAATTGTTTCTTTCTTACCGTTGAACCCTGAAAGTGATATCATATATCAAATCGAAGAGCATTGAATAATGAACACATAGAAACAAACGACGCTCAAATCTGACTTCATTTGGACCCCTCAAACGATGGCTCAAAGTTGACCAAAAAACACAAACTGCTGAAAAAATTACAGCCGCCATATGGGTTTCAAAACCCCTAGAGTGGGCCCCACCATTGGGTCCCACTAGCTAATTTTGTGTGTGCCTTGCTGGGAACCAGCGCCCAAGGGAGCTAGCTTGGGCCAGTGCCCAAGGACACTGGGTTTGCCTAGCGCCAATGCCCATTGCATGGCCGGGCCTTTGGCCTTTTTTTAGTTTTTAATATTTTAATATTTAAAACCATTTGAAATATCCTTTTTGCGCGTCCGTTTGGATTCCGATTTGAGCATGGTTTTTTTCCAACTTTGTAGAAAATCCTCTCTTTATTTCTATGCATCATATGCCCACAAACACTTTATGACGTATTAAAATCCCATTTAATTATTATAGACTTATTGTCACAATCCTTTTATGACTTTAATTATTCGCGTGCACGTGAGTGCACTCCTCATTTATTTTTCTATTACTAAGACGCAAATCCTACTCGGTGTGAGACCCTACAGCCTGACCATACTACAGGTTGGGTCTCAAAACCCATAGACAACAATGACCACGAGCAGCAGGTGTTGTTCATATTTCGAAATCATAATTACGTGATTGACACATTGACTGAAGTGTAGTCGAGATCACTCTAACTGTGTCCGTGATGAATACCACAGTTGTAGTCCCTTCGTCATAACTATGTCACTGCATAGCTTTGGATATGGTAAATTGTCAACCCCAACAGCTTGCACTGGTCAGTATCCTCCGGTCTTTGGTACGTCTTTGTTGTACTTCCTACAACATACTGTTGGATCGTGATCTAAGCCTAGAGGAGGGTGAATAGGCTAATAAAATATTTTTCAGAATCAAACAATCACCGTGCAAATAATGTGCAGATAAAGATATCACAGATCAATTACATAGTGCACGAGAGATTTACCCTGGTTCGGTCATCCCAACAACCTACTCCAGCCCCAAAGAAAATACTAGATTAATAGTATCAAGATAAAAACTATAAAGAACTACGTGCCCCCAACAATATGCTCACAAAGTAGGTACCCCACTCACCAAAGTGTCAAACACTACAAATCTAGTAAAAGCTTTCTTTTGACAGTCCCAACTAGTCAAGACCCCAAAAAACCCCAAAAACAATAGTCAAACACAATACAAAGATCTATAAGCCAATATCAGAAATGTAAAAGAGATATAGAGTTAAGAGCGCTCAATTTGTGATAGTCTCATTGTCTCTGTCAATCAGCACGTCGCCAGGTACCCTCGGACGTAATGGATCTCAAGCTATAGCTCTACAAAATTGATAGCACAGTATAGTCAGTATGTATAACAATTTCAATGTAACTGGAATTTGAAGAGGGTTGTGTGCAAAGTACTCTCTTCAACTTTAAAGAAATCAAAACAAAGTCCTCTTCTTATTCAAGAGACAGCTCTAAGTACTCTTCACTGTTGCAGGAGTATTGATGGTAGCCAGTATCATGGAGGAGAGATTCACGGCAGCCACTTGACGATCTTCTCCACAGAAACTCATGGCAGCACATGTTCTCGAGGCAGCAAAGGGGTTCCTCATGGTGGGATGTTCAAGGCAGCAAGCAAACGGATCTCCGTCGACGGCAACGACAATAAGGTCATGGTAGCTTTGATCTTCGCGGTAGCACAAATGATTCTTGTTGACGGCAACGACAGTAAGGTGAAGAACATGCGAGGCTGCTTTGATGATGCATACGACAACTGGAGTTCTCACGATGGCTAGGGCATGCAGCGAGTTGATGACGTCCATCAGTAGCAAGTTGATGAAGTTACGTCAACACGCAACAAGCCGTTCTATGCTTGTAGATATCGATGGCATATTGAGATGTCACAACAGCTAGGACCTCACCAGCGACATGGTGAGAACTTGTGTTGTCGTGGTCTGATGAGGTTGCAACAGTCTTTTTGTGTTGACGTGGTCTGATGAGGTTGCGGTGGTATTTTTATTTGGAGGTAAAACTTTTCTTTTTCTTTTGATGATGCAAGATGCGGCACAGACTGATGCCTTTGGAGTTGATATATAGGTTGCGACAGTGAAGGGTTTTTCTGTGGTTGGTGCTTGAGAGGATCCTAGGGTTTCTTCAAATTATTTGTAGCTAAGGGATCTTTTTTGCTTTTAGCCACATACCCCTCTCTCCCTTTATGGGTGGTTTATATAGGAGTGGTTGGATGGGTTTGAGTCAAACCCAATCACTAAGAAATATGAATTTGATTGGGATTTAATTGAGACTTGTATGGGATTTGAATGAATCAAATTTGGATTTGTTTTGACATTGAAAATGATTTCCTTATCTCTCCATCAATTAGATTCGATTTTGAATTTGAAAATGATTTCCCTATCTCTCCATCATTGACCAAGTCCAACTTGATTATTCACAAGTTTGCCATCTTCTCTGTGCTTCCCCGTATTTACATCATTGTCACTAATGAAACACTTAGCAAACACATCAAAAAACATTCACACGAGTTTGTTATCATCAAACATGTAGTCACCAATCGTTGTATCCAACAATCTCCCCTTTTGATGATGACAAACCACATTTAAGATTTGAGCAATATACATCAACATAATGTCATCGTGGCATGTATTTGTATGAAGTGTGATGATGGTAGATGGTGATGGACAATGAAGTTAATGCAGTGATGTTCAAGAATATGCTCTCCCTATATTCATGCTCCCCTTATCATCATGCTATTATCAAAAACATTTCTATTATCAAAAATATATGTTCATGGCTCTTGGATACAATGTGTAGTTGGATACAACGATCGATGACTTCATGTTTGATGATAACAAACATGTGTGAACAATTTGATGTGTGTGCTAATTTTTTTCAGGAGTGGCGAGGTCATAAATACTCAAAGGAGGACTTAGTCAAAGTGATGGAGAAATTACAAATCATTTGCAAATAAGACTTGGTCAAAGATGGAGAGATAATGAGAGACCTCATTCATATCAATTGGTGATTACTCCAAATCTCATGCAAATCAATTTGTGATTAAATGAGATCCTATTCAAATCCAATTCAAACTCCAAATCCTCTCATTCATATCAATTGGTGATTACAAATCCAATTCAAACTCCAAATCATATTGTAATTGAAAGAGATCTTCTATATGATTATTTCAAATCCTATTCAAGTTAGGATTCCATCCAAACTCCTTATTCTATAGGATTCTACATAAACCAAAGATTTCTCCACAACTCCTATATAAACCTCCATCCAAAGAGGAGCTATTCCAGACAACCAAAAGCAAAAAGGAGTGCAAAGGGAAGTCAGCCAAAACCCTAAATTTCAATCACCTAGCTGCAACACAAAGCCTCATCCTCTTCCATTGCCGCAAGTACACAAAGAAGACTCCATTTTTTCCCTTGCTGCAATACAAAGCTTCAACTCCTCAAGATTGCCGCAAGCTTCATCTCCTTATCGAAAGCTCCATTGACAAGAAGTTTTCCCTCCTTTGCTGCAACTCATAAGAGCCTCTCATCCTCCATTGCCGCAACATATAGAGCTCCTTCAACATCCTTGTTGCAAGTTACCAAGGCCATCAAAAGCTCCTTCACATCCATTGCTGTAAGCAAGAGTTTCTCCTTCAACCTCCATTGCCGCAACTTGAAGAAGGCTTCAACATCTACAAGGCCAAAAGTAATCAAAAGCGCCGTCATCTCTCATTGCCACAACACCAAAGAAAGAAGCCTTCATCTTCACACATTGGCGTAGGTTACCTAGAGATGGCTCCTTCCTCCATTTCTGCAACATCTTGAGGGGTGCTACAAAGACTTGGAGGCCGCAACATTGAGCTGATGATTGAGGGGACTTGAGATAGACGACTACATCTTGTCAAAACAGATCTGACCATGCGCTGATCGACAGAGGCGGTGCCATCTAAGGAACTGAGCTTTTCTGAACTCTATACTTATTTCACATTCTGTATTTGTGTGTTGATCTTTGTAGGTTACTTATACATTTGTTTTTGGGGTCTTGTCTAGTCGGTGCTAGACAAGAGGGTCTTGACTAGTCGGTGCTAGTCAAGAGAGAGCATTTACTAGATTAATAATGTTTAGCACTTTGGTGAGTGTGGTACAGAGCCTAGTGAGCGTAGAGTAGGTGCTCGTAGCTATTGATCTTGCTTACTGGAAAACTAGAACGAGAATCTATTTAGTGTCTGTTGACTATGATATGTGGAAAATTGTTGAAAAAGGCTATAAACCACCCACTATTAAAATTGAAGACACTGAAGTTCTAAAACCTGAAGATAAATGAGATGATGTTGATAGAAAATATTGTTCTCTGAATGGTAGATCTATGAATGCACTTATTTGCTCGTGGGATAAAGCTGAGTTTAATCGTATCTCTCAATGTCAAACTACGCAGAAAATTTGGCCCACACTAGAGGTGACTTATGAGGAAACATCACAGGTAAAGGAATCCAGACTTGCCTTGCTTAGCATAGTGACGTGCCTTTATATTTTATATATTCACGCTCGTATTCTTCGTGATTTCCCATTGTTTTCCGTTGTTTCATATCCGTTCTTTCGTGTTTTTTGTATCTTTTCACTTTTCCCGTGTTTTTGCATAAATTCAGGAGATTGCCAGCGTTGGGGACGTATAATGAAGATATCACGAGTCCCCGGAGCAACGGGAGGAGTCGCGTATGATCCAGAGGGCCAAACGACGAAGAAATCTATATTTCAGCCCTCAACCGATCGGGTGGACACATCCACCCAATCGGTTGATGCACGCGTATCCACCCAGACAGAAGCTGAAGAGAAGAGCAGCTCACCTGATCGGTTCAGTGATCGGGTGAGATCGACAGAGCTCTCTGTTTTTTGGGATTAATTCCAACCGATCGGGTGACATCTCCCCCGATCGGTTCATCTGAAGCTGAAAATCAACAAACGACGACCCGGTCATGCCACCCGCTCTCCTCAGTGCCCGGTTGAAGTCATGAACCTCGATGGCCGAAGCGATTAAGAACTCACCCGACCGGTTGACATTTCAACCGATCGGGTGGCATTTTCTTCCCCTTTCGCACACTGCTGATGCATTCATCGAAGATCTGCTATCATTCCAGAGGGATTTTGGGTGATCTCTTATTTTTCTAGCGTCGGCATCGTCGTTAGGTTTCCAACGATAGGTCGCATGCCCAAATCTGATCTTTCTACATTTTTCTGGAATTCTCTGAGCGCAGCTGTGTGCTGAAAGTGGGTGTTGTCTGGATTTCCAATTCAACCGATCGGTTGGTGTCCGGGTGGCCGTCCGGGTGAGCCAATTTTCAGCAACTGAAGTCTCTGTTTCATTCCACCCGATCGGGTGAACTTCCACCCGATAGGGTGGGCCTGTTTTGGCAGTTTTGCTGGATTTTCTGGACCCGAACCATTGGGGTTTTGAGGGGCTTATAAATACATGTAAGGGCACGACTTGGGGAGGATTCTCTCCCATTATTCAGCAGCTTTTCCTCCCCTTTCTTGGGAGTTTTAGGTTAGGTTAGATTAGGTTTTATCTACCAATAAATCTTGTAAAGGATTGATCCAAACACGAGATAAGTATTTCTTTCTCTTGTCTTCCATTGTTTTGTATTGTATTTACTTTGCTTGATGGTGATTGTTTGTATGTCTTTTCTGTGGCTTGTTTTTATGTTCTTCACCATTGAGTAGTGTTTGATGAACCCTAATACGGGTTAGGATAGGATTGATGCTTGGAAATTTACATTTGACTTGATTGAATGGCATGTGTTCGATGGAATGTGTCAATGGGAATTTCTAGCAATCTGAGTCCAATTCGTATGGCAATACAGTAGTTGTGTTGGGGATTGGGGTTTGGTGTCTTGTCCAGTCAAGACCCACTTCGATGTATTGCTAGAAATTACATTCGACCTATTTGGCCATTAGGGTTATGCGGAGGCGTTTTATTGTCATTGGCGGGAGAAAGACCGCCTCTGACCGTCGGGCCAAGGGGAATAAACTTGGCGGTTGACTCCCTAGCCATAGCTCACGCCCCTAGCGTAGACATTGAGTCCTCGCATGTGGGAACGGCTTAGATGAAGTGTTGGGAGTTATCATTATGGCTTTAATGCTCTCGGTTGCGGTCGGTGTTAATGGACATCGGAATGCCCACCGTCCGAAACCGGGTAGACCTAGCGTACTAGGCATCGACCAGAATATCGGGCACATGGACGCTAGGTACCACCTTTCGGGGGCAATGTCTCACCCTGGGTCAAGTCAAATACCAAGTGTCATGAGTGCTCTAGCCTGTGTTAGCGGGGATTCATTTCTTGTCTTTTTTTATTTCTTTCTTTTATTTCTACACTTCCACTCATATCATCCGCGTAGCTAGCACGCAACCTAGGCGAGGCTAGTAGCCATTCAAGTCATCCACCTCCCTGAGTTCGATAAATCTGCACCCTACACTAACCGTGCACTTGCGGTAAAACGACATCTCGCCCAAACCGTAAACCGGTCGCCGGTCAAGTTTTTGGCGCCATTGCCGGGGAGGCGTTCGGTTTGATATTAGCTTAGCTTGGGTTCGTTAGACTACACAAAAAAATACAATAACCAAGAAATTTTTTCCCCAACCATTTTATTATCTTTTTGTTATTCTATTGTACTATTGACGCTCCTCTCTAGTTTTCTTATTTTTGTTTTTCAGGTATCTTTGATATTGCCATGTGGAGATCAGATTTCGATGCTAAGATGGGAGGCTACGATCCCTATTCATTTGTGGTTTGTGAGACTTGTGGGATGGCGAGGCACGCGTATTATGATTGCCCATTTACGCTTGAGAGCCTCCCCCACACCAAGGCCAAACATTTTCCTACAACCTTAGCCCAACCTCCCATCCATTTCCTCAACCTTATATCCCTCCACAAACACAAGAAGAATCAAGCATCGTGTCTCTCCTTGAAAGTGCCATGTTTAACCAAGGCCAAATATTACAAAAATTGATGGTACCAACCACCGAGCCTACACCAAGGAGAGGGGAAGGAGAGGATATACCCACTTCCATGGTTGAGACCACCATGCCATCGGCCACCATAGACACATCTCATGTCGATACCCCATTTTCCCAACACTACCACTTGGATGACGAAGCATTTTTTGATGATGATAGTGAGGATGGGGTGACTTCTCTAGGATCTGTGGGAGAGACTTCTCATCTTGTTCTGGATACCCCATATGAGTTCTACGAGAGCACCGAGGAGAATACAGAGCTTATGCATACGGGTGAGGAGGATGTGCGTGAGGACGAGTACACCACGACCACATACAAGGGGTCCGCTCCACATCCACCTCCACAGCCATCTCTGTCGCAGCTTTTTCTTTGGTCTGTGGTCAACCACGAGGATGTCATTCAGGACATCGAGCAAATGGTGTAGTATGAGCATATCGTCGAGGAGAATGTGCATGAGGGCTTGGATACGATGGTCCACTCCATAGAGCCCGAGTCACATCTACCTCTACCGTCGCTCTCCACTTCTTCTGCGGCTGAGCATCTACTTGAGCATATTGCCCCTATTCAGGGAGATTTTCATACTCACTCTAACTCCACATTTAAGTCTCGCTTTTCACGTCCTATTTCTTTAGACTTATATGTTTTTGACACATCATATCTCTCGCAGGACACAGAATCAACTTCCCTTGAGGTATGTTGCGGTGTGTCACCACCTGGAGAGCCACTTCACATGGAGAGCGGGGATTTGATCGTCACTAGCAGAGAGGATATCATAACATTTCCAGGGAGTATTCGCCACATTTCGTACAATTTTCCATCATATACCGGCGGCTATCTCTGGGATACATTTATTTTAGGAAAGGATTTTTTGACGTGGGCTAATGCACCTCATTCTTCGCAGGTTACAGGTGGACACCTACGAGGGATGCTTGGAGGTGCATTGCTTGGGTCCATTGGCACTCGTGGCACAGCGTTTCTGGCTGAGCCAAAGAAGGAGAAGCTAGAGCAGCTACCTTCCCCACTCCAGATTCTGGATCCGCCTATGCTCAGGTGTATCCTAATCCAGTAGTGTAGAAATTTACAGCTTTCCAGTTTAGATTAGAATAATCTCGTCTCCTCTCATTAGCGAGGGGAGCGTATCTAGGGTTTGCTTTTGCATCATAATAACCCATCATGTCGTGCCCTTCTATCATTTCACCCACATTCTCTACCGAGGAGGACGAGGACTCGTCCTCTCCTGCATTTTGATTTCTTTCTTTTTCTTTTCCGATTCTCCCCCTAGCCCATTATTTCTGCATTGCCATGATCATATCATTGCGCTAGCATTGCCATGTTCAGCTTGGGGGAAATCGACTTTTGTGCATGTTGTCATGTGACGTCTTTGTCGTGTGTTTGTTTTTACGTGATTCTTATTCGTGTGTTTCTTTATCTTTATTTTTTAATTTCGTTCATGTATTTTTCCTGTTTTTCATTTTCATGATGTCGGTGTGTACCCCCCATTTTCGTTGCCCTCCTGTATTTACTACTATTGCATTGAGGGCAATGCAAGTTTCAGCTTGGGGGAGTCGCACTTCGTGCGTCATTTGTGTCTTTTTCTTCGTTTTGAGTCGTTTTTCTTCGTGTTTTTCTTTTTTTCTTCTCATCTTTTGTCCTCTCTCTCCTAGAGATGACCCCATATGATGAATTGCCACAGAAAGTACACACACACTTAGCATAGCTACGACGATCACATTCACTAACCCGATGAAGCCGAGTCCCATTGCATTTCACGCTTTGTGGGTCCACTAAGCTTTTATGTGAGTCGTGTGTCGTGACCAGCTAGGTGGTGTGCTTCTACTTTGTGATGTTGATTTATATACCTATCCTTGGTTGACCCCTAGATTATCATGCTTCAATTTGAATATGCGGTATTTTCTTCTACTGTCTGCTTCTATATGCATGTTATATGTTTATATCGTATGCTTCTATTCGCATGTGTCGGGATTCCATAAACAAGGACTAGGATAACCCATATAGCCTATGCTCTGATTTGCAAGAAATATCTCCTTTGCCCAAGTGTTTAGAATCCGATTTCTTTTTTTTTTACTTGGCGCAAATCCTCTCGTTCTGTACCGTTCTCCCACTTAGGAGAGTACACATGTATATATCCCAATATCCAATAATCCAAAAAAGAGAGAAAAGAAAAAACCAAAAAAGGAAAAGAAAAGAGAAAAGAGAAAAAAATATGTATAGCCAAAAATCCAAAAAATACAAATACCCAAAACCCAAAAAAATTCACTTGTGAATATTTTTCCAATCTACCGTGAATAAAGGGAAGGCGAGAATTTGCATCGAGTGTTCTACTCCACATCTTCTCAACCTCCATCGTTTTCGAACACACTTGGCATAGGAGCTTTCTAGCAGTTATCTAGGCAATAGTGTGGTGATCTCATAGTCCCAGCTATGGAATCTCTGACGCATGATACGATTCTATTCTTATACCTTTCTCATGCATGCTTGAGATATTATTCATCGCAATTCTGAATTGAATTGATATTTGGGTCATTCTTTGGGTATGTGTATATGGAGCTTTATTGCACAATGTAGATAGTAACACCGTCTACTAGCACATGACCACACTCACTTGCGCTTCACTGCGTGGGCCCACGACACTTGTTTGGACTCATATTCCTTGGTTTAGTGTTGTGTTTTGTCGCATGCTTGCTTATGTGTGGCGTGTTTGGTTTTGTTGGTTCTGATAGGCGATCTAGGATTTCTCTCTCTCTCTCTCTCTCTCTCTCTCTCTCTCTCTCTCTCTCTCTCTCTCTCTCTCTCTCTATTTTTCCCTCCGAGCTCCTACTCTCACTCGTCTTCCTCGAGGACGAGGAAAGGTTCAGCTTGGGGGATTTTGACGTGCGTTTATATTTTATATATTCATGCACGTCATCTTTGTGATTTCCCGTTGTTTTCCGTCGTTTCATATCCGTTCTTTCGTGTTTTTTGTATCTTTTCACTTTCCCCGTGTTTTTGTGTAAATGCAAGAGATTTCCAGCGTTGGGGACGTATAATGAAGATATCACGAGTCCCCGGAGTAATGGGAGGAGTCACGCGTAATCCAGAGGGCCAAACGACAAAGAAATCGATATTTCAGCCCTCAACCGATCGGGTGGACACAGCCACCCGATCTGTTGATGCACGCGTATCCACCTGGACAGAAGCTGAAGAGAAGAGCAGCTCACCCGATCGGTTCATTGGTAGGGTGAGATCGACAGAGCTCTCTGTTTTTTGGGATTAATTCCAACCGATCGGGTGACATCTCACCCGATCGGTTCATCTGAAGCTGAAAATCAACAAACGACGACCCGATCATGCCACCCGCTCTCCTCAGTGCCCGGTTGAAGTCATGAACCTCGATGGCCGAAGCGATTAAGAACTCACCCGACTGGTTGACATTTCAACCGATCGGGTGGCATTTTCTTCCCCTTTCACGCATTGCTGATGCATTCATCAAAGATATACTATCATTCCAAAGGGATTTTTGGTAATCTCTTATTTTTCTAGCGTCGGCATCGTCGTTAGATTTCCAACGATAGGTCGCAAGCCCAAATCTGATTTTTCTACATTTTTCTGGAATTTTCTGAGCGCAGCTGTGTGCTGAAAGTGGGTGCTGTCTGGATTTCCAATTCAACCGATCGGTTTGTGTCTGGATGGTCGTCCGGGTGAGCCAATTTTCAAAAGCTGAAGTCTTTGTTTCATTCCACCCGAATGTATGAACTTCCACCTGATCGGGTGGGCCTGTTTTGGCAGTTTTGCTGGATTTTCTGGACCCGAACCATTGGGTTTTTTGAGGGACTTATAAATACATGTAAGGGCACGACTTGGGGAGGATTCTCTCCCATTTTTCAGCAGCTTTTCCTCCCCTTTCTTGGGAGTTTTAGGTTTGGTTAGATTAGGTTTTATCTTCCAATAAATCTTGTAAAGGATTGATCCAAACGTGAGATAAGTATTTCTTTCTCTTGTTTTCCATTGTTTTGTATTGTATTTACTTTGCTTGATGGTGAACGTTTGTATGTCTTTTCTGTGGCTTGTTTTTATGTTCTTCACCATTAAGTAGTGTTTGATGAACCCTAATACGGGTTAGGGTAGGATTGATGCTTGGAAATTTACATTTGACTTGATTGCATGTCATGTGTTCGATGGAATGTGTCAATGGGAATTTCTAGCAATGTGAGTCCAATTCGTATGGCAATACACTAGTTGTGTTGGGGATTGGGGTCTGGTGTCTTGTCCAGTCAAGACCCGCTTTGATTTATTGCTAGAAATTACATTCGACCTATTTGGCCATTAGGGTGACGCGGAGGCGTTTTATTGTCATTGGCGGGAGAAATACCGCCTCTGACCATCGGGCCAAGGGGGAATAAACTTGGCGGTTGACTCCCTAGCCACAGCTCACGTCCCTAGCATAGACATTGAGTCCTCGCGTGTGGGAATGGTTTGGACAAAGTGTTGGGAGTTATCATTGTGGCCTTAATGGTCCCGGTTACGGTCGGTGTTAATGGACTTGGGAATGCCCGCCGTCCAAAACCGAGTAGACCTAGCGTTCTGGGCATCGACCGGAATATCGGGCACATGGACGCTAGGTATCACCTTTCGGGGCAATGTCTCACCCTGGGTCAAGTCAAATGCCAAGGGTCATGAGTGCTCTAGCCCATGTTAGCGGGGATTCATTTCTTGTCTTTTTTATTTCTTTCTTTTATTTCTACACTTCCACTCATATCATCCGTGTAGCTAGCATGTAACCTAGGCGAGGCTAGTAGCCATTCAAGCCATCCACCTCCCTGAGTTCGATAAACCCGCACCCTACACTAACCGTGTGATCAGTGCATATTTTACACCTTTTTTCCGCATGTTTGCATGCTATTTCGATTGCTCATATTGCGATTTTCACGATTATTCGATGATATTGTGTTACTTTTCACTATTTCTTGTTTTTGTCGGATTTCAGGAAATATGGAGCAATTAGGAGCAAAATTGAGCTTAAAGGACTTGCACGCGTAACAAATCACCGCTCATGGCCTTATTGAGGAGATATTAGCGATAGAGGATGAGTGGAGAAGGAAAGAATTTGGTAGAATCGACGAGGAGGCAAAAAGGAGAAGAAAAGAGCTTAAGAGTATCCCACTCGGTCGAGCAGACTGCTTACTCAGCCAAGCAAAGGACCGCACTCGCTCGAGCGAAACAGATACGCGTTGAAGATTTGCCATGTTCACTCGACCGAGCAAGGAAGACCACTCGGCCGAGTGAGAAAGCCCACTCGCCCAAGTGCAACAGAAATTTCGTCCAGAGAAGAGGCCAACTTACTGGAATTTGGAGAAGCTTCACTCGACCGAGTGGCAAAGCCCACTCGACCGAGTGAAGAAGCCCACTCGCCCGAGTATTACAGGGTTTTTCTTTCGAGATCTAAGTAGACTCTCTGTAATTTTTGGAGAACCACAGAAGACCCTACTCAGTTGAGTAGAGAAGCCTACTCGACCAAGTGAAGAATCTCAGTCGGTCGAGTGATGCCGACGACACGAGCGCCCAGAATTTCAGATAGCCTCCCACTATTTTGAAATCTTCTATCATTCCAGCAATCAAATTATTTTTCACATATTTTTTATGGATAGTAGACTTCCTGACGGTTCCAACGCCGTTAATAACGTGCCAATCGGAGGTTGGATGAAATCTGAGGAATTTCTGCAAGTTGATGCTGCAGTGCTGGAATTTCCACTCTGCCGAGTCATTTTCCACTCGACCCGAGTGACGACGGGCCCAGATTTTAAGTTGCGGCCAGGGCTGTTTTTAGGCACGACTTTGAGGGGTTTTCTAGGGTTATTTGCTAGGGTTTTGGGATGCTATATAAGGGGTTTGTAGCCGTCATTAGAGGGGGTTCCAATAATGTTTTCTTAGAGACTTTTTTAGAGGTTAGGCCATGCCCTAGGCCCCCTCTTGGATCTAAAAGCTTGTAATTGGATTGAAGTTCTTCATCAAATCTAAGTATCCTTGTTTTTATTGTTTGAATCTTTGATTTGATATCTTTTTACATGCAAGCAATGTCTTTTATTGATCTCTATATCGTTATTGCTATGCTTAAGTAGATTTGATGTTCTAGGGCATGTGGATGAACCCTATGGATCTAATTTCAAATTTGTGATGAATGAATTTCTAAGTTGCTAGAATTGCTAGGAGATTAGGTTGTGATTGATTTATCACGGATTGCTAGGAATTTCCATCGATTTGGGGTTTGCAAGAGATTGGATTCCTATCGATGGGAAGGTCTAGATATTCGAATTAGGTTTATAATCGAAATTCTCTAGACTTGGTTTGCAAGAGATTGGACCAAATCTAGGATTTTTATTATAGATCTATACACATATTCGTTTATAAGAGATTGGACGAATACGAACTATCACAACCTAGATCGTAACTCGAGTTTGCACGAGAGTGGGCTCGAGGTGCGATTGGACGATGATGTCGATCTTCATACTAGTTGCTCAGGTTAGGGTTTGCACGAGAGTGGCCCCTAATCTAGGTTGCTATAGACCGGTAATTGCGCGAGAGCGTGAGATTGGTTCTATATTTAGTTACGACTAGATCACCTCAACACAAGTCTAGTAATATTGAGATTCACGATTCACAGAGATGTATGACGATCCGTAGTGGGGATTCCCTAGCCCTAGACACTTTTATTATATTGTATTTGAATCAATATTTGACTAACTTCTTTATCACCGACACCGACATCCACCACCATTTCTATTATATCATTCCATAACCATCTCCATCAATAAAACCCTCGTAGTCGAGCCAACCTAGGATAGATTGGAACCAACACCACCTTCTCGTGTTCGATACCCGCTCGCCACTTGACCGTTCGCTTGCGGTAAAACTACAAGTCGTTCTCCAGGTGTACACTCGGACGCGATCATGTTTTTGGCGCCGTTGCCGGGGATTCATCTCCGTGTAAATTGCGCCATACTTGGTTGTTCTCGGATTTACATTTTGGATAGATCAAGTTTTTGGCGCCGTTGCCAGGGATTCATCTCCGTGTAAATTGCGCCATACTTGGTTGTTCTCGGAGTTACATTTTGGACGCGATCAAGTTTTTGGCGCCGTTGCCGAGGAGGTGTTTCCCGTTGGGTGCCAATTTGTCACAATTAGGTTGATTAGACCACGAAGAAAAAAAAATTAACAAAAAGAAATTTTCACCCTTGCCACCATTATTATCATTTCTATATTCTCTTGTACCACTGATATTTTTCTTCAGGTATTTGTCTTTGTTGATCAGATTATCCGGAAAGCACAATGATGAGTACAGACTCTGACCTGTAACACGATGAAACTTTTGCATCCCTACTGGAGGAACTCGTGGATGAAGTTCAAACCACGTGACCTATTGCCATCAATGTAGAGGACCACCTTGAACAACTATTCGCCACCTACATCATTGATCAACTCTCCCCAGAAGGAACAATCAAAGGCAGCATTAGGGTCGATATTAGAAATGATAAGCTGTATCTGGATGTTGACAGAGTCCCTCAGCCGCCAAAGAATGAAGTCATCGAAACATGCACCGAAGAGATCAACGCTCGAGAAGAGCTACCTTGGGATACCCACGTTCAGGGAAGTATACTAGATGAATCCTTTTGTGACACCTGTTTATACACTGACTTATCCTTTGATGGCAGGTGCGAACAAGAGGAGAGCGGTAGTTCAATTGATTCGGGAGCAGAGTTACCTGAGCAGCTGAGAGAGGATACCATGGAGACAGCTATCACAGCATAGGAGGATATTGGATTATTTCCAGAGAAGTATCGTCCACCATTATTTATTCCATATATTTCTATAGACGATCCTCTTTGGGATACTTTTATTATGAGGGTGAATTTTTTGCTGCAAACTGATGCATCCTATTCTCTGCAGGGTATAGGTGGAGTCCTTATGGGAATGTTGGAGGATGCATTGCTGGAGTTCGTTGGTGTTCGTGGACGCATGCACCTGGCAGAGCCACGAAAAAAGAAGTTGGAGCAGTTGCCTGCACCAACAAAGATACTGGATCCGCCTTTTACTATAGGTGATATCAATCCAGTAGTGTAGTATTTTATACTTTAAATAAACACGAATCCTCTCGATAGCGAGAGGACCGTATAGATTTTCTTGAATAAATATCATCTTATATGACGGCAACAAAAAATTTTGCACCCCAAACCCATTATATATATTAAATGCCCTCTTTATATTTTGATGTGTCACATCCTTTTTGCTCACCACCCATCGAGCATTTCTTTCAAGTGAATACTCACATTCTTATTCGTTTGACTCAATCTCGCTTAGCAAAGCCGTGACATTTTTGATCGAGTCATTTGAATAGGATTGTTTGGCATAAGCTTGGGAGAAAGCGCTCTCAAGCATCATTGTATTTGCATGTAGTTGCATTAGGATTTCATGTCATTCATTTCATCAGCTTTCATTCACCCCCTTATTATTATCTTTGTTCCTCATATTCTTCTACTATGATCACATTGAGGACATTGTGAAGTTTAAGCTTGGGGGAGTGCATTTCCATGCCATTTAGATGCATTACTTGCATTTTTACTTTATTTTAGGGTTTTCAAAAATTTTCAAAATTTTTGCATCATCTTTTTGATTTTTCCATCTTATTTTCCTTTCATGTGTGTTCATGTATCATATTGTGTGCTTGTTTTTTCTTTTCTTTCCTATCTTTTATTTTTATATCTTTATTTTCTTTTCCTCCTTTTGTTAGACTTGTTCCTTATGATGATATATCTTATTGCTTTAGTAGCCATCACGATGCTTATTATTCCATGTCATGCTACTTAGAGTATTCCATAGTCTTGCTATTCACATGTGCTTGCAAATCTATTCTTTTGATGACTCCTCTAAGTAATTGCATGGTATTTACTGAAACTGAATGTATGGATTAGTGTTTAGTATGCTTTTATTTGAAGTGCATCAAGATTCACATGTATAACGGAAGCATCTGTCTTATGGTCTTATTCGCCTCATGTTGCATGCTTGATATGATTGTGCGCTTTACCGCTTGACTTCACTTTTTATTGAGATGATTGAGAATATACATGCTTACATATTAGTTTTAGTTGAAGTATTATTTTATTGAACCGTTCGTGCACATCTTAGAGTGAACCGAGTGTTACATTATGTCTTTCTCCACATATATTTTTTTATTCTCTACATGTCACTTGAGTTCACCTCCTAAAGCTAATTATATCGCATCTATTTCCCAAAAATCCCTACAAAAGAAAAGGTTAGCTCCAAAAAAGTCCAAAAGGCCAAAAAGGAGCCAAAAACCAAAAATACAAGTCATATAGCTCTTACAAAAATCCAAAAAGAAAAATGAGAAACAAAAAGTTCAAAAAGAAAAAGAAAGATATTTTTCTATCTCATTTTTGGAGCCACTGAATACTTGGGAAACCCAAGGCAAAAATCCCATTTTCCACTATCATATTCCTTTAGATGCGATGCCTCAAGCTAAGCTTGGGGGGATGAATTCACTTGACCACATGAGTGAGTGCGACATTAGAGTGGCGAGGTGCACGAATGGGGAAGTTTGATAATACTGAGACTTAGCAAATTACTATAGCTATGGAGATTTCTTATGAATTGATATGAAAATGTGAATGACATGTCTCTTATTCCATTCTCTATTGCATGCTTGATGTGATTCTTATATGCTTATGTTATAACTCTTGATTGAAAAGTGCATCGCCAACATTCGTATATTAAATTCTATGAAATGCGTGATGTGGATATGAATTGATTGTATGAATTTAGAGAGTCCCTCTTATTGTTCTTAAAAGCTTACAAGTACCATGTTTAAGTAAGATATGGAATCTTTATAGCATGTGATTCGTATTTTCATATTTATCGTGATGTGTGGCTTATGGCTTGAGATCTAAGAGAATAATATAGCGACCCCTTCCACTTCGTATTCTTTTCTTTCATTTTATTTCCTTTGTTTTCATTTCCCGAGTTCGTCTCTCTGCTTATCTTCCTCGAGGACGATTAAGAGGTAAACTTGGAGGATTTTGATCGGTGCATATTTTACACCTTTTTCCGCATGTTTGCACGCTATTTCGATTACTCATATTGCGATTTTCACGATTATTCGATGATATTGCGTTACGTTTCACTATTTCTTGTTTTTGTCGGATTTCAGGAAATATGTAGCAATTGGGAGCAAAAATGAGCTTAAAGGACTTGCGCACGTAACAAAGCACCACTCATGGCCTTATTGAGGAGATATCAGCGCTAGAGGATGAGTGGAGAAGGAAAGAATTTGGTAGAATCGACGAGGAGGCGAAAAGGAGAAGAAAAGAGCTCAAGAGTACCCCACTCGGCCGAGCATACTGCTTACTCGGCCGAGCAAAGGACCGCACTCGCTCGAGTGAAACGGATACGCGCTAAAGATTTGCCATGTTCACTCGACCGAGCAAGGAATACCACTCGGCCGAGTGAGAAAGACTGTAACGTTCACTTTCCGACCGTACGTATGTTAGCGCGTAGGTGTGTTTCGTGCGTGTTTTATGTATTTGATTTTTATTACTGGTGTCCGTAGTTCAGGCGCGCGACCAAACCCCGTTTTCACGATCCTCTCGGAGGCGCGTTCGCCCCGGTACTTTCTTTGTAATTTTTGGATGTCTGTGAACCATTCTACATAACACATTATAAATATTTAAAAACATGTTTTTATAAATAATTTGAAATTTCCAGTTCTGTGCGTTCCATTCTAAAACAATTCTCAGGCTAACATTTTTTGACCATGTCTTATTAATAATTCAACATGCAACCAACTTCTTTTAAATCTTTTACACCTAATACTTTTTCTTTAAGGAGAATCAAATTAAATCAGCAAACCAAATCATTTTTTTATTACAACGAGCACCTCTGATCCTAATATTAAATAAGTAAATCCAACTGTTAGGAATATTTTAGTTAGAATCAAATCAAATCATTGCTTTGACCTAATCTCCATAGACCCCCACGTTAGCCTCTGCGCGTGGCCACGTCTCCCCATCACTCGTAACGGTCGCCGATGCTAACACTTATCTCCTCACATGTATTTCTTCTCTCTCCCTCCGAGTACCCTATTTATAGACATCAGCCTACTGCCTACCCTAGAGTTCACGTGAGAGGGGAAACTTTAACAGTACAATTTTCTTCCTCTCTATCCCTGTGCCCAACGAAGACCCTCCTTCTCTCGCGAGCACGCCTCCTCGCTGCCCTCATCCGACACCGAGCCCCGAGTTCTTCTCCGTCACCCTCGCACCTCAACCCCGATCACCGGCGATTGCTTCTCCGCCCTCACTCACCGGACACCGTCGTCTCCGACGCAGACCTCCGCCGCCGCGCCACACTCTCAACTCCAGCGACCACCGTCCCACACCGCAACGTCGCCACAGTACGAAGCTCACCGCGACCGCCGCCCTGAGTCACCGCCGCGTGCACCAGCCTCCGACGCCTCCGCCCAGACGATGTCCACGTTGCCGTGACCCTTCCCACCTGCAACGAGTTGACACGAACGCGATGTGCATGCATACGTAAGTGTTTCTAATAATATACATAATTTTATATGCTACAGTTTAAAACCTATATATATACTTACTGTTATAAAGTTAGTTAAATTAGTATATAAGTATGATACATTTTATAAGTTAGTTAATATATATGCATGTCATTAAGTTTACAGTACGGTTATTAATATAGTTGGTATGTATACCTTATAAAAACAGTAAGCAGTATACTTAATGTGAATAAAATAGTTAACTTATAGGTTATATAAGTTTTATGTTAGCATATGTTGGTAGTTTACTAAGTTTTGGTTGGGCTTAACTTTTAGAGTCCGTTAACGCAGATTAGATGCGCCTCTCTCCGCGATTATCAAGGACCAGTGACGAGACGTACCGGAAATTGGAGTCGTGACGCGGTCCGCTACCGTTGCCAGACCCGACGTCAGATCCGTGCGCGATCGTCAAAAGGTTAGTCTCCTAACTCGTAGCAAACCCACACCGTAGCAAAACTGAACCCTAACTAAAATTGAACAACCGTAACTAAATTTATTTTCTGCTCCCTTAAAACGATGTGGAACCGAGGATCGACGATCAGACTTCTTGACTGTGCACATAGGATAGAATCGTCGTATAGGGCTGAACATTAAAAATATGACTTCTGACGAATAGGGTAGTCCCGATAACCTAGACATGAACCCTAATAGGATTTGATGAAATTGAGACCTGACACCGTCGTCGTGGCGATATTTCAGACGGACTTCCGCGGACGCGACGCCCGGACGAGACGCTCCGGACGGACGACACACTCGCCATCGCAGGCAAGTGTACCCACTTGCGTTTTTGACCGAGCTTTGGTCTTAAATTGCTAGAGCTGTTAGACTGTGAATGTATAGAACCGGACGTGAAATGATAGCGTCCGGGACGATCCTGATGGCTCAGGCTTGACGATGAAGTCTGAGCCCGACAATAACAACTTTTGACATCGTAGGGCTATCATGTGTGTGCGTGTGTGTGGACACCCTAGAATAACTCTTCCCGTCTTGACACGTCCCGTCTCGTCTTGCACAGCCTGCGGGCAATAGGGCACTCTCCAAGCTAGAGAGAGTGATCCCTTGTACTGATTCACAGCCTACGGGAAGCTCAGCACCCACCTAGCAGAGTGAGTGTCCCAGCAGACCGAGAGGATAGAGACGCTCACCTAGCAGAGTGAGTAGTCCTATACAGTTGTACGGTTTGACCTACGAGGCGTTCGTCGCTCACCTAGCAGAGTGAGCGATACGCTACCGACCGTGGGGATAGAGGCACTCACCTAGCAGAGTGAGTGGCCCTATATTGTCTTGTCCTGAGTTCTGGGGTTTGGGGTAGGGTTGAGCGTGCGCACGGCAAGAGGGTCTGATCCCCCTCGAACCGTAAGGCGTGAACCCTTCATGTCACAATTGTCCTGTCTTGTCTTGTCTTGCCACGTTTCGTCTTGTTCCGTCCTGTTTATCCTGTCTTGACTTGACACCTGTAGGTTAGTCCCGTAGTTGGTAGCACACGCTACGACTACTACTTGTCCCGTTTTACTTTCCTGCTACGTTGCTTCCTTTCGTGTTACTCTGTCATAACCACATCATGCTAATCAACCCGTAAACTGTTGTGTAAAATAACCTCAGCATGCTAATCAACCAGTAAACCGTTGTTTAAAGTTTGGTGCACTTGCAGTAAAGTCTAACCCTTCTTGTAGACTTTACCTGACGTACAGTTCCTTTCTCTTGGGTGCTGTACGTCAGGTGTTCAGCCAGAGATCGTGGATGAGGCAGACTCACTGGAGTACGAGGAGCCGAGGACGCCGACTCAGAGTACATGCCTGACGAGGACCAGACCTTGAGGCCTTTTTTAGTCGACACTTTCAAAGGTTACTACTTTTAGGTTTGCTTTTAAATCTTTTGTTGCCATGTTTAGGCTTCTTGTTAGACTTTGTACTCGTTGGATATTATAGCTCTAATTTAATGAATGCAACTTCCTTTTGGTACTTCCTATTGTTTCGAACTTTATTAATGCAAGAACCTGAAACTTTTAAAATGGTACCCCTACATACGCTTATTGGGTCAGAGCTTCTCAGCTCTGGCCTAAGCGGGCCTTTGTCACGCTTCGCCTCCGTCGTTTTGGGAAGCGGTGCGTGACAGGTTTTAGTGGTGGCCCATGCAGGTCATGCAAAATTTCGGAACAATAAAAGTACCGCATTCATTTGATATCCACGTACAAGTCTGAATTAGTTTCCCAGTCTTTGATAGTAGGAAGACTTAGGTAGACGTCCCAATTTGATAGTCTGACGCCTTGGTTAGGAATTAGTCATCCTCGTCCTAGAATGCCTTAGTAGCCACTTGACTCTGACCGTGTTAAATTCCTAGAGCCCTTCTTTTAGTTTAGTCGCTCGCCCAGCTCCATTGACTTCGGGCCCAACAGAACGTAACCTTGATTCTCTTAGGAACCTTCCCCTTAGATCCTGATTACAGTCTAGCCCATTATGAAGTCTTAGTGCCGAGTTCTCCTGATCTTTAGACGGCCTGATAAGTAGAACCCCCAAATTTCTAGCGTCTTCCTGATCATTACACTTTTGTGTTATCGGCCGTAGAATTTCATCATAGCTTTCATGAATCATATCCTAGGTATATCCATCATGCAATCATTTTCCCTTCCCCCGATTCACGTGATCGCTTCCTGACAATTATCGTTGATCCTTCGAGTCTCTTCCCTTGCCAAGTCTGCTGCCTCTAAAAGTATTTTTGAAATTCCTATTAAGTTTTTTTTGCTCTAGCTTGACTTCTTTGAAAACCCCTATATTATACATTTCAAAATTCCTGTTTTTCTTTTGAGTTAAATTCTTTCACTGATCTTGAAACATCCCTGGTCGTAAAATTATTTTACTATCTTGTACCTATTTTCAAATAGGCATCTTTCGTGTTTCAGTTTTAAACCTTGTTATCAATTCTATAATCCAATATATATATTAATTTTCTAAACTACCAGATCTATTTATAACCACTTACCGTAGATATTTTTTTTAAAAAAAATAAAATAAAATAAAAATATTTTCTAAACTAGAGGGAACTCCAATTATTTTATTATTATTATATCAGTGACCACATTTCAAAAATCTTTGTGTAAACTTATTTTCATTTGCAAAACAATCGTTTCTCACCCTACCCATTCTTCCTTCGTCTTACTTTTTCCAAAACTTTGATTTGCTACACCTACTCACTTTTAAGTATATGAATAAACATATATATTTTTAAAAGGTATATGATACCATATTTTGCACCAAATCCTTCTTTCATCGTTAAATCTTTTTGCAATATTTTTGTCCCGTCCATCCGACTATCTTCTTACCCTCGCCTTACATGACTTCGTTCTTTCGATCTTGTTTCGTGTCGTTCTGGTTTCGGTCTCCCTCTTGTATGTAGACATCAGCGCCTGTAGTTGTCTATGCCATCCCTAGCTAGTAGTGGGCCCTTGAGTTTGTGATGTCGTGATGTATATATAGGTATAGTGTGTAGATCTGTATGAGTGTGTCATCTTTAGGATCTTGATAATTGCCTTTTGTGTCTTGAATGTGTACTCAATGTTAACCATAATATGATTGAAGTTGTTTGAATGACGGTATTCATACGTGTATGAATAGGGTCATAACAGGCAATTTCCTTAGACGTAGTTCTTCGCAATTAATGAATGGCTTATCTGGGCTGCATGTGATTGTATCAAAACTTTTGTTTTCTTGCAAACCAAATCTTTAAAGTTTTGAAACTAGCTTACGAGATCACAGATCACATATCCTCCCTCATCCTTGCCACAACTCTACACGTTCTTCCAAATGTTTTAAAATGTGTCTTTGGTCTTAAGTTTCCCTTTTCCCTTCTTCTTCTCTCCCTTAGAAATTATTTTTTTTGTGTTTATGGTTGTTATATTATTGGGACTATCTATTATCGTTATAGGATTTTGTTTGCAGGTAGGCTTGGGGTGAGATGAGTTTTATTATAGCAATGATTAATTGATTTTGGAACACCAAGATGTTGGATTAAAATTTCTTTCGGATAAAAAGAATGAGCTGTCCAAGACTTATTCATAAAACCGAAGTGTGGCGGACTCAATGGAGAATTCTGGTTGAATGAGATTATATGCGTGAAGATGTGAACTTATCAGATTTGAGGCTTAGACGAATGGTAGATAAGGATGGCTATAGAGTATGGTAGTAGTTAGGGTGATCATGAGATTGAGTAGAGCTTTTATTTGCATCGAGACTTGATTGTTGAGTTGACGTGAGAAGACATTGGGAGTAACACGACGTGTTGAGATAAATGGATGGTTAAGTTGTCGGATTTATTATTGGTTGAAAATAATTATAATAAGTAGGAGGAGATGTGATTTTGATAGTTCGATTATTTGACGGATAAATTTATGGGAAGATACGTCACGGAATGTATTGAGGACACGGTGATTGTTGATTTGTGAAGGTATTATAAGATATACAAAGTTTATGTCTTAGATTGGTGATTGGCTAGAACAACATTTTAGCGATTGACTAATATTGGGAGGAGATCGAGAAATGTAAAGATGTTAATTGAGTGATGATGTTTAGTGGAGTGGTATGGTATGAGAAGATGCTTATTATTCTTCTATGAGGACTTGGAGTTGGAAATTTGAACAGCAGTGATGGATCTATGGTTGAGTTTTAGGATGTGAGACTAGTCGTGGCATTATCCAGTGAAAAGATGGGCTATGATGGATTAGTTGAGGAACGATGTTGAAGTTATAGGATTAGAGATCATTGTGGGGAAGATGAGAGTTATAGGCTTAAGTATTTATGGATTTTATAAATTAGTCTTACTATGAGTGATTCCGAGGGCGGAATCATTTCTAAGGTGGGTAGAATGTAACGTTCACTTTCCGACCGTAGGTATGTTAGCGCGTAGGTGTGTTTCGTGCGTGTTTTATGTATTTGATTTTTATTACTGGTGTCCGTAGTTCAGGCGCGCGACCGAACCCCGTTTTCACGATCCTCTCGGAGGCGCGTTCGACCCGGTACTTTCTTTGTAATTTTTGGATGTCTGTGAACCATTCTACATAACACATTATAAATATTTAAAAACATGTTTTTATAAATAATTTGAAATTTCCAGTTCTGTGCGTTCCATTCTAAAACAATTCTCAGGCTAACATTTTTTGACCATGTCTTATTAATAATTCAACATGCAACCAACTTCTTTTAAATCTTTTACACCTAATACTTTTTCTTTAAGGAGAATCAAATTAAATCAGCAAACCAAATCATTTTTTTATTACAACGAGCACCTCTGATCCTAATATTAAATAAGTAAATCCAACTGTTAGGAATATTTTAGTTAGAATCAAATCAAATCATTGCTTTGACCTAATCTCCATAGACCCCCACGTTAGCCTCTGCGCGTGGCCACGTCTCCCCATCACTCGTAACGGTCGCCGATGCTAACACTTATCTCCTCACATGTATTTCTTCTCTCTCCCTCCGAGTACCCTATTTATAGACATCAGCCTACTGCCTACCCTAGAGTTCACGTGAGAGGGGAAACTTTAACAGTACAATTTTCTTCCTCTCTATCCATGTGACCAACGAAGACCCTCCTTCTCTCGCGAGCACGCCTCCTCGCTGCCCTCATCCGACACCGAGCCCCGAGTTCTTCTCCGTCACCCTCGCACCTCAACCCCGATCACCGGCGATTGCTTCTCCGCCCTCACTCACCGGACACCGTCGTCTCCGACGCAGACCTCCGCCGCCGCGCCACACTCTCAACTCCAGCGACCACCGTCCCACACCGCAACGTCGCCACAGTACGAAGCTCACCGCGACCGCCGCTACCTGAGTCGCCGCCGCGTGCACCAGCCTCCGACGCCTCCGCCCAGACGATGTCCACGTTGCCGTGACCCTTCCCACCTGCAACGAGTTGACACGAACGCGATGTGCATGCATACGTAAGTGTTTCTAATAATATACATAATTTTATATGCTACAGTTTAAAACCTATATATATACTTACTGTTATAAAGTTAGTTAAATTAGTATATAAGTATGATACATTTTATAAGTTAGTTAATATATATGCATGTCATTAAGTTTACAGTACGGTTATTAATATAGTTGGTATGTATACCTTATAAAAACAGTAAGCAGTATACTTAATGTGAATAAAATAGTTAACTTATAGGTTATATAAGTTTTATGTTAGCATATGTTGGTAGTTTACTAAGTTTTGGTTGGGCTTAACTTTTAGAGTCCGTTAACGCAGATTAGATGCGCCTCTCTCCGCGATTATCAAGGACCAGTGACGAGACGTACCGGAAATTGGAGTCGTGACGCGGTCCGCTACCGTTGCCAGACCCGACGTCAGATCCGTGCGCGATCGTCAAAAGGTTAGTCTCCTAACTCGTAGCAAACCCACACCGTAGCAAAACTGAACCCTAACTAAAATTGAACAACCGTAACTAAATTTATTTTCTGCTCCCTTAAAACGATGTGGAACCGTAGATCGACGATCAGACTTCTTGACTGTGCACATAGGATAGAATCGTCGTATAGGGCTGAACATTAAAAATATGACTTCTGACGAATAGGGTAGTCCCGATAACCTAGACATGAACCCTAATAGGATTTGATGAAATTGAGACCTGACACCGTCGTCGTGGCGATATTTCAGACGGACTTCCGCGGACGCGACGCCCGGACGCGACGCTCCGGACGGACGACACACTCGCCATCGTAGGCAAGTGTACCCACTTGCGTTTTTGACCGAGCTTTGGTCTTAGATTGCTAGAGCTGTTAGACTGTGAATGTATAGAACCAGACGTGAAATGATAGCGTCCGGGACGATCCTGATGGCTCAGGCTTGACGATGAAGTCTGAGCCCGACAATAACAACTTTTGACATCGTAGGGCTATCATGTGTGTGCGTGTGTGTGGACACCCTAGAATAACTCTTCCCGTCTTGACACGTCCCGTCTCGTCTTGCACAGCCTGCGGGCAATAGGGCACTCTCCAAGCTAGAGAGAGTGATCCCTTGTACTGATTCACAGCCTACGGGAAGCTCAGCACCCACCTAGCAGAGTGAGTGTCCCAGCAGACCGAGAGGATAGAGACGCTCACCTAGCAGAGTGAGTAGTCCTATACAGTTGTACGGTTTGACCTACGAGGCGTTCGTCGCTCACCTAGCAGAGAGAGCGATACGCTACCGACCGTGGGGATAGAGGCACTCACCTAGCAGAGTGAGTGGCCCTATATTGTCTTGTCCTGAGTTCTGGGGTTTGGGGTAGGGTTGAGCGTGCGCACGGCAAAAGGGTCTGATCCCCCTCGAACCGTAAGGCGTGAACCCTTCATGTCACAATTGTCCTGTCTTGTCTTGTCTTGCCACGTTTCGTCTTGTTCCGTCCTGTTTATCCTGTCTTGACTTGACACCTGTAGGTTAGTCCCGTAGTTGGTAGCACACGCTACGACTACTACTTGTCCCGTTTTACTTTCCTGCTACGTTGCTTCCTTTCGTGTTACTCTGTCATAACCACATCATGCTAATCAACCCGTAAACTGTTGTGTAAAATAACCTCAGCATGCTAATCAACCAGTAAACCGTTGTTTAAAGTTTGGTGCACTTGCAGTAAAGTCTAACCCTTCTTGTAGACTTTACCTGACGTACAGTTCCTTTCTCTTGGGTGCTGTACGTCAGGTGTTCAGCCAGAGATCGTGGATGAGGCAGACTCACTGGAGTACGAGGAGCCGAGGACGCCGACTCAGAGTACATGCCTGACGAGGACCAGACCTTGAGGCCTTTTTTAGTCGACACTTTCAAAGGTTACTACTTTTAGGTTTGCTTTTAAATCTTTTGTTGCCATGTTTAGGCTTCTTGTTAGACTTTGTACTCGTTGGATATTATAGCTCTAATTTAATGAATGCAACTTCCTTTTGGTACTTCCTATTGTTTCGAACTTTATTAATGCAAGAACCTGAAACTTTTAAAATGGTACCCCTACATACGCTTATTGGGTCAGAGCTTCTCAGCTCTGGCTTAAGCGGGCCTTTGTCACGCTTCGCCTCCGTCGTTTTGGGAAGCGGTGCGTGACAGGTTTTAGTGGTGGCCCATGCAGGTCATGCAAAATTTCGGAACAATAAAAGTACCGCATTCATTTGATATCCACGTACAAGTCTGAATTAGTTTCCCAGTCTTTGATAGTAGGAAGACTTAGGTAGACGTCCCAATTTGATAGTCTGACGCCTTGGTTAGGAATTAGTCATCCTCGTCCTAGAATGCCTTAGTAGCCACTTGACTCTGACCGTGTTAAATTCCTAGAGCCCTTCTTTTAGTTTAGTCGCTCGCCCAGCTCCATTGACTTCGGGCCCAACAGAACGTAACCTTGATTCTCTTAGGAACCTTCCCCTTAGATCCTGATTACAGTCTAGCCCATTATGAAGTCTTAGTGCCGAGTTCTCCTGATCTTTAGACGGCCTGATAAGTAGAACCCCCAAATTTCTAGCGTCTTCCTGATCATTACACTTTTGTGTTATCGGCCGTAGAATTTCATCATAGCTTTCATGAATCATATCCTAGGTATATCCATCATGCAATCATTTTCCCTTCCCCCGATTCACGTGATCGCTTCCTGACAATTATCGTTGATCCTTCGAGTCTCTTCCCTTGCCAAGTCTGCTGCCTCTAAAAGTATTTTTGAAATTCCTATTAAGTTTTTTTTGCTCTAGCTTGACTTCTTTGAAAACCCCTATATTATACATTTCAAAATTCCTGTTTTTCTTTTGAGTTAAATTCTTTCACTGATCTTGAAACATCCCTGGTCGTAAAATTATTTTACTATCTTGTACCTATTTTCAAATAGGCATCTTTCGTGTTTCAGTTTTAAACCTTGTTATCAATTCTATAATCCAATATATATATTAATTTTCTAAACTACCAGATCTATTTATAACCACTTACCGTAGATATTTTTTTTAAAAAAAATAAAATAAAATAAAAATATTTTCTAAACTAGAGGGAACTCCAATTATTTTATTATTATTATATCAGTGACCACATTTCAAAAATCTTTGTGTAAACTTATTTTCATTTGCAAAACAATCGTTTCTCACCCTACCCATTCTTCCTTCGTCTTACTTTTTCCAAAACTTTGATTTGCTACACCTACTCACTTTTAAGTATATGAATAAACATATATATTTTTAAAAGGTATATGATACCATATTTTGCACCAAATCCTTCTTTCATCGTTAAATCTTTTTGCAATATTTTTGTCCCGTCCATCCGACTATCTTCTTACCCTCGCCTTACATGACTTCGTTCTTTCGATCTTGTTTCGTGTCGTTCTGGTTTCGGTCTCCCTCTTGTATGTAGACATCAGCGCCTGTAGTTGTCTATGTCATCCCTAGCTAGTAGTGGGCCCTTGAGTTTGTGATGTCGTGATGTATATATAGGTATAGTGTGTAGATCTGTATGAGTGTGTCATCTTTAGGATCTTGATAATTGCCTTTTGTGTCTTGAATGTGTACTCAATGTTAACCATAATATGATTGAAGTTGTTTGAATGACGGTATTCATACGTGTATGAATAGGGTCATAACAGGCAATTTCCTTAGACGTAGTTCTTCGCAATTAATGAATGGCTTATCTGGGCTGCATGTGATTGTATCAAAACTTTTGTTTTCTTGCAAACCAAATCTTTAAAGTTTTGAAACTAGCTTACGAGATCACAGATCACATATCCTCCCTCATCCTTGCCACAACTCTACACGTTCTTCCAAATGTTTTAAAATGTGTCTTTGGTCTTAAGTTTCCCTTTTCCCTTCTTCTTCTCTCCCTTAGA
Organism: Scilla litardierei; assembly: GCA_030789695.1. Taxonomy (NCBI): domain Eukaryota; kingdom Viridiplantae; phylum Streptophyta; class Magnoliopsida; order Asparagales; family Asparagaceae; genus Scilla; species Scilla litardierei. The sequence continues at coordinate 763,706,599 of CM061142.1, forward strand.
AATTATTTTTTTTGTGTTTATGGTTGTTATATTATTGGGACTATCTATTATCGTTATAGGATTTTGTTTGCAGGTAGGCTTAGGGTGAGATGAGTTTTATTATAGCAATGATTAATTGATTTTGGAACACCAAGATGTTGGATTAAAATTTCTTTCGGATAAAAAGAATGAGCTGTCCAAGACTTATTCATAAAACCGAAGTGTGGCGGACTCAATGGAGAATTCTGGTTGAATGAGATTATATGCGTGAAGATGAGAACTTATCAGATTTGAGGCTTAGACGAATGGTAGATAAGGATGGCTATAGAGTATGGTAGTAGTTAGGGTGATCATGAGATTGAGTAGAGCTTTTATTTGCATCGAGACTTGATTGTTGAGTTGACGTGAGAAGACATTGGGAGTAACACGACGTGTTGAGATAAATGGATGGTTAAGTTGTCGGATTTATTATTGGTTGAAAATAATTATAATAAGTAGGAGGAGATGTGATTTTGATAGTTCGATTATTTGACGGATAAATTTATGGGAAGATACGTCACGGAATGTATTGAGGACACGGTGATTGTTGATTTGTGAAGGTATTATAAGATATACAAAGTTTATGTCTTAGATTGGTGATTGGCTAGAACAACATTTTAGCGATTGACTAATATTGGGAGGAGATCGAGAAATGTAAAGATGTTAATTGAGTGATGATGTTTAGTGGAGTGGTATGGTATGAGAAGATGATTATTATTCTTCTATGAGGACTTGGAGTTGGAAATTTGAACAGCAGTGATGGATCTATGGTTGAGTTTTAGGATGTGAGACTAGTCGTGGCATTATCCAGTGAAAAGATGGGCTATGATGGATTAGTTGAGGAACGATGTTGAAGTTATAGGATTAGAGATCATTGTGGGGAAGATGAGAGTTATAGGCTTAAGTATTTATGGATTTTATAAATTAGTCTTACTATGAGTGATTCCGAGGGCAGAATCATTTCTAAGGTGGGTAGAATGTAACGTTCACTTTCCGACCGTAGGTATGTTAGCGCGTAGGTGTGTTTCGTGCGTGTTTTATGTATTTGATTTTTATTACTGGTGTCCGTAGTTCAGGCGCGCGACCGAACCCCGTTTTCACGATCCTCTCGTAGGCGCGTTCGCCCCGGTACTTTCTTTGTAATTTTTGGATGTCTGTGAACCATTCTACATAACACATTATAAATATTTAAAAACATGTTTTTATAAATAATTTGAAATTTCCAGTTCTGTGCGTTCCATTCTAAAACAATTCTCAGGCTAACATTTTTTGACCATGTCTTATTAATAATTCAACATGCAACCAACTTCTTTTAAATCTTTTACACCTAATACTTTTTCTTTAAGGAGAATCAAATTAAATCAGCAAACCAAATCATTTTTTTATTACAACGAGCACCTCTGATCCTAATATTAAATAAGTAAATCCAACTGTTAGGAATATTTTAGTTAGAATCAAATCAAATCATTGCTTTGACCTAATCTCCATAGACCCCCACGTTAGCCTCTGCGCGTGGCCACGTCTCCCCATCACTCGTAACGGTCGCCGATGCTAACACTTATCTCCTCACATGTATTTCTTCTCTCTCCCTCCGAGTACCCTATTTATAGACATCAGCCTACTGCCTACCCTAGAGTTCACGTGAGAGGGGAAACTTTAACAGTACAATTTTCTTCCTCTCTATCCCTGTGCCCAACGAAGACCCTCCTTCTCTCGCGAGCACGCCTCCTCGCTGCCCTCATCCGACACCGAGCCCCGAGTTCTTCTCCGTCACCCTCGCACCTCAACCCCGATCACCGGCGATTGCTTCTCCGCCCTCACTCACCGGACACCGTCGTCTCCGACGCAGACCTCCGCCGCCGCGCCACACTCTCAACTCCAGCGACCACCGTCCCACACCGCAACGTCGCCACAGTACGAAGCTCACCGCGACCGCCGCTACCTGAGTCGCCGCCGCGTGCACCAGCCTCCGACGCCTCCGCCCAGACGATGTCCACGTTGCCGTGACCCTTCCCACCTGCAACGAGTTGACACGAACGCGATGTGCATGCATACGTAAGTGTTTCTAATAATATACATAATTTTATATGCTACAGTTTAAAACCTATATATATACTTACTGTTATAAAGTTAGTTAAATTAGTATATAAGTATGATACATTTTATAAGTTAGTTAATATATATGCATGTCATTAAGTTTACAGTACGGTTATTAATATAGTTGGTATGTATACCTTATAAAAACAGTAAGCAGTATACTTAATGTGAATAAAATAGTTAACTTATAGGTTATATAAGTTTTATGTTAGCATATGTTGGTAGTTTACTAAGTTTTGGTTGGGCTTAACTTTTAGAGTCCGTTAACGCAGATTAGATGCGCCTCTCTCCGCGATTATCAAGGACCAGTGACGAGACGTACCGGAAATTGGAGTCGTGACGCGGTCCGCTTCCGTTGCCAGACCCGACGTCGGATCCGTGCGCGATCGTCAAAAGGTTAGTCTCCTAACTCGTAGCAAACCCACACCGTAGCAAAACTGAACCCTAACTAAAATTGAACAACCGTAACTAAATTTATTTTCTGCTCCCTTAAAACGATGTGGAACCGTAGATCGACGATCAGACTTCTTGACTGTGCACATAGGATAGAATCGTCGTATAGGGCTGAACATTAAAAATATGACTTCTGACGAATAGGGTAGTCCCGATAACCTAGACATGAACCCTAATAGGATTTGATGAAATTGAGACCTGACACCGTCGTCGTGGCGATATTTCAGACGGACTTCCGCGGACGCGACGCCCGGACGCGACGCTCCGGACGGACGACACACTCGCCATCGTAGGCAAGTGTACCCACTTGCGTTTTTGACCGAGCTTTGGTCTTAGATTGCTAGAGCTGTTAGACTGTGAATGTATAGAACCGGACGTGAAATGATAGCGTCCGGGACGATCCTGATGGCTCAGGCTTGACGATGAAGTCTGAGCCCGACAATAACAACTTTTGACATCGTAGGGCTATCATGTGTGTGCGTGTGTGTGGACACCCTAGAATAACTCTTCCCGTCTTGACACGTCCCGTCTCGTCTTGCACAGCCTGCGGGCAATAGGGCACTCTCCAAGCTAGAGAGAGTGATCCCTTGTACTGATTCACAGCCTACGGGAAGCTCAGCACCCACCTAGCAGAGTGAGTGTCCCAGCAGACCGAGAGGATAGAGACGCTCACCTAGCAGAGTGAGTAGTCCTATACAGTTGTACGGTTTGACCTACGAGGCGTTCGTCGCTCACCTAGCAGAGAGAGCGATACGCTACCGACCGTGGGGATAGAGGCACTCACCTAGCAGAGTGAGTGGCCCTATATTGTCTTGTCCTGAGTTCTGGGGTTTGGGGTAGGGTTGAGCGTGCGCACGGCAAAAGGGTCTGATCCCCCTCGAACCGTAAGGCGTGAACCCTTCATGTCACAATTGTCCTGTCTTGTCTTGTCTTGCCACGTTTCGTCTTGTTCCGTCCTGTTTATCCTGTCTTGACTTGACACCTGTAGGTTAGTCCCGTAGTTGGTAGCACACGCTACGACTACTACTTGTCCCGTTTTACTTTCCTGCTACGTTGCTTCCTTTCGTGTTACTCTGTCATAACCACATCATGCTAATCAACCCGTAAACTGTTGTGTAAAATAACCTCAGCATGCTAATCAACCAGTAAACCGTTGTTTAAAGTTTGGTGCACTTGCAGTAAAGTCTAACCCTTCTTGTAGACTTTACCTGACGTACAGTTCCTTTCTCTTGGGTGCTGTACGTCAGGTGTTCAGCCAGAGATCGTGGATGAGGCAGACTCACTGGAGTACGAGGAGCCGAGGACGCCGACTCAGAGTACATGCCTGACGAGGACCAGACCTTGAGGCCTTTTTTAGTCGACACTTTCAAAGGTTACTACTTTTAGGTTTGCTTTTAAATCTTTTGTTGCCATGTTTAGGCTTCTTGTTAGACTTTGTACTCGTTGGATATTATAGCTCTAATTTAATGAATGCAACTTCCTTTTGGTACTTCCTATTGTTTCGAACTTTATTAATGCAAGAACCTGAAACTTTTAAAATGGTACCCCTACATACGCTTATTGGGTCAGAGCTTCTCAGCTCTGGCTTAAGCGGGCCTTTGTCACGCTTCGCCTCCGTCGTTTTGGGAAGCGGTGCGTGACAGGTTTTAGTGGTGGCCCATGCAGGTCATGCAAAATTTCGGAACAATAAAAGTACCGCATTCATTTGATATCCACGTACAAGTCTGAATTAGTTTCCCAGTCTTTGATAGTAGGAAGACTTAGGTAGACGTCCCAATTTGATAGTCTGACGCCTTGGTTAGGAATTAGTCATCCTCGTCCTAGAATGCCTTAGTAGCCACTTGACTCTGACCGTGTTAAATTCCTAGAGCCCTTCTTTTAGTTTAGTCGCTCGCCCAGCTCCATTGACTTCGGGCCCAACAGAACGTAACCTTGATTCTCTTAGGAACCTTCCCCTTAGATCCTGATTACAGTCTAGCCCATTATGAAGTCTTAGTGCCGAGTTCTCCTGATCTTTAGACGGCCTGATAAGTAGAACCCCCAAATTTCTAGCGTCTTCCTGATCATTACACTTTTGTGTTATCGGCCGTAGAATTTCATCATAGCTTTCATGAATCATATCCTAGGTATATCCATCATGCAATCATTTTCCCTTCCCCCGATTCACGTGATCGCTTCCTGACAATTATCGTTGATCCTTCGAGTCTCTTCCCTTGCCAAGTCTGCTGCCTCTAAAAGTATTTTTGAAATTCCTATTAAGTTTTTTTTGCTCTAGCTTGACTTCTTTGAAAACCCCTATATTATACATTTCAAAATTCCTGTTTTTCTTTTGAGTTAAATTCTTTCACTGATCTTGAAACATCCCTGGTCGTAAAATTATTTTACTATCTTGTACCTATTTTCAAATAGGCATCTTTCGTGTTTCAGTTTTAAACCTTGTTATCAATTCTATAATCCAATATATATATTAATTTTCTAAACTACCAGATCTATTTATAACCACTTACCGTAGATATTTTTTTTTAAAAAAATAAAATAAAATAAAAATATTTTCTAAACTAGAGGGAACTCCAATTATTTTATTATTATTATATCAGTGACCACATTTCAAAAATCTTTGTGTAAACTTATTTTCATTTGCAAAACAATCGTTTCTCACCCTACCCATTCTTCCTTCGTCTTACTTTTTCCAAAACTTTGATTTGCTACACCTACTCACTTTTAAGTATATGAATAAACATATATATTTTTAAAAGGTATATGATACCATATTTTGCACCAAATCCTTCTTTCATCGTTAAATCTTTTTGCAATATTTTTGTCCCGTCCATCCGACTATCTTCTTACCCTCGCCTTACATGACTTCGTTCTTTCGATCTTGTTTCGTGTCGTTCTGGTTTCGGTCTCCCTCTTGTATGTAGACATCAGCGCCTGTAGTTGTCTATGTCATCCCTAGCTAGTAGTGGGCCCTTGAGTTTGTGATGTCGTGATGTATATATAGGTATAGTGTGTAGATCTGTATGAGTGTGTCATCTTTAGGATCTTGATAATTGCCTTTTGTGTCTTGAATGTGTACTCAATGTTAACCATAATATGATTGAAGTTGTTTGAATGACGGTATTCATACGTGTATGAATAGGGTCATAACAGGCAATTTCCTTAGACGTAGTTCTTCGCAATTAATGAATGGCTTATCTGGGCTGCATGTGATTGTATCAAAACTTTTGTTTTCTTGCAAACCAAATCTTTAAAGTTTTGAAACTAGCTTACGAGATCACAGATCACATATCCTCCCTCATCCTTGCCACAACTCTACACGTTCTTCCAAATGTTTTAAAATGTGTCTTTGGTCTTAAGTTTCCCTTTTCCCTTCTTCTTCTCTCCCTTAGAAATTATTTTTTTTGTGTTTATGGTTGTTATATTATTGGGACTATCTATTATCGTTATAGGATTTTGTTTGCAGGTAGGCTTAGGGTGAGATGAGTTTTATTATAGCAATGATTAATTGATTTTGGAACACCAAGATGTTGGATTAAAATTTCTTTCGGATAAAAAGAATGAGCTGTCCAAGACTTATTCATAAAACCGAAGTGTGGCGGACTCAATGGAGAATTCTGGTTGAATGAGATTATATGCGTGAAGATGAGAACTTATCAGATTTGAGGCTTAGACGAATGGTAGATAAGGATGGCTATAGAGTATGGTAGTAGTTAGGGTGATCATGAGATTGAGTAGAGCTTTTATTTGCATCGAGACTTGATTGTTGAGTTGACGTGAGAAGACATTGGGAGTAACACGACGTGTTGAGATAAATGGATGGTTAAGTTGTCGGATTTATTATTGGTTGAAAATAATTATAATAAGTAGGAGGAGATGTGATTTTGATAGTTCGATTATTTGACGGATAAATTTATGGGAAGATACGTCACGGAATGTATTGAGGACACGGTGATTGTTGATTTGTGAAGGTATTATAAGATATACAAAGTTTATGTCTTAGATTGGTGATTGGCTAGAACAACATTTTAGCGATTGACTAATATTGGGAGGAGATCGAGAAATGTAAAGATGTTAATTGAGTGATGATGTTTAGTGGAGTGGTATGGTATGAGAAGATGATTATTATTCTTCTATGAGGACTTGGAGTTGGAAATTTGAACAGCAGTGATGGATCTATGGTTGAGTTTTAGGATGTGAGACTAGTCGTGGCATTATCCAGTGAAAAGATGGGCTATGATGGATTAGTTGAGGAACGATGTTGAAGTTATAGGATTAGAGATCATTGTGGGGAAGATGAGAGTTATAGGCTTAAGTATTTATGGATTTTATAAATTAGTCTTACTATGAGTGATTCCGAGGGCAGAATCATTTCTAAGGTGGGTAGAATGTAACGTTCACTTTCCGACCGTAGGTATGTTAGCGCGTAGGTGTGTTTCGTGCGTGTTTTATGTATTTGATTTTTATTACTGGTGTCCGTAGTTCAGGCGCGCGACCGAACCCCGTTTTCACGATCCTCTCGTAGGCGCGTTCGCCCCGGTACTTTCTTTGTAATTTTTGGATGTCTGTGAACCATTCTACATAACACATTATAAATATTTAAAAACATGTTTTTATAAATAATTTGAAATTTCCAGTTCTGTGCGTTCCATTCTAAAACAATTCTCAGGCTAACATTTTTTGACCATGTCTTATTAATAATTCAACATGCAACCAACTTCTTTTAAATCTTTTACACCTAATACTTTTTCTTTAAGGAGAATCAAATTAAATCAGCAAACCAAATCATTTTTTTATTACAACGAGCACCTCTGATCCTAATATTAAATAAGTAAATCCAACTGTTAGGAATATTTTAGTTAGAATCAAATCAAATCATTTCTTTGACCTAATCTCCATAGACCCCCACGTTAGCCTCTGCGCGTGGCCACGTCTCCCCATCACTCGTAACGGTCGCCGATGCTAACACTTATCTCCTCACATGTATTTCTTCTCTCTCCCTCCGAGTACCCTATTTATAGACATCAGCCTACTGCCTACCCTAGAGTTCACGTGAGAGGGGAAACTTTAACAGTACAATTTTCTTCCTCTCTATCCATGTGACCAACGAAGACCCTCCTTCTCTCGCGAGCACGCCTCCTCGCTGCCCTCATCCGACACCGAGCCCCGAGTTCTTCTCCGTCACCCTCGCACCTCAACCCCGATCACCGGCGATTGCTTCTCCGCCCTCACTCACCGGACACCGTCGTCTCCGACGCAGACCTCCGCCGCCGCGCCACACTCTCAACTCCAGCGACCACCGTCCCACACCGCAACGTCGCCACAGTACGAAGCTCACCGCGACCGCCGCTACCTGAGTCGCCGCCGCGTGCACCAGCCTCCGACGCCTCCGCCCAGACGATGTCCACGTTGCCGTGACCCTTCCCACCTGCAACGAGTTGACACGAACGCGATGTGCATGCATACGTAAGTGTTTCTAATAATATACATAATTTTATATGCTACAGTTTAAAACCTATATATATACTTACTGTTATAAAGTTAGTTAAATTAGTATATAAGTATGATACATTTTATAAGTTAGTTAATATATATGCATGTCATTAAGTTTACAGTACGGTTATTAATATAGTTGGTATGTATACCTTATAAAAACAGTAAGCAGTATACTTAATGTGAATAAAATAGTTAACTTATAGGTTATATAAGTTTTATGTTAGCATATGTTGGTAGTTTACTAAGTTTTGGTTGGGCTTAACTTTTAGAGTCTGTTAACGCAGATTAGATGCGCCTCTCTCCGCGATTATCAAGGACCAGTGACGAGACGTACCGGAAATTGGAGTCGTGACGCGGTCCGCTTCCGTTGCCAGACCCGACGTCGGATCCGTGCGCGATCGTCAAAAGGTTAGTCTCCTAACTCGTAGCAAACCCACACCGTAGCAAAACTGAACCCTAACTAAAATCGAACAACCGTAACTAAATTTATTTTCTGCTCCCTTAAAACGATGTGGAACCGTAGATCGACGATCAGACTTCTTGACTGTGCACATAGGATAGAATCGTCGTATAGGGCTGAACATTAAAAATATGACTTCTGACGAATAGGGTAGTCCCGATAACCTAGACATGAACCCTAATAGGATTTGATGAAATTGAGACCTGACACCGTCGTCGTGGCGATATTTCAGACGGACTTCCGCGGACGCGACGCCCGGACGCGACGCTCCGGACGGACGACACACTCGCCATCGCAGGCAAGTGTACCCACTTGCGTTTTTGACCGAGCTTTGGTCTTAGATTGCTAGAGCTGTTAACCTGTGAATGTATAGAACCGGACGTGAAATGATAGCGTCCGGGACGATCCTGATGGCTCAGGCTTGACGATGAAGTCTGAGCCCGACAATAACAACTTTTGACATCGTAGGGCTATCATGTGTGTGCGTGTGTGTGGACACCCTAGAATAACTCTTCCCGTCTTGACACGTCCCGTCTCGTCTTGCACAGCCTGCGGGCAATAGGGCACTCTCCAAGCTAGAGAGAGTGATCCCTTGTACTGATTCACAGCCTACGGGAAGCTCAGCACCCACCTAGCAGAGTGAGTGTCCCAGCAGACCGAGAGGATAGAGACGCTCACCTAGCAGAGTGAGTAGTCCTATACAGTTGTACGGTTTGACCTACGAGGCGTTCGTCGCTCACCTAGCAGAGTGAGCGATACGCTACCGACCGTGGGGATAGAGGCACTCACCTAGCAGAGTGAGTGGCCCTATATTGTCTTGTCCTGAGTTCTGGGGTTTGGGGTAGGGTTGAGCGTGCGCACGGCAAGAGGGTCTGATCCCCCTCGAACCGTAAGGCGTGAACCCTTCATGTCACAATTGTCCTGTCTTGTCTTGTCTTGCCACGTTTCGTCTTGTTCCGTCCTGTTTATCCTATCTTGACTTGACACCTGTAGGTTAGTCCCGTAGTTGGTAGCACACGCTACGACTACTACTTGTCCCGTTTTACTTTCCTGCTACGTTGCTTCCTTTCGTGTTACTCTGTCATAACCACATCATGCTAATCAACCCGTAAACTGTTGTGTAAAATAACCTCATCATGCTAATCAACCAGTAAACTGTTGTTTAAAGTTTGGTGCACTTGCAGTAAAGTCTAACCCTTCTTGTAGACTTTACCTGACGTACAGTTCCTTTCTCTTGGGTGCTGTATGTCAGGTGTTCAGCCAGAGATCGTGGATGAGGCAGACTCACTGGAGTACGAGGAGCCGAAGACGTCGACTCAGAGTACATGCCTGACGAGGACCAGACCTTGAGGCCTTTTTTAGTCGACACTTTCAAAGGTTACTACTTTTAGGTTTGCTTTTAAATATTTTGTTGCCATGTTTAGGCTTCTTGTTAGACTTTGTACTCGTTGGATATTATAGCTCTAATTTAATGAATGCAACTTCCTTTTGGTACTTCCTATTGTTTCGAACTTTATTAATGCAAGAACCTGAAACTTTTAAAATGGTACCCCTACATACGCTTATTGGGTCAGAGCTCAGCTCTGGCCTAAGCGGGCCTTTGTCACGCTTCGTCTCCGTCGTTTTGGGAAGCGGGGCGTGACAAAGACCACTCCCCCGAGTGCAACAGAGATTTCGTCCAGAGAAGAGGCAAACTTACTGGAATTTGGAGAAGCTTCACTCGGCCGAGTGGCAAAGCCCACTCGACCGAGTATTACAGGGTTTTTTCCTGAGATCTAAGCAGACTCTCTGTAAATTTTGGAGAACACTCGACTGAGTAGAGAAGCCCACTCGACCGAGTAAAGAATCCCACTCGGCCGAATGATGCCGACGACACGAGCGCCCAGAATTTCAGATAGCCTCCCACTATTTTGAAATCTTCTATCATTCCAGCAATTGAATTATTTTTCTCATATTTTTTATGGATAGTAAACTTCATGATGGTTCCTACACCACCAAGAACGCACCAATCATAGGTCGGATAAAATCTGGGGAATTTCTGCAAGTTGATGCTGTAGTGCTGGAATTTCTACTCGGCCGAGTCATTTTCCCACTCGGCCCGAGTGACGGCGGGCCCAGATTTTAAGTTGCGGCCAGGGCTATTTTTGGGCACGAATTTGAGGGGTTTTCTAGGGTTATTTGCTAGGGTTTTGGGAGGCTATATAAGTGACGTGCGTTTATATTTCATATATTCACGCACGTTTTCTTTTGTGTTTCTCCGTATTTTCCGCCGTCTTTTATTCGTTTTCTCGTGTTTTCTCGTTTTCTTTCACTTTTCTTTGTTTCTCCATGTTTGCAAGAGATTGCCCGTGTAGGAGACGTTTAACGACGATATCTCAAGTCCCTGGAGCAACGGGAGGAGTCACGCGTGATCCAGGGGGTCAAACGACGAAGATTACATCTTTCAGCCCCTCACCCGGTAGGTTGGTCATCTCTAACCGATCGGGTGATGCACGCATGCACCACCCGGTCTCAGCCGGAGCTCAAGTGAATTTCACCCGACCGGTTCACATGCCGGTTCAAACGAGGCTGATTCTCTGTCTTTTCAAGCCAAATTCCAACCGATCGGGTGACTCCCACCCGATCGGTTCATCTGTAGCTGATGCTGAGGAGCCGAGACACGGGTACCCAACCGATCCCTTCACCCGATGGCGCCAAGATCCAACCGGTCACTCCAAGAACTCAACCGACCGGTTCATATGACCGGGTGAAAGTCCGCCGTTTTCTGTTTACTATTTGTAACAGATCACCCGATCGGTTGACTTGTCAACCGATCGGGTGACGTTTTTTCTGCGGGTTTGGACCCGAACCATTAGGGTTTTGAAGTGGGGGTATAAATACACGAGGCTGGCCGACTTGAGGGGGATCTCCGGGAGTTTTTAGGGCTTTTTGCCCCCCCTTCTCTTGTGAGTTCTAGGTTAGTTTAGATTAGGTCTTTTGCTCAATAAGTCTTGTATTGGATTGACGATTCAACTCAAGATAAGTATTTTCCTCTGTTTTTCTCCATTGTTTGTATTGTGTTTATTTTGCTTGATGGTGAAAGTTTATATGTCTTTTGTGTTGTTCGTTTATATGTTATTCACCATTGAGTAGTTTTGATGAACCCTAATACGGGTTAGGGTAGGATTGTTGCTTGGAAATTTACATTAGACTTGGTTTCATGGCACGTGTTTAATGAAATGCGTCAATGGGGATTTCTAGCGATCTGGGTCCAATTCGTACGACAACACACTAGATGTGTTGGGGGTTGGGGTCCGGTGCTTGTCCAGTCAAGATCCGCTTCGACGTATCGCTAGAAATCACATTTGACCTATTTGGCCATTAGGGTTACGCGAGGGTGTTTCATTGTCATTGGCGGGAGAAAGACCTCCTCTGACCGTCGGGTCAAGGGGGAATAAACTTGGCGGTTGACTCCCTAGCCACAGCTCACGCCCCGAGCGTTGACATCGAGTCCTCAGGCGTGGGAACGGCTTGGACGAAGTGTTGGGAGTTATCATTGCGGCCTTAATGCTACCGGTTGCGGAAGGTGTTAATGGACATGGGAATGCCCACCGTCCGGAACCGGGTAGGCCTAGCGTGCTTGGTACCGACCGGAATATCGGGCCATGGACGCTAGGTACCACCTTTTGGGGCAATGTCTCACCCTGGGTCAAGTCTAATGCCAAGTGTCATGAGTGCTCTAGCCCGTGTTAGCGGGGATTCATTTTATGTCTTTTTTCATTTCTTTTTTTTATTTCTACACTTCGACCATATCATCCGCGTAGCTAGCACACGACCTAGGCGAGGCTAGTAGCCACTCAAGCCATCCACCTCCCTGAGTTCGATAAACCCACACCCTACACTAACCGTGCACTTGCGGTAAAACGACACCGCGCCCAAACCGTAAACGGGGAGCCGGTCAAGTTTTTGGCGCCGTTGCCGGGGAGGCGTTCGGTTTGATATTAGCTTAGCTTGGGTTCGTTAGACTACGCATAAAAACAAAAAAAAATTTCTTTTTCTTTTTTTTAAAAAAGTATTCAATAACCAAGAAATTTTTCCCCCACCATTATATTATCTTTTTGTTATTCTCTTGTACTATTGACGCTCCTCTCTAGTTTTCTTATTTTTGTTGTCCAGGTATCTTCGGTGTAACCATGTGGAGATCAAATTTCGATGCACAGATGGGAGGATACGATCCTTATTCAGTTGTGGTTTGTGAGACTTGTGGGATGGTGGGGCACATGTATTATGATTGCCTATTTACGCTTGAGAGCCTCCCCCCACTCCAAGGCCAAACATTTTCCCACAACCTTAGCCCAAACACCTTCATCCATTTCCTCAACCTTATACCCCTCCACAAACGCAAGAAGAATCAAGCCTCGTGTCTCTCCTTGAAAGTGCCATGTTTAACCAAGGCCAAATATTACAAAACTTAATGGTACCTATCACCGAGCCGACACCGGGGAGAGGGGATGAAGGAGAGGATATACCCACTTTCATGGTTGAGACCACCATGCCATCGGCCACCATAGACACATCTCAAGCCGATACCCCATTTTTCCATCACTACCACTTGGATGACAAAGCATTTTTTGATGATGATAGTGAGGATGGTGAGATTTATCTAGGTTCTGTAGGAGAGATTTCTTGTCTTGATTTGGATACCCCACGTGAGTCCTATGAGAGCACTAAGGAGTTTACAGAGATTATGCATACCGGCGAGGAGGATGTGCATGAGGACGAGGACACCACGACCACATACGAGGGGTCCGCTCCACATCCACCTCCAGAGCCATCTCTGTCACAGCTTCCTCCTTGGTCGGTGGTCAACCATGAGGATGTCATTCAGGACATCGGGCAGATGGTGGAGTATGAGCATATCATCGAGGAGGACGTGCATGAGGGCTTGGATACGATGGTCCACTCCATGGAGCCCGAGTCACATCTACCTTTACCGTCGCTCTCCACTTCTTCTGCGGCTGAGCATCTACTTGAGCATATTGCCCCTATTCAGGGAGATTTTCATACTCACTCTCACTCCACTTTTGAGTCTCGCTTTTCACTTCTTATCTCTTTAGACTCGTATATATTTGACATACCATATCTCTCGCAGGGCACGGGATCTACTTCCCTTGAGGTATGCCGGTGTGTCACCACCTGGAGAGCCACTTCTCATGGAGAGCGAGGATTTGGTCGTCACTAGTACAGAGGATAGCGACCCATTCTCAGGGAGTATTCGTCACCCTTTTATTATTTTTCCATCTCATGTTGACGATTATCTCGGGGATACATTTATTTTAGGAAATAATTTCTTGCCATGGACTAATGCACCTCGTCCTTTGCAGGTCACAGGTGGACACCTACGAGGGATGCTTGGAGGTGCATTACTTGGGTCCATTGGCACACGTGGCACAGCGCTTCTGGCGGAGCCACAGAAGGAGCAGTTAGAGCAGCTATCTGCCCCACTTCAGATCTTGGATCCGCCTATGCTCAGGTGTATCCTAATCCAGTAGTGTAAAAATTTACCGCTTTCTAGTTTAGATTTGAATAATCTCGTCTCCTCTCATTAGCGAGGGGAGCGTATCTAGGATTTGCTTTTGCATCTTAATAACCCATCATGTCGTACCCTTCTATCATTTCACCCCCATCCTCTTCCGAGAAGAACGAGCGTTGTCTCTCCTGCATTCTGATTTCTTTCTTTTCCGATTTTCCCCCTAGCATATCTCTACTTACCCATTGGTCATATCATTTTTCTAGCATTGTCATGTTCAGATTGGGGGAAATCGACTTTTGTGTGTATGTTTTTGCGTGTCGTTGTTGTGTGTCTGTGTCTATGTGTTCTTTTGTCGTGTTTTATATCTTTTATTTGAGTGTTTCTTTTTCTTTATTTTCTTTAGTTTCGCTCGTGTGTTTTTCGTGTTTTTCATTTTTTTGTGTCGGTGCGTTACTCCCCCCCCCATTTTCATTGCCCTCCCGTATTCACTACTATTGCATTGAGGACAATGCAAGTTTTAGCTTGGGGGAGTCGCACTTCGTGCGTCATTTGTCTCTTTTTCTTCGTTATTTGAGTCGTTTTTCTCCGTGTTTTTCTTTTTCTTTTTCTTTTCTTCTTTTTTATCTCTTTCTCCTAGAGATGAACCCTATGATGAATTGCCACGAAAATCACATGCGCACCTTGCACAGCTTCGATAATCACATTCACTAACCCTAGGATATCGAGTCCTCTTGCATTTCATGCATCGCGGGTCCACTTAGCTTTTTGTGAGTCGTGCGTCGTGCCTAGCTCTTTGGTGTGCTTCTACCTTGTGATTATGTTTTATATACCTATCCTTGGTTGACCCATAAATTATCATGCTTCGATTTGAATATGCGGTATTAGCTTCTACTATCTGCTTATATATGCATGCTATATTTATATCGTATATTTCAATTCGCATGTGTCAGGATTCCACAAATACGGACTAGGATAACCCATTTAGTCCATGCTCTATTTAGCAAAAATAGTTTCCTTTGCCCAAGTGTTTAGATGCCGACTTCTTTTTTGTTTTACTTAGTGCAAATCCCCTCGTCGTGTACCGTTCTCCCACTTGGGAGAGTACACATGTGTATAGCCAAAAACCCAAAAATCCAAAAAAGGAGAAAAGAAAAGAAAAACCCAAAAAGAAAAGAAAAGAAAAATTTTGTATAGACCAAAATCCAAAAAAAATACAAATACCCAAAACCCAAAAATTTCAAGTGTGAATATTTTTCCTATCTATCGAGAATAAAGGGAAGGCGAGAATTTGCACCGAGTGTTCTACTCCACATCATCTCAACCCCCATCGTTTTCGAAAACACTTGGCTTAGAAACTTTTTAGCTATTACCTAGGCTATAGTGTGGTGATTTCCTAGTCCCTAGCTGTGGAGTCCCCGATGCATGATACGCTTCTATTCTTATACTCTTCTCATGCATGCTTGAGCTAATATTCACCACAATTTCAAATTGAATCGATATTTGGGTCTTTCTTTGGGTATGTGTATATGGAGCTTTATTGCACATCGTAGATAGTGACACCATCTACAGCACACGACCACACTCACTCGCTCTTCACTGCGTGGGCCCACGACACTTGTTTGGACTCACATTCCTTGGTTTAGTGTTGTGTATTGTCGTATGCTTGCTCCGTGTGGCGTGTTTGATTTTGTTGGCCCTTACGGGCGATCTAGGATATAGAGTTTTCTTTTTCTCTCTTTCTCTCTATTTTTCCCCTCCGAGCTCCAACTCTCACTCGTCTTCCTCGAGGACGAGGAATTGTTCAGCTTGGGAGATTTTGACGTGCGTTTATATTTCATATATTCACGCACATTTTCTTTTGTGTTTCTCCGTATTTTCCGCCGTCTTTTATTCGTTTTCTCGTGTTTTCTCGTTTTCTTTCACTTTTCTTTGTTTCTCCATGTTTGCAGGAGATTGCCCGCGTAGGAGACGTTTAACGACGATATCTCAAGTCCCTGGAGCAACGGGAGGAGTCACGCATGATCCAGGGGGTCAAACAACGAAGATTACATCTTTCAGCCCCTCCCCCGGTCGGTTGGTCATCTCTAACCGATCGGGTGATGCACGCATGCACCACCCGGTCTCAGCCGGAGCTCAAGTGAATGTCACCCGACCGGTTCACAGGCTGGTTCAAACGAGGCTGATTCTCTGTCTTTTCAAGCCAAATTCCTACCGATTGGGTGACTCCCACCCGATCGGTTCATCTGTAGCTGATGCTGAGGAGCCGAGACACGGGCACCCAACCGATCCCTTCACCCGATGGCGCCAAGATCCAACCGGTCACTCCAAGAACTCAACCGACCGGTTCATATGACCAGGTGAAAGTCCGCCGTTTTCTGTTTACTATTTGTAACAGATCACTCGATCGGTTGACTTGTCAACCGATCGGGTGACATTTTTTCTGCGGGTTTGGACCCGAACCATTAGGGTTTCGAAGTGGGGGTATAAATACAATAGGCTGGCCGACTTGAGGGGGATCTCCTGGAGTTTTTAGGGCTTTTTGCCCCCCCCCTCTCTTGTGAGTTCTAGGTTAGTTTAGATTAGGTCTTTTGCTCAATAAGTCTTGTATTGGATTGACGATTCAACTCAAGATAAGTATTTTCCTCTCTTTTTCTCCATTGTTTGTGTTGTGTTTATTTTGCCTGATGGTGAAAGTTTATATGTCTTTTGTGTTGTTCGTTTATATGTTATTCACCATTGAGTAGTTTTGATGAACCCTAATACGGGTTAGGGTAGGATTGTTGCTTGGAAATTTACATTAGACTTGGTTGCATGGCACGTGTTCGATGAAATACGTCAATGGGGATTTCTAGCGATCTGGGTCCAATTCGTATGACAACACACTAGATGTGTTGGGGGTTAGGGTTCGGTGCTTGTCCAGTCAAGATCCGCTTCGATGTATCGCTAGAAATCACATTTGACCTATTTGGCCATTAGGGTTACGTGGGGGTGTTTCATTGTCATTGGCGGGAGAAAGACCGCCTCTGACCGTCGGGCCAAGGGGGAATAAACTTGGCGGTTGACTCCCTAGCCACAGCTCATGCCCCGAGTGTTGACATCGAGTCCTCGCGTGTGGGAACGTCTTGGACAAAGTGCTGGGAGTTATCATTGCGGCCTTAATGCTCCCGGTTACAGAAGGTGTTAATGGACATGGGAATGCCCACCGTCCGGAACCGGGTAGGCCTAGCGTGCTTGGCACCGACCGGAATATCGGGCCATGGACGCTAGGTACCACCTTTTGGGGCAATGTCTCACCCTGGGTCAAGTCTAATGCCAAGTGTCATGAGTGCTCTAG
This sequence comes from Scilla litardierei, assembly GCA_030789695.1. Classification (NCBI taxonomy): domain Eukaryota; kingdom Viridiplantae; phylum Streptophyta; class Magnoliopsida; order Asparagales; family Asparagaceae; genus Scilla; species Scilla litardierei. Next base: position 763,723,966 of record CM061142.1, read on the forward strand.
CCCGTGTTAGCGGGGATTCATTTTATGTCTTTTTTTCATTTCTTTCTTTTATTTCTACACTTCGACCATATCATCCGCGTAGCTAGCACACGACCTAGGCGAGGCTAGTAGCCACTCAAGCCATCCACCTCCCTGAGTTCGATAACCCCGCACCCTACACTAACCGTGCACTTGTGGTAAAACGACACCGCGCCCAAACCGTAAACGGGGCGCCGGTCAATAAGGGGTTTGTAGCCGTCATTAGAGGGGGTTCCAATAATGTTTTCTTAGAGACTTTTTTAGAGGTTAGGCCATGCCATAGGCCCCCTCTTGGATCTAAAACCTTGTAATTGGATTGAAGTTCTTCATCAAAGCTAAGTATCCTTGTTCTTATTGTTTGAATCTTTGATTTGATATCTTTTTACATGCAAGCAATGTCTTTTATTGATCTCCATATCGTTATTGCTATGCTTGAGTAGATTTGATGTTCTAGGGCTTGGGGATGAACCATATGGATCTAATTTCAAATTTGTGATGAATGAATTTCTAAGTTGCTAGAATTGCTAGGAGATTAGGTTGTGATTGATTTATCACGGATTGCTAGGAATTTCCATCGATCTGGGGTTTGCAAGGGATTGGATTCCTATCGATGGAAAGGCCTAGATATTCGAATTAGGTTTATAATCGAAATTCTCTAGACTTGGTTTGCAAGAGATTGGACCAAAGCTAGGATTTTTATTATAGATCTATACACATATTCATTTGCAAGAGATTGGACGAATACGAATTATCACAACCTAGATCGTAACTCGAGTTTGCACGAGAGTGGGCTCGAGGTGCGATTGGACGATGATGTCGATCTTCATGCTAGTGGCTTAGGTTAGGGTTTGCACGAGAGTGGGCCCTAATCTAGGTTGCTATAGACCGGCAATAACGCGAGAGCGTGAGCTTGGTTCTATATTTAGTTACGACTAGTTCACCTCAACACAAGTATAGTAATATTGAGATTCACGATTCACAGAGATGTATGACGATCCGTAGTGGGGATTCCCTGCCCTAGACACTTTTATTATTTTGTATTTGAATCAATATTTGACTGACTTCTTTATCACCGACACCGACATCCACCAATATTTCCATTATATCATTCCATAACCATCTCCATCAATAAAACCCTCGTAGTCGAGCCAACCTAGCATAGATTGGAACCAACACCACCTCCTTGTGTTCGATACCTGCTCGCCACTTGACCGTGCGCTTGCGGTAAAACTACAAGTCGTTTTCTGGGTGTACACTCGGACACGATCTAGTTTTTGGCGCCGTTGTCGGGGATTCATCTCCGTGTAAATTGCGCCATACTTGGTTGTTCTCAGAGTTACATTTTGGATAGATCACCGTGCATTTGCGGTAAAACGACACCGCGCCCAAATCGTAAATGGGGCGCCGGTTACATAGAATATGAAAGCTTCCGCATGCTTCCCACAGAGTCCATCAAGGAGATGTTTGCTAGGTTTACATACATCGTCTATAAGTCCATCTCTCTAGGAAAGCCATACCCAAGTCTGGAGTAAATAAGAAAGATCTTGAGGGTGCTACCAAGCTCGTTCCGTCTTAAAGTCACAGCCATCCAGGAAGCTAAGGATCTCTCAAAGCTGAGAGTGAAAGACTTGATAGGTAACTTGATGTCACATGAGCTTGAGCTGCAGAGTATAGAATCAAGAGAGAAACCAGAGACCAAGGCTCCCAAATCACTAGCTCTTCAAGCTAAGGAAGATGATGACGATAATCTTGATGAGGAGCAAGCACTGATGGTTAGAGGTTTTAGAAGATACATCAAGACCAACTAAGGAAGAGCTGAAATGGCACAAAGGTTTAATCGCTCTAATAAATTTAATCCTGCTAGAAATACTTCTGAACAGAATACTACTGATAAAATTCAATGTTTTAAATGCAGGAAGCAGGGACACATTATGAGGAATTGCACATAAGAAAAGAATAACTTTGTAGAAAATAAAATAAAATCTCTAGCGATAACGTGAGATGAGGACAGCAAAGATGAAACTCAGGAGGAGACTACACACTCCTCACTCTGCTTGATGGGAGAGCATGACGAGGTAAAACGTTGCACCAAAGTAGAAACTTCTAAATATTTGCAAAGAAATGAAAGATGCAATTGATGATTTAGAATCTAATGTAGATTTCTTTAGAAATGCTAATTATGATACTGCAACAAGAAAATTATGACATGTCAAAAGAAGTTGATAAACTGAAAGCTAAAATTGTTGCATGTAATTCTACCATTAATCTGTTGAAAAAAGAAAAATCTAGCATGCATGAAAATATTGAATGCCTTAATTGTCCTACTTTGTTAAAAGAAAATAACATGTGTAAAGAAAAATTGGTTAAACTAGAAACTGAAAATAAAGAGCTTATTGAAAAGATGTGCATGCTAAAAATGAGCTTAAAGGAAAAATGATTGATTCTGAAAAGAAAGCTGAAAACATGAAAAAGAATGAAGACGAAAACAAGATGGCTTTCATTAGTAAATGCACTTTGCTAGTGAACGAAAATCTTTACTTGAAATCTAAAGTCACGAACCTAGAATTGACCATAAAGAAATTTGGTGTAGGAAAACAATCTTTGGATATAATTCCTGGAAACCAAATATATTACAATAATAGGCGAGGACTTGGATATGATTTGAAACATGTTGAAAAGTCAAAATATAAGAAAGTTCACAATGAGACCACAAAAGTTAGAAATATTCATGTAAAGTGCTTTACATGTGGTTGTGTTGGTCATACTTCTCATTATTGCAAATATAGGAAAAAAACATAAATTTTAAACAAATTTGAGTTCCTAAAAGTTTGATGACTAACACGAGTGGACCTTGTTGGATTCCAATGTCACACATAACATCTTCCATGTAGGTAAAATGGAGGGGCGAGGAACTATGGGTTGGACGTCACATTTCATTAAAAAGTTACTTAGCCAAACGACAACGCAAAGGTATGGTTTCTTCCTTGAGCTTAATGTATACCTTGATAGTATTTTTCTATGTGCTCGATTTGTTTTGTTTGTATGCTAGCATTTGCTTGTTAGGAGGCTTTAGTTCTTTATAAAGGCAAAGCAAAAAATTAAAAAATACAAAAAACTATAGAAATTGTGCTTAATGTGTATTCTTCTTTTGAATCATTAAATTGGTATTAATGAATGATATTCATATCCATGTAGAAATTGATGTATTATTGTTTAGCAACATGTGCATTTTTGATTTTCTAAATAACCATGACATGTTCAACGATTAGAATAATTCGATTTCTACACCTACACTTTCACTTCCATAAGTATTAAATGTTGTTGTACAATTGAAGATATCTGTTATGAAATATTGGAAATTGAATATAGGATGAAAAATAACTGAAAATCTAAGGGATATGATGTGTCTTGCCTTGGATAAAAAAATAGAGCTCAAAAGAATTGAATTGAATATATATGTGTGTGTGTGTGGAAAGGAAAAGAGCTCCGTATGAAAAATGGATACGATCCATGGCAATGACACTACCCACGAGTATCCAATATAAGCTTTAAAAATAAACTTTAGCGTTGGTGTTATACTCGTCAAGCAATGTCACCCCAAATCTAGAGTCCTCGTAGGCTATGTTTTGGGTGTGGTACCTTGAACTCATTTTTAATGAGATGGAGAAAATCAATCCTAGATGATATCATGTTACAAAGAAAGGTGGATTCGTTTTGGTTGAATTTCTTAAAAGTTATCCTTATGTACTTCAATTTTTAATCATCACACATACACGATGGTGTAGAAGTCATTGTTATAATTTTCATTGGATTTGACTTGTTTATTATACAGATGTCTACATGCATGTATTTGTTGTAATTTATAATGCTCACGTTTTGCAGTTGATATGCCATTGACTTTGTTGTACACTTTTGATGATAACAAAAATGGGAGAATATTTTAGAAAAGATTTGTGAATATTGTGCTTAATGAATAATGAATATGTGTTCAAGGGGGAGCATGAATATTGCAACGGCCTATTTTCAACAAGACAAACTATTTACGTATTTGGCCAATTTTTCAATTTTTAAACTATTTTATAATGGTTTGTCAGGAGTTTTACGATTTCAAAAATTTCTTATAAAAATATTTTGAGAAATCAGACTAGCTATGAAGTATTTTATTAAGTTCGGGTTTCATCAAATACATTTGAATAATCTAATAAAAATTCATTTTCAAATATTAACGTTTTGGCTTTATGAATTTATTTTCTATACAACATAATCAAAACGTTTTCAAACTTCCACGGTATCATTCTATGATCATTTAGGGCTTTCCACATTAATTTCGTAATTTTCTGAAGTCAAATCAATAAAAAACCCGCGAACCCGCTTCTTAATCGTTTTGGCCTAAAACTAGTATTTCCGTAGCTCAACCCCTGAAACGGACTTCGTATACATGATCCTCGCGATGAAACGAACCCGTGGGTATGTTTTCATAATTTTTCGGACATGTTGACTAGTAGGGGCAAAAACGTAATTTCCTTTTTGTAATTTACTAAATATTTTCACTAACGTGGGTTTTACTTTTACTAACTACTTTAGTTAATTAATTTTATTACCTTTAACTCCTAACCGTATGTTAACACGAGGTTCATGCCTGATACCATTTTTCACCTTTAGTCTAAAGTGACATTAATTACAACCTAACGTATTAAATTGGGGTTGACTAAATATTAAATACCCTAGTTGATTATAATTTAACTTAGCCTATATAAACCCTCAGTTAATCACCCTCTTCATTCGCGCAAAACCCTTAACCACCCAGGCCGCGCGTTCTCTCTCTCCCCCACCCCGTACACTCTCTGTCTTCCCTCTTAATCACTAAGCCCGTAACCCCTAACCCCTACACACATACACAGCCTCTCTCTTCTTCATGCAAAGAACCCGACCCACGCTCACCGTCGCCTGAGACCCCACGTACGTCGAAACCATGTGCAAACCCTCCCAGCGAGCACCGGAGCGCCTCCCCGTGGCCTTCAACATCGTCGCCACCTCGGAGCAGTGTCCGCCGCACCGCACGCCCGACCCTGCCTCCGCAGGCGATGACGACTCGCCCCTCCGAAGCCCACATCGCCGCCGGCACTTCTCCGTCGAGCACCACGTCGACCATCGCTCTCGAGAGGCCACCGCTGCTACCCCTCCAGCAACCGCCGCCTCCGACGTTGGGTCACTCCGCTCATCCCTCCCCCGAGTTATGCCGCTGCTCCGACTACCGCCATGCTCCGCCCCACCCGTTGCCAGCTCGAGTCCCCGGCGCTCCGTCGAGAACATCCCACAGCACCGCTAGCTGTCTCATTCGCTCACCTCATCTCCGAGGGCCACACTGCGCTCCGCCCAAGAGGACGTCGTGCCCGCCTCCTCCGCGAGACCCTGCGCTCTCCGCCTACTCTTCACGCCGACGATGCCGCTGCCTCGCCCCAGTGTCGCCGACGTCCGCCCCCGAGCCCGCTGCATGGTATCGAGAGAGAGAGAGAGAGGGTGAGTTGATACGTGTTTTTATGTGTATTTTGTAGTAATACGTATATGTATAGGTATTTAGATAATTAAATAAATTGGGTTTGATGGTTTTAAATTAATAGTAAATTATATAAGCCCCAGAAAAATACTAGATCACCCGTAGAAAATCTGAAATGACATTCTGGACCCAATGGCGCTAGTTTCATCTCAATCTGATGTTTAGTTATTCTAGAATAAATTTTTAAGCCTAAAAGTTAAATAGGTTATTTTCATTCAAAAATCAGTAACTCGCTAGTTTCACGTAAACTAATACATGATAAAAATATATGTTAAAATATTCTTCGAGACTGTCATTTCGACAGCTCATTTGCATCTTTTTGATACAGATTGCATCCAGGAGAAATTATTGAATAATTACGTACTTAATTAAAAATTAGTTGTTAAATCTATTTTTAACTTTTAAAAATTATAAAAATTACTATAAGCTTTAGAAAATTATTTCCTCCTACGATAAAATTATTTTCTTCATATCTAGCCCATATAAAAATTTAGAAAGATTTTTGACGACATTTCAACAAGTTTTAAAAATCAAAACGATCAGATTAAATAGGTAGAAAACAGGGTAACCCGTAACTAATGTTTTCTTGTGTTTGCAGGTACCAATTCTCGTGCACCGGCATCTTTAAAAAGCTCTAGCTCCAACCTCGTCTTACCACGACGATCTTAAAAAGAGTAAGTCACTTTAATTCTAACTTTAGAAATTAAGCCAGTGTACTCGTATGAACTTAGGACATGAAATCTAGTCTCAGAATAGTTATTGACCTGAACATATGACTAGAGACCAAATTAACTAGTGAACTAATCAATAGTGGAATGACCAAAGGATTAAATTGAGATAGTACACTTTCATGAAATTTGATATCATAGTTGTTGGACTTCAAAGCATTGCTCAAGACTAAATTGAGATAGTGCACTTTTATGGAATTAGATATCATAGTTGTTAGACTTCAAAGCATTGCTCAAGACTGATATTCTCTGTTGAGGCTTCTGCCTTGACTTTTCAGCAAGTAAAAACCACATATATATGTATTTGTTGTATTCATTGATGGATGTATTGTTGTACACAGTGTTGGATGTATGAAATGATGGGCCTATGAGGCTATACGGATACGGATACAGATATGGATACGGACATGGATACTGATACGGTTATAAATGTGAAATGTGATACAACACAGGTTTTGGGGTAGTCTTGAGCTACGAGGTGTGTGGGAGTGACCGGGTCCACCCTTATAAGTTAAGCTGTACCATCACCCTGTAAGAGATGGTAGGTAGATATTCCGCGAGTTTCTCCGTGGGATGGGTGCACTTCTGGTTGCATATCGTACACTCGAGCTAAAACTGTTGCACTAGCTTGATTGATACCAGGGCCCATGAGGCCACATTGATACAAATACCAGTATAAACATTGGATTATGATACGACACGGGTTATGGGGTAGGCTTGATCTACGAAGTGTGCGGGAGTGACCGGGTCTACCCTTATTAGTTAAGCTGTACCATCACCCTGCAGGAATGGTAGGTAGATATTCCACGAGTTGCTCTATGGGATGGGTGCACTTCTGGTTGCATATCGTACACTCGAGCCAAGGCTGATGCACTAGTTTAATTGATGTTGCACTAATTCATAATTCATTGATACCATTGCTTTTGTCACGACTACTCTATTGACTAAGTCGAGTCTACTCGAACATAATAGAACGGTATAATAATGAGCGGTCTTAAATTACTACTAAATCAGTGTCTAGAAAGGAATGGGAAGGGGGTTGGTCAACCAAGGGACTTGTTCCTGTGGTCTTTGAAGTGACCTGTGCCTTCAAGCCCTGACTACCTGGCTGATTTGGGAGTTAAACTAGACTTCTTATTATTAGGCCATCTTACACTATTAGATAGTCAAGCGACGCTCATCTTTTCTTAAGTATTACTAGGTCTATCTATTGTCATCCCATTACCGATTAGTCAAAACATTGTTAACCTTGCTGTCTTATTATTGTCATCCCATTTGTCAAAATAATGTTACTACCACATGCCACGCCACAGTCGTTACTTTTGCACTTGTACAGTCATCTTTACTTTATGCATTACTTACCACACTTGAGCAGTTACCAGTACTTATTACTCTTACATACTTGTCTGCCCATACTTTACTTCTTGCACCAGCATGACCATCTTTTTTTTACTATAGCATGTTCCATACTTTTGCACTACTTCTTTTCTATTGCTAGAATTGTTGTGACTTACCTACGGTTCCATCTATGTGGCATCGCAGCTGACATACATATGGAGGCATATGCTCTAGAGTTAATAGCGCCAAAATTTGACCATGAGTCTACAGCTTTCAGAGTTGTTTCCAGTTGTATTTACTTTCCTTCATGTGCGATTATTGGACCATTTTTGTACAATATGGATGTAATAATTGGACACTATTTGGGTATTTTTGTACATCTCTGCATCGTGGATATTTTGTTTTCACTGATTAACAGCAGGACCTACACAAATATCAAAAAAGTAACGGGCCCGGGAAACGGGTCGTCACAGTTTTTGGTGGCCCATGCAGGTCCGCGCTAACTACCTCGTGAACAATATAGCAAGATCAGGGTGTACAGTATAAAGTACTCAAATAGAACTCTCGAGTACGGGATGTCTCGAGTATTCACCTGTATTGGATATACGGGTGAAGCGTCTTCATTAAGACTTCTTTGATTCTCATCACCTTCTTTGAACTCTTAACCCTTGTCTAGAAATTCGTGTTCCATTCTTTGGATGTACCTTCCCTTGTAACCCCCTTTGCTAACAGTTAGAGTGATTTTTTATAGGTTGAACTATCTATCCACTTCATTCATCATCACCATTCCTTTAGCTTGATGACCTTTCTATTAAACCTCTTAGAATATTTAGTTTGCTTGAACTCTAGCTACGACTATTTTAAGGAGGGTAGCGTTCGATTTTTGATCATCAGAAGTTCGAGTTTGATAATGGAAGCGAATCGAAGGACGCTCAGAAGAAGCATGCTAAGTATTTGAGGACGGTACGAGACAAATTGAGACGAGCCAAACCCGACGTGCAAGTGTAGGCTTTTTGCGTCTTTTTGAGCTCGTGTTTCTCTTCTAGCCGCTACTTTCTATTTTGTGCCCGATTCTCCATGAGTTAAATCTCCTTTTCCACCTACCATTCCCCCCTCTTTATTTCCTTTGTCCGATTCCTCACCTCGAGCCCCGTTCCTGCCTAACCGTCTACCCTACCGATGAATTTCGGTGCCCCCCTTCTTTTTTTAAAAACCCTTCCTCTCCTTCCTCACCAAGCCTTCCTGTGGTTTCCCCTACGCCACATCGACTTCCACTCCTCCTCCTGACCTCTTCCCCAAGCGAACTCGACCCATCTCTCCTCAAGCTCCTCCGACCTCACCCGAAGCTCCACCACCCCACCCTACTCCGGTGACACCCGCCACGTCAAGCAGTCGCAGCCATCATAGATCGACAACCACCGATGGCCCTCCGACGATATGTTTTGGGATTTTTGGCCTTGGCGACGACCCTCGCCGCAACCTTCGCTACCGCTGTGTGGCTGAGATCTTGGGAAGCCGTGATCCTTGGACTTCTCTATAGCTCTCTGCCCTGGGTCTCACCCAGGTTGAGATCCCGTTTAGGCTTCCTCTTGCGTCTACTCTTTTTAGTTTGCAGGAAAGTGTGTTTTTGGTTGTTTGTTTATTGGGTAATGTTGGGTGTTGCGAATATCAAGTATTGGTCTACGAAAGGAGTGATGGCGATGATTATTGGCATGATATTAGCCTTGGGTGTTGAAGTTGGATGTAGGCCTTGTGCTTGGCTCTGGATGAGAGCTTGGATCTTGCCTTATTGTGGGATATTATGGAGATTGATGGAAGGAATACTGGCAGTGAATACTGACTTTAGGTGTTGGCCTTGTACCTACCTTTGGGCATTGATTTGGACGTTAGCATGTGGTTGGGCATTATGGAGATTGAAGTTGTTTGTGCCTGGTTAGAAAGTACGAGTACCCGTGGATTAGTCGTTACATGCTATATTATGAACGACATCTTTGGCTAGATGCAGTTAGTCACCAGTAGCACGAATAAACTTTATGGTCTTCCGTTTTATGAGGTTTAAATAGCTTGCTAATGGCTTATCACCTCAAGTTCCAAGTTCGAACAGATGTTGTCATCATAATAGCCATTATTTTCATGTGATGTTTTCATCTCATGTTAATTTTCGACTACTTGAGAAGTCAGAGTAACTATTGTAATGATACTGATCTCAGGAATATTTACGGAAGCTATGGTGATGCCAATAGTATGAATTCATATATAACATCTCTTGTTTTCTTGATGCTGTGATATCACATTATATTTCATGTTATTTACAACCTAATTTACTAGTAACTATCTTTTCTATCATTTATTTGCTTGAGCTTCTTCATAACATCAATTATTTATTTCAGTAAGTTTTTTAAATTCCGAGGACGGAATTATTTTAAGGAGTGTAGGATGTAACGGCCTGTTTTCATCAAGACAAACTATTTACGTATTTGACCAATTTTTCAAATTTTAAACTATTTTATAATGGTTTGTCAGGAGTTTTACGATTTCAAAAATTTTTTATAAAAATATTTTGAGATATCAGACTAGTTATGAAGTATTTTAGTAAGTTCGGGTTTCATCAAATACCTCTGAATAATCTGATAAAAATTCATTTTCAAATATTACTGTTTTGTCATTATGAATTTATTTTCTATACAAACATCATCAAAACGTTTTTAAACTTCCACGGTATCATTCTATGATCATTTAGGGCCTTCCACATTAATTTCGTAATTTTCTGAAGTCAAATCAATAGAAAACCCGCGAACCCGCTTCTTAAACGTTTAGGCCTAAAACTAGTATTTTCGTAGCTCAAACCCTGAAACGGACTTCGTATACACGATCCTCGCGACGATACGAATCCGTGGGTATGTTTTTTGTAATTTTTCGGACATGTTGACTAGTAGGGACAAAAAGGTAATTTCGTTTTTGTAATTTACTAAATATTTTCACTAACGTGGGTTTTACTTTTACTAACTTCTGTAGTTAATTATATTACCTTTAACTCCTAACCGTATGTTAAAACGAGGTTCATGCATGATACCATTTTCCACCATTTGTCCTAAGTGACATTAATTACAACCTAACGTATTAAATTGGGGTTGACTAAATATTAAATACCCTAATTGATTATAATTTAACTTAGCCTATATAAACCCTCAGTTAATCACCATCTTCATTCACGCAAAACCCTTAATCACCCCGGGCACACGTTCTCTCTCTCCCCCACCCCGTACACTCTCTGTCTTCCCCCTTAATCACTAAGCCCGTAACCCCTAACCCCTACACACATACACAGCCTCTCTCTTCTTCATGCAAAGAACCCGACCCACGCTCACCGTCGCCTGAGACCCCACGTACGTCGAAACCATGTGCAAACCCTCCCAGCGAGCACCAGAGCGCCTCCCCATGGCCTTCAACGTCGCCGCCACCTCGGAGCGGTGTCTGCCGTACCGCACGCCCGACCCCGCCTCCGCAGGCGATGTCGACTCGCCCCTCCGAAGCCCATATCGCCGCCGGCGCTTCTCCGTCGAGCTCCATGTCGACCACCACTCTCAAGAGGCCACCGCTGCTACCCCTCACAGAAACCTCCGCCTCCGACGTTGGGTCACCCCGCTCGTCCCTCCCCCGAGTTATGCCGCTGCTCCGACTGCCGCCATGCTCCGCCCCACCCGTTGCTAGCTCGAGTCCCCGGTGCTTCGCCGTGAACATCCCTCAGCCCCGCTAGCTGTCTCATTCACTCACCTCGTCTCCGAGGGCCACACCGCGCTCCGCCCAAGACGACGACATGCCCGCCTCCGCCGCGAGACCCAGCGCTCTCCACCTGCTCTGCACGCTGACGATGCCGCTGCCTCGCCCCAGCGTCGCAGACGTCCGCCCCCGAGCCGGCTGCATAGTATCGAGAGAGAGAGGGTGAGTTGATACGTGTTTTAGGTGTATTTTGTAGTAATACGTATATGTATAGGTATTTAGATTATTAGATAAATTGGGTTTGGTGGTTTTAAATTAATAGTAAATTATATAAGCACCAGAAAAATACGAGATCAGCCCTAGAAAATCTGAAATGACATTCTGGACCCAATGGCACTAGTTTCATCTCAATCTGATGTTTAGTTATTCCAGAATAAATTTTTAAGCCTAAAAGTTAAATAGGTTATTTTCATTCAAAAATCAGTAATTCGCTATTTTCACGTAAACTAATACGTGATAAAAATATATGTTAAAGTACTCTTCGAGACTGTCATTTTGACAGCTCATGTGCAACTTTTTGATACAGATGGCATCCAGGAGAAATTATTGAATAATTACGTACTTAATTAAAAATTAGTTGTTAAATCTATTTTGAACTTCTAAAAATTATAAAAATTACTATAAGCTTTAGAAAATTATTTCCTCCTACGATAAAATTATTTTCTTCATATCTAGCCTATATAAAAATTTAGAAAGATTTTTGACGACATTTCAACCAATGTTAAAAATCAAAACGATCAGATTAAATAGGTAGAAAATAGGGTAACCGTAACTAATGTTTTCTTGTGTTTGCAGGTCCCAATTTTTGTGCACCAGCATCTTTAAAAAGCTCTAGCTCCAACCTCGTCTTACCACGACGATCTCAAAAAGAGTAAGTCACTTTAATTCTAACTTTAGAAATTAAGTCAGTGTACTCGTATGAACTTAGGACATGACATCTAGTCTCAGAACAGTTATTGACCTGAACAGATGTCTAGAGACCTAATTAACTAGCGAACTAATCAATAGTGGAATGACCAAAGGATTAAATTGAGATAGTACACTTTCATGAAATTTGATATCATAGTTGTTGGACTTCAAAGCATTGCTCAGGACTAAATTGAGATAGTGCACTTTTATTGAATTATATATCATAGTTGTTGGACTTCAAAGCATTGCTCAAGACTGATATTCTCTGTTGATGCTTCTGCCTTGACTTTTCAGCAAGTAAAAACCACATATATATGTATTTGTTGTATTCATTAATGGATGTATTGTTGTACACATTGTTGGATGTACGAAATGATGGGCCTATGAGGCTATACGGATACAGATACAGATATGGATACGGACACGGATATTGATACGGTTATAAATGTGAAATGTGATACAACACAGGTTTTGGGGTAGTCTTGAGCTATGAGGTGTACGGGAGTGACCGGGTCCACCCTTATAAGTTAAGATATACCATCACCCTGCAAGAGATGGTAGGTAGATATTCCACGAGTTGCTCTGTGAAATGGGTGCACTTCTGGTTGCATATCGTACACTCGAGCTAAGACTGTTGCACTAGCTTGATTGATACCAGGGCCCATGAGGCCACATTGATACAAATACCAGTATGAACATTGGATTATGATACGACACGGGTTCTGGGGCAGTCTTGAGCAACGAAGTGTGCGTGAGTGACCGGGTCTACCCTTATTAGTTAATTTGTACCATCACCATGCAGGAATGGTAGGTAGATATTCCACGAGTTACTCCATGGGATGGGTGCACTTCTGGTTGCATATCGTACACTCGAGCCAAGCCTGATGCACTAGTTTAATTGATGTTGCACTAATTGATAATTCATTGATACCATTGCTTTTGTCACGACTACTCTATTGACTAAGTCGAGACTACTCGAATGTGATAGAACGGTATAATAATGAGCGGTCTTAAATTACTACTAAATCAGTGTTTAGAAAGGAATAGTAAGGGGGTTGGTCAATCAAGGGACTTGTTCCTGCGGTCTTTGAAGTGACCTGTGCCTTCAAGCCCTGACTGCCTGGCTGATTTGGGAGTTAAACTAGACTTCTTATTATTAGGCCATCCAACACTATTAGATAGTCAAGCGACGCTCATCTTTTCTTAAGTATTACTAGGTCTATCTATTGTCATCCCATTACCGATTAGTCAAAACATTGTTAACCTGGTTGTCTTACTATTGCCATCCCATTGGTCAAAATAATGTTACTACCACATGCCACGCCACAGTCGTTACTTTTGCACTTGTACGGTCATCTTTACTTTATGCATTACTTACCACACCTGAGCAGTTACCAGTACTTTACTTATTACTCTTACATACCTGTCTGCCCATACTTTACTTCTTGCACCAGCATGACCATCTTTTGTTTACTATAGTACGTTCCATACTTTTGCACTGCTTCTTTTCTATTGCTAGATTTTTGTGACTTGCCTACGGTTCCATCTCTGTGGCACCGCAGCCGACGTACATATGGAGGCAGATGCTCTAGAGTTAATAGCGCCAGAATTTGACCATGAGTCTGCAGCTTCCAGAGTTGTTTCCAATTGTATTTACTTTCTTTCATGTTTAATTGTTGGACCATTTTTGTACAATATGGAGGTAAAAATTGGACACTATTTGGGTATTTTTGTACATCTCTGCATCGTGGATATTTTGTTTTCACTGATTAACAGCAGGACCTACACAAATATCAAAAAAGTAACGGGCCCGGGAAACGGGTCGTTACAGATTTTGGTGGCCCATACATGTCCACGCTAACTACCTCGTGAACAATATAGAAAGATCAGGGTGTACAGTATAAAATACTCAAATAGAACTCTTGAGTACGGGATGTCTCGAGTATTCACCTGTATTGGATATACGGGTGAAGCGTCTTCATTAAGACTTCTTTGATTCTCATCACCTTCTTTGAACTCTTAACCCTTGTCTAGAAATTCGTGTTCCATTCTTTGGATGTACCTTCCCTTGTAACCCCCTTTGCTAACAGTTAGAGTGATATTTCATAGGTTGAACTATCTACCCACTTCATTCATCATCACCCTTCCTTTAGCTTGATGACCTTTCGATTAATCCTCTTAGAATATTTAGTTTGCTTGAACTCTAGCTACGACTATTTTAAGGAGGGTAGCGTTCGATTGTTGATCATCAGAAGTTCGAGTTTGATAATGGAAGCGAATCGAAGGACGCTCAGAAGAAGCATGCTAAGTATTTGAGGACGGTACGAGACAAATTGAGACGAGCCAAACCTGACGTGCAAGTGTAGGCTTTTTGCGTCTTTTTGAGCTCGTGTTTCTCTTCTAGCCGCTACTTTCTATTTTGTGCCCGATTCTCCATGAGTTAAATCTCCTTTTCCACCTACCATTCCCCCCTCTTTATTTCCTTTGTCCGATTCCTCACCTCGAGCCCCGTTCCTGCCTAACCGTCTACCCTACCGATGAATTTCGGTGCCCCCCTTCTTTTTTTAAAAACCCTTCCTCTCCTTCCTCACCAAGCCTTCCTGTGGTTTCCCCTACGCCACATCGACTTCCACTCCTCCTCCTGACCTCTTCCCCAAGCGAACTCGACCCATCTCTCCTCAAGCTCCTCCGACCTCACTCGAAGCTCCACCACCCCACCCTACTCCGGTGACACCCGCCACGTCAAGCAGTCGCAGCCATCATAGATCGACAACCACCGATGGCCCTCCGACGATATGTTTTGGGATTTTTGGCCTTGGCGACGACCCTCGCCGCAACCTTCGCTACCGCTGTGTGGCTGAGATCTTGGGAAGCCGTGATCCTTGGACTTCTCTATAGCTCTCTGCCCTGGGTCTCACCCAGGTTGAGATCCCGTTTAGGCTTCCTCTTGCGTCTACTCTTTTTAGTTTGCAGGAAAGTGTGTTTTTGGTTGTTTGCTTATTGGGTAATGTTGGGTGTTGCGAATATCAAGTATTGGTCTACGAAAGGAGTGATGGCGATGATTATTGGCATGATATTAGCCTTGGGTGTTGAAGTTGGATGTAGGCCTTGTGCTTGGCTCTGGATGAGAGCTTGGATCTTGCCTTATTGTGGGATATTATGGAGATTGATGGAAGGAATACTGGCAGTGAATACTGACTTTAGGTGTTGGCCTTGTACCTACCTTTGGGCATTGATTTGGACGTTAGCATGTGGTTGGGCATTATGGAGATTGAAGTTGTTTGTGCCTGGTTAGAAAGTACGAGTACCCGTGGATTAGTCGTTACATGCTATATTATGAACGACATCTTTGGCTAGATGCAGTTAGTCACCAGTAGCACGAATAAACTTTATGGTCTTCCGTTTTATGAGGTTTAAATAGCTTGCTAATGGCTTATCACCTCAGGTTCCAAGTTCGAACAGATGTTGTCATCATAATAGCCCTTATTTTCATGTGATGTTTTCATCTCATGTTAATTTTCAACTACTTGAGAAGTCAGAGTAACTATTGTAATGATACTGATCTCAGGAATATTTACGGAAGCTATGGTGATGCCAATAGTATGAATTCATATATAACATCTCTTGTTTTCTTGATGCTATGATATCACATTATATTTCATATTATTTACAACCTAATTTACTAGATAACTATCTTTTCTATTATTTATTTGCTTGAGCTTCTTCATAACATCAATTATTTATTTCAGCAAGTTTTTTAAATTCCGAGGACGGAATTATTTTAAGGAGGGTAGGATGTAACGGCATGTTTTCATCAAGACAAACTATTTACGTATTTGACCAATTTTTCAATTTTTAAACTATTTTATAATGTTTTGTCAGGAGTTTTATGATTTCAAAAATTTCTTATAAAAATATTTTGAGATATCAGACTAGCTATGAAGTATTTTCGTAAGTTCGGGTTTCATCAAATACCTCTAAATAATCTGATAAAAATTCATTTTTAAATATTACCGTTTTGGCTTTATTATTTTATTTTCTATACAAACATCATCAAAACGTTTTCAAACTTCCACAGTATCATTCTATGATCATTTAGGGCTTTCCACATTAATTTCGTAATTTTCTAAGTCAAATCAATAGAAAACATGCGAACCCGCTTCTTACTCGTTTTGGCCTAAAACTAGTATTTCAGTAGCTCAAACCCTGAAACGGACTTCGTATACACGATCCTCACGACGATACGAATCCGTGGGTGTGTTTTCTTAATTTTTCGGACATGTTGACTAGTAGGGGCAAAAACGTAATTTCGTTTTTGTAATTTACTAAATATTTTCACTAACGTGGGTTTTACTTTTACTAACTACTTTAGTTAATTAATTATATTAGCTTTAACTCCTAACCGATGAGAACATCCCTCAGCACCGCTAGCTGTCTCATTCGCTCACCTCGTCTCCGAGGGACACGCCGTGCTCCACCCAAGACGATGACATGCCCGCCTATGCCGCGAGACCCGGCGCTCTCCGCCTGCTCAGCACGCCGACGATGCCGCTGCCTCGCCCCAGTGTCGCCGACGTCCGCCCCCGAGCCCGCTGCATGGTATCGAGAGAGAGAGAGAGAGGGTGAGTTGATACAAGTTTTTATGTGTATTTTGTAGTAATGCGTATATGCATAGGTATTTAGATAATTAGATTAATTGGGTTTGATGGTTTTAAATTAATAGTAAATTAGATAAGCACTAGAAAAATACAAGATCAGCCCTAGAAAATCTGAAATGACATTCTGGACCCAATGGCGCTAGTTTCATCTCAATCTGATGTTTAGTTATTCCAGAATAAATTTTTTAGCCTAAAAGTTAAATAGGTTATTTTCATTCAAAAATCAGTAACTCGCTATTTTCACGTAAACTAATACGTGATAAAATTATATGTTAAAGTACTCTTCGAGACTGTCATTTTGACAGCTCATGTGCTACTTTTTGATACAGATGGCATCCAGGAGAAATTATTGAATAATTACGTACTTAATTAAAAATTAGTTGTTAAATCTATTTTGAAATTTTAAAAATTATAAAAATTACTATAAGCATTAGAAAATTATTTCCTCCAACGATAAAATTATTTTCTTCATATCTAGCTTATATAAAAATTTAGAAAGATTTTTGATGACATTTCAACCAGTTTTAAAAATCAAAACGATAAGATTAAATAGGTAGAAAGTAGGGTAACCCGTAACTAATGTTTACTTGTGTTTGCAGTTACCAATTCTCGTGCACCAGCATCTTTAAAAAGCTCTAGCTCCAACCTCGTCTTATCACGACGATCTCAAAAAGAGTAAGTCACTCTAATTCTAACTTTAGAAATTAAGCTAGTGTACTCGTATGAACTTAGGACATGACATCTAGTCTCAGAACAGTTATTGACCTGAACTGATGACTAGAGAGCTAATTAACTAGCGAACTAATCAATAGTGGAACGTCCAAAGGATTAAATTGAGATAGTACACTTTCATGAAATTTGATATCATAGTTGTTGGACTTCAAAGCATTGCTCAGGACTAAATTAAGATAGTGCACTTTTATGTAATTAGATATAATAGTTGTTGGACTTCAAAGCATTGCTCCAGACTGATATTCTCTATTGAGGCTTTTGCCTTGACTTTTCAGCAAGTAAAAACCACATATATATGTATTTGTTGTATTCATTGATGGATGTATTGTTGTACACGTTGTTGGATGTACGAAATGATGGGCCTATGAGGCTATACGGATACTGATACAGATATGGATACGGACACGGATACTGATATGGTTATAAATGTGAAATGTGATACAACACGGGTTTTGGGGTAGTCTTGAGCTACGAGGTGTGCGGGAGTGATCGGGTCCACCCTTATAAGTTAAGCTTTACCATCACCCTGCAAGAGATGGTAGGTAGATATTCCGCGAGTTGCTCTGTGGGATAGGTGCACTTCTGGTTGCATATCGTACACTCGAGCTAAGACTGTTGCACTAGCTTGATTGATACCAGTGCCCATGAGGCCACATTGATACAAATACCAGTATGAACATTGGATTATGATACGACACGGGTTATGGGGTAGTCTTGAACTACGAAGTGTGCGTGAGTGACCGGGTCTACCCTTATTAGTTAAGCTGTACCATCACCCTACAGGAATGGTAAGTAGATATTCCACGAGTTGCTCCGTGGGATGGGTGCACTTCTGGTTGCATATCGTACACTCGAGCCAAGGCTGATGCACTAGTTTAATTGATGTTGCACTAATTCATAATTCATTGATACCATTGCTTTTGTCACGACTACTCTATTGACTAAGTCGAGACTACTCGAACGTGATAGAACGGTATAATAATGAGCGGTCTTAAATTACTACTAAATCAGTGTCTAGAAAGGAAGGGAAGGGGGTTGGTCTACCAAGGGACTTGTTCCTACGGTCTTTGAAGTGACCTGTGCCTTCAAGCCCTGACTGCCTGGCTGATTTGGGAGTTAAACTAGACTTCTTATTATTAGGCCATCCTACACTATTAGATAGTCAAGCGACGCTCATCTTTTCTTAAGTATTACTAGGTCTATCTATTGTCATCCCATTACCGATTAGTCAAAACATTGTTAACCTGGTTGTCTTACTATTGCCATCCCATTGGTCAAAATAATGTTACTACCATATGCCACGCCACTGTCGTTACTTTTGCACTTTTACAGTCATCTTTACTTTATGCATTACTTACCACACCTGAGTAGTTACCAATACTTTACTTATTACTCTTGCATACATGTCTGCCCATACTTTACTTCTTGCATCAGTATGACCATCTTTTGTTTACTATAGCATGTTCCATACTTTTGCACTACTTTTTTTCTATTGCTAGAATTGTTGTGACTTACCTACGGTTCCATCTCTGTGGCACCGCAGCCGACGTACATATGGAGGCAGATGCTCTAGAGTTAATTGCGCCAGAATTTGACCATGAGTCTGCAGCTTTCAGAGTTGTTTCCAGCTGTATTTACTTTCCTTCATGTACGATTGTTGGACCATTTTTGTACAATATGGATGTAATAATTGGACACTATTTGGGTATTTTTCTACATCTCTGTATAGTGGCTATTTTGTTTTCACTGGTTAACTGCAGGACCTGTGCAAATATCAAAAAAGTAACGGGCCCGGGAAACGGGTCGTTACAAATATAGGGGAAGCATGCATATATGTTGAACATCATTGCATAACATTGTACTTCTATTAATTCCTCCATCATCACACTTTACACACACACATATCACGATATATTATTTGGATCGTTATTGCTCAAATCTTATATATGGTTTGTCGTCATCAAAATGGGGAGATTGTTGGGTACAACGTGTAGTTGGATACAACGATCGATGACTTCGTATTTGATGATAACAAACATGTGTGAACAATTTGATGTATGTGCTAATTGTTTTCAGGAGTGGCGAGCTCATAAATACTCAAAGGATGACATAGTCAAAGTGATGGAGAAATTACAATTCATTTGCAAAGAAGACTTGGTCAAAGATGGAGAGATAAGGAATGATCTCATTCATATCAATTGGTAATTACTCCAAATCTTATACAAATAAATTTGTGATTAAATGATATCCAATTCAAATCCAATTCAAACTCCAAATCTTCTCATTCATATCAATTGGTGAATACAAATCAAATTCAAACTCCAAATCCTATTGTGATTGAAAGAGATCTTCCATATGATTATTTCAAATCATATTCAAGTTAGGATTCAATCCACACTCATTATTCTATGAGATTCTACATGAGCCAAAGATTTCTCCACAACTCCTATATAAACCTCGAACCAAAGAGGAGCTATTCCATGCGGCCAAAAGCAAAAAGGAGTGCAAAGGGAGGTCAGCCTGTAACGGCCTGTTTTTCCTAGTCGTATTTTTGGCTATTATGTGCGTGTATTTTTAATTCGTAGATCCACTTATTTTCGTCAGTACGTTGAACGTGAGCACGTCGTTATTTTTGATTTTACCGTTACGTAATTTTTGGTCTGTCAACTCGTAATTAATCATTTCTAATTAAAAATTAAAAAAATTAAAAATCCCTAATTAACTAATTACTACTAACTAATTTAAAATCACAAAATTATTTTTTTACTATAGAATAATTTCAAACTAACTTATTATTTTTTTACTAAATTACTTTTTACTAAATTACTTTCCTAAATTACTCTTACCATTTAACCTAACCTAACATTTTCTACACAATGGTGTCGGCAACCACCTTTCAAACTTCCCCTTCAATTTCAAGGCCAGCGTACATATTTCACCATCCAACCTTCCCCTTGTCTGCAAATGGAATAACAACATCAATCCCTCAAAACCCCACGTCCAGCCTTTCCCTCATCAATTTGTCTCCCCTCCATCATCCTTAAATCAAACTACAGGAAGAGAACGTAGAAGCATCATCAGCCACCTCCAACCACAACACACCAGCAACATCATCATCATCGTCACAGCAACCATCAGCCTCCACCTCCTCCCCCCATTCAACCAACCTCCACAAACCCCAACTCGCCGCCGCCGCTCGGACCCACCACGCACCGCCCCCCTCTCCCGATTCGCGCCGACCCAGGCCGGCCACCCACTGCCTCGCGGGACCGCCCCTGCCTCCCTGCACCTGAGCCCCTCCCCTGCCGATCGTGACCCTAGGCCGCCTCCCCCGCCTCGGATCGTAGCCACCCCGTCGGAATCCGCCCTTCCTCGAGGGTCCCGCCGTCAGATCCGCCCGAGCCCCGTGCCGGCCTCCCCCCCGAGAGCCGCCATACCCCCTTGACCGCCGCCCAGGCCGGACCCCGCGCCGCCACGCCCTTGGCCGCCGCTCCATCCCCGCCTCGTGCGCCCCTGCAGGAGAAGAAACGAAAAAAGGGGGGGGGAAGACAGTAACGAAGGAGAAGAGGGAGAGAAAAGGACAGAGAGAGGTGAGGTGTTTTTATTAGGAGATAAGTTAGTTAATATTATAAGCTATATTTTTAAAGTTAAATTATAAAGTTAAACATTAGTTATTTCACAAAGTTATTAATATAAGTTTTTCTGTAAGCTAATATTTTATAACCTATGTTAGCTAAAATCAAATAGTAAGTTAAGTAAATGTTAAGTTTATTAAGTTATAAATAGTTATCAGTTATTTTATAAGTATTTCGTTATAAGTTTAGTGTAAAAGAGTTAGTGTAACGTGCCCTCTTATCATGCTATTAATTCATTAATCTTACTCGTTCGTAACGTGTATGAACCAGGTACACCGATCGCCTTTCAAAACGCGCCTTTCACGACAAGGCGATTTTTGGTAACTCATCGTACCCTTGGCATGGGTCTTAAAAACAAAAACAAATGCATGCCAAACTAGTTTTATTTCATTATTACAGTGTTTCCATTTTTGAGCTGTTAGCTAAAATTGCACGGTATCGTATCGTAAATTGCACAGTATCGTAAAGGGAGAATTGGGCTACTTGACATGATTGACAGAAAATTGTGACGGGAAATGTAAAATTGCACTTACACTGGGTTTTGGGGTAACTTATAATGGCGAGGGTACGGGAGCGACTAGTCCAGACTTTGTTGTCACCGTGCGGGTTCTAGCAACCCATAACAGTGCCGGTGACAACCATCACAGATCACAGATCACAGATTATTGCACAGTACTCAGAGAATTGGTTCGCCCGGGTAGCACCCGCGGCAAGAGTTGGCCTCTTGGTTGCTTACTGTACCCCGCATTATAAGTCACAGTCTAGGTAAAGGCACAATTAGGCTCTCGCATCATAGTTACTTTTATCATTGCACTTTTAACTACTAGAAATTGTTGATAGCTGTAAAACTGCGAAGTTTACTTTTTCTGCTCTTTTTCCCTTACCAGTATTGTTTTGCACTTTACCTCTTTACTTTTAGATTGCCATGCTTGTATATTTGTTTCAATATCCATGTATAGAGATACTTTGAGTTACGTCTGATCCTGGCGACCCTTCTCTTTGTGGTGGACTCGCCAGATATCTCACAGGTCGAGGAGTTTGCACCAGAGGCCGCAGACGCTGAGTTTGTGGTTGAGTACGACCAGCAGGACCCTGTGTATTGAGAGTGAGTGTGAGAGTTTTGCTATGTTGTTTTCAGTGTGGATTGATGTATCTTTTGAATTCTGTTGTATTTTCCTTTCCTGTTAGCTGCTGGGTTGTAATAAGGTTGTAAAACCACTTTCATTATCAGTATTTTGGCGTATTTCTGCAACATAGCCTGTGTTGACTTCATTGGTGCCTAGCAGGACTTGTGCATGTTCCAAGCAGTAACGGGCCCCGTAAGTGGGTCGTTACAAGTTTGGTGGCCCATGCAGGTCCGCGCTAAATGCCACATGAACAATACAGGAAGTTCAGAATATGTCGTATAAAATACTCAATGAGACTGATCAAACCTTATTGAATGCAGATAAGCCATGGAAAGGAACACTTCGGGAAGCGAAGACGGTGCCTTTGGATCCGGGATCAACCACCCGAATGAGGGCCCCAACCAGAATGATGCTGGCAATGGAGCCAACAACGGTTCGGGTGCAACAGCATTCCCGACTGCACCGTTGTCTGCAGAAGATTGCATGCGGGGCATGTATGCCCTTCATCAGCAGCTTGGACAGGCCTTGGAACAGGCTTTGCACAGAGAGCAACGAGCTGACCCGAGTGCTTATCACTTTCGAGGGATGAGCCCGAAGACCTTCGCAGGGACTGAGAGCCATCTTCAGGCGGAAGAATGGCTCAAGCGCATCACTGATGATCTGAGAGCATCTCAGATTCGAGAAGAAGCCTGGGTGGCTGTCGTCAAGAGGCAACTGACGGATGGAGCTAGAGACTGGTGGCAGGCGGTTGAAGACCGTTTGGGATTACCGATTTCGTGGGATGTATTTACAAGTACCTTCAACGCTCAGTACTTTCCCCCACACGCAACGATCAAGATGAGGAAGAAGTTCATCAACCTGAAGCAGGGTTCGATGACGGTGGATCAGTATGACGCTGAGTTCTCCAGGCTCAGCAGGTTTGCTCCAGAGATGGTTACAAATGCTTTGACTCGAGCCCAGCAGTTCCAGCAGGGGCTCAATATTGAGATTCGAAGGATGATGGTCGGTGCTAGCCCGACCACACATGCTGAAGTTCTGGCCATTGCTCGTAACCATGAGATGGTCGAAGAGGAGGAAAAGGAAGAACGCATGCTGGCAGCATCTGCGAGGCCCCCACCGACCCAAGCTGGGCCAAGCAGACGGCCACAGATGCACCGCCCTATTCAGCAGGTTCAGTTTAAGAGGCCAGGACCACAGCAGCAGGCCCTCCCGGTTTGCCACTTTTGCGGAAAGTCTGGACACTTCAAATCTGAGTGTCGAGGATTTTTAGGCCTTTGTTTGGTTTGTGGAGACCCTGCGTACGTGGCTAGGAATTGCCCACATCATAAACCACGTGCTCCAGTCCCAGTTCCAGCTCCAGCTCCTCGTGCTGCCCCGACTGGGATCGCCCCACAGCGTCCACCACTACCTCCACAGCAGAGGGTATTCCAGTAGGCAAGGCAGCCACCACCGAGACGCCAGGCTTACACCATGACTGTCGAAGAGGCCGAGGCTACCGGTGAAGTGATCACAGGTATATTTCTGGCATAGTTAGTAGATCTTTTCTTTCATTAGCATTGGTTGCTTAGATTAGTGTTTGTAACCTAGGTGTCGTGCTAGTAGCTGGGAATCCCGCACTCTCCTTGTTCGACTCAGGAGCATCACACTGCTTTCTAGCGAGTCGATTCGTTCGCACCCATACCGTTCCTGTTACAACCTTATCTACTGGTTGGAACGTCAATACGGGTGGCGGAGTGATAAAGGCGACCAGTGGGTATCCTCAATGCCCTGTGGTGATTTGTGGGCGAGCTTTGTTCGCCGACTTTATGATGATTGATATCCCAAACTTTGATGCTGTATTCGGGATGGATTGGTTGGGAACTTTCCATGCCACCATCGACTGTTGTCGAAGGAGGGTAGCCTTCGACATTCCTGATCATCCGAAGTTCGAGTTCATTAGTGGGAGCAGATCTGTGGGACCGGTGAAGTACAAGGCCAGGTCGACCGAAGCAGTAGCAGCCGCGATGGACGCTGAGCCCGAGATACCAGAAGTGGTTCGAGAGTTCTTGGATGTGTTTCCAGACGACCTTACAGGTTTGCCTCCGGATCGCACCCTTAAATTTGCCATCGAACTAATGCCAGGAGCCCAGCCTATGTCCAAGGGACCGTATCGTCTAGCACCATCTGAGCTAGAAGAATTGCGGGTCCAACTTGATGATCTACTGAAGAAGGGATGGATACGACCCAGTGTATCTCCCTGGGGATCTCCTATATTGCTGGTGAAGAAGAAAGACGGATCCCTTCGTATGTGCGTTGACTACCGCGAGCTGAACAAAGTCACCGTGAAGAACAAGTACCCTCTACCGCGCATCGACGATCTTTTCGACCAGCTCGGTGGGTCAAGCGTCTATTCGAAGCTGGATCTGAGGACAGGGTACCATCAAGTGAAGGTGAAGGATGAAGATGTTCCCAAGACTGCATTCAGGACCAGATACGGACATTATGAGTACTTAGTGATGCCGTTTGGTGTGACCAATGCACCCGCGGTATTTATGAGTCTTATGAACCAAGTATTGTATGAATACTTGGACAAGTTCGTTGTAGTCTACATCGACGACATTCTCATCTACTCGAAGAATGCGGTGGAGCATGCAGAGCATCTCAGGAAGGTTCTCGAGACCCTGAGAAGACACCAGCTTTATGCCAAACTTAGCAAGTGCGAGTTCTGGCTAAACGAGGTGGCATTTCTAGGCCACGTGGTGTCCGGAGCAGGGATTGCTGTTGATCCTGAAAAAGTAGCCGCTGTTCAAAACTGGCCAGTCCCCCGAACGGTGACCGAGATTCGAAGCTTCTTGGGACTAGCTGGCTACTACCGGAGGTTCATCAAAGACTTCTCGAAGATCGCGGGAGCCATGACGCGATTAACGAGAAAGGATGTGATGTTTGTTTGGTCGAAAGCATGTGAGGATGCTTTCCAGGAGCTGAAGAAGAGATTGACGACTGCACCCATCCTGATCATTCCAGACCGATCAGGAGGATTCGAAGTCTTCTGTGATGCATCTGGCAAGGGACTTGGATGCGTGCTACATCAGCACGGTCGAGTCGTGGCATATGCATCCAGGCAGTTGAAGATCCATGAGAAGAACTACCCCACTCATGATCTTGAGTTGGCGGCAGTGATTTTTGCATTGAAGATTTGGAGGCACTTCCTATTGGGTGAGCACGTGAAGGTGTTCTCGGATCATAAGAGTCTGAAGTATCTCTTCACTCAGAAGGAGCTCAACATGCGTCAAAGACGATGGGTCGAGCTCATGGCAGATTATGACATTGACCTTCAGTACCATCTTGGGAAAGTCAATGTCGTACCGGATGCATTGAGTCGTCTTCCAGCAGTGATGACCCTTACGACTCAGTGGAGGTTGCAGCAAGAGATCCGAGACATGGGTATAGAAGTGATTCTACCAGGGATGACTGCATCTTTGATGGGCATGCATATCCAGTCGACCTTGGTAGAGAGGATCAAGTCAACTCTGATGGAGGATGAGAAGCTACGGAAGATTAGAGATCTGGTGATGGCAGGCCAAAGACCAGAGTTCAAGATTCATGCAGATGGGTCCTTGAGGTTTGAGGACAGGATCTGTGTACCGTCTGGTGCCATTAGAGATGAGTTATTGGAGGAAGCTCACAGTTCTCCTTACTCTATACATCCTGGAGGTACCAAGATGTACCAGGATCTGCGACAACATTACTGGTGGCATGGCATGAAGAGAAGTGTCGCTCGGAGCGTAACGAAGTGTATTGTGTGCCAGCAGGTGAAGGCTGAACACCAGAGAACTGCCGGTTTGTTGCAGCCATTGCCCATTCCGGAGTGGAAATGGCAGCACATCACGATGGACTTCGTGACTGGTCTACCCAAGAGTACAAAGCAGAATGACGCTGTCTGGGTGATCGTAGACCGATTGACCAAGACCGCGCACTTCATTCCTTTCAGAGTGGGCCAGTCTACAGAAGTATTGGCCAAGAAGTACATGGATGAGATTGTGAAGCTACATGGAGTTCCTATCAGCATTGTCTTGGACAGAGACACCAGGTTCACATCTCGTTTCTGGAGGAGCCTTCAGGAGAGCTTGGGGACTCACTTGAGTTTTAGTACGGCTTACCATCCGCAGACAGATGGTCAGTCAGAGCGTACTATTCAGATACTGGAAGACATGCTGCGGGCATGTATGCTAGACTTCAAAGGATCATGGGAAGATCATCTCCATTTGGTGGAGTTTGCATACAACAACAGCTACCAGTCTAGCATTGGTATGGCACCTTTCGCGGCACTGTATGGGAGAAAGTGCCGATCCCCCTTGAGCTGGGATGATGTAGGAGATCGAGAGTTGGTTGGTCCTGAGCTAATCACCGAAGCCGTGGATGTGGTTCGGATCATCAGAGAGAAGCTGCAGCTGGCTCAGGACAGGTACAAGCATTGGGCAGATGCAAAGCGTCGACATCTGGAGTTCCAGCCCGGTAATCATGTATTTTTGAAGATCTCGCCCAACCGAGGATTGATTCGTTTTGGTCGAAGAGGAAAGCTCAGTCCTCGATTCATTGGGCCTTTCGATATTCTGGAGTGAGTAGGAGAGGTGGCCTACAAGCTTGCATTGCCCCCTGCCTTAGAGGGAGTGCATAATGTATTCCACATCTCGCAGTTGCGTCGCTATGTGAGCGACCCGAGTCATGTCGTGGACTACTCAGAGATCGCAGTTCGTCCAGACTTGACGTACGAGCAGCAACCCGTTGAGATCCTTGATCGACGCCAGAAAGTCTTCAGGAACAGGACTATTGATCTAGTCAGAGTGATGTGGCGTCGCGACTCGCCAGGAGAGTCTACCTGGGAGCGAGAGGACGAGATGCGAGAACGTTACCCCTACCTTTTCCATGTCCTATAGAGAATTCCGGGGACGGAATTATTCTAAGGAGAGTAGGATGTAACGGCCTGTTTTTCCTAGTCGTATTTTTGGCTATTATGTGCGTGTATTTTTAATTCGTAGATCCACTTATTTTTGTCAGTACGTTGAACGTGAGCACGTCGTTATTTTTGATTTTACCGTTACGTAATTTTTGGTCTGTCAACTCGTAATTAATCATTTCTAATTAAAAATTAAAAAAATTAAAAATCCCTAATTAACTAATTACTACTAACTAATTTAAAATCACAAAATTATTTTTTTTACTATAGAATAATTTCAAACTAACTTATTATTTTTTTACTAAATTACTTTTTACTAAATTACTTTCCTAAATTACTCTTACCATTTAACCTAACCTAACATTTTCTACACAATGGTGTCGGCAACCACCTTTCAAACTTCCCCTTCAATTTCAAGGCCAGCGTACATATTTCACCATCCAACCTTCCCCTTGTCTGCAAATGGAATAACAACATCAATCCCTCAAAACCCCACGTCCAGCCTTTCCCTCATCAATTTGTCTCCCCTCCATCATCCTTAAATCAAACTACAGGAAGAGAACGTAGAAGCATCATCAGCCACCTCCAACCACAACACACCAGCAACATCATCATCATCGTCACAGCAACCATCAGCCTCCACCTCCTCCCCCCATTCAACCAACCTCCACAAACCCCAACTCGCCGCCGCCGCTCGGACCCACCACGCACCGCCCCCCTCTCCCGATTCGCGCCGACCCAGGCCGGCCACCCACTGCCTCGCGGGACCGCCCCTGCCTCCCTGCACCTGAGCCCCTCCCCTGCCGACCGTGACCCTAGGCCGCCTCCCCCGCCTCGGATCGTAGCCACCCCGCCGGAATCCGCCCTTCCCCGAGCGTCCCGTCGTCAGATCCACCCGAGCCCCGTGCCGGCCTCCCCCCGAGAGCCGCCATACCCCCTTGACCGCCGCCCAGGCTGGACCCCGCGCCGCCACGCCTTTGGCCGCCGCTCCATCCCCGCCTCGTGCGCCCCTGCAGGAGAAGAAACGAAAAAAGGGGGGGGGGGGGAAGACAGTAACGAAGGAGAAGAGGGAGAGAAAAGGACAGAGAGAGGTGAGGTGTTTTTATTAGGAGATAAGTTAGTTAATATTATAAGCTATATTTTTAAAGTTAAATTATAAAGTTAAACATTAGTTATTTCACAAAGTTATTAATATAAGTTTTTCTGTAAGCTAATATTTTATAACCTATGTTAGCTAAAATCAAATAGTAAGTTAAGTAAATGTTAAGTTTATTAAGTTATAAATAGTTATCAGTTATTTTATAAGTATTTCGTTATAAGTTTAGTGTAAAAGAGTTAGTGTAACTTGCCCTCTTATCATGCTATTAATTCATTAATCTTACTCGTTCGTAACGTGTATGAACCAGGTACACCGATCGCCTTTCAAAACGCGCCTTTCACGACAAGGCGATTTTTGGTAACTCATCGTACCCTTGGCATGGGTCTTAAAAACAAAAACAAATGCATGCCAAACTAGTTTTATTTCATTATTACAGTGTTTCCATTTTTGAGCTGTTAGCTAAAATTGCACGGTATCGTATCGTAAATTGCACAGTATCGTAAAGGGAGAATTGGGCTACTTGACATGATTGACAGAAAATTGTGACGGGAAATGTAAAATTGCACTTACACTGGGTTTTGGGGTAACTTATAATGGCGAGGGTACGGGAGCGACTAGTCCAGACTTTGTTGTCACCGTGCGGGTTCTAGCAACCCATAACAGTGCCGGTGACAACCATCACAGATCACAGATCACAGATTATTGCACAGTACTCAGAGAATTGGTTCGCCCGGGTGGCACCCGCGGCAAGAGTTGGCCTCTTGATTGCTTACTGTACCCCGCATTATAAGTCACAGTCTAGGTAAAGGCACAATTAGGCTCTCGCATCATAGTTACTTTTATCATTGCACTTTTAACTACTAGAAATTGTTGATAGCTGTAAAACTGCGAAGTTTACTTTTTCTGCTCTTTTTCCCTTACCAGTATTGTTTTGCACTTTACCTCTTTACTTTTAGATTGCCATGCTTGTATATTTGTTTCAATATCCATGTATAGAGATACTTTGAGTTACGTCTGATCCTGGCGACCCTTCTCTTTGTGGTGGACTCGCCAGATATCTCACAGGTCGAGGAGTTTGCACCAGAGGCCGCAGACGCTGAGTTTGTGGTTGAGTACGACCAGCAGGACCAGCAGGACCCTGTGTATTGAGAGTGAGTGTGAGAGTTTTGCTATGTTGTTTTCAGTGTGGATTGATGTATCTTTTGAATTCTGTTGTATTTTCCTTTCCTGTTAGCTGCTGGGTTGTAATAAGGTTGTAAAACCACTTTCATTATCAGTATTTTGGCGTATTTCTGCAACATAGCCTGTGTTGACTTCATTGGTGCCTAGCAGGACTTGTGCATGTTCCAAGCAGTAACGGGCCCCGTAAGTGGGTCGTTACACAGCCAAAACCATAAATTTCAATTACCTTGCCGCAATACAAAGACGCATCCTCTTCCATTGCCGCAAGTACTCAAAGAAGGCTCCATTTTTTCCCTTGCCGTAATACAAAGCTTCAACTCCTCAAGATTGCCACAAGCTTCAACTCCTTGCCAAAAGCTCCATTGCCAAAAGGCTCTCCCTCCTTTGCCGCAACTCATAAGAGCCTCTCATCCTCCATTGTCGCAACATATCGATCTCCTTCAACATCCTTGCCGCAAGTTACCAAGGCCATCAAAAGCTCCTTCTCATCCATTGCCGCAAGCAAGAGCTTCTCTTGCAACCTCCATTGCTTTAACTTGAAGAAGGTTTCAACATCTACAAGGCCACAAGTAATCAAGAGCATCTTCATCTCTCATTACCGTAACACTAAAGAAAGAAGCATTCATCTTCACACATTGTCGTAAGTTGCCTAGAGAATTGCTGCAACATCTTGAGGGGTGTCTCAAAGATTTGGAGGCCGCAACATTGAGCTGATGATTGAGGGGGCTTGAGATAGACGACTACATCTTGTCAGACTAGATATGACCATGCGCTGATCGACAGAGGCGACGACATCTATAGGAAGTGAGCTTTTTTGAACTCTATATTTATTTTACATTCATGTATTAGTTTGTTGATCTTTGTACGTTACTTATACATTCGTTTTTGGGGTCTTATCTAGTCAGTGCTAGACTAGGGGGTCTTGACTAGTCAGTGCTAGACAAGAGAAAGCGTTTACTAGATTAATAGTGTTTAGCACTTTGGTAAGTGTGGTACTGAACCTGGTGAGCGTAGAGTAGGTTCTCGTAGCTCTTTACAATTGTACACTTGAAACATATTAATGCTAATAATTGCTTTGGGGCTGGAGTAGGTCGTTGGGGCGACCGAACCAGTGTAAATCTCTCGTGTACTCTGTGATTGTCTTATCTGTGCTTTATTTACTCTACGTCTGATTACTTGTGCTGATAATTGCATGTGATATCTCGAGAATTTTTATTAGCCTATTCACCCTCCTCTAGGCTTAGATCCAGATCCAACAGGCTCCCCATTGCACAAATATCATCAAATCTTTTCAAAAATATTCTCCCCCTGTTATTATCATCAAAAGTACACTAAAGAAGTTAATTTCATAAACCATGTAAAAAGAGAGCATTATAAATCACAATAAACACTTGCATGTATACATCCTTAGAATAAACAATTCACGTTCAATGAAAATTATAACAAAGACTTCTACACCATTATGCATGTGTGGTGATTAAACATTAAAGTACATAGGGAGAACTTTCAAGAAAATCAACCAAAGCAAATCCACTTTCCATGTAACATGACTTCCTATAGGATTGATTGTCCCCACCTCATTAATAATGAGTTCAAGTTACCACACACAAAACATAGCCTATAAGGACTCTTAGATGTGGGGTGGCAGTGCTTGACGGGTATAATACCAACGCTAAAGTTTAAGCTTAAAGCATATGTTGGATACCCGTGGGTTGTATCGTTGCCATGGACTGTATCCATTTTACATAAGGAGCTCTTTTTCCTTTTCTTTATATCCTTTGCTTTTTTATTCAATTGTTTTGAGCTCTAATTTTTATCCAAGGCAAGATACTTCATATCTCGTAGAATTTCAGTTAATTTATCCTCCTACAATCACTTTCCAATTTTTCATGAAAGATGTCTCCGTATGTACAACAACATTCAATTCTTGTGGAAGGGAAAAAGTAGGTGTAAAAATCAAATTATTCAAATCATTGAGCATGTCATGGTCATTTAGAGAGTCTAAAATGCAAATGTAGGTATGACAATAATATAGGATTTCTACATGTGTATGGATAGTGGTCGGACCCCGGATATACACCCGGAGAACGATTGTAGCTTTATCACAAGCGCACGACATAGTGGCGAGCGGGTATCGAACTCAGGGAGGAATAATAACGGTGTTTCGTTCTAATCACCTAGCTATCAAATGGTCGAGAATAATTTGAGGTAAAACTTTCACAATCGTTCGTAAATCGATAGAAATATAAATGAAATAAAGTGCCTAGGGATAGGGAATCCCCGCTACGGACCGTATCTCATCATTGTGATTCGTAGGTTACATCATTGCTAGCCTTGAATTTTAGGTGAACTAGCCGCAACTAAATGTAGAACCAAGCTCACGCTCTCGCGCTATTGTCGGTCCATAACGAACCTAGGGTAGGGCCCAATCTCTTGCAAACCCTAACCTATGCCGCTAGCGTTAGGATCAACATCATCGTTCAACCGTATCTCGAGCCCACTCTCGTGCAAACTCGAGCTACGATCTAGGTTGAGATAGCTCCTACCCGTCCAATCCCTTGTAAACGGATATTGATATAGAAGCACGATTAAAAACCCTAGCTTTGGCACAATCTCTTGCAAACCAATTCTAGCGAAGTCCAATCGTAAATCTAAATCGAATCTCTAGGGCTTCCTATCAATTGGGATCCAATCTCTTGCAAATCCCAATCAATATGAGTCCCTAGCTATCCGTAATAAATCAATCCCAACCTAACCCTAATCAATTCTAGCAAGAATTAATTCACCAATTCATCACAACTTAGAAATAGGGTTCATAGGGTTCAACGCTATGCCCTAGGACAATAAAACTACTCACTAACCATCATGCAATTCATAAGAAATTCAATAGCAAAATCAACACAATTCATTGCAATAGAGAAATTATCAACAAAAATAGGATTTTTGATAAGGAGAGAGACAAACCAATGAGAACCCAATAGCATCCAACAAAAATAATCCTTTAATCTTCAAGAGAAAAGCTAAATCTATTGATCTAAAAGGCTCTCTAAAATAGGCTGCCAAAAGTATCAAAAAGTTCTTCTAAACTAGGGCAAAAACTGGGTTTAAATACCCCTCAAAATCGCCCAAAAATGATGACAAAAACGCCCCTGCGCAGCCCAGAAATCGTAGTTTACGCAGTAGGCTGGGCGGCTCACTCGGGCGAGTGACAATTGTCACTCGGCCGAGTGACAAACCCTGTACAATAACAGTAAGTCGGGACTTTTTGGGGGTCTGTCTTCGGGAGTGACTCGGCCGAGTGGATTTACTCACTCGGCCGAGGGGCATTTCTTGCTCGGCCGAGTCGGAACCGTAAAAGCATGTACATTTACAGTAAGTCGGCCTCTTTTGAAGTGAATTTTCCCATGCCACTCGGACGAGGGAATTTCCATGCTCGGCCGAGTGGACTAGCATCACTCAGCCGAATGCACGCCGATTTCATTCTGTTGATGCGTGTCCGGTCTGGTCGGCCGAGTGGTCTTCTTGCTCGGCCGAGTGGGTGGTTCACTCGGCCAAGTGAGATGCTGCAAATGCCTAATCTTCATCTTTTCGCTTCCTCGTCGTTCCTACGACGTTCCTTCTTCTCCCACTTGTCTTCCATCGCCGAATAGCCCTCTAAAGAGCCTCGGGTGACACTTCGGAGTGGGTGCAAATCCTCTTGATCTCAAAATCACTCTGAATCGCTCCATATCTCCTGAAATACGACAAAAACAAGAAAATCGTGAAAAGCATCGCAATATTGCCGAATAATCGTGAAAAACGCGATATGAGCGATCAAAGTGGCATGCAAACATGCAGAAAAAGGGTGTAAAATACGGAGCAATCAAAATCCCCCAAGCTTACCTCCTACTCGTCCTCGAGGAAGATGAGTAAAAAGTAAACCCGATGGGCAAAATAATGGAAAAGAAGGAAAAATAAAAACAAAAATAGAATAGAAAGCGAAGAAGGGGGGTGCTAGATCATTTTTCTCAGGACGTGGGTTTTGCTTACTCATATAGCATACATCGAATATAAAACACACGTCAAAGACTTTTATTTCGATATCATAGTATAATTCATGCATTCGAAATAGAAAACCCCAAAATATCAATATAGCATGAAATATGGAACCATTCTAGGATTAACATTGTCTGAAGCATCTAAAGCGGTATGCATAACCATAGATCACACACTTTTCAATTGAATGCTTTCTATAAGGAGTATAAGAGATATCACACGATATGGAATAGTAAGAATAGAAAAGTATGGTTTTCATGAAATGAATGCTAAGTGTCGATTTTCTGGATTTCGTGAAACTTTAGCAATCTCACCGAGTATAGAAGATTACTTAGCCTAGGTTGTCATGCACCGTCAAGTATTCACTCTCTCTCACATCATTGGATCCTCTCCCCCAAGCTTATCCATAAGCATGGTGGCATAAAAAAATCAATATGTACATTCCCCATTTCTTTTGAAGCTCCATAAAGGGTAAAAAAATAAAACAAAAGAGGGAAGAATGAGAGAAAGAGTATGAGATGTGATCGTTATAAACTTCTTTTCTCTTTTCTTTTCTTTTTCTCAACTTTTCTCTTTTTTTTCTTGAATAAACATATATACATAGGCGATCCCAAATCAAAGGAGAGAAGGATATACAGGTATATTTTTTTTCTTTTTGATTTTGGGGATTTGGAGCATGAAAATTAATAGCGGAAGAAATGCCGATAATAGACTTGCTAGGGGGATTCACCAATGAATTTTAAGTAGAGAAATAATGCTCAAGATATATGGAGAAAGAAATCAATGTATCACTCGGTTCACTCTATAGGACGTGCATGACAACTTTCAACAGAGTAATATAATCTACTCAGTTTAATCTCAAAAAGTAAACTAGTCCAGATATATCGTCCTAGCAAACATTCAATCAACCTGAAAGTGGAGCGTACAATCATGCAATAAGAAGTGATATGAGAGAGGAAAGCAGTACTCCAAATATAAGCAGACAATGCGTGAAGCTTGGTGTGTTTTCTATGATAAGCATACATATGAATCATCAGACATCAGCTAATAATAGAATTTCATCCATATTCATACAGGAAAAGAGTGGGTTACTATTTCAAAATACGAAGCAGGACATAGCATATGATATCTGAAACAAAAGCTATGACGTGACAAAATAGCATGCATATAGAGATAAGCTAACACCACGTCATCATCATCACAGAAAAATCATCTCTAGCAAAGGATGAAAGAAACAAAGATAAAAGAAAATAGAACTATATACAATGCATCATACTCAAAAAAAGGAAAAGAAAACGTGATGCATGATAAAAAACGAAAAAGTGGTGAAAATAAGTGCAAGAGTGGAAAGAAAACATGAGAAATCAAAAATAAATGGTGGCAAAAAATAAAAAGTGTGAGAACTCACTCCCCCAAGCTGAAGTGCACAGTGTCCTCAATGTGCAAAGTGTGGCACATTGAGAGACGTGAAATGGGTGGCGTGGTGAGGATGCATGCATGATAAAAAAGAAAGAAAAAGAAAAATAAAATGTGAATGAATGTGATGCATGCAAAGATCAGGATGATGCGGATATCAGTGTCCCCAAAAAAGTCTCTCCCTCACTCCCAAAAAGGATATAAAAGATATGATCAGGAAGGCACCAAAGTAACACGTGGAGGAGGGGCAAAAATCAATCACCAGGCCCAGGAACAAACGGGCAGCAAAACGACAAAAAATATCAGAGGCATCAAGAGTGTGCCTAAGCTGGTGGTGGCGCTGCACCAGCACCGTCCGGTGGCGGAGGTGGTGGCGGGCGTGGTGGCTGGGAGGGTGTGGGTGGTGGAGGCAGACGCGCAAGAATCTGATTCAGGCAAGCCTGAATACTGGGAAGGAAAGCGACGTGGGTCTGCACAACGTGGACCGTGGCAGAGAGAGCCCTAAAGTCTCCTTGGAGTCCACTAACAGCCCCCTTAACAGCACGAATGCTCTGAAGTAGAGTGTCTGGGGGTGGTGGAGCAGAGGGACACACTGGTCCAACAGGTGAGGTGCGGGACTGTCTCTGGCGGGCAGTGTAAAGGATGGGGCCAACAGGAAAGTGTGGAAGGGGTGCTGTGCTCACTAAAGGATGCCCAGCCTCGGTGCGAGTCTGGGACGCAGGCTGGGTCGAAGCAGCAGCAGCAGCAGATGTGGAAGGAAAAATGGGTGACAAGGAAGCAGGAGAGGTCAGTGACACAGAAGTGGGGACAGAAGTCACGACACTCTCGGTAAAGACAGCGTCAGTGGGGTCAGAAGGGCCAACGGCCGGGGTGGCTGTGGACAAAAGTGAGGTCAGAACCGCCACTGCGGCGGTAAAGGAGGTCTCGCATGTCTCTAAAATGGTGGTGGGACGCTCAGGACTCAGAGAGGTGATAGGCTCAATGGACATAGGCCCGGTAGAGGTGGTGGTGGAGGATGGCTCAGCTATGGTACTCCCGACACTGACAGAAGTGGGGACAGAAGTGTCGGGAGGAACAGACAGTACAGGTGTGGGCTGAGGGATCATGGGGTCAACAAGTGGTGCAGGGGGTGCCTGCTCAGTATCCTCAGGCTCAAGCACGTAGGCAGCGGGGATAAGTAGATCCATCACTGGAAGCCAGTCCCCGTGAGCCGGTCCAATGTGTGTCCAAGCAGGGCTCGGAAGAACCATGTAGTCAGCAATAAAGGGACCGTGCAACCACACCCAGTGCCTGCGACCGTGGGGACGAAGCATCTTCATCCGGGCCATAACATCTATCGAAAGTAAAGTGGGGCCTGGTGCTCGACGCAAGTCGTCAGGTAGGTGCATGCCGGTCATAAGGGCCAGAAGTGTGATCAGACCACCGCAACAAATAGGTGAGTGAGCGCTCATCGAAATGATGATGCGGTCTAGAAACCAACTAGCAATATCAATCTCGATGGCGGGGACTAGGTCGTCGCTACCCCTATCCAAAACCCTAGGGCGATTCATCGCGTAGAGCATGTAGAGCTCTGGCGTAGACATGGTCCCGGGCTCGTACCTCGCTAGGAAAGTCATCGCCATGAGGCACTATGCAATGCGGAGGCAGGGGTGCAGGATAGCTGAGGCATTGGCCCTACTAGGGTCAAGGGCAAGTGGGGATCCCGTGATCCGTGTCCAGAAGGTGGAGGTGTCGAATGACAGGGGTGGGATGTGCGTGGGAGCGTAGGCACGGTCAGGGACAGGGACGGCGGGCCACTGGAAGAATGCTCGAAGCATGTCGAGAGTGATCTCGCACTCTCGATCCATCAAGCAGAATGTGCATCCTCCAGGGGTCCGGTCAATAGAGCTCAGGACCTCTAGTGTCGGACGGATGTAAGTATCCGCCGACACCGACAAAAAATCACGCCATCCCATATTGTCGTACAACGTGAGAAGCCCCTTGAGTACCCCTAGGCAGTCAAGGTCGGCTAAGTGTGCGAACCTAGAGGGTACTATCGAGTGATGGCTGATACGCTCGAATCTGGCGCGGTGTGCGTCATTTCAAAACGTAATCCCCATCGGCCCGACAGCAGGAGCGGGTGGAGGCACAGGATCAACAGGGAATGATTGTAGCTTTACCGCAAGCACACGGCGTAGTGGCGAGCGGGTATCGAACTCAGGGAGGAACAATAACGGTGTCTCGTTCTAATCACCTAGCTATCAAATGGTCGAGAATAATTTGAGGTAAAACTGTCACAATCGTTCGTATATCGATAGAAATATAAATGAAATAAAGTGCCTAGGGATAGGGAATCCCGCTACAGACCGTATCTCATCATTGTGATTCGTAGGTTACATCATTGCTAGACTTGAATTTTAGATGAACTAGCCGCAACTAAATGTAGAACCAAGCTCACGCTCTCGCGCTATTGCCGGTCTATAACGAACCTAGGGTAGGGCCCAATCTCTTGCAAACCCTAACCTAAGCCGCTAGTGTTAGGATCGACATCATCGTTCAACCGTATCTCGAGCCCACTCTCATGCAAACTCGAGCTACGTTTGAGGTTGAGATAGTTCCTACCCGTCCAATCTCTTACAAACGGATATTGATATAGAAGCACGATTAAAACCCCTAGCTTTGGCCCAATCTCTTGCAAACCAATTCTAGGGAAGTCCAATCGTAAATCTAAATCGAATCTCTAGGGCTTCCTATCAATTGGGATCCAATCTCTTGCAAATCCCAATCAATATGAGTCCCTAGCTATCCGTAATAAATCAATCCCAACCTAACCCTAATCAATTCTAGCAAGAATTTCACCAATTCATCACAACTTAGAAATAGGGTTCATAGGGTTCATAGGGTTCATCTCTATGCCCTAGGACAATAAAACTACTCACTAACCATCATGCAATTCATAAGAAATTCAATAGCAAAATCGACACAATTCATTGCAATAGAGAAATTATCAACAAAAATAGGATTTTTGATAAGGAGAGAGACAAATCAATGAGAACCCAATAGCATCCAACAAAAATAATCCTTTAATCCTCAAGAGAAAAGCTAAATCTATTGATCTAAAAGGCTCTCTAAAAAGGCTGCCAAAAGTATCAAAAAGTTCTTCTAAACTAGGGCAAAAACTGGGTTTAAATACCCCTCAAAATCGCCCAAAAATGGTGACAAAAACTCCCCTGCGCAGCCCAGAAATCGCAGTTTACGCAGCAGGCGGGGCGGCTCACTCGGGCGAGTGACAATTGTCACTCGGTCGAGTGACAAACCCTGTACAATAACAGTAAGTCGGGACTTTTCGGGGATCTGTCTTCGGGAGTGACTCGGCCGAGTGGATTTACTCACTCGGCCGAGGGGCATTTCTTGCTCGGCCGAGCCGGAACCGTAAAAGCCTGTACATTTACAATAAGTCGGCCTCTTTTGAAGTGGATTTTCCCATGCCACTCGGGCGAGGGGATTTCCATGCTCGGTCGAGTGGACTAGCATCACTCGGCCGAATGCACGCCGATATCATTCTGTTGATGTGTGTCCGGTCTGGTCGGTCGAGTGGTCTTCTTACTCGACCGAGTGGGTGGTTCACTCGGCCGAGTGAGATGCTGCAAATGCCCAATCTTCATCTTTTCGCTTCCTCGTCGCTCCTACGACGTTCCTTCTTATTCCACTTGTCTTCCATCGCCGAATAGCCCTCTAAAGAGCCTCGGGTGACACTCCGAAGTGGGTGCAAATCCTCTTGATCTCAAAATCACTCCGAATCGCTCCATATCTCCTGAAATACGACAAAAACAAGAAATCGTGAAAAGCATCGCAATATTGCCGAATAATCGTGAAAAATGCGCTATGAGCGATCAAAGTTGCATGCAAACATGCAGAAAAAGGGTGTAAAATACGGAGCGATCAGATAGCATTCACTATTTGAAATTTGATGAGCAAACGAAGAATACACAATAGGCACTATTTGTATAGTTTTTTATTTTGTTTTTAAAGAAAGACTCTAGCAAACAAAACTAGCATACATAGAAAAAAAACAGGCACACAAAAAAGAAAAAAATCTCATACTAGTTTTTATCAATAATCCCTAATTTTAGACGTACACGACAAAAACGATCCTCAGCTAAAGGTTTGGTGAAAATGCCTGCCAACTGTGAATCTATGGGAATGAACTCTACAGACACATCCTCTTTTGCGAGATAATCCCTAAGAAAGTGATGTCTTACGTCAATGTGTTTAGTACGAGAGTGGTGTACAAGATTGCTAGAGAGGTCTATGGCACTCTTGCTATCACATCTAAGAGGTACTCTCCTAATAACTAAGCCATAGTCAGATAACGTTTGCATTATCCACAATACTTGGGTACAACAACTCCCTAAGGCAATATACTCTGCTTTAGTAGTGGAAAGTACAACACTATTTTGCTTACGGCTAGACCATGAAACTAGAGAGTGTCCTAGCATATAACATGTGCCACTAGTGCTCTTTCTATCAATTAGACTCACTGCATAGTCTGCATCAGAATAACTCATCAACTCAAAATTACCAGTAGAGGGATACCAAAGGCATAAAGTTGGTGTACTAATGAGATACCTAAAGATCCTCTTAATGTCTTTTAAAGGAGATTCTTTTGGGTTGGCTTGAAAGCGTGCACACAAGCATACAACAAACATTATATCTGGCCTAGAAGCAGTCAAGTAAAACAAGGAACCAATTATACCTCTATAGAGCTTTTAGTTAACTGCGACTCCTTTTTCATCTTTGTCCATCTTCACTGAGGGGCTCATTGGTGTTCCAATTCCTTAAGACTTCTCCATCCCGAACCAGTGTGGAAAAAGTTGACGATGACTCCCTGAGAATGTGGTGCTATGCCCTGGTGGTGACGCGATGATCTCCTGTCCACGTTCAGTGACGAGCTCGTCAGGTGCTGACATGCCCTGACATATCTCCGTATAATTTGAATCTGGATCCTTTGGAGGGTATGTCATGTCAGTAGTATTTGAATCTAAAAAATGTGGAAAGTAATATGAGATTCAGAAATAGGGTCTAAAAGATCTCCCTGAGTGGGAGCAGTAAGCTCTGGTGAATGCGATGCTTCCGGTGGAGTGAGGGTGAGCTGTGGAGGTAGTTGTAGAGGCAAGGGAGCATAAGGCTCAATAGAATGAGTCGTGATGTTCACGGCTCCACGCTCACCCTCCTCGTTGATATGGACATCCTCCATGGCCTCCTCGATGACCTATGTCTCAAAAATTGTACCCGCATGGGGAAGTGGACTCATATCAAAATTTTCAAATTGTAAATCATAAGAGTTACCTTCCGTGGTGCAAGTTGTCGATGATGTATGAGACACGACTGCTTCACCCCCAAAAGTAGAAGTGGTAGGCGGAGATGGAATTGGTGAATCCATCTGGCCCTAGGTTACCGTGGAATCTTCCATCAATAACTCAAGGATAGATTTCCGAGATCGAGATGAGGGTGATGGTGTTGTCGTGCCTTGATTTATAAAGGAATTCGCCACTAACAACTCAAGATCAGGCGTAGGTGGTTGAAGTGGAAGTGGAAGTGGCGGAGTCATTTAGCCTTGGTTTAAAATATTGTCTTTTAATAATAATTCAAGGTCAGACATCGGTGGGGGGAGTGGTGATGGAAGTGGAGGTGATATCCAGTGCATTTGAGTTGCAATGGAGTTTTCCAGGAATAATTCAAGGCTCGATCTTGGTGGAGGGTGTGGTGTGGAAATTTGGGGGTAAGGATGGGCGGGTTCTTGATGTAAGTCGTGGGTATATGAGTGTGGGGTGTAGGGTTGGGCACTGAATTGGCAATGGATTGCCGTATGTCCCTGCATCCCACAAGCTTCGCAAACTACGACGACCTGCGGATAATTCTCATATCCTCCCATCCGAGCACTGTATGGCATGTAAGCATCAAAATTTCCGATGTATGATCCATCGGACATCCACATAATTCACCTGACAAACAAAAATTTTGGCTACAACAAGCGCGTCAGTGGAACAAAGAATAGCACAAATTTATAATGGCGGTATGGAAAGAGTCAGTTTATTGAAATTTTTATAGTTTTTGGATAAAACGCAGTCTAGCGACCGCGTTCATGAGCTAGTCTCAGGGATTACTAGGTCCTAAATGAAAATAAACATGCTGCCTCCCCGGCAACGGTGCCATAAAGCTTGACGTCCCCTGGTTGTGTGCAATAATAATATGATTGGGGGCGCGAGATTTAAATATTTGTAACCGCAAGCGCACAATGTTGTAGTATGGCTTGGGGGTCGAACACGGGGAGGCGTAGTTGTGCTTGTGTCAGAAAGGAACCAATTCACCCTATGGGGTGAGCTAGCCCAAATCGAATGATGGGTTGTCACGAATCGTAGGTAAGAGGTTTAAACAATAATAAAGGAAACCCAGGACTTCGGTTTTCACCCTATCATGTGATTCTCGCTAATACGGCCGACGGATAGGATAACGATCGGAATTAGGGTCTAGTTGTGAGACGTTGCCTCTAAGAGTGATACCAGCGTCCCATGGGCCCGATATTCCGATCGGTGCCCAGGATGATACGCCAGACTACCCGGTTTCGGTCAGTGGGCATTCACATGTCCATTAACACTGACCGAATCCGGGAGCACTAAGCTAGCAACGATAACTCCCAACATCTCATCCTGTCGTTCCCACGCGCTAGGATTCGATGTCTACGCTAAAGGTGTGAGCTATGGCTAGGGAGTCAACCGCCAAGTTTATTCCCCCTTGGCCCAACGGTCAAAGGCGGTCTTTTTCCCATCGATGACAATAAAACACCCCGCGTAACCAATAGATTCCTATTCCCTATCGATTTCCTAGTCCTATGGACGCATTAGGGAGAACCCACGAAGGGGTTTACACCAAAATCCCAGATTGGGGAACTACTCACACATATTAGCTAAAAAACAATCTAAATGAAAATCGACCGTTAAAAACATAATTGGGCAATAGAAATGCGGTAGTAGCAATGCAATTAAGATAATATCAAAGTTTGGTTAAGATCAGAACACTTACAAATAACTAGAAAATTACAGCCGTCGCAAGAGAGAAAAACAGTAAAAAATACAACAGCCCTCGTTTCTGGAAACCTAGGGCTTCCATATATAGAAAACGACGTCACCCGATCGGGTGAAGAATCACCCGATCGGGTGACCTGTTGCGAACTTCGGCAGCGATCTTCAGGACTTCACCCGGTCAGGCGACATGGTCGGTTGGCGGAAGCTTCTAGCCGTTTGGATCTTGACGTCGTCGGGCGAACCGATCGATTGATAAAACAACCGATCGGTTGGAATTATCGCCCAAAAAGACAGAAACTTCGGACGTTTTGGCACGGTCTGCTGGCGGTCGGGTGAGCTCTCCGGGTCATCTCTTCGGGGAAATTGGCTAAAGGTGAACCGATCGGGTGATGGTCACCCGATCGGTTGGAGTTCAGCTTCAAATTCCTGAGAGATCAGTCGGGTTGAACCGGTCTCCTACCCGGTCAATTGACGCTCACTTCGCTTCAGCTGCTGTCCGGGTCGTGCACGTGTGCATCACCCGATCGGTTGGCTGTATCCAACCGATCGGGTGAGGGGCTGAAAGATAGAAATCTTTGTGTCTGACCCCCCCGGATCACGCGTGACTCCTCCCGTTGCTCCGGGGACTTATGATATCGTCGTTATATGTCTCCTACGCTGGCAAACTCCTGCAAAACATGCAAAAACACGGAGAAGTGAAAGAAAACAAGAGAATACGAGAAAACGAATACGAGACGGCAGAAAATAACGGGAAAACACAAAAGAAGACGTGCGTGAATATATGAAATATAAACGCACGTCATGAAGTACGTCGGGCCCAGCTCCCGAAACTGCTTCGCTCTCAACTCAAAGCGAGGGGCATTTTGAAGCATGCCCTGCTGAACCTGCATCATCTGATGCATCATCCTCATCATCTCAGCCGTGGTAGGTTCTCTATCAGCATCCTTACTGTTTCCTGCTCCACCACCATCTTCAGATCCACTACCAGCTCGGGTGATGCGTCTTCCCGCCATCTAAGATAAGGAAACGTTCAGATTAGATTCAATTATAACTTGTATGTTCCGAATATTTAAATGGATGTTGTTATCATTATTGTTGTTCCGATATTTCGTAGGTGTAAAGATGAGACCTGCATGGGCCACCACTAAAACCTGTCACGCCCCGTTTTCCAAGTATGGAAGGCAATACGTGTGAAGGTCTGCTCGGACTTGGAACTGTGAAGCTGCAGTACGATAAGCATCTGGTAATGATTCAAATAGCATGTTCTTGCAATGCGATGAAACAACAACAATGATAAATAGACAGCAGACATAGAAATATCCACCAACAACATACAACAAATATTCCAACATCACAGAGAAAAAGTCACAAAAGTACATCGTCTGAACAAAAGGCCTAAAGCATGGCCGAAACATAAACAGAGAGAGATAGGTGCTACGCACTGAATCCTAACAGCAACTACTAAAAGTAACAACTAAGGAAGACTCCAAGTTAGTCTAGGACTGGTCACTAGTGTCCTCAAACTGAGCCTATGCAAGAACCTCGAACTCTATGTCCGCGTACTGCTCGTCCCATGTAACTGACTCTGTCTCTAAACCTGACATGTGACACCCAAAGAGAAGAGGACACATGTCAGCAAAAGTCTCCCAAAAGAAAACGAAGGACTTTTGTGCAAGGATA
This sequence comes from Scilla litardierei, assembly GCA_030789695.1. Classification (NCBI taxonomy): domain Eukaryota; kingdom Viridiplantae; phylum Streptophyta; class Magnoliopsida; order Asparagales; family Asparagaceae; genus Scilla; species Scilla litardierei. The sequence goes on from CM061142.1 coordinate 763,767,860, forward strand.
CAAATAAAATAATGCAACTAGCCGTTCTAACATGATGATATGGCATGACATTTAAGGAATGCAACAATTTAAAATGACATGATAGTAACAAGCATGCACGTCATAGCAGAAACTACGAAAACACTATTTCACGATTCACGATTCACTAATTTATCACTTTGTACACAGAGTTTCCGTCTTTTAGCTGAAGTGGCTATACGGGCTCACTACTACGCTCAAGCAACCGTTTAACTCTACCCCTTCACATGTATCGAGTGTTGGTTTCACCAACAACGCTGAGCTCGCTTCTGGATCACGAGCCAGGAAGTGTTTTTGGTTTAGCATAGGGTTGTGCCCGCAGAGCAGGTGCCTAGCCTCAATAGTTATTGTAGCATGTGTTACGCAATCATGAAGGAACAATTTGATGCATAACATGACATGGCAATGAACAGTTAAAAGTACATATCGTTAATTGAAGGTAAACATGACAGGCAGCATGAAATGATAGCATAATAATGGTGTCGGATCTAGCTTCGCTGTCAAGCTAGATCAAAATAAGGCGTCTAGGCGACTATCATTTCATCGCCTAGTCTCTTTTACGCTACTACACAAATTGGCCTAAAACGTGGCCTAAACAAACACTGGCAAGTATCACTTGCCTGTTTCCGGTGATATCGGTTATCGTGGGTTCGTCTCGACGGGTAATACGCTACGATGATAGTGGTTCGCTGGTTTGATAAAAGACATATTCAGATTAGACTGTTTTTTATCGTAACTACATTATAACAAGTTCCTACGATGTCTAATCAATTTTATTAGGTCTTCTATATTACTGTACGGGTTATGGTTATATGTAGAATTACAAACCGTTACGCAGCGAATGGGGGCAGCGACAGTGACACACACGACGTCTACGGTCTGAAATTCATCGCGGCAGCGAGGGAAACGACGGACAGCAGCGTCTGGAAGCTCTGCAGGTGGTTGTGAGGGTTACAGCGAGTCCCCGGGCTGTCGGCGCTGCGAGGAAGGAGATTAGATCTCCTGGGCGACGTCTTCGACGATCTGCACATGGCTGGGCACATTGTGGAGGAGCAGGCCGTGCGAGGTGGCTGTGTGGTGCTGCATTGCACTGCTGCATGGGGAGGGAGGCTGAACATGCAGAGGTGAGCAGCTCGCGGTGTTTCTGGGTGAGGGAGGAGAAAGAAGGGCCGTGCATGGTCGGTTGTCGCGTGCGAGGGAGGAGGTGGCCGCTGGGCGCGCGTCGCGTGGAACTGGGTTGTGCGAGGATAGGAGGAGGTTATTCGTGTGTGAAGCACAGAGCTAGGTTTGCGTGGGCGAGGGGAGGCCGCGCGCTGTTGTTTGGTTGCTTGGAGATGAGAATAGGGGGCGGCTGTGCTATAGGGGAAAGAAAAGACCCTAGGGTTTTTATTATAAAGGACAGAGGGTGCTGTGCTTAAGCCTTTAGGGGTTATAAAATATGTTAGCTTTGCTTTAGGGTGGCAGCACGCATGTGAACTTGTATTAAAGTCTTAGGTTTTGGTGTTTTATTCTTTTTTTTGTTAAGCCTCTCACTCGTTCCTCTGGTTGTGTGTGTGCGTGAAATGAGTGCGTGACTTAACTGGGTGCGGCCTAGGGTAGAGAAACGTGGGGCTAGGTAAAATAGGAAGGGACTTGATTCTTATTAGTAATAAAAGGGTTTAATTAGCATGATTTGAATCTTATTAAATAGTATTTAAATTATTATTAATATGATTAGCATTAAATGGGTTTAATCAAGGGAATAAAAGCCAATTAATTAAGTTTAAATGGGTTTATAAGTGGAAGGCTTTATTTGAATTTTAAATGTTTAAAAAGATTTGAATTTTGAATTTAAAAGTTTAAAGTTTGAAATTTGAATTTGAATTCGAATTTTGAATTGAAAATTTTAAAACAAATTTTAAGAAGAGGCAATTAAAAATAATTGTTAGAAAGGATTATCTTAGTAGTTTGAAAATAATAATAATAAGTATGAAAAAAACTATTAGAAGTGGATACGGGTACGGGTACGAGGACAGAAACGTCTAACAACGGATACAGAAAAAAATAATACACAATACAAAACAGATATAGCGTAACGATAAAACTGGTCGTTACATTAAGACTTTTGATGATGTGGCACGTTACGTAGAATTGGAAGACGAAAGGTTGTCTTCTCTAAAACCACAGGCGCATTCCTACATGACGGAGTCAAGTTCCAGGAAAGGAAACTTCAAGAGGAAGAGGTTCTGGAAGAAGAACCATGGCAAAGCTGTAATTATGAAAAACAAATCCAAGGGGCTGAGGAAATTTGATAAGAAGAAGAAGAAGAAAATGAGTGTTGATAAGTTGATATGCTTCAACTGTCGTCAGAAGGGACACTTCGCTCGGGAATGTCCTGAGCCAAAGAAGGTAACTTCTGATTCTTCTTTTATTTCTTATCATAGTGCATATATGTCTAGTTCTGATATGCTTATAGAACCTGATCCTTGGTGGATTGTTGATTCAGGAGCGACAGACCACATAGCAAGAGACAGAGACTATTATGTGGAGTATCACCGTGTACCTGGAGGAACAAGATGGGTGTATGTTGGCAACAACAACAAGCTGGAAGTAAAGGAAGTCGGTACGTGAAAATTGGAATTGCACGGAGGACGAACCTTACTATTACATGATGTCTTGCATACTCCAGAAATAAGGTGAAACTTAGTTTCTGTAATATCCTTAGCTAGATTTGGATTTAATTTGTTATTTGAACAGCATAGACTGAATATAAGTTTGTGTAACGAATATTATGGATCTGGTTCTTATGTTAATGGTTTGGCAATTCTTAATACAAGTAATTGTTCTTCTGGTTATATGTTAACCTCATCTTCATCTGCTACATCTGATAATACAACATTATTATGGCATGCTAGACTAGGTCACATAAGAAAGGCCAGGATAGAACGCTGGGCTAAAGAGGGTCTTTTGGGATCTCTCACCAAAATAGAAATTCTTACTTGTGAACCATGTTTAGCAGACAAAGCAACTAGGAAACCATTTGGAAAGGCAATACGAGCTGACACTCCATTACAACTAATACACTCTGACATTTGTGGACCCATGACTAGTGTGAGGGCTAGGCATGGTACCTCATATTTCATTACATTTATAGATGACTATTCTCGGGTTGGAAAGATATACCTTATATCCTATAAATCCGAAGCATTAGAGTGCTTCAGATTGTTTCTCCGCCTAGTCTCGTTTACGCCTACAACAAGCAAATGGCCTAAGACATGGCCCAAACCCTAAGTGGCAAGTTTCACTTGCCTAGCCCCGAGGATGACGATCAACGAGGCCGTCACACAAATGCTAGCTACGGAAAAGAGATCTCTGCCATGGCAAAACAACATTAGAACAACATCCAACCTAGTTTTATTAGGGTTTCACAAAAACTGTAACGCCCCGCTTCCCAAAAGACACCGGAAGCGAGAACGTTACACGGCCCGCTTGAACTGGAGCGGTGAAGCTCGAGTTCAATAAGCGTCTGTGATAAAAACACAGAAAAGGTTCCTTGCATTTGCGTATCAGAACAACCAGAAAACATTTCATTAAATTAAATGGGCACTTCCAGAATTGTTCGTACAGAAAATAAAACAACAGGGCCTCAGCATGGCCAAAAGAAACTACAACCAAACACTAATCCTACTACAAGGAACTAAACTAAAACTCAAAGCAATGACGGAAAAGAGACTATAGTCTTCTGCAGAAAACGTCTCGACGTCTTCGACAACTCTGGCTCTCCAAGTCAGGTGGTACTCAAGCTCTGAACCTGACATACATCCACAAACATGAATGTATGTCAGCTAGGGGTCTGCAAGAAAGAGTTAGAATCCCAAGGCGAAGTATATAACAAGTATATGAAATTTAGAAGCATCATTAAATTTAAAAGAAACGACTGCAGCAATTAACATTTAACAATTACAGAGCAGAAAGAAACAATCCTAGCATGCAGTTCTAGTCGATGGAAAGTTTAAATTTAGATTCTCAGAGTTTGTTAGCATTTCAATATTCACGATGACCAAGTTAGCGTTACAATGACCATGTCAAGAATTCACATCTAATCTAGGGTTCTCGCCTTTAGGTCGTGATGAGAAGGTCGTTCCTCTCACAGTGGCTTACCGTGATTGACACTAACCCACCGCGTCGGGTGGTGCTCTTGAGGAGAGTACCTTTCATACGCCCAGTGGCCGCTCAACCCTAACCCCACCCAAAAGTTTTGCCGGAACACGAGCCGGCCTAGTCGACTCACACGACATCACGATATCACGATACCGCCTTCGAGGCGCACGATTTCACGATGTCCATACTGTTAATCATGTCAAGACTCACTGAATTTCATTGTTGACAATATTAAAGTTTTATGGTGACAGTTCTGCAAAGCGGAAACGGGTCGAACGACCGTTTCCGTAATTTCAAATAATGACAATTTCGTCCTTTTTGTTCAACTTGCTACAGGAACAATTTCTTTCTCTAGTTGTTTAAATTGGGGATATATCGTACGATATACCGTTGGATCCCAATTTTCGTCCTAATCATTATGGTGTCAGTTTTGTACGTCATTTCACGTCTAATTTTTTGAGTTACACAGCAAAACATGAAGGCGGCGTAAACGTGCCGAAACTTCTAAAAATCATAACAAATTATATACTTGCCTGATTTTGGCGTTCTTGGTGTCGTTGGATTCGTCTCGACGAATACTATGATGTGGAAGGTTCGGTTCGCTGTTTTGGCAGAAAGTAAAATCAGAATTGGTGTTTCTTGTTCAGGACAGATTTACAAAAACACCCCTACGACGTCTAATCAATGTGTTTTATTAGGTTTCTCTACTTTATGGTGTGGGTTGAGAGTTATAGGGGTAGATCTACTAACCTGGAGTGAAGCGAGGGATCGGATGACGTCCACAGGCAGTGGTGACGCGTGAAACTCCAAAACAGCAAGCGTCGAGCGTCGGGTGAAGCGTTCTCGTCAGATCCGGGGCTGTCAACACGCATACGACTTGAGCGTGATTGCTCTGTGGCTGCGAGGGGGCTGTCGACGTCGGATCTGAGGCAGCGGCGGGTGCACGCGGCCTGAAATTGTTGCGTGAAGCTGCTGGAGTTGTTGAGGGCTAGGGAGCAGGCTGTGGGTTGCTTCGGCTTGGTGTGGCCGCAGAAAGGAGGAGAAACAAGGTGAAGGGCCATGGGTTGCTTTGGATCTCGGTCTGGGGTCACGGCCTGGAGATGGTGGTGGCCATGGGGGGTTGCTGTGCTCGGGTGGAGAAGAGAAGCGGAGGAGATGCTCACGGCCTGATGGAGGTGTTTGCCGTGAGTTGTTGGAGATGGGGAGTAGGCCGTGGAGATGGGTTGCGGATCAATGGGGGTGTTTGGACGCCGGCGCAGTGGAGGAGGGATGAGGAGGCTCGGCGCCGTTTGCAGCAGCTGCCGCACGCGCGTGGAGATGGAGAATGGGGTTCGGCCTGTGTTGCTGTGGCTTTGAGGAGAAGAAGCAGGCGGCTGAGGGTTGATATAAACCCTAGGTTTAGATATGTTGCCAGGTTAGGGTCTTAGGGTTTTAAATAAGGAAAAGAGGAGGAGTTTGCACGTGACGATTCAAAAGGAGACCTAGGTTTAGTTGAATAAGAAGATAGGTGATGTAGGGGGGGCTGCAGCTTGTACTTGACCTAGGTTAGTTTCCTTTTCTTTTTTGTACAGGCCATGTGTGGCTTAGGTTGCCTAGCTTCTGGAGTTTTTTTTTAAAAAAATAGTATAGGGTTTATTGAAATATGTTGGTTGCTAGTAGGAACTCTTAGCCTAGGATCTTTATTTATTTTTTGAAAATATAGGCCCAGGTTATAGTGAACAGGATGTTGAGGGGGCATCACGTGAATGGGGTTAAGAAGATGGCTGTGGGTTGATGTTAATATAGAAACTAGGATTTTAAATAAAATGAAGTGGGTGTGTGTGTGATCCATGCGTGCGTGAGTGTGTAGGGTTTATAAGAGGAGAGGGAAAGTAATTAAATATGTTAATTAGGAAATTTAATTAGCAATAGAAAGTAAATAAGATTTAATGCAATGAAGATGATAGCCATTCAATTTGTTTAATGAGCTTTATAAAGGAAAATTTTCATATGACTATTAAAAGATTGAAAAGATTTCAAAATTAGATTTAAACTTTGAAAGTTTAAAAAGAAACAAACAATTTAAATGAGACACACACCGAATAATAATAATAATAATAATAATAATAATAATAACAACAATCTAACTAATTACCACAAAAATAATAGGAATAATTAATCACGAAGAAGTTGGCACGTGCACCGGGACAGAAACGACCGACTACGGATACGGACGAAAGTTATCAGTAGAAAAATACAGATAATATCATCCAAAGACTGGTCGTTACAAAAACACAAATGGGCTATGAGAATATCAAGAGATCGATTTATTATCGTATTCGGAAGCGGAAGAACGATGCCGAGCGAGCACGACAACGGAAGAAATGATCCGGGGAACCTAGGGTTCAGATCTGGAATGGATGGGGAAAATCTGGAGAAATGGAGTTTTGGGGGTTGGAGATGACCTAGGGCATGGTGGTAGATCAAAATAGAGAGGGAAACTCCAAGAGAGGAAGGAATGGCTTGGGGAAATGTTGGAGAGTGATTTGGGGAAGAAGGGGGCTCAGGAGAATGAAAAAGGGGTGAAAGAAATCGTGGGTGGGGTTTAAATAGAGAGTGCTGGCGGCTGCCCAGAAATTAGGGTTTCGACACTAGTTAATCGGTCAAAGAACAACCACTGACCAACTAGTTTGTCATCTAGTCGATCGATGAACGTTCTTAGACCGACTAAGAATGAATAGTACTTGGCATCAAAATGAACATAGAGTTAGACGGTTAAAGAACGATTGCTGACCGACTAGTTTGCAACCTAGTCAGTCAACAAATGTTCTTAGACCGACTAACGAGAAACAATAACTCCTGAATAATTTACAAAGCCCACTAGTCGGTCCATGAAGGTTTGCCGACCGACTAAATCGTCATCTAGTCAGTCGGTTCCCCTTCTTGTACCAGCTAACGTGCACCAAAAGTTCCGAAATGGAGCGCGAAGCTCCGGGATCGATTCCTAAGACTCCTAGGCTTGATCTAACAATAAGATATGACCGATATGAAGCCCGTCACGAATGACTTACTCCGAAATCGACGATCAACTGAAGAAGCTAGGAAAACGCGACGAAACGATCGAAAATGAAAGTACGGAGACGAAAACCACGCATAAGGAGAAAATCTACCAAAACATATAATATAATATAGCTAATCCAAATAAATGAAAACTAGTCGTTACATCCTCCCCAACTTAAGAAAAATTCCGTCCTCGGAATTTCCCAACACTCACGTGTCCGGAAACAAAAGTGGGAAACGCTCTCGCATCTCATCCTCATTCTCCCAAGTAGACTGACGTGCGTTTATGATCGCTCCGGGACGTAACCCTAAAGAACGGTTGTAGTTTTACCGCAAGTGCACGGTGTAGCAGTGAGCGGGTTATCGAACACAGGGAGGACGAATGACCGTGCTTGTTCCAATCAACCTGGCTATTTAAGAAGAAAGATTTGCCTTTGGCGATCCTGTCACAATCGTCAGACAAAGTGTGGAAATATCAAATCAAATAAAGAACGTCTAGGGAATGGGGAATCCCCGCCACTCACCGTATCTCGTAAAAGTGGTTTATCGGTATCAAAATCGCTAGAATAAGATTTTGGATGAACTAGTTGCAACTGAATGTAGAACCAAGCTCACGCTCTCGCGCTGTTGCCGGTCTATAGCTATCCTAGGCTCGGGCCCAATCTCTTGCAAACCCTAGCCTAGGGAAGCTAGCATTAGGATCAACATCATCGTTCAATTGCGCACCGAGCCCAATCTCTTGCAAACTCGGCCCACGACCTAGTTTGGGATAGTTCCTACCCGTCCAATCTCTTGCAAACGGGTATTGGCGCGGAATTGGAACCGGAAACCCTAGTATCGGTCCAATCTCTTGCAAACCGATACTACGGAAATTCGATTCCAACCCAATTCGGATTTCTAGGGTTTCCTATCGAATTGGGATCCAATCTCTTGCAAATCCCAATCGGTACGAATTCCTAGCCATCCGTAGTAAATTGATCCCAATCTAATTCCTAGTAGCAATTCTAGCAAAATTCCTACCAATTCATCACAATCATGAAATAGGGCTTGTAGGGTTCATCCCCACGCCCCAAGACGTGGCGACTACTCACAATTCATAGCAAGATCACAAAAATAATCAACGAAATAAGCAATAGAATTCATCACAATATTGAGATATGCAATAAAAATAGAATTTTTAGAGAAGAGAAAACACAAACCAATGGAGTTCTTCAATTAATCCAACAAAAATCAAATTTTGTCTCCTCTCCAATCTCAAGAATAAAACTAAAAAGCTAATCTAAAAAGCTGCAAAAATCTAAGGAAAAAGCTCTCAAAACTAGGGTAAAAACAGGGGTTAAATACCCCCCAAAATCGTCCAAAAACTGTGACCAAAATATCCCTGCGCAGCCTGTTTTCCGCAATTTTCGCTACAGGCAGCGCGTCGCACTCGGCCGAGTGACAAAAGTCGCTCGGCCGAGTGAGAACCCTGTAAATTTTCCTGTAAGTCGGGGCCTTCAGGGGTCTTCACTTCGTGGGCTGCTCGGCCGAGTGAGTTGTCGTCACTCGGCCGATGGCTTCATGGTACTCAGGCGGTCGGGATTATCCACTCGGCCGAGTGGGTCTTCTGAAGCTCAGGAAGCCGAAAAACAGTAACATGGCGATTTTTGAAGGGCTTCATCTGGGCGCCACTCGGGCAGATGGGATGTAGTCACTCGGCCGATGTGGTCTCCGTCGCTCGGTCGAGTGCACATAGGAATCGTGTCTGATCTGGTCGGCCGAGCGGTGTCTCGCTGGTCGGCCGAGTGGCTCCTCCACTCGGCCGAGTGGGACACTAAAAATGCCCAGATTGCTTGTTTTGGCCTCCTCATCGCTCCTGCGACGTCCGTTCTTCTTCCGCTCCTCTCCAACAGCAAAAATACCCCTCGGGGAGGTCGTCGACGACCCTCTGGAATAAGCGCATCTCGAGATCACTCCAAATCGCGCCACATCACCTGAAATGCGACAAAAACAACAAATCGTGAAAAGCATCGCAATATCGTCGATATATCGTGAAAAACATGATTTGGGCGATCTAAATGGCATGCAAACATGTGGGAAAAAGGTGTAAAATAAGGAGTGATCAAAATCCCCCAAGCTTACCTCTTACTCGTCCTCGAGGAAGATAAGTAAAAGGCGAACCCGGTGGATTCGGAAAACGAAAACGGAGAAGAAAAAATGAAAAATGAAAAACGGAGAAGAATGAAAAACGGAATAAAAATAAAGAAGAAAGAAAGAAGCGAAGAGGTAAGCTGCTAGATCATTTTCTCAGGACGTGGGTTCCGCTTACTCGTATAGCATGCACTGAATGAAAAACACATGTCAAAGAATTTTATTTTGATATCATAGTATAATAGTGCAAATAAAAATAGAAAACCCACGAACAACAATATAATCATGAAAAACGGAATAATCTTATAATTAACATCGTCTGAATCATTTAAAGCGGTATACAAATCACAGATCACACACTTTTCAATTGAACGCTTTCTATCAGGAGTATAAGAGTATCACACTATAGAATAGAGAGAATAGAAAAGTATGGACTTCATGATATGAATGCTAGGCTTAGATTTCTGGATTTCGTAAAGCTAGAAATAATCTCAACGAGTATAGAATATTACTTGGCCTAGGTTGTCGTGCAACGTCAAGTAGTCACTCTCTCACATATCAATGGATCCCCTCCCCCAAGCTTATCTATAAGCGTGGTGGCATAAAAAAATATTTACATCCACATTTTTATATAGCTCCAAAAGCAATGAAAAGAAAGAAGAAAGAAAGAAAGTGAGATGGGATCTTTTATTGAGGATTTTTCCTCTTTTCTCTTTTTTTTTCTTTTTTTTTTGTTTTGTTTTGTTTTTTTTTTGATATAGCATATATACACAATGATCCCAACTCAAAGAGAGATAATGATATACAAGAATATTTTCTCTTTTCTCCCCTTTTTTTGAATAAGAAACCTGGAGCTAGGAATTAATAGCGGGGGAAATGCCATATAATAGAATCGCTAAGGGGAGATTCACCAATGATTTTAAAAGTAGAGAAATAATGTTCAAGATTTGTGGAGAAAGAAATAAATATATCACTCGGCTCACTCTATAAGACATGCACGACAACTTCAGCAGGGTAATCTAATCTACTCAGTTTTGATCACAAAAAAGCTAACTAATCCAGATTTATCATAGCTAACATCATTCAATCATCCTGAAGTGAAATGTACAATTCATGCATATAGAAGTGATATAGGAAAAGAAATCGGTACTCCAGATATAGGTATTCAATGCGTGAATCTTGGTGTGTTTTCTGTGATAGCATACATATGAATATTCAGACTCAGCTAATAATAAAATTTCATCCATTTTCATGTGGAAAAAGTGTGGGTTACTATCTCTAGATGCAAGGCAAGTCATAGCATATGACATCAGAAATAAAATCTAAGACATGACAATAAAGCATGCATATAGAATAAGCTAACTCCACGTCATCATCATCACAGAAAAGTCATCTCTAGCATGAGATGAAAAAGAAAGAAATAAAGATAAAGGGAAAATAGAACTATTTACAATGCGGCACACAGAAAAATAAGAAAAACGTGATGCATGGTAAAATAAAAGAAAATTGATGAAAATAAGTGCAAAAGCGAAGAATGGCGTGAAAAACTAAAAATAAAGGTGGCAAACCGAAAAAGATCGTGAGAACTCACTCCCCCAAGCTAAATGGCACAGTGTCCTCAATGTGCAAAGTGTGGCACACCGAGAGACAAGAAAGTGAGGGGAAAGTGAGGATGCATGCATGATGGAAAAAATGAAAATAAAAATAAAAAATAAAAAATAAAAAAAGAAAATAAAGAAATGAAAAATATGATGCGGACATGATGCATGCGAAGATAGGAGTGATACAGATATATATGTGGTACCAAAAACTCTCCCTCTCTCCCAAAAAAGATATATAAAGATACGGTCAATATGAGAATCCCAAAATGAGTGAGGGGAGGTGTGGTGGACAAAAAGGCAACAGGACCCAGCAGAAACGGGCAGCACAACGGCAAAAATAATAGATGGCATCAAGGGTGCCTAAGAAGGTGGTGCTGTGCCGTCTCCGTCCTGAGGCGGAAGTGGTGGTGGTGACAGCCGTGGGAGTGGTGGAAGTGGGCTCAGCTAAGGTACTCCCGACACCGACAGAGGTGGGGACAGAGGTGTCAGGAGCAACGGAAACATCAGGTATAGGCTGAGGGGCCACGGGGTCAACAGGGGCGGCGGGCTCGGCAGGTGCAACAGGGTCTGCGGGGGCAGCGTGGGCCTGCTCGGCCTCCTCGGCCTCGAGCACGTAAGCAGCGGGGATGAGAACATCCATCGCAGGGAGCCAGTCGACGTGGGCTGGTGCAATCTGAGTCCGAGCTGGGCTCGGAAGAATCATGTAATCGACACCGTAAGGGCCGTGCAATCAGACCCAGAGACGCTCACCGTGCGGACGAAGCATCTTCATCCGGGCCATAACATCGATCGACAAAGAAGTGGGGCACGATACTCGTCGCAGGTCGTCAGGGAAATCCTCACCGGTCATAAGGGCAAGCAAGGTGATCAGGCCGCCGCAGCATATCGGTGAGCGAGCGCCCACCGATACAATGATGCGGTCTAAAAACCATGCCGCGACATCAATCACGACGGCGGGGACCAGCTCATCGCCATCCCTAGATAGAGCTCTAGGCTGTGTCATCGCGTAGAGCATGTAGAGCTCTGGCGTAGACATCGTGCCCGGCTCATATCTGGCCAAAAAGGTCGTCGCCATAAGGCGCTGAGCAATACGGAGGCAGGGATGGACAATGGCCGAGGCCTTGGCCCTACTAGGGTCAAAGGCGGTGTGAAGACCCGTAATCCGGGCCCAGAAGGCACCGGCGTCGAAGGAAGGTGGGGGGATATGGGTGGGGCCGTAACCGCGATCGGCTCCGGGGACAGCGGGACACGAGAAAAATGCTCTCATCATATCGAGATTGACCTGGTACTCCCGGTCCATGAACCGAAACGAGCATCCCTCGTCGGTCCGGGCGATCGAACTAAGTACCTCAAGTGTCGGACGGATAAACGTGTCCGCCGACACCTGAAAGAAATCTCTCCAGCCCACGTTGTCGTACAACGTGAGCATCCCCTCTAGTACCCCCAGGCGTCCTAGGCCAGCAAGGTGTGCAAACCTGGAGGGTACGATCGAGCGCTGGGAGATACGCTCGAAGACAGCACGGTGTGCGTCGTCTCGGAACATAATCCCGAGCGGCCCGACCAGTGGAGCCGGAGGTGGTGGCTGTGGAGCGGCAGGGAGAGGCTGTGCGGGCTGTGTGGGCGCTGCAGGCTGTGCGGGGTGTGCGGGGCCTGCAGGCTGTGCTGGGTGGATGGGGTGTGTGTGAGAGGGCGGAGGAGAGTCCTCCAACTCGTGGGAGGGGCCGGCGTCATCCGACCGCTTCCGCTTGGCGGAAGCTCTCCTCGACCGAGGCCGTGTCCGGGGCGGCATATGGGCCCCGAGCGCGCGCCGAAAAGTGTAAAAAGTGCGGCGTGTGCAAAAGAAAGGAAAGAGTGTACCCCGACACGCCGCGAGTGCTAAGCAATGGAAGAGTGCGAAGATAGCGCCTCCGCGAAGCCCAAATCAGTCCGTAGAAGCTCCCCTGGGCTCCCCTAAGCTCCCAAAAACAACCTGCGCATGAAATGGCGATATCAGCGGGTAATATTCAAAACGTATGGAGCATTAGGGGTATAATAGATAGATATAGAAATTAATTCGGGTTTGGGGGTCGTTTAACACATGGATCCTCGAGAAATACACAAAAAGAGGAGAAAGAGGGCGAAACAGGCGATACCAGAGGTGGTCGGAGCGGAGGCCGCCGGCGGCGACTCGGGCGAGGCGCGGCGGTGCTCGGCCGGCGGTGGCGGGCCGAGCGGCGGCGCGGCGACCGGTGGTCAGGCGAGTGGGGGCGCTGGCGAGGCGAGCGGGCGAGGGGAGCTGAAGGGTCGGGCGCGATTTGGGTTTTTGCATTTCGAAAAACGTGCCCCCCCTCGCCCCTTATATAATAAAAGTTACGACTCGGCCGAGTGACTAGGTCACTCGGTCGAGTGGGATCAATGTAAAATCCTCCTCGCTTACGCTTCGGCCGAGTGGCTTTGCCAGCCTCGGCCGAGTGGAGTAAGTCCATTCGGCCGAGTGGCTCAAGCTACTCGGCAAGACTCGCCCTAGGAGCGTATCCGTTTTACTCGGCCGAGTGGATATATATACTCGGCCGAGTAGTAGTTATACTGAAATCAAGAAAATAAACAAAGAGTTGGGTACAGCAAACTTCCCTCGTTCGTGAGCGGCTCGGCCGGACAAACTTGTGTACTCGCCCGAGTGACTAGTATACTCGGCCGAGTGAGCCTTGTCTTCTGCTGTTTGTCTTCGTTTGGGCTCTAAACTCCGTCTTTCTTCCTCCAGTCGACTTCATCTTCCTCCTAAGCGTCGAGCGTCTTCCTGGGGCACTCCTCGTCGTATCGTTCATCCTCCTCATGATGGAATTGCCTATCTCCTCTCCTGTCAAGAAAAATACGACCCGTTATCACAAAATTTTTGGGCGAACGGCTCAAAACACTAAAAATTTCTAAAACAAAAATAAAGAAAAAGTAAAAATCAAGCAATAACCGTCGGGTTGCCTCCCGACAAGTGCTCGTTTAAGGTCGTGAGCTCGACCCCCTATGATTTTCAATTAATGCGGGTTGTTTGGTGCATATGAGATGCACCCATCAAACTTTCCGGGGAGCACGCTTGGATTTGGAAGTTGCGGCAGCGTGTTCTCCCTCGGTGGTCTCCCGTCTCGAATAGTGTTGGGGGGAGGCTCCCCCAAGCTAGCGTTTGCCCCGGTCAACGGCTTCACCGGTGACGCCGATTTTCGTACCGGCGGAGCTTTCTTTGGAGACTTTAATTTTGAGAGCTTGCAGAGCTCTCGAATCCTTGCAACATCAGCGTCGCCTTCATCATTTTCAGCGGAGAAGTCGGGGGAATCATCTATCTTTTCATCTTGGCCTAAATCCGGGCCTTCCTCGAAATCCTCATCGAAAAGAGCACCAATCGAGTGGGGGATCGCCTCCTCAATTACCTCATCAAGGAGGTCCATGTAGTCAAGCTCCTCGTGGTAAGGCATGTGTTTCATAGCCTTAGGAATGTGAAGCTCCACCTCGATGTTGCCGACATTTAAAGTTAGGGTACCTTCGCGCACGTCGACAATGACTCCGACGGTGGCGAGGAACGGGCGTCCAAGTATCAATGAAGTATCTCCCTCCTCCTTAACGTCCATGATCACGAAGTCACATGGCAAGCATATTCCCCCCAGGACTTGTAGCGGGATGTCTTCAGCGATCCCTACCGGCCTTGTTATTCGCCCATCGGCCAATTGTATCCGCATGTCGGTAGGTTTCAACTTCGTCCCGGTGTTTAGCCTTAAGAACATGGAGAGAGGCATGAGGCTCACACTAGCCCCAAGATCTACCAACGCCTTTTGAAGAGGGACGCCGCCTAAGGTGCAAGGAATCCGGAAACTCCCCGGGTCTTTAAATTTGGCCGGCTCCTTCTCTCTCTTGGTGAACCAAGAGCCCTCCTCGGCTAGCATAATCTTCTCCTTCCTCTTTCTCCCCGAAATCAAGTCCTTTAAGAATTTAGCATATGTGGGGATCTCCACGATGGCGTCGAGGAAGGGAATGTGTAACGACTGGTTTTCTTGTATCTGGATTTATTATAATATAATATATGTTTCGGTGGATTTTCTCCTCTTGTGTGGTTTTCGTCTCCGTAACTTTCATTTTCTATCGATTCGTCGTATTTTCTCGATTCTTCCTTAGGATCGTCGATTCCGAAGTACGTCGTTTGTGACGGGCTTCATAACGGTCATATCTAACTATTAGATCAAGCCTAGGAGTCTTAGGATTCGATCACAGGGCCTCGCGCTCCGTATCGGAACTTTTGGTGCTCATTAGCCGGTATAAGAAGGGGCACCGACCGACTAGATGACGATCCAGTCGGTCGAAAATCCTTCTTGGACCGACTAGTGAGCTTTCTAAATTTTCTCAGGAGTTACTGTTTATCGTTAGTCGGTCTAAGAAGAGTTGTTGACCGACTAGGTTGCAAACTAGTCGGTCGGCAATGCTTCTTGAACCGACTAACACATCATCTTAATTTTAGTTGAGTTACTGTTTACTCTTAGTCGGTCTAAGAACGTTCATCGACTGACTAGTTGCTAAACTAGTCGGTCAGTACTTGTGCATGGACCGACTAACTCTAAATCCTATTTTCGTTCAGGAGTTACTGTTTACACTTAGTCGGTCTGCGTTGGTCGACCGACCGACTAGTTGCCAAACTAGTCGGTCAGTGGTTGTTCTTTGACCGACTAGTCTGTGTTAAAACCCTAATTTCTGGGCAGCCGCCAGCTCAACCTATAAATACCCAACCCAAACGTTTTCATCTTCTCCAACACGACCCAAAGCCCTAGTTTCTCCCCCATTGAGCCCCCATCTTCCTCCAAGCTTCAATCCTTCATTCCAAACCCTAAATCCATCATCCAATCCATCCAATCACTCATTCCACCTCTCATCTTCCCCAAATCTCCATTGAAATCCATCAAACCCCCCAAAATCCCCAAAACCCTAGTTTCCCCAAACTTCTCCAATCTTCTCCAGATCTGATCCTAGGGTTCTCCGGAGTGTTTCTTCCGCCTTCTCTCGGTAAGAAATCGATCTACCGTTGTTTTTATAACTTATTTATAATTTTATGAAACCCTGATAATATTTCATGTTGTTTGATGATTGGTCCCCCCCCCCAAACAGCGATTTCCCCGTAGATTGGCATCCGTGTGACAAAGTGATCGTCATCCCCGATGCTAGGCAAGTGAAAGTTGCCACTTAGGGTTTAGGCCATGTTTTAGGCCATTTGCTCGTTGTAGGCGTAAAAGAGGCTAGGCGACGAAATGATACTCGCCTAGGCGCAAATTGGGGGACTAGCTTGACAACGAAGCTAGTTCCGACATTTAGCATGTTGCACAATTTCCATGTCATGTTTACTTTCAATTAACGGTACGCGAATATGTTCATGTCATTGCATTTCGCCTGTCACGTTTAATTTAATTAACGGTATGCAAATAAATTGTCATGTCCTCGCATTCTTAAGTGTTGCTGTGATTGCGTAGCTTTGCTACGATGCATGTGTTCCTGGCTCGTGACCAGAAGCGAGCACAATGAGTTGCTAACCCCAACGCTCGATATATTGAATTGTGAACGACCCTACTTGTGTTCCTGGCTCGTGACCAGAAGCGAGCACAATGAGTTGCTAACCCCAACGCTCGACATATTGAATTGTGAACTAAGAATGCGAGCTCAATGTGCGGGGCAACCCTAGGCTCACTAGATGAGCTCAATGTGCAGGGACCCCAGGCTCCATATCTTGTGAATTGATTAGTGTTTAGTGCCGATCGGTCTGAAATGCTATGCCATTCAGCGAAGGGCGTAAACACCTACAAAATATGAATTGATTGAATTGATAGTAGCTTGGCTACTCTTGTCTTGTCCCGATGATTGTTCTCTTGTACAAATCGTCTTGCCATGTTTTAAATTGTGCACTCATGTTATAACTGCCATGTCATGCATACTAAACTGCTAGGTTGCTAGTTGCCTTACTTTCAGTTCCTTGCCCAAGTCTTTTAGACTTGCTGACATGTGCCCCTTTCTCTTTTGGGTGACGCATGTTAGACCCTGAGCCTGAGTTGCTTGCTGAGGGTGAGGTGTTTGCGGATGCCGAGCTTGAGCCCGTGTTGGACGGGGAGTACGCGGACACTGGGGACCAGTCCTAGTGTCTCCGTTGTGCTTTATTTTTGTTAGACAGTTGTTTTGTTATTGGTGCGTGGCACCTATACTTATTTAAGTCGTTGCTTTTGTTTGGCCTTGTTCTGGGCCCTTAGACTCTTTTCTTTTAGCCTGGTGGCTTTTCTGTGTTGTTGAATATTTTGTGGGCAAACTTTGGGATTGGTGTTTCTTATCCGTCTCATATTATTATTGTTGTTGTTTCGATTGCAATTACAGGGACCTGCTTATACTAAGTTGACGCTTATCGGGTTTGGGGCTTCACCGCTCCACTCCCGTGCGGACCTTTTCACGTCTCGCCTCCATTTTAGGGAAGCGGGTCGTGACAGGTTTTAGTGGTGGCCCATGCAGGTCTTCTGTAACTGCAATTATCAGGATAACGATAATAATGCAAGATTGTCCAACAAACAATTTCGACATCTGAGCCCTAAGCTATGAGTCTAATTGTTTCGTTTTCTGCGTCATTAGATGGCAGGAAGGCGGATCACCCGAGGTGGTGGTAGTGGTGCGCCCCCTCATGACGAGGAGCCGGAGCGGGAGCCCACTAATGGGGAGATGATGAGGATGATGTTGCAAATGATGCAGGTCCAGTAGGGTGTGCTTCTGCAGGTGCAGAATGCTCCGGTGGCTCGAGCTGCTCGGGTGGTGGAAACCCCTCGCCCTGAGCCCGGGGCGAAGCAGTTCAGAGAGCTGGGTCCTGCATATTTTGATGGAACCGAAGGTCCCCTAGCTGCTGAGGAATGGATGAGGAATATCGAGGACAATCTGAAGATGTCCAAGGTCAACGAAGTTAGTTGGGTTGACTTGGCGAAGCGCCAGCTGAAGGATAACGCCAGGAATTGGTGGGATGCTGAGGAAAGGATGTTGGTTGAGCCGATCGTCTGGGCTACCTTCAAGGCCAGATTTGATGGTGAGTTTTTCCCGAAGGCTGCCAGGGAAGAGATGCTGCAGCGTTTTATCGACCTGAAGCAGGGGAACTCGTCGGTGGACATGTACCACCAGGAGTTCATGAGGCTGAGTCGGTTTGCACCAAAGATGGTGCAGGACGCTGAGGAGCGAGCTCAGAGGTTTCTTCAGGGGCTTGCTTCAGAGCTCCAGAGCTTTGTGACCTCTTCTGACCGGGAATCTTATCAGAAGGTTTTGGTCGCTGCCAAGAGGCAGGAGCTGCTTGTGAACCAGAGGAGAGGATCTTTGGTTGGTGCTGGGAAGAGGCCTGTGGAACAGGCGAGAGCCGTGGTTAGACCTGGATTCAGGCCTAATCAGTCTGCTCAGTTTAAGAGGCCGGGAGGGCATATTCCGAAGTTTTGCCATTTCTGCGGTAAGCCTGGCCACGTCAAGGACCAGTGCCGGAAGTTTCTGGGCCAGTGTTTGATTTGCGGTGATGCTTCTCATGTCGCAAAGGATTGTCGGCATGCGGACCCGCTGCGGAGGGCACCTGTTGCAGCACAGCCGTTGCAGCAGCGAGCGCCTGTTCCTGCTGGACGTGGAGCAGCTCTTGTTCCACAGAGGCAGGCTTTTCGGCCGGCTGTTCCGCCAAGGAGGCAGGCATTTCTGATGACCGAGGAGGAGGTTTTGGCCATGGATGAGGTCATTGCAGGTAACTTTCGATCTAGATTGTTCCTTCCTTAATTAATTGATTGTTAAATTATGTGAATGCTTGTGTATGGTGTTGCTAGAATAAGATTTGATCGATTAGACTGTTTGTTAGGTGTGGTTTTGGTTTGCACGTTCCCTGCCCGAGTCCTCTTTGACGCAGGTGCGTCAATGTGCATTTTGGCCCAGAGCTTCGTGGAGAAGCATTCCTTGTCGACGTCCCCTCTCTCCAAGAGTTGGAATATCGTCACAGGGAATGGAGTAGTCACGGTGCATCGTGGGTGCAGTCCTTGCTCTGTGGTGGTTTGTGGACATGAGCTTTATGCTGATTTCATTGTCCACAACATCACCAACTACGATGCGGTCTTTGGGATGGATTGGCTTGCGAGCTTCTATGCTACGATCGACTGCAGGAGGAAGAAGGTGGTGTTCGAGATTCCCGGACATCCAGTATTTGAGTTCAGTCGTGGTAGCAGTTCGCTTGGTCCTGTCAGATTTCGGGCCAGGCCGGTGGAGGCTGTAGCTATGCAGATGGAGCTGGAGTGGCCAGCTGTGGTGCGAGATTTTGGCGACGTCTTCCCTGAGGAGATGTCTGGGTTGCCGCCTGATCGAGCTCTGGAATTTTCTATCGATCTCGTTCCAGGTGCGCAGCCGATTTCGAAGGCGCCGTATCGTATGGCACCTGCAGAGTTGGAAGAGTTGCGGAAGCAGTTGGATGAGCTGTTGCTGAAGGGTTATATTAATCCTAGTGTGTCTCCGTGGGGAGCACCGGTGTTGCTGGTTAAGAAGAAGGATGGTTCGCGTCGCATGTGCGTGGACTATCGGGGATTGAATGCGGTGACCATTAAGAATAAATACCCGTTGCCTCGCATTGATGATATTTTTGATCAGCTTGGAGGTTGAGGATTGCTCAGGACCGTTTTAAGCATTGGGCGGATGCAAAACGTCGTCCTTTGGAATTTCAGCCAGGTGACCATGTGTTTTTGAAGATTTCCCTGAATCGTGGTGTGATTCGTTTCGGGAAGCGTGGGAAGTTGAGCCCACGATACATTGGACCATTTGACGTTTTGGAGAGGGTTGGCGAGGTAGCGTATCGCTTGGCCTTGCCGCCGTCTTTGGAAGGAGTTCACAATGTTTTCCATGTGTCGCAGCTTCGTCGATACATTAGCGATCCATCTCATGCCGTGGATTTCTCGGAGATCGCCGTTCGCTCAGATTTGACGTATGACCAGCATCCAGTGCAGATTCTGGACAGGCGTCAGAAGTCACTTCGAAACAAGGTCGTCGATCTTGTTAGAGTGATGTGGCGACACGGTTCGCCGGGAGAGTCTACTTGGGAGAGAGAAGATGAGATGCGAGAGCGCTACCCACTTTTGTTTCCGGACTCGTGAATATTCGGAAATTCCGTGGACGGAATTTTTCTTAAGTTGGGGAGGATGTAACGACTGGTTTCCTTGTATCTGGATTTATTATAATATAATATATGTTTTGGTGGATTTTCTCCTCTTGTGTGGTTTTCGTCTCCGTAACTTTCATTTTCTATCGATTCGTCGTATTTTCTCGATTCTTCCTTAGGATCGTCGATTCCGAAGTACGTCGTTTGTGACGGGCTTCATAACGGTCATATCTAACTATTAGATCAAGCCTAGGAGTCTTAGGATTCGATCACGGGGCCTCGCGCTCCGTATCGGAACTTTTGGTGCTCATTAGCCGGCATAAGAAGGGGCACCGACCGACTAGATGACGATCCAGTCGGTCGGAAATCCTTCTTGGACCGACTAGTGAGCTTTCTAAATTTTTTCAGGAGTTACTGTTTATCGTTAGTCGGTCTAAGAAGAGTTGTTGACCGACTAGGTTGCAAACTAGTCGGTCGGCAATGCTTCTTGAACCGACTAACACATCATCTTAATTTTAGTTGAGTTACTGTTTACTCTTAGTCGGTCTAAGAACGTTCATCGACCGACTAGTTGCTAAACTAGTCGGTCAGTACTTGTTCATGGACCGACTAACTCTAAATCCTATTTTCGTTCAGGAGTTACTGTTTACACTTAGTCGGTCTGCGTTGGTCGACCGACCGACTAGTTGCCAAACTAGTCGGTCAGTGGTTTTTCTTTGACCGACTAGTCTGTGTTAAAACCCTAATTTCTGGGCAGCCGCCAGCTCAACCTATAAATACCCAACCCAAACGTTTTCATCTTCTCCAACACGACCCAAAGCCCTAGTTTCTCCCCCATTGAGCCCTCATCTTCCTCCAAGCTTCAATTCTTCATTCCAAACCCTAAATCCATCATCCAATCCATCCAATCACTCATTCCACCTCTCATCTTCCCCAAATCTCCATTGAAATCCATCAAAACCCCCAAAATCCCCAAAACCCTAGTTTCCCCAAACTTCTCCAATCTTCTCCAGATCTGATCCTAGGGTTCTCCGGAGTGTTTCTTCCGCCTTCTCTCGGTAAGAAATCGATCTACCGTTGTTTTTATAACTTATTTATAATTTTATGAAACCCTAATAATATTTCATGTTGTTTGATGATTGGTCCCCCCCAAACAGCGATTTCCCCGTAGATTGACATCCATGTGACAAAGTGATCGTCATCCCCGGTGCTAGGCAAGTGAAACTTGCCACTTAGGGTTTAGGCCATGTTTTAGGCCATTTGCTCGTTGTAGGCGTAAAAGAGGCTAGGCGACGAAATGATACTCGCCTAGGCGCAAATTGGGGGACTAGCTTGACAACGAAGCTAGTTCCGACATTTAGCATGTTGCACAATTTCCATGTCATGTTTACTTTCAATTAACGGTACGCGAATATGTTCATGTCATTGCATTTCGCCTGTCACGTTTAATTTAATTAACGGTATGCAAATAAATTGTCATGTCCTCGCATTCTTAAGTGTTGCTGTGATTGCGTAGCTTTGCTACGATGCATGTGTTCCTGGCTCGTGACCAGAAGCAAGCACAATGAGTTGCTAACCCCAACGCTCGATATATTGAATTGTGAACGACCCTACTTGTGTTCCTGGCTCGTGACCAGAAGCGAGCACAATGAGTTGCTAACCCCAACGCTCGACATATTGAATTGTGAACTAAGAATGCGAGCTCAATGTGCGGGGCAACCCTAGGCTCACTAGATGAGCTCAATGTGCAGGGACCCCAGGCTCCATATCTTGTGAATTGATTAGTGTTTAGTGCCGATCGGTCTGAAATGCTATGCCATTCAGCGAAGGGCGTAAACACCTACAAAATGTGAATTGATTGAATTGATAGTAGCTTGGCTACTCTTGTCTTGTCCCGATGATTGTTCTCTTGTACAAATCGTCTTGCCATGTTTTAAATTGTGCACTCATGTTATAACTGCCATGTCATGCATACTAAACTGCTAGGTTGCTAGTTGCCTTACTTTCAGTTTCTTGCCCAAGTCTTTTAGTATTGCTAACATGTGCCCCTTTCTCTTTTGGGTGACGCATGTTAGACCCTGAGCCTGAGTTGCTTGCTGAGGGTGAGGTGTTTACGGACGCCGAGCTTGAGCCCGTGTTGGACGGGGAGTACGCGGACACTGGGGACCAGTCCTAGTGTCTCCGTTGTGCTTTATTTTTGTTAGACAGTTGTTTTGTTATTGGTGCGTGGCACCTATACTTATTTAAGTCGTTGCTTTTGTTTGGCCTTGTTCTGGGCCCTTAGACTCTTTTCTTTTAGCCTGGTGGCTTTTCTGTGTTGTTGAATATTTTGTGGGCAAACTTTGGGATTGGTGTTTCTTATCCGTCTCATATTATTATTGTTGTTGTTTCGATTGCAATTACAGGGACCTGCTTATACTAAGTTGACGCTTATCGGGTTTGGAGCTTCACCGCTCCACTCCCGTGTGGACCTTTTCACGTCTCGCCTCCATTTTAGGGAAGCGGTTGTGACAGAATGTTTAGGCTAACTCCTCTAAGATACTCGAGAAACTTTGCTAGCCTTTTCTCCATTTTCTCTCTAGCGAGCCTTTGGGGAAATGGGACCGGTGGCATGAAGCGTCTTTCCTCAATCAATTGCTCCGCTCTAGATTTCTCCTTTTCTTGTGGCTCTTTCTCCTTATCAACTTCAACTACCGGCTCGATTGGCTCCAAACTTTCCTCCACGGGCTCCTCGGTAGGAATCATGACGGGGGTGGTATCCTTGCCGCCTCTAGTAGTAACGGCAACTACGGCATTGATGTGGCCGGTGTTGCCACGAGGGTTTTGCTCGGGTTGCGCCGGCAATCGTTGAGTGTTCCGATTGAGCAACGCCAATTGCTCCGATATTTGAGCCACAACAGTATTAAGGGAGTCTTGCCCCGCCTTCAAGGTAGCATTGACCTTATTTTGCTTGACCATAAACGCCTCCACTCTAGCTTCGAAGTCGGATCGTTGTTGAGCTTGTGGAGGGTTTTGATTTTGATTCCTCCACCCTTGATTGTATCCGGGCGGCCTATAAAGTAGAACTTGTTACTTCGGTTGGAAACTTTGTTGTGGAGGCCCCCTCGGCGGATAGTGTTGTTGTTGGGGTGGTGGTGGTCGAACTTGTTGAGGTGGTTGTTGTGGCGGGTTCAAAGCTCCTTCATTGTTGGCGTAAGAGAATCCGGAATGATTTCTTGTGGCCGGATTGGCCCAATATCCTTGGTTCCCCGTGACATATTGTACTTGCTCCAAGGATCCTTCTCCTTGCTCTCCTCTCACATACGCGGCTTGAGATTGGTCTTGCCAATCACACATTTGGTTCGTTGGTGCGGAGGTGGAAGGGGCTCCTTGGGGCTATGTGATAAACTTCTCCAATCTCTCCACTACCTTGTGGAGAGAATCAAACTTGCTTGTAAGCTCCGCTACGGCCTTCGCTTCATAGATACTAGTCGGCTTTAAGGAGGACGTAGAGTGTCCTCGCTCATCGCCCCATTGTTGATTGTTTGAGGCCATCTCCTCAATTAGGGCCGTAGCTTCCTCGGGAGTCTTAGACAAAATAGCACCATTCGCCGCGGCATCAATAATTTGTTTGGTCCCCGGTTGGAGACCGTTGTAGAAGCTATGAACTAGCTCCCAATCCTCAATTCTATGGTGTGGGCATTGGTGCTGCAGATCTTTAAAACGCTCCCAAGCCTCATAGAGCGTCTCTTGGGGTCCTTGCTTGAAGGACATGAGAGCGCTCTGAATCTTCACCGTCTTGGAGGGCGGATAGAACTTGTCAATGAATGCACTCGCCAACTCGTCCCAAGTGGTGAAAACACCCTCAGCTTGCGTCCTCAACCAATAGAGTGCCTTGTCCTTTAGCGTGAAGGGGAAGAGACGCAGTCTGATGGCATCGATGGAGACCCCCGGCATCTGGAATGTGGCGCACTTCGACAAGAATAATTGGATGTGGTAGAGAGGATTTTCATGGGCATTCCCATGAAATGGATCCTGCTGCATCAGAACCACTAGTCCAGTCTTTAGCTCGAAGTTCTTGTCAGCTGCCAACTCCGGCATGGCAATGGATGAGGTAGTAGAAGAGGTCTTAGGCCGAAGCCTATCTCGAATAGAAATTATCCTCGCCATTCTTGCCGCTAATTGGTCCGCAGTTTCCGGGTTGGTCATAAACCTCCCTTCCGAATTTTGTCTCCTTTCCGCTCTAAGTCTCCGTGCGGTACGTTCGATCTCGGGATCAAATAATATAGCTTCAGGGTCCGCCGTAGATCTCGTGTACATGCACAGGGAAAACAGAGTTTCAAAGAAATGATTAGTACCGTGGAAGGGTTAGGCAAAAAAATAAAGAAATAAAATAATAGTAATAATAAAAAAGAAATAGCTAGGGTGGTAAGATCAAACGCAATCGCCTCCCCGGCAACGGCGCCAAAAACTTGATCGCTCCGGGACGTAACCCTAAAGAACGGTTGTAGTTTTACCGCAAGTGCACGGTGTAGCAGCGAGCGGGTTATCGAACACAGGGAGGACGAATGACCGTGCTTGTTCCAATCAACCTGGCTATTTAAGAAGAAAGATTTGCCTTTGGCGATCCTGTCACAATCATCAGACAAAGTGTGGAAATATCAAATCAAATAAAGAACGTCTAAGGAATGGGGAATCCCCGCCACTCACCGTATCTCGTAAAAGTGGTTTATCGGTATCAAAATCGCTAGAAAAAGATTTTGGATGAACTAGTTGCAACTGAATGTAGAACCAAGCTCACGCTCTCTCGCTGTTGCCGGTCTATAGCTATCCTAGGCTCGGGCCCAATCTCTTGCAAACCCTAGCCTAGGGAAGCTAGCATTAGGATCAACATCATCGTTCAATCGCGCACCGAGCCCAATCTCTTGCAAACTCGGCCCACGACCTAATTTGGGATAGTTCCTACCCGTCCAATCTCTTGCAAACAGGTATTGGCGCGGAATTGGAACCGGAAACCCTAGTATCGGTCCAATCTCTTGCAAACCGATACTACGGAAATTCGATTCCAACCCAATTCGGATTTCTAGGGTTTCCTATCGAATTGGGATCCAATCTCTTGCAAATCCCAATCGGTACGAATTCCTATCCATCCGTAGTAAATTGATCCCAATCTAATTCCTAGTAGCAATTCTAGCAAAATTCCTACCAATTCATCACAATCATGAAATAGGGCTTGTAGGGTTCATCCCCATGCCCCAAGACGTGGTGACTACTCACAATTCATAGCAAGATCACAAAAATAATCAACGAAATAAGCAATAGAATTCATCACAATATTGAGATATGCAATAAAAATAGAATTTTTAGAGAAGAGAAAACACAAACCAATGGAGTTCTTCAATTAATCCAACAAAAATCAAATTTTGTCTCCTCTCCAATCTCAAGAATAAAACTAAAAAGCTAATCTAAAAAGCTGCAAAAATCTAAGGAAAAAGCTCTCAAAACTAGGGTAAAAACAGGGGTTAAATACCCCCCAAAATCGTCCAAAAACTGTGACCAAAATATCCCTGCGCAGCCTGTTTTCCGCAATTTTCGCTACAGGCAGCGCGTCGCACTCGGCCGAGTGACAAAAGTCGCTCGGCCGAGTGAGAACCCTGTAAATTTTCCTGTAAGTCGGGGCCTTCAGGGGTCTTCACTTCGTGGGCTGCTCGGCCGAGTGAGTTGTCGTCACTCGGCCGATGGCTTCATGGTACTCAGGCGGTCGGGATTATCCACTCGGCCGAGTGGGTCTTCTGAAGCTCAGGAAGCCGAAAAACAGTAACATGGCGATTTTTGAAGGGCTTCATCTGGGCGCCACTCGGGCAGATGGGATGTAGTCACTCGGCCGATGTGGTCTCCGTCGCTCGGTCGAGTGCACATAGGAATCGTGTCTGATCTGGTCGGCCGAGCGGTGTCTCGCTGGTCGGCCGAGTGGCTCCTCCACTCGGCCGAGTGGGACACTAAAAATGCCCAGATTGCTTGTTTTGGCCTCCTCATCGCTCCTGCGACGTCCGTTCTTCTTCCGCTCCTCTCCAACAGCAAAAATACCCCTCGGGGAGGTCGTCGACGACCCTCTGGAATAAGCGCATCTCGAGATCACTCCAAATCGCGCCACATCACCTGAAATGCGACAAAAACAACAAATGGTGAAAAGCATCGCAATATCGTCGATATATCGTGAAAAACATGATTTGGGCGATCTAAATGGCATGCAAACATGCGGGAAAAAGGTGTAAAATAAGGAGTGATCAGTTTATATTTCATATATTCACGCACATTTTCTTTTGTGTTTCTCCGTATTTTCTGCCGTCTTTTATTCGGTTTCTCATATTTTCTCGTTTTCTTTCACTTTTCTTTGTTTCTCCATGTTTGCAGGAGATTGCCCGTGTAGGGGACGTTTAACGACTATATCTCAAGTCCCCGGAGCAACGGGAGGAGTCACGTGCGATCCAGGGGGCCAAACGATGAAGATTTCATCTTTCAGCCCCTCACACGGTCGGTTGGTCATCTCCAACCAATCGAGTGATGCACGCGTGCACCACCCGGTCTCAGCCGGAGCTCAAGTGGAAGTCACCCGACCGGTTCACATGCCGGTTCAACGGGGGCCAACTCTCTGTCTTCTCGAGCCAAATTCCAACCGATCGGGTGACTCTCACCTGATCGGTTCATCTGTAGCTGATGCTGAGGAGCCGGAGACACGGACACCCAACCGATCCCTTCACCCGATGGCGCCAAGATCCAACTGGTCACTCCAAGAACTCACCCGACCGGTTCATAGGACCATGTGAAAGTTCGCCGTTTTCTATTTATTATCTGTAACGGATCACCCGATCGGTTGACTTGTCAACCGATCGGGTGATATGAGAGCCTATAAATAGAACCCCTAGGGTTCCAGAAACGGGGAGCTGCTAGTTTTTACTGTTTTCTCCTATTTGTGACGGCTGTAATTACTGTTCTATTGTAAGTTTTCGGATCTTTCTTAAACTTTAGTATTATCTTAATTGCTCTACTACCTTCGCATTTCAATCGCCTGATTATGATTTCAACGGTTCATTTTCGTTTAGATCGCTTTTTAATGAATATTTGTGAGTAGTTCCCAAATCTGGGATTTTGGCGGAAACCCCTTCGGGGGCTCTTCCCGATGCATCCATAGGGTTAGGAAATCGATAGGGATTAGGAATCTAACAGTTACGCGGGGCGTTTCATTGTCATCGACGAGAAAAAGATCGCCTTTGACCGTTGGGCCAAGGGGGAATAAACTTGGCGGTTGACTCCCTAGCCATAGCTCACGCCCTTAGCGTAGACGCCGAATCCTAGTGCGCGGGAGAGACAGGATGAGACGTTGGGAGTTATCGTTGCGAGCTTAGTGCTCCTGGAATCGATCAGTGTTAATGGACACGGGAGTGCCCACTGATCGAATCCGGGAAGTCCGGTGTATCATCCTGGGCACCGACCGGAATATCGGGCCCATGGGATGCCGGTACCACTTTCAGAGGCAACGTCTCACCATTAGACCCTAATTCCGATCGCCATCCTACCCGTAGGCCGCATCGGCAAGAGTCTCTCATTGGAGTGGAAACCAAAGTCCCGGGTTTATTTTCTTATTGTTCATACCTTGCATTACTTTCCGTGACAACCCATCAACCGATTCGGGCTAGCTCGCCCACGGGGTGATTTTGGTCCTCCTTGACACAAGCACATCCTAGCCTCCCTGTGTTCGACCCCCAAGCCACACTACAACACCGTGCGCTTGCGGTTACAAATATCTAAACCCCTGCCACGCGGGTCACCGCCAGCGTGGCAGACGCCAAGTTTATGGCGCCGTTGCCGGGGAGGCAACGTGCTTGTTATTTTAGGATCTCTTAAACCCTAGTGTCTAGCTCTTATCCCTACCTCGCGATAATTTTCGCACTCTACACTTTTCAATTTCACTTGGACATACTGTGGATAGTAATTGCATAGTGCTAATTGACTGAATCGCCGTGCTTCCATCGCAACTTTCGGTTCCCGTTTATGCAACCCGTGCTTTTGACGTGTTTGCCACTTGTGCAGTTCTCTCTCTCTCTCTCCTTTCGTATAAGATCCTGGCCCCACGACGAGGATGTTGCATGCAGTTTCAGGAGACATCTGGGATCACTCTCACCATATCCGCTGTTTGGCGCAGAGCTTAGCGGAATCACTGAATACTTCGAATATACTATCCCTCCTGTCTGCCGCCGTGGAAAGTCAGAGGAGATATCGAGATACGCAGGAGCACCTTGCCACGGAAACTCTCTTTCCTCATGATGAAGTGGCGTATATCGACAACCCTGGTCCCGAATTTAGTGAAGAAGAGTTGTCCGTGGAGTTTTGTCAGGAGAACCATCCGTCCGAGTTTGTAGGCTACGCTGGACATGAATCAATCTATCCCTCGCAAGCTTCTATTGAGCGTCCCTGATCTTTGGACAATGAGGAAGCTAGAAACAGTTGTGGGGAACCATCGACAATTGAAACCTGTTTTCACTTAGACGCCTTCTTCCCGGACAATTATTATGAACTTGAAGGGAACCCGTTGCCTTCCTCGATCGTTCCCACTATACCTTGCAAAACTTTGCCGTGCGGAACCGCGGTCGAGGATGAGGTTCCGGATGCTGGCTTTCGAGAAATCCACGAAGAACTCCTTTCCCTCGAAGATGCTCAGCTTGAGAAGTATGCGTCGGGGCCTGAAGAAGTTGAGATGAAAGAATTACTGCCGGGACTAAAATATGAATATTTGGGGGCTGGCTCGACCCTTCTAGTCATAGTCAACTCTTCACTGCCCGAAAACCAAATGACCAAACTTCTTGGTGTTCTAAAAAGGTTTAAAGGAGTTTTCGGATATGCAATTGAGGATTTAAAAGGGGTTAGCTTAGGACTCTGCTCACACAGAATTCTGCTTGATGATGAGCAAGCCTCCTCGATTGAGCCACAGCGGAGGCTAAATCCCATAATGATGGAAGTTGTAAAAAAGGATATTGTTAGGCTTCTACATGCCGGTATTATATACCCTATCTCCGATAGTCGCTGGGTTAGCCCGGTGCACGTCGTACCTAAGAAAGGAGGAATGACGGTGGTTCGCAATGAGAAGAACGAGCTAATACCAACGAGGACCGTCACGGGGTACAGGATGTGCATTGACTATAGAAAGCTGAACAAGGCTACGAGGAAGTATCATTACCCTCTCCCCTTTATCGACCAGATGCTCGAGAGACTGGCGAAGCATAATTATTTCTGTTTCATGGACGGGTATTCAGGATTTCTTCAGATCCCCATTCATAACGATGACCAGGAGAAGACAACTTTCACTTGCCCATTCGGGACATATGCCTATAGAAGAATGCTGTTTGAACTTTGTAACGCCCCTGCTACATTCCAAAGACTCATGTCCGCTATCTTCTCCGACTACTCCCAAGACATCATGGAGGTTTTCATGGACGACTTCTCCGTCTATGGAACTAAATTTGACTCGTGCCTCAGTAATCTAACTAAGGTCCTGGAGAGATGTCAGGAAAAGGGACTAGTCCTAAACTGGGAGAAGTGCCACTTCATGGTCCAAGAGGGAGTTGTGCTTGGACACATCATCTCTTCGAGGGGAATCGAGGTTGATAAGGCTAAAGTTGAAGTGATTGAAAAGCTTTCACCACCGCTCAATCTTCGAGGAGTCCGTGGTTTCTTAAGACACGTGGAATTCTATCGCCGCTTCATAAAAGACTTCTCGAAGATTTCCAGGCCTCTGACCCAACTCCTCGTGAAGGACATACCTTTCGTCTTCAGCGAGGAGTGTATGGAGGCCTTCCGCACTTTGAAGCAAGCTTTGATTTCCGCGCCCATAATACAGCCACCGAACTGGAATCTCCCCTTTGAGCTGATGTGTGACGCTAGTGATTATGTGGTTGATGCCGTCTTGGGGCAGAGGAAGGATAAAAATCTTCATGTCATATATTATACGAGCAAAACCCTTGATGCCGCCCAAAGAAATTATACTACCACGGAAAAAGAATTGCTCGCGGTGATCTACGCCATGGATAAGTTCCGACAATATCTCGTTGGCACCAAGGTGATCGTGCACACGGATCACGCAGCTCTTAAATACCTATTGAACAAGAAAGAAGCTAAGCCACGACTCATTAGATGGATTCTCCTCCTCCAGGAATTCGACCTGGAAATCAGAGACAAGAAGGGGGCGGAGAATGTTGTTGTCGATCACCTGTCCAGGATGCCCACTCTCGATTTAAATGCTACACCGATCGATGATTCACTCCCTGACGAGCATCTCTTCTCTGTCTCTTCCTCCTGGACCCCCTGGTACGCCGACATCGCAAATTATCTGGCTTGTGCCATCGTCCCCCATGATGTGAGCTTTCAGCAGAAGAAGAAATTTTTCCATGAGGTCCGCAAATTTTATTGGGATGACCCCCACCTATACAAAACCTGCAATGATGGGGTGATACGAAGATGCATCCCTGAAACTGAGGCGACCTCCATCATTTCCCACTGCCATGGGCAGCAATGTGGAGGGCACACGAGCACCTACAAGACCACCGTAAAAATTCTCCAAAGCGGATTCTACTGGCCTACACTCTTCAGGGACACACATGTTTATGTCCAAGCCTGCGATAAATGCCAAAGAGCTGGGAATATCTCCAAAAGGAATGAGATGCCTCAACACTACATCCTAGAGATAGAAATCTTCGATGTATGGGGAGTGGACTTCATGGGACCGTTCCCTTCCTCATCGGGGAACCAGTATATCTTGGTGGCTGTAGACTACGTGTCGAAATAGGTTGAAGCGATGGCCAGTCCAACCAACTATTCCAGAGTGGTGGCCAAGTTCTTTAAAAGCAACATCTTCCCGCGGTTCGGTGTACCTCGTGTCCTGATCAGTGACGGAGGGAGCCTTTATAGAGAAGAAATTAGAGGCCCTCTTAAAAAAATATGGGGTACAACACCGGGTGGGGCGTGCCTACCACCCGCAGACCAGAGGTCAGGCGGAAGTCTCTAACCGGGAGATTAAAAGCATACTAGAAAAGACGGTGGCCAATTCTAGAAAGGACTGGTCATCAAAGCTTCCTGACGCGCTTTGGGCCTACAGGACGGCATTTAAAACTCCTATCGGCACAACTCCCTACCGGCTTGTCTATGGGAAAGCTTGCCATCTTCCTGTGGAATTGGAGCATAAGGCATATTGGGCAGTTAAGAATCTGAACTTCGACACCAAGAAGGTAGGAGTGCATCGGCAGTTACAACTCAACGAGCTCGACGAAATCCGGCTCAATGCCTATGAGAACGCCAAGATCTACAAGGAGAAGCTAAAGCGGTGGCACGATAAGCAAATCTTGAAGAGGGAATTCAAAGAAGGGGACTTAGTTCTCCTATTCAACTCAAGGCTGAAGCTCTTTCCTGGAAAACTCAAGTCAAGGTGGTCGGGACCGTTCTGCGTCACCAAGGTTTTCCCGCATGGGGCTATTGAGATAATGGGAAGGGATGAGCCGTTTAAAGTCAACGGACAGCGTCTGAAACACTATGCAGTTGGAGAACCAGAATTCTCTCCGGTCGGATCCCCAACGAGCGACAACTCTTCCTCTAACCCTCCGGATCCTAATTGACCACCGCTAGAGGCGTCGAGCTAAACGACGTTAAACGAAAGCGCTTCATGGGAGGCAACCCATGTTCTAAACTTATGCTTCATTTTTAGGATTTTTTTACTTTGTTTTTCTCTATTTTTATAAATAAATCCAGCCGAAACAACTTCCGTGAAGGAACTCAGGTGATTCTTGGGTTTTGCAGAAAACAAGGCCTCAACCGATCGGGTGAGTTCCCACCCGATCGGTTGGGATGTATCAGATACAAGCCGCATCTGTCCCCAAATGAACCGATCGGGTGAAGAATGGAGAGACCGGGTGACAGACCGGGTGATCTGGGGAGAAGTCTCGGAAAATTTTTGGGAAACATCAACCGATCGGTTGAGTTAGAGCGCGATCGGTTGAAGAGACCGGATGAGAAACCCCCAGTTCTCGGGAAATATTTGGGAAGCGGTCAACCGATCGGGTGACTATTCACCCGGTCGGTTCACCTGTAGCTGTTGGCCGACAGGAACTTTCGAAATTTGCCTACCCGATCGGGTGAGAACTCACCCGATCGGTTCAGTTTCGCCCCTATAAATACCCCTACCGCACGATGACAGCCACCCGACCCCCGAAAATCCCCTTCATGCGGTTACGCACCCTCCAACTGTCGAATCAACCTCCTCCACCCAACATACTGCCCCTAAACCCTCATCCCCACTCACTCCCATACTTCCCCACCCCCGCCACCTTGCCATCGTCGACATCCCATCATCAAAACACCCAAACCCTAACCCTAGCCCCCAAAATTTTTGAAAATCTGTTTCTTGTCGAATCCGCGAGCGACGGCTTCCCGAATTGTTTCCTCCTACTACGCGAGTCCCCCGGGAGCTTGATCTTGCTACATCGATGGATAACACTCTTCCACTCTACAAATCTCTTACTTTATCTGTAATATCCTAAATTGGTGTTGTACCTGCTTCACTTGCTCTATATTCATCATAGGCTCACCCCCACTTTCCTTTTCACCACCCACATAGTCACCATGTCTAAGAAAGGGAAAGAGATTGCATCATCTTCGCGCCGTGATCCGCTCTACGGCCCCTTTTCCCCCTCTTTCCTTAGCATAAACCCTTCTACGGAAGAACATTCTGACCGTTTGCAAGCACTACTTCATCGTCCGATGAGGCCTACACTCTTCGCCGATCGCCCCACACTCGAAGCTCTAGGGCTTTCGAACGGCGTCGCCAGAATTTTCAACTGTATCGGGTGCCATACCCTCTCTTACATCCATGCTCACACACACAGAAATCTCACGCTTGAATTCCTCAGTTCCCTCGAGTTGTTTGATGGGGGTTTCTCCTTCCGTGCTTTCAACTGCGACTTTTCTCTGGGTTTCATCGAGTTGAACAATATCCTCAATCTCCGTCACCCCGATCTTAATACTGAACATTCCAACCACGATCGAACTGACATCTACTCTCAATTTCGGGCTGATGGTGTTTGGCAACGATTTACCCGGTACACCACCTTTCCACCCGTGGCTCCTGCCTCCTACATTATTCACCCGTGTTACCGCCTCACCCATTGCATCCTCGCCAACACTGTTTTCGCCCGCGTGGATGTGTCCACTGTATCTAGGGATGAGCTCTTCTTTCTCTATGCCATGTCCGATGACAGGATCCTTGGGCACATCCCTATGCCCATAAACGCCGCTCATTGGATCATTCACGAAATTTTTGCTGTTAGCCGCGCCAATTCTGGATCCATCTGCTGTGGTGGGATGATCACTCTTATTGTCAGCTGTGTTTTGAGAGTGCCACCCGACCTCCCTATTTTGCCTGGACGTAGCCGTATTGATCGCGATTACTTGATCGATATCAATATGCTCACTCCTTTCGGTGAAGACCGTGCTGTCTACCTCTATAGCCCCGCCTGCGAACCTTTCGCGATCCTGCCACCTTTGGCCCCTTTGCGGCTACCCTACCCCCCATCTCATCTGCCTTGGGAGTTTTACCCCGATCCTTGGTATTCTCCATTAGTGCATCTACCACCCTTAGATCCTCCCGATTGGCACCCAACTGTCGGCCCACCTGGTACGATCTTTCTCCACCACAGCCCCCGGTGCACATCGATCCTCAAGTGCTCCAGCCTGTCGCCCCTCCTTCCCCCATAGGCACACCCTCCTCTTCCTCTGAGGATTCTTTCATTCACTATTCCCCACCCTCCTCCCCCTCCCCCTACCATTCCAGTACCAGCGAATCCGATTGACTCCCCCTTGCATATCTCTGCATTTCACGATCATATTTTATTTGCTAGCACTCTCATGTCTAGCTTTGGGGACATCTATTTTGGTGTGTTGTCGTGTTTTGTTGTTTTTCTCATTTTTGTGTGTGTGCTTATTTTTCCCCTATTGAGTGTCGTGTCGTGTAGTTTTATTTCTATTTTCGTGTCGTTTGATTTTGATTTTGATCTTTCTTTATTTTTAGTTTCATCTCTGTGTTTTCCTCGCTTTCATTTCTTTTTGTGTCGGTGCGTATTCCCCCCATCTTCATTGCCCTCCAGTACTCACTCATATTGCATTGAGGGCAATGCAAACTTCAGCTTGGGGGAGTCGCACTATGTGCGCCATTTGAGTCCTTCTTTTTCGTTTTTGTGTCGTTTTCATCGTGTTTTTTATTTTTTTTTCCTTTTCTTTTTTCTCTTCTCTTCTTTTTATCTCTTTCTCCTAGAGATGAACCCTATGATGAATCGCCACGAAATCACACACACCTAGCATGGCATCGATAATCACACTCACTGACCCTAGAATTTCGAGTTTTCTTGCATTTCACGCATCGTGGGTCCACTTAGCTTTTTGTGAGTCGTGCGTCGTGCCTAGCTGTTTGGTGTGCTTCTACTTTGTGATTTTACTTTATATACCTGTCCAAGAATGACCCCTAGATTATCATGCTTCGATTTGAATATGCGGTATTTATTTTCCATGTCTGCTTCTGTATGCTATATATATATATATCGTGTACTTCATTTCGCATGTGTCGGGATTCCACAATTAAGGACTATGATAACCCATTTAGCCTATGCTCTATTTAGCGAGAATAGTTTCCTTTGCCCAAGTGTTTAGATTTCGACTTCTTTTTTGTTTTACTTGGTGCAAATCCCCTTGTCGTGTACCGTTCTCCCACTTAGGAGAGTACACATGTGTATAGCCAAAAACCCAAAAATCCAAAAAAAAAAGAGAAAAGAAAAGAAAAACCCAAAAAGAAAAGAAAAGAAAAATTTTGTATAGCCAAAAAGCCAAAAAAATATACAAATACCCAAAACCCAAAAAAATTTCAAGTGTGAATTTTTTTCCTATCTACCGAGAATAAAGGGAAGGCGAGAATTTGCACCGAGTGTTCTACTCCACATCATCTCAACCCCCATCGTTTTCGAAAACACTTGGCTTAGGAACTTTTTAGCTAGTATCTAGGCTATAGTGGCGTGATTTCCTTAACCCTAGTTGTGGAATCCCAGATGCATGATACACTTCTATTCTTATACTCTTCTCATGCATGCTTGAACTAATATTCACCGCAATTTCAAATTCGAATCGGTATTTGGGTCGTCTCCTGGGTCTGTGTATATCGAGCTTTATTGCACATCGTAGATAGTGACACCGACTGCTAGCGCACGACCACACTCACTCGCGCTTCACCGCGTGGGCCCACGACACTTATTTGGACTCGTTTTCCTAGGTTTAGTGATGTGATTTGACGTTTGCTTGCTTGGTGTGTCGTTTTTTATTTTGTTGGCTCTGACGAACGATCTAGGATATAGAGTTTTCTTTTTCTCTCTTTCTCTCTATTTTTCCCCTCCGAACTCCTACTCTCACTCGTCTTCCTCGAGGACGAGGAAGAGTTCAGCTTGGGGGATTTTGACGTGCGTTTATATTTCATATATTCACGCACGTTTTCTTTTGTGTTTCTCCGTATTTTCCGCCGTCTTTTATTCGTTTTCTCGTATTTTCTCGTTTTCTTTCACTTTTCTTTGTTTCTCCATGTTTGCAGGAGATTGCCCGCGTAGGGGACGTTTAACGACGATATCTCAAGTCCCCGGAGCAACGGGAGGAGTCACGCATGATCCAGGGGGCCAAACGACGAAGATTTCATCTTTCAGCCCCTCACCCGGTCGGTTGGTCATCTCCAACCGATCAGGTGATGCACGCGTGCACCACCCGGTCTCAGCCGGAGCTCAAGTGGAAGTCACCCGACCGGTTCACAGGCCGGTTCAACGGGGGCCAACTCTCTGTCTTCTCGAGCCAAATTCCAACCGATCGGGTGAATCTCACCCGATTGGTTCATCTGTAGCTGATGCTGAGGAGCCGGAGACACGGACACCCCACCGATCCCTTCACCCGATGGCGCCAATATCCAACCGGTCACTCCAAGAACTCACCCGACCGGTTCATAGGACCGGGTGAAAGTTCGTCATTTTCTGTTTATTATCTGTAACGGATCACCCGATCGGTTGACTTGTCAACCGATCGGGTGATACGAGAGCCTATAAATAGAACCCCTAGGGTTCCAGAAACGGGGAGCTGCTAGTTTTTACTGTTTTCTCCTATTTGTGACGGCTGTAATTACTGTTCTATTGTAAGTTTTCGGATCTTTCTTAAACTTTAGTATTATCTTAATTGCTCTACTACCTTCGCATTTCAATCGCCTGATTATGATTTCAACGGTTCATTTTCATTTAGATCGCTTTTTAATGAATATTTGTGAGTAGTTCCCAAATCTGGGATTTTGGCGGAAACCCCTTCGGGGGCTCTTCCCGATGCATCCATAGGGTTAGGAAATCGATAGGGATTAGGAATCTAACAGTTACGCGGGGCGTTTCATTGTCATCGGCGGGAAAAAGACCGCCTTTAACCGTTGGGCCAAGGGGGAATAAACTTGGCGGTTGACTCCCTAGCCATAGCTCACGCCCTTAGCGTAGACGCCGAATCCTAGCGCGCGGGAGCGGCAGGATGAGACGTTGGGAGTTATCGTTGCGAGCTTAGTGCTCCCGGAATCGATCAGTGTCAATGGACACGGGAGTGCCCACTGATCGAATCCGGAAAGTCCGGTGTATCATCCTGGGTACCGACCGGAATATCGGGCCCATGGGATGCCGGTACCACTTTCAGAGGCAACGTCTCACAATTAGACCCTAATTCCGATCGCCATCCTACCCGTAGGCTGCATCGGCGAGAGTCTCTAGTTGGAGTGGAAACCAAAGTCCCGGGTTTATTTTCTTATTGTTCATACCTTGCATTACTTTCTGTGACAACCCATCAACCGATTCGGGCTAGCTCGCCCACGGGGTGATTTTGGTCCTCCTTGACACAAGCACTTCCTAGCCTCCCTGTGTTCGACCCCCAAGCCACACTACAACACCGTGCGCTTGCGGTTACAAATATCTAAACCCCTGCCACGCGGGTCACCGCCAGCGTGGCAGACGCCATAGACTCTCCTGGCAAGCCATGTCGCCACATCACCCTCACAAGATTGACAACCTTGTTCCGAAGTGACTTCGGACGCCTGTCCACAATCTGCAGTGGCTGCTGGTCATACGTCATATCGGGGCGAACGGAAATCTCCGAAAATCCACAGCATGAGATGGATCGCTAATGTATTGACAAAGCTGCGACACATGGAAAACATTGTGAACTCCCTCTAAAGATGGCGGCAAGGCTAAGCGGTAGGCTACCTCGCCAACTCTCTCTAGAACGTCAAACGGTCCAATGTATCGCGGGCTCAACTTCCCTCGCTTCCCAAAGCGAATCACACCACGATTCGGGGAAATCTTCAAGAACACATGGTCGCCCGGGTGAAACTCTAAAGGACGGCGTTTCGCATCCGCCCAATGCTTAAAACGGTCCTGAGCAATCCTCAACCTCTCCCGAATGTTCCTGACAATATCCACAGCCTTCACAATCATCTCAGGTCCCAACAGCTCCCGATCTCTAGCATGAGATGAAAAAGAAACAAAGATAAAGAGGGAAAATGAAACTATTTACAATGCAGCACACAAAGAAAATAAGAAAAACGTGATGCATGGTAAAGTAAAAGAAAAAGTGATGAAAATAAGTGCAAAAGCGGAAAATGGCGTGAAAAAACTAAAAACAAAGGTGGTAAATCGAAAAGAACGTGAGAACTCACTCCCCAAGCTAAAGTGCACAGTGTCCTCAATGTGCGAAGTGTGGCACACCGAGAGACGTGTAATGTGAGGGGTAGGTGAGGATGCATGCATGAGGAAAAAGAAAAGAAAACAATGAAACGAAAAATATGATGTGGACATGATGCATGCAGATATAGGAGTGATACAGATATAAAAGTGTGACACCAAGAACTCTCCCTCTCTCCCAAAAAAGATATATAAAGATATATAAAGATATGAACAAAATGTGTACCCAAAAACAGTGAGGGGAGGGGTGTGGGCAAAACCATCAGGACCCAGCAGAGACGGGCAGCACAACAGTAAAAAGAATCAATGGCATCAAGGGTGCCTAAGAGGGTGGGGCTGCGCCGTCTCCGTCCTGAGGCGGAGGTGGTGGTGGTGGTGGCTGGGGAACAGGCTGCTGAGCGGGTGTGGGTGTGGGCGTGGGTGTGGAAGCAGGCTGGGTGTGTGTAGGAGTGGGGGTGGGTACCTGCTGGGTGGGTGTGGGTACGCGAGGGAGCCGCTCTAGAACCTGGGTGAGGCAGTAGTGAATGTGCGGAAGTAGGTCAAAGCGGCGAGCCATATCAGTGACGGTGGCGGACAGGGTCCTAAGGTCACCTCTGAGGCCACTCACCGCCCCCTCGAGAGCACGAATGCTCTGAAGTACAGTGTCGGGGGGAGGTGGTGCAGAGGGACGCACCTGTCTGTGCTGTGCAGGACGAGGCTGGCGTACTCGGGTGGCGTAGGTGATGGGCTCAGCAGGTAGGTGGAGGAAAGGTGTTGTGCTCGCAAGAGTGGGCCTAGCCTCAGTGTGAGGCCGGGGCGCAGGCTGGTAAGAAGTGGAGGCAACAACAACGGAAGTGGAGTATAAAAGTGGCAACGAGGCGGCCAGAGAGGTCGGCGACATAGACGTGTGGACAGACGCCACGACACTCTCAGAAAAAACGGCAGCGGTGGAGACAGAGGTGGAAACCACGGTCTCCACGGCGGCAGCAAAAGAGGGCTCTCCGCACTCAACTATAGTCGGTGAGCGCTCGGGCAGGGCAGAGGAAACGGGCTCAACGGACAGAGGGCCAGCAGTGGTGGGAGTGGTGGTGGGCGTGGAGGTAGTGGAGGTAGGCTCAGCGAGGGTACTCCCGA
This sequence comes from Scilla litardierei, assembly GCA_030789695.1. Lineage (NCBI taxonomy): Eukaryota > Viridiplantae > Streptophyta > Magnoliopsida > Asparagales > Asparagaceae > Scilla > Scilla litardierei. The sequence continues at coordinate 763,806,844 of CM061142.1, forward strand.
CACCGGCAGAAGTGTGGACAGAGGTGTCGGGAGCAGCAGAAATATCGGGCTGCTGAGGGGCCACGGGGTCAGTAGGAGCAGCAGGGTCAGCGGGTGCAGCGTGGGCAGCGTGGGCCTGCTCAGCCTGCTCAACCTCAAGCACATAGGCGGCGGGGATCAGGAGATCCATCGTCGGGAGCCAGTCCACCTGTGCTGGTGCTATCTGAGTCCGAGCTGGGCGCGGAAGGATCATGTAATCCGCACCGAATGGACCGTGCAACCAAACCCAGTGCCGCTGACCATGCGGACGAAGCATCTTCATTCGGGCCATAACATCTATGGACAGTGAAGTGGGGCCCGGGGCTCGTCGCACGTCAGCAGGAAGGTCCTCGCCGGTCATAAGAGTGAGCAGGGTGATCAGGCCGCCGCAGCATATCGGTGAGCGAGCGCCCACCGATATGATGATGCGATCCAAAAACCAGCTCGCGATATCAATCACGACGACGGGGACCAACTCGTCACCCTCCCTAGATAGAGCTCTGGGGCGCGTCATCGCGTAGAGCATATAAAGCTCCGGCGTGGACATCGTCCCATGCTCATATCTCACCAAAAAGGTAGTCGCCATGAGGCGCTGAGCTATGCGGAGGCAAGGGTGGACGATGGCCGAGGCCTTGGCCCTACTAGGGTCGAAGGCAGCAGGTAGACCCGTGATCCGGGCCCAGAAAGCGCCGGCATCGAAGGAAGGTGGGAGGATGTGAGTGGAGGCGTAACCACGGTCGGCCCCGGGGACATCGGGCCACGAGAAGAAGGCTCTCATCATACTGAGAGTGACCTGGCACTCTCGGTCCATGAACCTGAACGAGCATCCCTCGTCGGTCCGGGCGATGGAACTAAGCACCTCAAGTGTCGGACGGACGAATGTGTCCGCCGACACCTGGAAGAAATCTCGCCAACCCACGTTGTCATACAACATGAGCATCCCCTCGAGTACCCCCAGGCGTCCTAGGTCTGCAAGGTGTGCGAACCTGGAGGGTACGATCGAGCGCTGGGAAATGCGCTCGAAGACGACGCGGTGTGCGTCGTCCCGGAACGTAATCCCCAGCGGCCCGATAAGTGGAGCCGGTGGTGGTGGCTGTGGGACGGCAGGGAGTGGCTGTGCGGGGTGTACGGGGTCTGCAGGCTGTGCGGGGTGTGAGGGGTCTGCAGGCTGAACGGGGTGTGGTGGAGTAGGCAGAGGAGAGTCTTCCACCTCGTGGGAGGGGCCAGGCTCATCCGACCGCTTCCTCTTGGCGGAAGCTCTCTGGGTGCGTGGCCGTGTCCGGGGCGGCATGTGGGCCCCGGGTGCTCACCAAAAGCAATAAAAATGTGGCGTGCGTAAAATAAAGGAAAGAGTATACCACGACACGCCGCGAGAGCAAAGTAATGGAAGCGTGCGAAGACGACGCCTCCACGTAGCCCAAAACAATCCCCGGAAGCTCCCCTGGGCTCCCCTAAGCTCCCCAATATACCCTGCACATCAAACGGAGATATCAGCGAGTAATATTCAAAACGTATATGGGGTTAGGGGTATAATAGATAGAAATTGAATTTAATTTGGGTTTGGGGTTCGTTAGACACATGGATCGTCAAGAAATACGAGAGAGAGAAGAAAATAGGGCGAATAAGGCGTTACCGGAGTTGGCCGGAGGTGTGGCCACCGGCGGCGACTCGGGCGGAGGCGGAGGAAGCTCGGCCGGCGGTGGGTGGCCGAGCGCCGCGGCGAGGGTCGAGATCGGGCGAGTGAGGGGAAGCTGCGGGCGAGGGATACGGACAGTCGCGGGTTTTGGGATTTTTTTCGTTTCGAAAAACGCGCTGTCCCGCTCCCCCATTTATAGAAAAAGTTACGACTCGGTCGAGTGACTATATCGCTCGGCCGAGTGAACTCGACGGAAAAATTCCTCCCCTCTTACGCTTCGGCCGAGTGGCCTTGCCACCCTCGGCCGAGTGGAGTAAGTCCATTCGGCCGAGTGGCTCAAGCTACTCGGCAAGACTCGCCCTAGGAGCGTATCAGTTTTACTCGGTCGAGTGAATATATATACTCGGCCGAGTAGCAATTATACTGAAATCAAGAAAAGAAACAGAGAGTTGGGTACAGCAGACTTCCCTCGTTTGTGAGCTGCTCGGGCGGACGAACTTGTGTGCTCGGCCGAGTGACTAGTATACTCGGCCGAGTGAACCCTGTTTTCTGCTGTTTGTCTTCGTTTGGGCTCTAAACTCTGTTTTTCTTCCTCCAGTCGATTTCATCTTCCTCCTAAGCATCGAGCGCCTTCCTGGAGCACTCCTCGTTGCCTTGTTCATCCTCCTAATGATAGGTACCTCGTTCTCCTCTCCTGTCAAAGAAAAATAGGACCCGTTATCACGAAATTTTTGGGCGAACGACTCAAAACACTAATAATTTCTAAAACAAAAATAAAAGAAAAAGTAAAAATAAAGCGATAACTGTCGGGTTGCCTCCCGACAAGCGCTCGTTTAAGGTCGTGAGCTCGACCCCCTTTGATTTTCAATTAATGCGGGATGTTTGGTGCATATGAGATGCACCCGTCAAATTTTCCGGGGAGAACGCTTGGATTCAGAAGTTGCGGCGGCGTGTTCTCCCTCGGTGGTCTCCCGTCTCGAATAGTGTTAGGGGGTGGCTCCCCCAAGCTAGCGCTTTCTCCGGTCCTCGGCTTCACCGGTGACACCGATTTCCGTATCGGCGGAGCTTTCTTCGGAGACTTCAATTTTGAGAGCTTGCAGAGCTCTCGAATCCTCGCGACATCAGCGTCGCCTTCATCAACTTCAGTGGAGAGGTCGGCGGAATGCTCCATCTTCTCTTCTTGGCCCAAATCCGGCCCTTCCTCAAAATCCTCTTTGAATAGAGCGCCGATCGAATGGGGGATCGCCTCCTCAATAACCTCGTCAAGGAGGTCCATATAGTCCAGCTCCTCATGATAAGGCATGTGTTTCATTGCCTTGGGAATATGAAGCTCCACCTCGATGTTGCCGACATTCAATGTTAAAGTTCCTTCACGTACGTCGACAATGACACCGGCGGTGGCGAGGAACGGGCGTCCGAGTATTAGTGACGTATCTCCCTCCTCCTTAACATCCATGATCACGAAGTCGCATGGCAAACATATGCCCCCCGGGACTTGTAGCGGGATGTCCTCTGCGATCCCTACCGGCCTTGTGATCCGACCATCGGCTAGTTGTATCTGCATGTCGGTAGGCTTCAATTTCGTGCCGGTATTTAGCCTTATGAACATAGAGAGAGGCATGAGGCTAACACTAGCCCCTAAGTCCACCAACGCTTTTTGTAGAGGGACGCCGCCCAAGGTGCATGGAATTCGAAAACTCCCGGGGTCTTTGAATTTAGCCGGCTCCTTCTCTCTCTTGGTGAACCAAGAGCCCTCCTCGGCGAGCATAATTTTCTCCTTCCTCTTTCTTCCCGTAATCAAATCTTTAAGGAACTTGGCGTATGTCGGGATTTCCACGATAGCGTCGAGGAAAGGAATGTTGAGACTCACCCCTCTTAAATACTCGAGAAACTTTGCTAGCCGTTTCTCCATTTTTGCTCTAGCAAGCCTTTGGGGGAATGGGACCGGTGGCATAAAACGCCTCTCTTCAATCAATTGATCCGCTCTAGATTTCTCCTTTTCTTGCGGCTCTTTCTCCCTCTCAACTTCAATGACCTGCTCAATTGGCTCTACATTCTCCTCCACGGGCTCATCGGTAGGAATCATGGCGGGGGTGGTATCCTTCCCGCCTCTAGTTGTAACGGCAACCACGGCATTGATGTGGCCGGTGGCGCCCCGTGGGTTTTGCTCGGGTTGAGCCGGCAATTGTTGAGTATTTCGATTGAGCAACGCCAATTGCTCCGAGATTTGGGCTACAACGGTTGTAAGGGAGTCTTGGCCTGCCTTCAAGGAGGCATTGATCTTCTTTTTCTCGACCATAAACTCCTCCACTTTAGCTTCAAATTCGGATCGTTGTTGAGCTTGTGGAGGGTTTGGATTTCTCCACCCTTGATTGTATCCGGGGGGACTATAGGGTCCAACTTGTTGCTTTGGTGCGAAATTTTGTTGCGGAGGCCCCCTCGGAGGATAATGTTGTGGTTGCGGTGGTGGTCGAGCTTGTTGAGGTGGTTGTTGCGGCGGGTTCAACGCTCCTTCATTGTTGGCATAGGAGAAACCGGGATGGTTTCTAGTGGCCGGATTGGCCCAATATCATTGGTTCCCCGCGACATATTGAACTTGCTCCAAGGATCCCTCTCCTTGCTCTCCTCCCAAATACATAGCTTGAGATTGGTCTTGCCAATCACACATTTGATTCGTTGGTGCGGATGTGGAAGGGGTTCCTTGGGACTCCGTGATATACTTCTCCAATCTCTCCACCACCTTGTGGAGAGAATCGAACTTGTTTGTCAGCTTCGCTACGGCCTTTGCTTCATAGATGCTAGATGGCTTCAAGGAGGACGTAGAGTGTCCTCACTCATCGCCCCATTGTTGATTGTTTGAGGCCATCTCCTCAATTAGGGCCGTAGCTTCGTCGGGAGTCTTCGATAGGATGGCACCATTTGCCGCGGCATCAATAATCTGCTTGGTCCCCGGTTGGAGACCATTGTAGAAGCTATGGACTAGCTCCCAATCTTCAATGCTATGGTGCGGGCACTGATGCTGCAGGTCTTTGAAACGCTCCCAAGCCTCATAGAGCGTCTCTTGAGGTCCTTGCTTGAAGGACATAAGAGCACTCCTAATCTTTACCGTCTTGGAAGGCGGATAGAACTTGTCAATGAACGTGCTTGCCAACCCATCCCATATGGTAAAGACTCCCTCAGCTTGCGTCCTCAACCAATAAAGAGCTTTATCCTTTAATGTGAAGGGGAAGAGGCGTAGTCTGATGGCATCGATGGAGACTCTCGTCATCTGAAATGTGGCGCACTTCGACAAAAATAGCTGGATGTGGTAGTGGGGATTTTCATGGGCATTCCCATGAAATGGATCCTGCTGTATCAGAACCACTAGTCCAGTCTTCAGCTCAAAATTCTTGTCGGCCGCCAACTCCGGCATGGCTATGGACGAGGTCGTGGAGGAGGTCTTAGGCCGGAGCCTATCTCGAATAGAAATAATCCTCGCCATTCTTGCCACTAACTCTTCAGGCGTCTCCCGGACGTTCATAAACCTCCCTTCCGTATCGGGTCTCCTCTCCGCTCTGATTCTCCGCAATGTACGCTCGATCTCAGGATCAAACAATATATCAATGGGGTCCGCAGTGGATCTCGTGTACATGCACGGGAAAACAAAGTTTCAAAGAAGTGATTAGCACAATGGAGGGGTTAGATAAAAATAAAGAAACAAAACGAAAAGAAAGAAATAGCTAGGGTGGTAAGATTAAACACTATCGCCTCCCCGGCAACGGCGCCAAAAACTTGATCGCACCCCGGATACACGTCCCGGAGCGATGGTTGTAGTTTTACCGCAAGCGCACGGTGTAGCGGCGAGCGGGTTATCGAACACAGGGAGGACGAATGAAAGTGCCTGCTCCAATCAACCTGGCTATATGACCAGAAAAGAGGGAATTTGCCCTTTGGAGATCCTGTCATAATCGTCAGACAAAATATGGAGATATCAAATCAAATAAAGACGCCTAGGGAATGGGGAATCCCCGCTACTCACCGTATCTCGTCAATGTGATTCATTGGTATCAACATTGCTAGGGAAGAATTTCGGATGAACTAGTTGCAACTGAATGTAAAACCTAGCTCACGCTCTCGCGCTGTTGTCGGTCTATAGCTATCCTAGGTTTGGGTCCAATCTCTTGCAAACCCTAGCCTAGGCAAGCTAGCATTAGGATCAACATCATCGTTCAATCGCGCCCCGAGCCCACTCTCGTGCAAACTCGGGCCACGACCTAGGTTGGGATAGTTCTTACCCGTCCAATCTCTTGCAAACGGGTATCGGTATGGAATTGCAACCGAGAACCCTAGTATCGGTCCAATCTCTTGCAAACCGATACTACGGAAACTCAATTTCAACCCAATTCGGATTTCTAGGGTTTCCTATCGAATTGGGATCCAATCTCTTGCAAATCCCAATCGATATGAACACCTAGCTATCCATAGTAAATCGATCCCAAACTAACCCTAATAGCAATTCTAGCAATATTTCTACCCAATCATCACAAATAAGAAATTGGGCTCGTAGGGTTCATCCCCACGCCCCAAGACGTATAGACTACTCACAATTCATATCACAAATGCAAGAATAAACAATGGAAATAACAAGAGAATTCATCACAATATTCAAATAAGCAATAAAAATGAGGTTTTTAATGGAGAGGGAGACAAACCAATAGAGTTCTCCAAGAATCCAACAAAAATAGACTTTTCTCTCCTCTCCAATCACAAAAATCTAAAGCTAAAAAGTTTAATCTAAAAAGCTGCAAAAAGTCAAGGAAAAAGCTCCCTAACCTAGGTTAAAAACTGGGGTTAAATACCCCCCAAAATCGTCCAAAAAACTGTGACCAAAATGCCCCTGCGCAGCCTGAAAATCGCAATTTACGCTACAGGCAGCGCGTCGCACTCGGCCGAGTGACAAAAGTCGCTCGGCCGAGTGACAAACCCTGAGAATTTCCAGTAAGTCTTGGTCTTCGGGGGTCTTCACTTCGGGGGTGGCTCGGCCGAGTGAGTTGTCGTCACTCGGCCGATGGCTTCTATGTACTCGGGCGGTCGGCATTTTCCACTCGGCCGAGTGGGTCTTCTGAAGCTCAGGCAGACGAAAAACAGTAAGCTGGCACTTTTTGATGGGCGTCGTCTGAGTGCCACTCGGGCGGACGGAGTCTCGTCACTCGGCCGATGTGGCTTCCGACGCTCGGCCGAATGCACACATGAAACGTGTCCGATCTGGTCGGCCGAGCGGTGTCTCGCTGGTCGTCCGAGTGACTCCTTCACTCGGCCGAGTGAGACACCAAAAATGCCCAAACAGCTTGTTTTTGCCTCCTCGTCGCTCCTGTGACGTTCTTTCTTCTTCCGCTCCTCTCCAATAGCAAAATACCCCTCGGGGAAGTCATCGGTGACACTCTGGAGTAGGCGTATCAGGGGATCGCTCCAAATCGCTCCAAAAATGCTACGATCGACTGTCGGAGAAAGAAGGTGGTGTTCGAGATTCCCGGACATCCAGTATTTGAGTTCAGTCGTGGTAGCAGTTCGCTTGGTCCTGCAGATTTCGGGCCAGGCCGGTGGAGGCTGTGGCTATGCAGATGGAGTTGGAGTGGCCAGCTGTGGTGCGAGATTTTGGCGACGTCTTCCCCGAGGAGATGTCTGGTTTGCCACCTGATCGAGCCCTAGAATTTTCTATCGATCTTGTTCCAGGTGCGCAGCCGATTTCGAAGGCGCCGTATCGTATGGCACCTGCAGAATTGGAAGAGTTGCGGAAGCAGTTGGATGAGTTTTTGCAGAAGGGTTATATTAATCCTAGCGTGTCTCCGTGGGGAGCACCGGTGTTGCTGGTGAAGAAGAAGGATGGTTCGCGTCGCATGTGCGTGGACTATTGGGAGTTGAATGCTGTGACCATCAAGAATAAATACACGTTGCCTCGCATCGATGATATTTTTGATCAGCTTGGAGGTTCGAGGGTGTTTTCTAAATTGGATTTGAGGAGTGGTTACCATCAGTTGAAGGTGAAGAAGGATGATGTCCCGAAGACAGCGTTCAGGACGAAGTATGGACACTATGAGTTTGTGGTTATGCCTTTCGGCGTAACTAACGCGCCCGCAGTTTTCATGAATCTGATGAACCTGATTTTCTACGACTTTTTGGATAAGTTTGTCGTTATCTTTATTGACGACATTCTGATCTATTCGAAGTCGGAGGAAGAGCATGCCTCGCACTTAAGGACGGTGTTTGAGATTTTGAGGAAGCATCGGTTGTATGCTAAGTTTTCGAAGTGCGAGTTTTGGATGGATAGAGTTGCTTTTCTCGGGCATGTGGTGACTGGAGATGGTATTTCAGTGGATCCCGAGAAGATTAGGGCCATCAGGGAGTGGCCTGTTCCGTCGTCTGCGTCTGAGATTCGGAGTTTCCTTGGACTTGCTGGTTACTATCGGCGATTCATTAAGGACTTTTCTCGTATTGCTGAGCCGATGACCAGGTTGACGCGGAAGGATGTTGCTTTCGTTTGGTCGGGTGATTGTGAGAGTGCTTTTGGTGTCCTGAAGGAGAGGTTGACGACTGCCCCTATTCTGGTTGTGCCTGATCGCAGCGGTGGATTTGAGATCTTTTGCGATGCTTCTGGCAAGGGTCTCGGTTGTGTGTTGCATCAGCATGGGCATGTTGTGGCGTATGCGTCTCGTCAGCTTAAGGTTCATGAGAAGAATTACCCGACGCATGATTTGGAGTTGGCTGCCGTTGTGTTTGCTCTTAAGATATGGAGGCACTTCCTGCTGAGTGAGAAAGTGAAGATTTTCACCGATCACAAAAGCTTGAAGTATATTTTCACTCAGAAGGAGCTCAACATGCGACAGCGTCGATGGTTGGAGCTTATGGCGGATTATGAGATTGATTTGCAGTTTCACCCTGGCAAGGTGAATGTGGTACCAGAAGCTTTGAGTAGGCTTCCAGCGGTGATGATTTTGACCTCGCAGTTGAGATTGCAGCAGGATTTTTGCGAGTCTGGCGTGGAGATTGTTCTTCCTGGGGAGGCTTCGTCGTTGATGTACATGCAGGTACAGTCGACGATCGTGGATCGGATTAAGGCTGGCCAGGCTGAGGATCCGAAGCTGGTGAAGATTCGGGAGCAGGTGGAAGCCGGTCTGCGGGCTGACTTTTTGATTCATGAGGATGGCTCGCTGAGGTTTGGAGCCAGGCTGTGTGTGCCAGCTGGGGATATCAGAGAGGAGTTGATGGTGGAGGCACACAGTTTGCCGTATTCTGTGCATCCTGGTGGCACCAAGATGTACCAGGATCTTCGTCTGAATTATTGGTGGCATGGTATGAAGAGGAGTGTGGCTCGGAGTGTAGCCAAGTGCTTGGTTTTCCAGCAAGTGAAGGCGGAGCATCAGCGTACGGCCGGGTTGCTACAACCGCTTCCGATTCCGGAGTGGAAATGGCAATACATCACTATGGATTTCGTGACTGGACTACCTCGGAGTCCGAAGCAGAATGACGCGATTTGGGTGATCGTAGATCGATTGACCAAATCTGCGCACTTTATTCCGTTCCGAGTGGGACAGTCCACTGAGGCGCTAGCAAGGAGATATATGGAGGAGGTCGTGTGACTTCATGGAGTCCCCGTGAGTATCGTGTCGGACAGAGACACGAGGTTCACATCTCAGTTCTGGCAGAGTTTGCAGAAGAGTTTGGGTACGCGTCTGAGTTTCAGCACGGCGTACCATCCGCAGACGGATGGCCAGTCCGAGAGGACGATTCAGATTTTGGAAGACATGCTGAGGGCGTGCATGTTGGATTTCAAGGGTTCGTGGGAGGACCATCTACATTTGGTGGAGTTCTCTTACAACAACAGCTTCCAGGCGAGTATTGGCATGGCGCCTTTCGCCGCTCTTTATGGGAGGAAATGTCGATCGCCATTGAGTTGGGATGACGTTGGTGATCGGGAGTTGTTGGGACCTGAGATGATCGTGGAGGCCGTGGATATCGTCAGGAATATTCGGGAGAGGTTGAGAATTGCTCAGGACCGTTTTAAGCATTGGGCGAATGCTAAACGTCGTCCTTTGGAGTTTCAACCGGGCGACCATGTGTTCTTGAAGATTTCCCCGAATCGCGGTGTGATTCGTTTCGGGAAGCGAGGGAAGTTGAGCCCGCGATACATTGGACCGTTTGACATTTTGGAGAGGGTTGGCGAGGTAGCTTATCGCTTAGCCTTGCTGCCATCTTTGGAAGGAGTTCACAATGTTTTCCATGTGTCGCAGCTTCGTCGATACATTAGCGATCCATCTCATGCTGTGGATTTTTCGGAGATTACCGTTCGCCCCGATATGACGTATGACCAGCATCCAGTGCAGATTCTGGACAGGCGTCAGAAGTCGCTTCGGAACAAGATTGTCAATCTTGTGAGGGTGATGTGGTGACACGGCTCACCTGGAGAGTCTACTTGGGAGAATGAGGATGAGATGCGAGAGCGTTTCCCACTTTTGTTTCCGGGCACTTGAGTGTTTGGAAATTCCGAGGACGGAATTTTTCTTAAGTTGGGGAGGATGTAACGACTGCTTTTCATGTATCTGGATTTATTATAATATAATATATGTTTTGGTGGATTTTCTCCTCATGTGTGGTTTTCGTCTCCGTAGCTTTCATTTTCGATCGATTCGTCGTATTTTCTCGTTTCTTCCTTAGGATTGTCGATTTCGAAGTATGTCATTCGTGACGGACTTCATAACGGACGTATCTTACTATTAGATCAAGCCTAGGAGTCTTAGGAATCGATCCCGGGGCCCCGCGCTCCGTATCGGAACTTTTGGTGCTTATTAGTCGGTGTAAGAAGGGGCATCGACCGACTAGATGACGATCCAGTCGGTCGGCAATCCTTCTTGGACCGACTAGTTGGCTTTCTAAATTATTCAGGAGTTACTGTTTATCGTTAGTCGGTCTACGAACGTTGGTTGACCGACTAGGTTGCAAACTAGTCGGTCAGCAATGCTTCTTTAACCGACTAACTCTTCAACTTAATTTTAGTATCAATACTGTTCACTCTTAGCCGGTCTAAGAACGTTCATCGACCGACTAGATGTTAAACTAGTCGGTCAGTATTTGTTCATGGACCGACTAAATCTAAATCCTATTTTCGTTCAGAAGTTACTGTTTACACTTAGTCGGTCTGCGTTGGTCGACCGACCGACTAGTTGCCAAACTAGTCGGTCAGTGGTTGCTCTTTGACCGACTAATCTGTGTTAAAACCCTAATTTCTGGGCAGCCGCCAGCCCAACCTATTTATACCCCTCCCAAACGTTTTCTTCTTCCTCCACTCGACCCAAAACCCTAAAATCTCCCCCATTGAGCCCCCATCTTCTCCCAAGCCCTAGATCCATCATCTAAACCATCCATCAACTCATTCTACCTCTCATCTTCCCCAAAATCTCACCAAATCCCCAAAATCCCCCAAAACCCCTAACTCTCCAAACTTCTCCATTTGTTTCCAGATCTGGTCCTAGGGTTCTCCAGAGTGTTTCTTCCGCTTCCTCTCGGTAAGAAATCGATCTCTCGATGTTTTCATAACCTATTTGTATTTTTATGAAACCCTAATGAAATTTCATGTTGTTTGATGATTGTTTCCCCATAACAGCAATTTCCCCCGTAGATTAGCATCCGCGAGACGAACCTTCGTGATCGTCGTCCCCGGTGCTAGGCAAGTGAAACTTGCCACTTAGGGTTTAGGCCATGTTTTAGGCCATTTGCTTGTTGTAGGCGTAAAAGAGGCTAGGCGACGAAATGATACTCGCCTAGGCACAAATTGGGGAACTAGCTTGACAACGAAGCTAGTTCCGACATATATCATGATGCACAATTACCATGTCATGTTTACTTTCCATTAACGGTACGCGAATTAATTGTCATGTCATTGCATTCTTTAAGTGCTTCTGTGATTGCGTAGCTTCGCTACGAATGCTTGTGTTCCTGGCTCGTGTTCCAGAAGCGGGCCATGTGTTGGTTGATAGCCAATGCCCGAATTGCTTGTTTCCGGCTAGGTGCACCCCTACGCCAATTGTTTATGAATCGTGATATAGAATGCGAGCTCCTGTGCGGGGCAACCCCGGCTCATTTACTGAGCTCATGTGCGGGGACCCTGGCTCCATTACGTGTGGGTGGTGGGGGTAAGAGTTAAGCGGCCAATCAACTGGGAGTCTGCCCGATCAGCAACTGCAGTGGTAAGGCGTAAACTCTGGGTTTGGGGTAGTGTTAAGCGGCCAATCAGCGTGAATGTGAAACCATTCAGCTGTAAGGCGTAAACATCTACAAACAACGTGAATAGTGAATTGATTGAGATTGATAGTAGCTTGGCTACTCTTGTCTTGTTCCGATGATTGTTCTCTTGTACAAATTGTCTTGCCATGTCTTGATTGTGCACTCATGTTATAACTGCCATGTCATGCATACTATAACTGCTAGGTTGCTAGTTGCCTTACTTTCAGTTTCCTTGCCCAAGTCTTTTAGACTTGCTGACATGTGCCCCTTTACTCTTTTGGGTGACACATGTTAGATCCTGAGCCTGAGTACCTTGTTGAGGACGAGGTGTTTGCTGACGCCGAGCCCGAGCTTGTGTTTGACGGGGAGTACGTGGACACTGGGGACCAGTCCTAGTGTCTTCGTTGTGTTTTACTTTTGTTTAGACAGTTGTTTTGTTATCGGTGCGTAGCACCTATACTTTGTTATGTCGTTGCTTTTGTTGGCCTTGTTCTGGGCCTTTAGACTCTTCCTTTTAGCCTGGTGGCTTTTCTGGATGTTGGACTTATTTTCATGTTGGACAATTTATGAGATGTGAGATTTTATTTCAGTCTCTCCTTGTGTTATTTTTGTTGTTCCGTTGTGGTTACAGGGACCTGCTTATGTTTTATTGACGCTTATCGGGTTTGGGGCTTCACAGCTCCACTCTCGTGCGGACCTTTTCACGTCTCGCCTCCATTTTAGGGGAGCGGGTCGTGACAAGCAGCAGACGTACCCTCTGGGGCATGAGCATCAGATCCAATAAGCTCCTGGAGCTCATCCTCATCCATCTCCTTCTCGTCAGAAACTGACGGAGGAATCTCAATGCCCAAACGAGAGTAGATGCGAGCGAGCATCTCCTCAGAACGAGCGACACGAGACTCAACACGTCTCAAGGAAACGGCAAACTCAGCAAGAGTAGTAGCAGGAGGTTGAGGAGCAGCTGAAGCAGAAGCTGAAGGAGTCGTCCTCTAAACGTGACGAAGCGCCGCAAGAGACTTCTTGACGGCCGTCACATTCAGGGGAGGACCAAGAGGACACTCATCATTGGGAGGGAGATGGACTTTGAAGTGACGGAAGACAAGTGTCAAAAGGCAAGGGTATGGGATGTGAGCAGATTTCGTGGACTTTCGGATACACTCGAAAGAATCCATCTTATCAAGAATAATCCTAGCCCAATTGATCTCGCTCCCCATGAAGAGAGCGTAAATCAGCTTAAGGAATGGCTGGGATGGCAAGCTCTATGAGCCGTACTTCGGAAGGAGGCACGACTTCAAGATAAGATTTAATACCCATGTGTTTGGCTTGAAGGATTTCGAAGGGACGCCAATCATGGCGGGAGGGATCGCATGAAACATCTCAGCAAGCATGACCTGATCAAGAGTAGAAATATCGTCGACAGAGATATCAGATGGAAGAAGGCCAGAAGAGGAGACATCTATCAAATCCCCTAAGATTTCTGTCGTAAGGACAATCGGTATCCCCAAGACAGTCGTCTCAATGGAATGGGTCTCGTCATACTGACCGCGAACACGGTTCGCATAGAAAAGCTTGACAAGGCGGGGGTATGGGTGTGGATTCGCCTTAGGGTTATGGCAAAGATAATCTATGAGACCGGAATGGGAAAGAAGATCGGCTAGATGTGGGAAATCGGAGAACTGAACGAAATGCTCCAATAACAGTGGGCAGTGCTCGATACGGTTGTATGCCGCGAGACACAACGGGTCATCGTGACATAACGATATATCAACACCGCCTTCTGGCATGGGAGCCTTCCCCTTAGGCTGACGAGTACTAGATCGAGGTGGAGGAGTAGGATCCCGAGCGGTGTGCTCGGTCTTCGGAATATACTCCGTGTCGGAATCAGAATCAGCAGGAGGAGTGGGTGCACGGAATGAAGCTGGAGACACTGGCTGTTTCCTAGGCTTGTGTTGAGATCTAGGCTTGGCAGTCGTCGTCCTTTTCTTCTTAAGAGGAGGCGAAGAAGACGATGGATGGGTCGTTTTGGATCGGCGTTTGGGTTGTGGGGGGTCCGTAGACGGAGACTCTATGGTCATAGGGGACGGACGCGAGGGTTCGATTGGGATACGTGTCTTCGCCACAATCGAGACGAGACACGCGTAAACAAACGAGATCGACGAAGAACCTAGGTCGAAACCCTAGCACAAACCCTAAACCAAAAGAAATTTAACCCTAAAACGAGATTGAACCTAGAATCAAACCCTAGACAGGAAGATGGGAGAGATCCACGGCCGGAGATGGTCGGAAAACGGCCGGAATCGACGGAGGAAGAAGGGAAACGAACGGGTTTTGGCTGAGAAAGATTTTTCGCACCGATTAGAAATGATTCTAATCGGTGCGGGGGTGACTTAATCGATTGGGAGGCCAAAAGACGCAACAGCCCCCGATGCACTTAGTCGGTCATAGTTCAAGCGCTGACCGACTAGATGACGATCTAGTCGGTCGGCCAATGAGCTTGAACCGACTAAGTGCAAACAGTAACTGAAGCCAAAAATTAGGGCATGAGTTAGTCGGTCTGCGTTCATTCACTGACCGACTAGAACTGAATCTAGTCGGTCGGCCAATGAACTTGGACCGACTAAGAGAGTCCAAAAATTTGAAATTCAGAAATTTTGAGTTCTCTCCTAATCGCACTTGGACGAAACATCGTAATACTCTCATTAATCATTATACTACCCCATAAAACATCGAAAAACTTAAATACGACGTTCATGAATAATTCGAGCGTAAATTCCGAAAATTCAACCAAAAATCCAGAAAATCTCAATACATCTAGCATGAGCAAATATAACGAAAATTTATTAGCATGCAAGATTATTGAAAAATATGAATCCTAAATCTCGGATTCACCCATAATCCCCAATTCTCGACGCAACCGCACAAAAGAGTCTTCCTTGAGTGGTTTCGTGAAAATATCGGCGATTTGATTCTGGGTTTCAACGTACACTAAAATGATGTCCTTTTTAGCAACATGATCATCAAGGAAATGGTAACGGACATCTATGTGTTTAGAACGGGAATGGTGTACCGGATTCTTAGAGAGACAAATTGCACTTTAGTTGTCCACCATGATAGGGCAAGTATCACAGTTTATACCAAAGTCTTTAAGAGTGTGTCTCATCCAAAGAACCTGAGCACACGCGGCACCGGCGGTAATATATTCCGCCTCGGTGGTTGAAAGTGATACGGAATTCTGCTTCTTGGAAAACCAAGAGACAAGAGAATTTCCTATAAAATGGCAAGTGCCACTAGTACTTTTCCTGTCGGATTTGCATCCCGCATAATCTGCGTCACTATATGAGATTAACTCATATGTGCTAGACTTTGGATAAAGTAATCCAAAATCGAGTGTGTAACTTAAATAACGAAAAATACGTTTTACCGCTACTAAGTGAGATTCCTTAGGTTAAGACTGATAACGAGCACATACACATACGGCAAACATAATATCGGGCCTACTAGCAGTAAGATATAATAAACTTCATATCATACCTCGATATAGACGAATGTCTACATCTTTGCCGCCCGTATCTTTATCAAGATGTGTAGTCGTGCTCATTGGAGTCTTCTTCCCGGAGGCATTCTCCATTCCAAATCGCTTTAGCAACTCCACCGTGTACTTGGTTTGGTGGATGAAGATTGCATCGTTCATTTAGCGAATTTGGAGACCTAAGAAATACTTGAGCTCACACATGTGGCTCATCTCAAATTGATCCTTCATCACATTAGAAAACTCTTCGCAAAGAGTGAAGTTAGTAGCATCGAAAATGATAGCATCAACATAAATTTGAACTAAAATAATATCATTATTCGAATACTTAACAAATAATGTAGAATCAACTTCTCCCATTTTAAAACCCAAATCCAAAAGAAAATTCTTTAAACGGTCATACCAAGCTCGAGGAGCTTGTCTCAAACCGTAAAGTGCTTTCTTAAGTTTGAAAATATGATTTGGAAATTTTTCATTTATAAAACCCGGAGGTTGAGAAACATGAACTTCCTCAACAACATCTCCGTTTAAAAACGCACTTTTTACATCCATTTGAAAGAGTTTAAAATCTTTATGGCATGCAAAAGATAACAATAATCTAATAGATTCTAATTTAGCTACCGGAGCAAAGGATTCTTCGAAATCTATACCTTCCTCTTGCCGGTAGCCTTGAGCTACTAACCGAGCTTTGTTCCGGACGACGATTTGGTTCTCGTCGGTCTTGTTCTTGAAAATCCACTTCGTTCCTATAACAGTGTGGTTCTTCGATGGCAATGGAACAAGCTCCCAAACCTCATTCCTCTCGAATTGAATAAGTTCCTCCTCCATGGCTAAGATCCAAGTACTATCTTCGCATGCTTCGTTAATATTCTTTGGCTCTATTAAGGAGGCAAAGGCACAATGAGCGAAGTAGTTGACTTGAGATCTCGTCTTGACACTATCAAGGATATTGCCAATGACTTGCTCATGAGGATGGTCACGAACGGTATGAAGCCGTTTGGGAATTCCCTGATCACTAGGAACATTCTCAAAAGATTCATTAGTAGGGTTAGTATCAATAGAATCAATAGAATTAGAATTACCAATAGAATCACATAAGACATCCATAGAGTCATTATCATTAGTAATTCTAGTAGGGATAAAGCCTTCATTAAATGAGACATGAAGTGATTCCTCGATCGTTGAGGTTCGTTTGTTGTATATCCGGTAGGCTTTGCTACGGGAGGAATATCCAACAAATATCCCATCATCGGATCTTGGATCAAATTTTTCCAAACTGCCATACGTGTTTTTAATGAAACATTTTGCACCGAAAACTCGAAAATGTTTAACTTGAGGCAATCTACCAAACAACAATTCATAACAAGTTTGTTTGGTGCCGGGCCTCAAAAGTATTCTATTAAACACATAGTAAGCGGTATGTACCGCTTCCGCCCAAAATTGATGGCCAAGTTGGCTATCATCAAGCATAGTGCGAGCACATTCCACTAGCGTCCTATTCTTTCTCTCAACAACACCATTTTGAGGAGGTGCGTGAGGGAAGGAAAAGGTGTGAGTAATACCAACTTCATCACAAAAATTTGAGCAAGACTCATTCTCAAATTCCCCTCCATGATCACTACGAATAGTGACAATGGTGGTTCCAATGAGATTTTGTACTTTCTTAATAAATATTGTGAAGTTTTCAAAAGCATCATTTTTATTACTTAAGGAAAATACCCAAGTAAATCTAGAAAAGTCATCAAAGATGACAAGTCCATATCGTGCATTTCCTAATGAAGCAACTCTAGTTGGCCCAAAAAGATCTAGATGTAAAAGCTCTAGAGGCCGCTTAGATGAAATGCTTTTCTTAGGTTTAAAATACGATTTTGGAAGCTTGCCTCGTTGACACGAGTCATAAAAGCTTTTCTTTTGAAAGACACGCTTAGGGAAGACTCTAATAGAATTTAACTTGGAAAGCTTAAAAAGTGTTCCAAAGTTCACATGACCAAAACGTCGATGCCATAAGTGTTGTTCACTTGTGTTGGCAATGCGACATTGTTCATGTGATTTTGGTAGATCTAATATGTAAATATCCTTATGGCGTGTGCCGGAAAATAATAAATCATTATTATCTTTTCTTAAAATATGGCACATTCCTTTTGCAAAGCTAACTTTGTAACCTTTGTCACAAAGTTGGCTTATTGAAATAAGATTGTGGTTTAAACCTTTAACAAGGTAAACATCACTTATTAGTGGTTTAGAAGGATTACCTACTTTACCAACATCTATGATGGTTCCGCTCTCGTTGCCTCCAAAGACTACCCGGTTCCCATTTGCAATGGGCACCACTCCGGAGAGCAATTGAGCATCACCCGTCATGTGTTTTGAACACCCGCTATTGATCGCACCCCGGATACACGTCCCGGAGCGATGGTTGTAGTTTTACCGCAAGCGCACGGTGTAGCGGCGAGCGGGTTATCGAACACAGGGAGGACGAATGAAAGTGCCTGCTCCAATCAACCTGGCTATATGAACAGAAAAGAGGGAATTTGCCCTTTGGCGATCCTGTCACAATCGTCAGAAAAAATATGGAGATATCAAATCAAATAAAGACGCCTAGGGAATGGGGAATCCCCGCTACTCACCATATCTCGTCAATGTGATTCATTGGTATCAACATTGCTAGGGTAGAATTTCGGATGAACTAGTTGCAACTGAATGTAAAACCTAGCTCACGCTCTCGCGCTGTTGCCGGTCTATAGCTATCCTAGGTTTGGGTCCATTCTCTTGCAAACCCTAGCCTAGGCAAGCTAGCATTAGGATCAACATCATCGTTCAATCACGCCCCGAGCCCACTCTCGTGCAAACTCGGGCCACGACCTAGGTTGGGATAGTTCTTACCCGTCCAATCTCTTGCAAACGGGTATCGGTATGGAATTACAACCGAGAACCCTAGTTCGGTCCAATCTCTTGCAAACCGATACTACGGAAACTCAATTTCAACCCAATTCGGATTTCTAGGGTTTCCTATCGAATTGGGATCCAATCTCTTGCAAATCCCAATCGATATGAACACCTAGCTATCCGTAGTAAATCGATCCCAAACTAACCCTAATAGCAATTCTAGCAATATTTCTACCCAATCATCACAAATAAGAAATTGGGCTCGTAGGGTTCATCCCCACGCCCCAAGACGTATAGACTACTCACAATTCATATCACAAATGCAAGAATAAACAATGGAAATAACAAGAGAATTCATCACAATATTCAAATAAGCAATAAAAATGAGGTTTTTAATGGAGAGGGAGACAAACCAATAGAGTTCTCCAAGAATCCAACAAAAATAGACTTTTCTCTCCTCTCCAATCACAAAAATCTAAAGCTAAAAAGTTTAATCTAAAAAGCTGCAAAAAGTCAAGGAAAAAGCTCCCTAACCTAGGTTAAAAACTGGGGTTAAATACCCCCCAAAATCGTCCAAAAAACTGTGACCAAAATGCCCATGCGCAGCCTGAAAATCGCAATTTACGCTACAGGCAGCGCGTCGCACTCGGTCGAGTGTCAAAAGTCGCTCGGCCGAGTGACAAACCCTGAGAATTTCCAGTAAGTCTTGGTCTTCGGGGGTCTTCACTTCGGGGGTGGCTCGGCCGAGTGAGTTGTCGTCACTCGGCCGATGGCTTCTATGTACTCGGGCGATCGGCATTTTCCACTCGGCCGAGTGGGTCTTCTGAAGCTCAGGCAGACGAAAAACAGTAAGCTGGCACTTTTTGATGGGCGTCGTCTGAGTGCCACTCGGGCGGACGGAGTCTCGTCACTCGGCCGATGTGGCTTCCGACGCTCGGCCGAATGCACACATGAAACGTGTCCGATCTGGTCGGTCGAGCGGTGTCTCGCTGGTCGGCCGAGTGACTCCTTCACTCGGCCGAGTGAGACACCAAAAATGCCCAAACAGCTTGTTTTTGCCTCCTCGTCGCTCCTGCGACGTTCTTTCTTCTTCCGCTCCTCTCCAATAGCAAAATACCCCTCGGGGAAGTCATCGGTGACACTCTGGAGTAGGCGTATCAGGGGATCACTCCAAATCGCTCCAAATCTCCTGAAATACGACAAAAACAACAAATCGTGAAAAGTATCGCAATATTGTCGATAAATCGTGAAAAGCGTGATTTGAGCGATCTGAATGGCATGCAATCATGCGGAAAAAAGGTGTAAAATAGGGAGTGATCAAAATCCCCCAAGCTTACCTCTTACTCGTCCTCGAGGAAGATAAGTAAAAGGCGAACTTGGTGGATTCGGAAAACGAAAACGACGAAAAGCGAAAAACGAAGAACGAAGAAAAACGAAAAACGAAAAACGAAGAAGAAAGAAGAAAGCGAAGAGGGAAGCTGCTAGATCATTTTCTCAGGACGTGGGGTTTGCTTACTCATATAGCATGCACCGAATGTAAAACACATGTCAAAGAATTTTATTTCGATATCATAGTATAATGGTGCAAATAGAAATAGAAAACCCAAGAATAATGATATAATCATGAAAAACGGAATAATTTTAGAATTAACATCGTCTGAATCATTTAAAGTGGTATACAATATCGCAGATCACACACTTTTCAATTGAACGCTTTCTAAGAGGAGTATAAGAATATCACGCAATAGAATAGAAAGAATAGAAAAGTGTGGATTTCATGAAATGAGTGCTATGCATAGATTTCTGGATTTCGTGAAGCTAAAACAATCTTACCGAGTATATAATATTACTTAGCCTAGGTTGTCGTGCAACGTCAAGTAGTCACTCTCTCACACATCATTGGATTCTCTCCCCCAAGCTTATCTATAAGCGTGGTGGCACAAAAACAATATTTACATCCCCATTTTTTTTATGAAGCTCCAAAAGTAATGAAAATAAAAACAAAAAGAGAGAAGAAGGAGAGAACATGAGATGTGATCATTTATTGAGATTCTTTTCTCTTTTCTTTTCTTTTTCTTTTCTTTTTTTTTCTTTTTTTTCAAATATCATATATACACAATGATCCCAACTCAAAGAGAAATAAGGATATACAAGAATTTTTTCTTTTTCTTTCTTTGGTTTTGGGAAATTTGGAGCTAGGAATTAATAGCAGTGGAAATTCCATATAATAGATTCGCTAAGGGGAGATTCACCAATGATTTTAAAATAGAGAATTGATGTTCAAGATATGTGGAGAAAGAAATAAATATGTCTCTCAGTTCACTCTATAAGACGTGCACGACAACTTCAGCAGGGTAATCTAATCTGCTCAGTTTTGATCACAAAAAAGCTAAACTAATCCAGATTTATCATAGCTAACATCATTCAATCATCCTGAAGTGAAATGTACAAATCATGCATATAGAAGTGATATAGGAAAAGAAAACGGTACTTCAGATATAAGCATTCAATGCGTGAATCTTGGTGTGTTTTCTGCGATAGCATACATATGAATATTCAGACTCAGCTAATAATAAAATTTCATCCATTTTCATGCGGAAGAAGTGGGGGTTACTATCTCTAAATGCAAGGCAAATCATAGCATATGATATCAGAAATAAAATCTAAGACATGACAAATATAGCATGCATATTGAGAAAGCTAACTCCACGTCATCATCATCACAGAAAAGTCATCATCCCAACTCAATGGAGATCGACATTTCCTCCCATAAAGAGCGGCGAAAGGCGCCATGCCAATACTCGCCTGGAAGCTGTTATTGTAGGAGAACTCTACCAGATGTAGATGATCCTCCCACGAACCCTTGAAATCCAACATGCATGCCCTTAGCATGTCCTCCAAGATCTGGATCGTCCTCTCGGACTGGCCATTCGTCTGCGGATGGTACGCCATGCTGAAACTCAGACGCGTACCCAAACTCTTCTGCAAACTTTGCCAAAACTGAGATGTGAACCTCGTGTCTCTGTTCGACACGATACTCACGGGGACTCCGTGAAGTCGCACGACCTCCTGCACGATTCACGTTACATCACTATCTAAACTAGGAAAAGGAAATAGAAACGGAGCGTAAAAGAATTTACCTCCATATATCTCCTCGCTAGCGCCTCAGTGGACTGTCCAACTCGGAAAGGAATAAAGTGCGCGGATTTGGTCAATCGGTCTACGATCACCCAAATCGCATCATTCTGCTTCGGGCTCCGAGGTAGACCAGTCACGAAATCCATAGTGATGTGTTGCCACTTCCACTCCGGAATCGGAAGCGGTTGTAGCAACCCTGCCGTACACTGATGCTCCGCCTTCACTTGTTGGCAAACCAAACACTTGGCTACACTCCGAGCCACACTCCTCTTCATACCATGCCACCAATAGTTCAGACGAAGATCCTTGTACATCTTGGTCCCACCAGGATGCACAGAATACGGCGAACTGTGTGCCTCCACCATCAACTCCTCTCTAATATCCCCAGCTGGCACACACAACCTGGCTCCAAACCTCAGCGAGCCATCCTCATGAATCAAAAAGTCAGTCCGTAGACCGGCTTCTACCTTCTCCCGAATCTTCACCAGCTTCAGATCTCCAGCCTGGCCAGCCTTGATCCGATCCACGATCGTCGACTGAATCTGCATACTCATCAACGAAGAAGCCTCCCCGGGAAGAACAATCTCAACACCAGACTCGCAAAAATCCTGCTGCAATCCCCACTGCGAAGTCAACAACATCACCACTGGAAGCCTACTCAGCGCATCAGGAACCACATTCACGTTGCCAGGGTGATACTGCAAATCAATCTCATAATCCGCCATGAGCTCCAACCACCGACGCTGTCGCATGTTGAGCTCCTTCTGAGTAAAAATATACTTCAAGCTTTTGTGATCGGTGAAGATCTTCACTTTCTCACTCAGCAGGAAGTGCCTCCAAATCTTAAGAGCTAACACAACAGCAGCCAACTCCAAATCATGCATCAGGTAATTCTTCTCATGAACCTTGAGATGACGAGATGCATACGCCACAACATGCCCGTGCTGATGCAACACACAACCGAGACCCTTGCCAGAAGCATCGCAAAAGATCTCAAATCTAATGCTGCGATCAGGCATAAAAAGAATGGGGGCAGTCGTCAATCTCTCCCTCAGAACACCAAAGGCATTCTCACAATCACCCGACCAAACAAAAGGCACATCCTTTCAACCTGGTCATCGGCTCAGCAATACGGGAAAGTCCTTAATAAAACGCCGATAGTAACCAGCAAGTCCAAGGAAACTCTGGATCTCAGACGCTGACTGCGGAACAGGCCACTCTCTGATGGCCCTAATCTTCTCGGGATCCACAGAAATACCATCTCCAGTCACCACATGCCCCAGAAAAGCAACTCTATCCAGCCAAAACTCGCACTTCGAAAACTTGGCATACAAACGATGCTTCCTTAAAATCTCCAATACCGTCCTCAAGTACGAGGCATGCTCCTCCTCCGACTTTGAATAGATCAGAATGTCGTCAATAAAGATAACGACAAACTTATCCAAAAAGTCGTAGAAAATCAGGTTCATCAGATTCATGAAAACTGCGGGCGCATTGGTTACACCGAAAGGCATAACCACAAACTCGTAGTGTCCATACTTCGTCCTGAATGCTGTCTTCGGAACATCATCATTCTTCACCTTCAACTGATGGTAACCACTCCTCAAATCCAATTTAGAAAACACCCTCGAACCTCCAAGCTGATCAAAAATATCATCGATGCGAGGCAACAGGTATTTATTCTTGATGGTCACCGCATTCAACTCCCGATAGTCCACGCACATGCGACGCGAACCATCCTTCTTCTTCACCAGTAGCACCGGTGCTCCCCACGGAGACACACTAGGATTGATATAACCCTTCTGCAAAAGCTCATCCAGCTGCTTCCGCAATTCCTCCAACTCGGCGGGTGCCATACGATATGGAGCCTTCGAGATCGGCAGCGCTCCCGGAACCAGATCAATAGAAAATTCTAAAGCTCGATCAGGTGGCAAACCAGACATCTCCTCGGGGAAGACGTCATCAAAATCCCGCACAACCGCTGGCCTCTCCAGCTCCATCTACACAGCCACAATCTCCATCAGACTGGCCCGAAATCTGACAGGACCAAGCGAACTGCTACCTCGGCTGAACTCAAATACTGGATGTCCGGGAATCTCGAACACCACATTTTTCCTCCGACAGTCAATCGTAGCATAGAAGCTCGCAAGCCAATCCATCCCAAGGACCGCATCATAGTTGATGATGTCATGGACAATGAAATCAGCGTAAAGCTCATGTCCACAAACCACCAACGAGCAAGAATTGCAACCAAGATGCACCGTGACCACGCCATTCCCTGTAACGATATTCCAACTCTTGGAAAGAGGGGACGTCGACAAGGAATGCTTCTCCACGAACCTCCGAGAAATAATGCACATCGATGCACCAGAGTCAAAGAGAACTCGTGCAGGAAATGTGCACACCAAAATCACACCTACAAACAGTCTAACAATCAAGCCCTAGCCTAGCAAACAATCATATTCAAGCAAACAACATAGTCTAACAAACAAGCCGAATAAGAAAGGAACGGCTAGAAGAGGATTACCTGCGATAACCTCATCCACAACCCCGTTCTCCACAGCAGTCATCAGAAAAGCCTGTCGCCTCGGCGGAAAAGCCGGCTGGAAAGCCTGCCTCTGTGGAACAAGAGCTGCTCCACGTCCAGTAGGAACAGACGCCCTCTGCTGCAACGACGGTGCTGCAACAGGTGCCCTCCAAGGCTACTTCGACCTCGGACAATCCTTCATGGCATGGGTAGGATCCCCACAGACGACACAATGTCCCAGGAATCTCCTACACTGATCCTTGACGTGCCCGGTCCTGCCGCAGAAATGGCAAGTCTTCAGAATAGGCCCTCCTGGCCTCTTGAACTGCACCGGATGATTAGGCTTGAAACCAGGCCTAACCACTGCACTGGCCTGCTCCATAGGCCTCTTCCCAGCACCAGAAACATGTCCCCTCCTCTGACTCAGGTTCAGCTCCTGCCTCCGTGCAGCGACCAGAACCTTCTGATAAGAGTCCAGATCAGAGGAAGACACAAAACTCTGGAGCTCCAAAGCAAGTCCCTGCAGGAACCTCTGAGCCCTCTCATCAGCATCCTGCACCATCTTCGGTGCGAACCGACTCAGCCTAGTGAACTCTTGGTGGTACAGGTCCACCGTCAAGCTCCCTTGCTTCAGATCAATAAAGCGCTGCAGCATCTCCTTCCTAGCAGCCTTCGGAAAGAACTCCTCATCAAACCTGGACTTAAAGGTAGCCCAAGCTATCGGCTCCACCAACATCTTCTCTTCCGCATCCCACCAGTTTCAAGCGTTATCCTTGAGTTGCCACTTTGCCAAATCAACCCATCCAGCCGGGGTGATCTTGGCCATCTTCAAGTTATCCTCAATGTTCCGAATCCACTCATCGGCAGCCAGAGGACCCTCAGACCCATCAAAGTATGCGGGACCCAGCTCCCGAAATTGCTTCGCTCCCGGCTCGGAGCGGGGGGCCTCCGGATCTGCCCGAGGAGCTCGACCAGCCGGAGCATTCTGAACTTGCAGGAGCACGCCTTGCTGCACCTGCATCATCTGAAGCATCATCCGCATCATCTCCCCATTGGTGGGTTCCCGATCAGGCTCCTCGTCATGAGGGGGTGCACCACTACCACTGATCACTCCATATTTTACACCTTTTTTCTGCATATTTGCATACCGTTTTGATCGCCCATATCACGCTTTTCACGATTTTTCGACAATATTGCGATACTTTTCACTATTTCTTGTTTCTGTCGTATTTCAGGAAATATGGAGCGATTTGGATCGATTGTGAGATCAAGAGGATTTGCACCCACTCCGGAGTGTCAACCATGGACCTTTTGAGGGGTATTCTGCAATGGAAGAGGAGTGGAAGATGAAAGAACGTCGTAGGAGCGACGGGGGAGCGAAAAGATGAAGATTGGGCATTTTCAGCATGTCACTCGGCCGAGTGAAGGAGTCACTCGGCCGAGCATTGAGACCCCGCTCGGCCGGACAGATCGGACACGCAACAGAGATGTATCAGCGTGCACTCGGCCGAGCATCGCACGCCGACTCGGCCGAGTGCGGAGACTCCGTCCGCCCGAGTGGCACCCAGACGACGGCAAGCCAAAATGTCCAACTTACTGTAATCCATCAGTCTGCCCCAGAAGCCTGACTCGGCCGAGTGACAAAAGCCGTCCGCCCGAGTATCAAATGCCCCTCGGCCGAGTGACATTTGCTACTCGACCGAGTGATGCCGAGGACACACGTCGCCCAGATTTTCAGACATCCTCCTACTCTTTTCAAATCTGCTATCATTCCAGCAAGCAAATTATTTTTCTCATATTTTTTATGGATAGTAGACTTCATGACGATTCCAACGCCGCTAAGAACGCGCAAATCGGAGGTCGGATGAAATCTGGGGAATTTTTGCAAGTTGATGCTGCAGTTCTGGAATTTCCACTCGGCCGGGTCACATGTTCCACTCGGCCGAGTGCGGCCTGGGCCCAGATTTAAAGTTGCGGTTTGGGCTGTTTTTGGGCACGAATTTGAGGGGTTTTCTAGGGTTTCTTGCTAGGGTTTTGGGGGAGTATTTAAGGGTTTTGTAGCCACCATTAGAGGGAGATCCCCATTATGTTTTCTTAGCCCCCAAGATGTTTTAGGAGGGATTTATTTTAGAGGTTAGGCCATGCCCTAGGCCCCCTCTTGGATCTAAAAGCTTGTATTTTGGATTGAAGATCTTCATTAAAGCTAAGTATTTTCTTCTTTTTATTTGAATCTTTGTTTTTCTATCTTTTTGTATGCAAGCAATGATTTCTATTGATTCTCATATCCTTATTGCTATGCTAGAGTAGATTTGTTGTTCTAGGGTTTGGGGATGAACCCTATGGATCTAATTTCAGATTTGTGATGAATGAATTTCCAAATTGCTAGAATTGCTAGGAGGTTAGGTTGTGATTGATTTACAACGGATAGCTAGGGATTTCCATCGATTGGGGTTTGCAAGAGATTGGATTCTAATCGATGGGAAGGCCTAGATATTCGATTTAGGTTTACAATTGGGTCTCTCTAGATTTGGTTTGCAAGAGATTGGACCAAAGCTAGGATTTTTAATTGTAAATCTATACCCATATTCGTTTGCAAGAGATTGGACGAATACGAACTATCACAACCTAGATCGTAACTCGAGTTTGCACGAGAGTGGGCTCGAGGAGCGATTGGACGATGATGTCAATCTTCATGCTAGCGGCTTAGGTTAGGGTTTGCAAGAGATTGGGCCCTAATCTAGGTTGCTATAGACCGGCAATAGCGCGAGAGCGTGAGCTTGGTTCTCTATTCAGTTACGACTAGTTCACCTCAACACAAGTCTAGTAATATTGAGATTCACTATTTACGATGATGTATGACGATCCGTAGTGGGAATTCCCTAGCCCTAGACGTCTTTATTTGATTTTATATCCACATACTTTGCCCAACGATTGTGACAGGATCGCCGCAAGGCAAATTCCCTCTTTTATTATTTTGTATTTGAATCGATATTGGACCGATTTCTTTATCATCGACACCGACATCCACCACCATTTCCATTATATCATACCATAGCCATCTCCACCAATAAAACATTCGTGGTCAAACCAACCTAGGATAGATTGGAACCAACACCACCTCCTCGTGTTCGATACCTGCTCGCCACTTGACCGTGCGCTTGCGGTAAAACTACAATCGTTCTCCGGGACGTGTATCCGGGGCCGATCAAGTTTTTGGTCGTGCTCTTGGGTTGCATTTCGGAGCGACCAAGTTTTTGGCGCCGTTGCCGGGGAGGTGTTTCCCGTTGGGTGCCAATTTGTCACAATTAGGTTGATTAGATTACGAAAAAAAAATTTTGGAAAAAAAAAAAAATTTCACCCCCGCCACCCTTACTACCATTTCTATATTCTTTTGTGCCACTGATATTTTTCTCCAGGTATTTATCTTTGTTTATCAGGTGTTATGGATGGTTTTATGTGGACCTCAGATTTTGAGGAGAAAGCATTTCAGAACTTATTTGAGGGCCTCTTGGAGTCAGTGAGGTTCACCGGTTCAGAGAGCATTATAGCAGATGAGGCATTTGATCTACGATTTGTAGATTTTGTTATGAACCGTGTTTCAGCTGCAGGAACAATTGAGGAGGACATCCATGTCAGTCTTGAGGGGGATAGACTATATTTTCGGATTGCTTGCGGGCATTCCCCTCCACATGATACATCCCCACAAGTTGACACACCTGAGCAGCCAGCATCACTATTCCAGAGAGAGCCTACATTGATAGTTGACGAGGAGGCCTCACATGCGGAGCCAGAGCATGCTTTTGAGGAGGCATCACACACGAAGCCAGATTTTATCGTCGAGGAGGTCATGCATCGGGACGAGGACATAGCCATTCATGAGGATCCCGAGCACTACCCTCCTCCATTTGAGCTTCTGCAGCCACCTCATCCTTCCACTGACGTCGAGGACTATCCCACAGAGCTTACTGCTCCCACTCAGGGAGATATTTTTACCCATTCCATTTCTGAATCATGTATTCCATTTGATATTTATTTTGATTCAGATATTTTTGACGTGTCGTACCTCTTGCAGCACACATACGATTATGGACCGGAGGTATGCTTGGACGTGTCACAGTTCGACGAGCCTATCGAGGAGGTCCACACCTATGATCTTGATTTACCTGAGCAGCTGAGAGAGGGTACCATGGAGACAGCTATCACGGCACGTGAGTATATTGGATTATTTCCAGGGAAGTATCGTCCACCATTATTTATTCCATATATTTCTATAGACGATCCTCTTTGGGATACTTTTATTATGAGGGTGAATTTTTTGCGGCGAACTGATGCATCCTATTCTCTGCAAGGTACATGTGGAGTCCTTGTGGGAATGCTGGAGGATGCATTGCTGGAGTTCGTTGGAGTCCGTGGACACACGCATCTGGCGGAGCCACGGAAAGAGCAGTTGGAGCAGTTGCCTGCACCGGCAAAGATACTGGATCCGCCTTTTGCTATAGGTGATATCAATCCAGTAGTGTAGAAATTTTTATGCTTTCAATAAACCCGAATCCTCTCGACAACGAGGGGACCGTATAGATTTGATTGAATAAATATCACCTCTTATGACGGCAACAAAAATCTTTTACACCCCAAACCCATTATATAAATTGATTCCCCTCTCCATATTTTGATACGCCACATCTGTTTGATCACCACCCATCGAGCATTTCTTTCAAGTGAATACTCACATTCTTATTCGTTTGACTCAATCTCGCTTAGCAAAGCCATGACATTTTTGATCGAGTCATTTGAATAGGATTGTTTGGTATAAGCTTGGGGGAAGGCGCTCTCATGCATCATTGTATGTGCATGTAGTTGCATTAGGATTTCATGTCATTCATAACAGCATTTTTCATTCACCCCCTTATTATTATCGTTGTTCCTCATATTCTTTCATTATGATCACATTGAGGACAATGTGAAGTTTAAGCTTGGGGGAGTGCATTTCCATGCCATTTAGATGCATTAGTTGCATTTTTACCTTATTTTTAGGTTTTTTTAGAATTTTTCAAAATTTTGCATCATCTTTTTGAAATTTCCATCTTATTTTCCTTTTATGTGTGTTCATGCATCATATTGTGTGCTTGATTTTTCTTTTCTTTCCTCTCTTTTATTTTATTTTCTTTATTTTATTTTCCTTCTTTTCCTTCTTTTGCTAGATTTGTTCCTTATGATGATATCTCTTATTGCTTAAGTAGCCATCACGATGCTTATTATTCATTGCCATGCTACTTAGAATATTCCATAGTCTTGCTATTCACATGTGCTTGCAAATCTATTCCTTTTGATGATTCATCTACATGAATGCATGATATTAATTGAAGCTGAATGTATGGATTAGTGTTTAGTATGCTTTTGTTGGAAATGCACCAAGATTCACGCATCATTAGTATATCTGAAGCATCAGTTTTATTGTCTTATTCACCTCCTGTTGCATGCTTGATATGATTGTGCGCTTTACCGCTTGACTTCGCTTTTTATTTAGATGATTGAGAATATCCATACTTACATATGAGTTTTAGTTGAAGTATTATTTTATTGAACCGTTCGTGCACATCTTAGAGTGAACCGAGTGTTACATTATTTTTTTCTCCACATATATCTTTTTATTCTCTACATGTCACTTGAGTTCACCTCCTAAAGCTACTTATATCGCATCTATTTCCCAAAAATCCCCACAAAAGAAAAGTTAGCTCCAAAAAGTCCAAAAAGCCAAAAAGGAGCCAAAAACCAAAAATACAAATCATATAGCTCCTACAAAAATCCAAAAAGAAAAATGAGAAACAAATAGTTCAAAAAGAAAAAAAAAGAAAACTGTTTCTCTATCTTATTATTGGAGCCACAAAATACTTGGGAAAACCAAGGCAAAAATCCCAATTTCCACTATTATATTCCTTTAGATGTGATGCCTCAAGCTAAGCTTGGGGGGTGAATTCATTTGACCATATGAGTGAGTATGACATTAGAGTGGAGACGTGCATGAATGTGAATATTCGATAATGCTTAGACTTTGCAAAATATATTAGATATGGAGATTTTTCATGATTTGAAATAAATATGTGAATGCCATGACTTTTATTCTATTCTCTATTGCATGCTTGGTGTGTATCTTATATGCTTCATTTATATCTTTTGATTGAAAAGTGCATCACCAACATTTGTATATTAAATTCTATGAAATGCGTGATGTGGATATGAATTGATTGCATGAATTTAGAGAATCCCTTTTGTTGTTCTTAAAAGCTTGCAAGTACCATGTTTATGTAAGATATGAAATCTTTATAGCATGTGATTCGTATTTTCCAAGTTATCGTGATGTGTAGCTTATGGCTTGAGACCTGAGAGAAGAATCTAGCCACCCCTTCCACTTCGTATTCTTTTATTCCATTTCCCTTATTTTTCATCTCTCGAGTTCGTCTCTTTACTTATCTTCCTCGAGGACGAGTAAGAGGTAAGCTTGGGGGATTTTGATCACTCCATATTTTACACCTTTTTCTGCATATTTGCATACCGTTTTGATCGCCCATATCACGCTTTTCACGATTTTTCGACAATATTGCGATACTTTTCACTATTTCTTGTTTCTGTCGTATTTCAGGAAATATGGAGCGATTTGGATCGATTGTGAGATCAAGAGGATTTGCACCCACTCCGGAGTGTCAACCATGGACCTTTTGAGGGGTATTCTGCAATGGAAGAGGAGTGGAAGATGAAAGAACGTCGTAGGAGCGACGGGGGAGCGAAAAGATGAAGATTGGGCATTTTCAGCATGCCACTCGGCCGAGTGAAGGAGTCACTCGGCCGAGCATTGAGACCCCGCTCGGCCGGCCAGATCGGACACGCAACAGAGATGTATCAGCGTGCACTCGGCCGAGCATCGCACGCCGACTCGGCCGAGTGCGGAGACTCCGTCCGCCCGAGTGGCACCCAGACGACGGCAAGCCAAAATGTCCAACTTACTGTAATCCATCAGTCTGCCCCAGAAGCCCGACTCGGCCGAGTGACGAAAGCCGTCCGCCCGAGTATCAAATGCCCCTCGGCCGAGTGACATTTGCTACTCGACCGAGTGATGCCGAGGACACACGTCGCCTAGATTTTCAGACATCCTCCTACTCTTTTCAAATCTGCTATCATTCCAGCAAGCAAATTATTTTTCTCATATTTTTTATGGATAGTAGACTTCATGACGATTCCAACTCCGCCAAGAACGCGCAAATCGGAGGTCGGATGAAATCTGGGGAATTTCTGCAAGTTGATGCTGCAGTTCTGGAATTTCCACTCGGCCGGGTCACATGTTCCACTCGGCCGAGTGCGGCCTGGGCCCAGATTTAAAGTTGCGGTTTGGGCTGTTTTTGGGCACGAATTTGAGGGGTTTTCTAGGGTTTCTTGCTAGGGTTTTGGGGGAGTATTTAAGGGTTTTGTAGCCACCATTAGAGGGAGATCCCCATTATGTTTTCTTAGCCCCCAAGATGTTTTAGGAGGGATTTATTTTAGAGGTTAGGCCATGCCCTAGGCCCCCTCTTGGATCTAAAAGCTTGTATTTTGGATTGAAGATCTTCATTAAAGCTAAGTATTTTCT
The DNA here is from genome assembly GCA_030789695.1 of Scilla litardierei. Taxonomy (NCBI): domain Eukaryota; kingdom Viridiplantae; phylum Streptophyta; class Magnoliopsida; order Asparagales; family Asparagaceae; genus Scilla; species Scilla litardierei. Next base: position 763,838,456 of record CM061142.1, read on the forward strand.
TCTTTTTATTTGAATCTTTGTTTTTCTATCTTTTTGTATGCAAGCAATGATTTCTATTGATTCTCATATCCTTATTGCTATGCTAGAGTAGATTTGTTGTTCTAGGGTTTGGGGATGAACCCTATGGATCTAATTTCAGATTTGTGATGAATGAATTTCCAAATTGCTAGAATTGCTAGGAGGTTAGGTTGTGATTGATTTACAACGGATAGCTAGGGATTTCCATCGATTGGGGTTTGCAAGAGATTGGATTCTAATCGATGGGAAGGCCTAGATATTCGATTTAGGTTTACAATTGGGTCTCTCTAGATTTGGTTTGCAAGAGATTGGACCAAAGCTAGGATTTTTAATTGTAAATCTATACCCATATTCGTTTGCAAGAGATTGGACGAATACGAACTATCACAACCTAGATCGTAACTCGAGTTTGCACGAGAGTGGGCTCGAGGAGCGATTGGACGATGATGTCAATCTTCATGCTAGCGGCTTAGGTTAGGGTTTGCAAGAGATTGGGCCCTAATCTAGGTTGCTATAGACCGGCAATAGCGCGAGAGCGTGAGCTTGGTTCTCTATTCAGTTACGACTAGTTCACCTCAACACAAGTCTAGTAATATTGAGATTCACTATTTACGATGATGTATGACGATCCGTAGTGGGAATTCCCTAGCCCTAGACGTCTTTATTTGATTTTATATCCACATACTTTGCCCAACGATTGTGACAGGATCGCCGCAAGGCAAATTCCCTCTTTTATTATTTTGTATTTGAATCGATATTGGACCGATTTCTTTATCATCGACACCGACATCCACCACCATTTCCATTATATCATACCATAGCCATCTCCACCAATAAAACATTCGTGGTCAAACCAACCTAGGATAGATTGGAACCAACACCACCTCCTCGTGTTCGATACCCGCTCGCCACTTGACCGTGCGCTTGCGGTAAAACTACAATCGTTCTCTGGGACGTGTATCCGGGGCCGATCAAGTTTTTGGTCGTGCTCTTGGGTTGCATTTCGGAGCGACCAACCACCACCACGGGTGATTCGCCTTCCTGCCATCTAATGACACCGAAAACGAAACAATTTGACTCATAGCTTATGACTCGGACGTCGAACTTAGTTTATTGGACATTCTAATATTATTATCGATATTCCGACAATTCGCAGGTACAGAAGGACCTGCATGGGCCACCAACAAAACCTGTCACGCCCCGCTTCCCTAAAATGGAGGCGAGACGTGAAAAGGTCCGCATGAGAGTGGAGCTGTGAAGCCCCAAACCCGATAAGCGTCAATAAATCGTACGCAGGTCCCTGTAACCACAAACTGAAAAACAATAATAACACAAGGAGAGACAGAAACAAAGTCTCAATCTCAGAAATTGTCCAACATTAAAATTAAGTTCAACATCCAGAAAAGCCACCAGGCTAAAAGAAAGAGTCTAAAGGCCCAGAACAAGGCCAAACAAAGACAAATGTAACAGAGTATAGGTGCTGCGCATCAACAACTACAGCAGTCTAAGACAAAAAGGGGAAAGCTCAACGAAGACACTAGGACTGGTCCCCAGTGTCCACGTACTCCTCGCCAAACACAGACTCGGGCACGGCGTTCGCAAACACCTCGTCCTTAACAACGGACTCAGGTTCGGGATCTAACATGTGTCACCCAAAAGAGTAAAGGGGCACATGTCAGCAAGTCTAAAAGACTTGGGTAAGGAAACTGAAGGTAAGGTAAACTAGCAACCTAGCAGTTATAGTATGATGCATGGCATGGCAAGTATAGTATGGAAGTGACAAGTAAAGGGAAGTACAAGTAGCAAGTATGTCATGGATAACAAGTAAAACACGGACAAGTACAAGTCAAGTCGTTCACGTCAAGTGAACAAGTCAAGTAAACAAGTTGTGCACAGAGATTCCGCCTGTTGGCTAGAGTGGCTGATCGGGCCAACTCCTAAGCTCAAGTGACCGTTTATCTCTACCCCTCCACGTGTATCGAGCCAGGGAATTACCCCGAACACGGAATGCTCGCTTCTGGAACACGAGCCAGGAAGTGTATTTAACAAGTATGGCATAGGGTTATGCCTGCAACGCAGGTGCCTAGCCGGTAAACAAGTAGATCGGGCATTGGCTATCAACCAACTCACGTAGCCCGCTTCTGGAACACGAGCCAGGAAACACAAGTATTGTAGCGTGTGCTACAAATGCGACATTCAACATGGATAGCATGGATGACAATTAATTCACGTACCGTTAATTAAAATTAAACATGACATGGTAGTTATGCAACATGATAAATGACGGATCTAGCTTTGTTGTCAAGCTAGTTCTTGAAATTGCGCCTAGGCGAGTATCATTTCGTCTCCTAGTCTCTTTTACGCCTACAAAAAGCAAATGGCCTAAGACATGGCCCAAACCCTAAGTGGCCAGTTTCACTTGCCTAGCCCCGAGGATGACGATCAATGAGGCCGTCACACAAATGCTAGCTATGGAAAAGAGATCGCTGCCATGGCAAAACAACATTAGAACAACATCCAACCTAGTTTTATTAGGGTTTCACAAAAACACAAACGGGCTATGAGAATATCAAGAGATCGATTTATTACCGTATTTGGAAGCGGAAGAACGATGCCGAGTGAGCACGGCAACGGAAGAAATGATCCGGGGAACCTAGGATTCAGATCTGGAATGGATAGGGAAAATCTGGAGAAATGGAGTTTTGGGGGTTGGAGATGACCTAGGGCGTGGTGGTAGATCAAAATAGAGAGGGAAACTCCAAGAGAGGAAGGAATGGCTTAGGGAAATGTTGGAGAGTGATTTGGAGAAGAAGGGGGCTCAGGAGAATGAAAAAGGGGTGAAAGAAATCATGGGTGGGGTTTAAATAGAGAGTGCTGGCGGCTGCCCAGAAATTAGGGTTTCGACACTAGTTAGTCGGTCAAAAAACAACCACTGACCGACTAGTTTGTCATCTAGTCGATCGATGAACGTTCTTAGACCGACTAAGAATGAATAGTACTTGGCATCAAAATGGACATAGAGTTAGTCGGTTAAAGAACGATTGCTGACCGACTAGTTTGCAACCTAGTCGGTCGACAAATGTTCTTAGACCGACTAACGAGAAACAGTAACTCCTGAATAATTTACAAAGCCCACTAGTCGGTCCATGAAGGTTTGCCGACCGACTAAATCGTCATCTAGTCGGTCGGTTCCCCTTCTTGTACCGGCTAACGTGCACCAAAAGTTCCGAAATGGAGCATGAAGCTCCGGGATCGATTCCTAAGACTCCTAGGCTTGATCTAACAATAAGATATGACCGATATGAAGCCCGTCACGAATGACTTACTCCGAAATCGACGATCAATGGAAGAAGCTAGGAAAACACGACGAAACGATCGAAAATGAAAGGTACGAAGACGAAAACCACGCATAAGGAGAAAATCCACCAAAACATATAATATAATATAGCTAATCCAAATACATGAAAACCAGTCGTTACAATAGCGTTCAGGACGAAGTATGGTCACTACGAGTTCGTGGTTATGCCTTTCGGTGTAACCAATGCACCCGCAGTTTTATGAACCTGATGAATCTGATCTTCTATGACCTTCTAGATAAGTTTTTCGTTATCTTTATTGATGACATCTTGATCTATTCAAGGTCGGAGGAAGAGCATGCATCGCACTTGAGGACAGTATTGGAAATTTTGAGGAAGCATCATTTGTATGCTAAGTATTCCAAGTGCGAGTTCTGTCTTGATAGAGTTGCTTTTCTTGGGCATGTGGTGTCAGGAGATGGAATATCAGTGGATCCTGAGAAGATTAAGGCTATCAGAGAGTGGCCGGTTCCACAGTCAGCGTCTGAGATCCGAAGTTTTCTTGGGCTTGCAGGTTATTATCGGCATTTCATTAAGGACTTTTCTCGGATTGCTGAGTCGATGACTCAATTGACGAGGAAGGATGTGTCGTTTGTCTGGTCAAATGATTGTGAGGATGCTTTTCTATTCTGCAGGCAAGATTGACGACTGCGCCTGTTCTTGATGTGCCTGATCGGAGTGGAGGTTTCGAGATCTTTTGTGATGCTTCTGGCAAGGGTCTTGGATGTGTTTTGCATCAATATGGGCACGTGGTTGCGTATGCTTCTCGTCAGCTTAAGGTTCACGAGAAGAATTACCCGACGCATGATTTGGAGTTGGCTGCAGTCGTATTTGCACTCAAGATTTGGAGGCACTTCTTGCTGAGTGAGAAGGTGAAGATCTTCACCAACCCAAAAGCTTGAAGTATATCTTCATGCAGAAGGAGCTCAACATGCGACAACGTCGATGGTTGGAGCTCATGGCAGATTATGAGATCGACTTGCAGTACCATCCTGGCAAGGTGAATGTGGTTCCGGATGCGCTGAGCAGACTCCCAGCGGTGATGATTGACCGGCGCCCCGTTTACGGTATAGGCGCGGTGTCATTTTACCGCAAGTGCACGGTTAGTGTAGGGTGCGGGTTTATCGAACTCAGGGAGGTGGATGGCTTGAATGGCTACTAGCCTCGCCTAGGTCGTGTGCTAGCTACACAGATAATGTGGGTGAAGTGCAGAAATAAAAGAAAGAAATGAAAATGACACAAAATGAATCCCCGCTAACACGGGCTAGAGCACTCATGACACTTGGCATTTGATTTGACCCAGGGTGAGACATTGCCCCAAAGGGTGGTACCTAGCGTCCATGGCCCGATATTCCGGTCGGTGCCAAGCACGCTAGGCATACCCGGTTCCGGACGGTGGGCATTCCCATGTCCATTAACACCTTCCGCAACCGGGAGCATTAAGGCCACAATGATAACTCCCAACACTTCGTCCAAGCCGCTCCCGTGCACGAGGACTCGATGTCAACGCTCGGGGTGTGAGCTATGGCTAGGGAGTCAACCGCCAAGTTTATTCCCCCTTGGCTCGACGGTCAGAGGCGGTCTTTCTCCTGCCAATGACAATGAAACACCCCCGCGTAACCCTAATGGCCAAATAGGTCAAATGTGATTTCTAGCAATACATCGAAGCGGATCTTAACAGGACAAGCACCGGCCCCCAATCCCCAACACATCTAGTGTGTTGCCATACGAATTGGACCCAGATTGCTAGAAATCCCCATTGACACATTTCATCGAACACATGCCATGCAACCAAGTCAAATGAAACAACCCAAGCATCAATCCTACCCTAACCCGTATTAGGGCTCATCGACACTACTCAATGGTGAATAACATAAAAACAAGCAATAGAAATGACATACAAACGTTCACCATCAAGCAACAATGAAAACAACACAAAACAATGGAAAATGAGAGAAGAAAATACTTATCTTGAGTTTGAATCTTCAATCCAATACAAGATTTATTACACTGGAAAAGATAATCTAACCTAATCTAAACTTACAAGAGAAAGGGGCAAAAAGCCCTAGAAAACTGAAGAAGAACCCCCTCCAAGTCGTGCCCCAACTTCTATTTATAAACCCCCCAAAAAACCTTAACAGTTCGGGTCCAGAACTGTCAAAAAAGGCCCACCCGATCGGGTGGAAACTCACCCGATCGGGTGGAATAAACAGAGAGCTCAGATTCGCAGAAACAGATCTCACCCGGTCGGTTGACAAGTCAACCGATCAGGTGAAATGAAATTCCAGACCGCAGCCAGTTTCAGCACATAGCTGCGCTTAGAAAATTCCAGAAAAATCTAGAAAAATCGGATTTGGGCATGCGACCTATCGTTGGAAAGCTAACGACGATGCCGACGCTAGAAAAATAAGAGATCACCCAAAATCCTTCTGGAATGATAGCAGGTCTTCAATGAATGAGCAGCGGTGCGCGAAAGCGGAAGAAAAGGCCACCCGATCGGTTGAAACATCAACCGATCGGGTGAGCCGCTTGTTGCTTTGGCCGTCGGGCTTCGGGAGCTTCAACCGGTCGCTGAGGAGAACGGGTGGCATGACAGGGTCGTCGTTTGGGAAACTTCAGCTTCAGATGAACCGATCGGGTGAGATATCACCCGATCGGTTGGAATTAAGCTCCAACTTCCCGAGAACTCTGTTGGGATGAACCGGTCGGCGAACCGGTCGGTTGACTTTGCACTTTGCTCCAACTTCAGTCCGGGTCGTGCACGCGTGCATCACCCGATCGGTTGGCTGTGTCCAACCGATCGGGTGGGGGCTGAAAAGTGGCAATCTTGGTCGTTTGACCCCCTGGATCACGCGTGACTCCTCCCGTTGCTCCGGGGACTCATAATATCGTCGTTTTATGTCCCAAATGCTAGAAATTCCTGCAAAATACCAAAAACACGAAAAAGTGAAAGAAAACAAGAAAACACGAGAAAACGAATACAACACGACGGTAAATAACGGAAAAACACGGAAGAAAACGTGCGCAAATATATGAAATATAAACGCACGTCAAAATCCCCCAAGCTGAACTCTTCCTCGTCCTCGAGGAAGACGAGTGAGAGTAGGAGCTCGGAGAGGAAAAATTGAGGGAAAGAGAGAAAAAGAGAACTCAATATCCTAGATCGCCCGTCAGGACCAACAAAATCAAAAACGACACACCAAGCAAGCAAACGCCAAATCACATCACTAAACTAAGGAATACGAGTCCAGACAAATGCCGTGGGTCCACGCGGTGAAGCGCGAGTGAGTGTGGTCGTGTGCTAGCAGACGGTGTCACTATCTACATTGTGAAATAAAGCTCGATATACACAAATCCAAGAAATGACCCAAATATCGATTTGATTCGAATTAAGCGGTGAATATATAGTTCAAGCATGCATGAGAATAGAGAGAGAATCGAACCATATCATGCGTCAAGGACTCCACAACTAGGGTTAAGGAAATCACCATACTATAGCCTAGTTAATAGCTAAAAAGTTCCTAAGCCAAGTGTTTTCGAAAACGATGGGGTTGAGATGATGTGGAGTAGAACACTCGGTGCAAATTCTCGCCTTCCCTTTATTCTTGGCAAGTAGAAAAATATTCACACGGGAATTTTTTTGGGTTTTGGGTATTTGTATATTTTTTTGATTTTTGGCAATACAATATTTTTTTTCTTTTCTTGTTTTTTTTTGGGTTTTTATTTTCTCTCTTTTTTTGGATTTTTGGGTTTTTGGCTATACACATGTGTACTCTCCCAAGTGGGAGAACGGTACACGACGAGGGGATTTGCACCAAGTAAAACAAAAAGGAAATCGGAATCTAAACACTTGGGCAAAGGAAACTATTCTCGCTAATTAGAGCATGGGCCAAATGGGTTATCCTAGTCCTTAATTGTGGAATCCCGACACATGCGAAATGAAGTATACGATATATATCTAGCATGCAGAAGCAGACAGGAGAAACAAATACCGCATATTCAAATCGAAGCATGATAATCTAGGGGTCATTCCTGGACAGGTATATAAAACATAATCACAAGGTAGAAGCACACCAAATGCTAGTCTCGACACACGACTCTCAAGAAAGCTAAGTGGACCCACGATGCATGAAATGCAAGAGGACTCGGCTTCCTGAGGTTAGTGAATGTGATTATCGAAGCCGTGCTAGGTGTGTGTGAGATTTTGTGGCAATTCATCATATGGGGTCATCTCTAGGAGGGAGGGAGAGAGAGAGAGAGAGAGAGAGAGAGAGAGAGAGAGAGAGAGAGAGAACAAAAGATGAGAACGACTCAAAAACGAAGAAAAACGACACAAATGACGCACGAAGTGCGACTCCCCCAAGCTGAAACTTGCATTGCCCTCAATGCAATAATAGTTTATATGGGAGGGTAAAGAAAATTGGGGGGGTACGCACCGACACAAAAAGTGAAAAACATGAAAAACATATGAACGAAACTAAAAAAATAAAGAAAAAGAAACACTCAAATAAAAGATATAAAACACAACGTAAACAAACACACGACAACGACACGCGAAAACATGCACACAAAAGTCGATTTCCCCCAAGCTGAACATGACAATGCTAGCAAAATGATATGATCAATGTGATGCAGAAATATGCTAGGGGAAAATCGGAAAAGAAAGAAATCAGAATGCAGGAGAGACAGTCTGCTCGTTCTCCTCGGAAGAGGATGTGGGGTGAAATGATAGAAGGGCACGACATGAAGGGTTATTAAGATGCAAAAGCAAATCCTAGATACGCTCCCCTCGCTAATGAGAGGAGACGAGATTATTCAAATCTAAACTAGAAAGCGGTAAATTTTTACACTACTGGATTTAGATACACCTGAGCATAGGTGGATCCAAGATCTGAAGTGGGGCAGGTAGCTGCTCTAACTGATCCTTTTGTGGCTCCGCCAGAAGCGTTGTGCCACGTGTGCCAATGGATCCAAGCAATGCACCTCCAAGCATCCCTCGTAGGTGTCCACCTGTGACCTGCAAAGGACGAGGTGCATTAGTCCATGGCAAGAAATTATTTCCCGAAATAAATGTATCCCAGAGATAATCGTCAACATAAGATGGAAAAATAATAAACGGGTGACAAATACTCCCTGAGAATGGGTCGCTATCCTCTGTACTAGTGACGACCGAATTCTCGCTCTCCATGAGAAGTGGCTCTCCAGGTAGTGACGCACTGCAGCATACCTCAAGGGAAGTAGATCCTGTGTCCTGCGAGAGATATGGCGTGTCAAAAACATATGAGTCTAAAGAAATAGGACGTGAAAAGCGAGACTCAAATATGGAGTGAGAGTGAGTATGAAAATCTCCCTGAATAGGGACAATATGCTCAAGTAGATGCTCAGCCGCAAAAGAAGTCGAGCGTGACGGTAGAGGTAGATGTGGATCGGGCTCCATGAAGTGGATGATCGTATCCAAGCCCGCATGCACATCCTCCTCGACGATATGCTCATGCTCCTCCATCTGCCTGATGTCCTGAATGACATCCTCATGGTTGACCACCGACCAAGGAGGAAGCTGTGACAGAGATGGCTGTGGAGGTGGATGTGGAGCGGACCCCTCGTATGTGGTCGTGGTGTCCGCGTCCTCACGCACATCCTCCTCACCTGTATGCATAATCTCTGTAAACTCCTCAGTGCTCTCATAGGACTCATGTGGGGTATCCAAATCAAGACAAGAAATCTCTCCCACAGATCCTAGATAAATCTCCACATCCTCACTATCATCATCAAAAAATGCTTCGTCATCCAAGTGGTAGTGATGGAAAAATGGGGTATCGGCTTGAGATGTGTCTATGGTGGCCGATGGCATGGTGGTCTCAACCATGAAAGTGGGTATATCCTCTCCTTCATCCCCTCTCCTCGGTGTCGGCTCGGTGATTGGTACCATTAAGTTTTGTAATATTTGGCCTTGGTTAAACATGGCACTTTCAAGGAGAGACACGAGGCTTGATTCTTCTTGTGTTTATGGAGGGGTATAAGGTTGAGGAAATGGATGGGAGCTGTTTGGGCTAAGGTTGTGGGAAAATGTTTGGCCTTGGGGTGGGGGGAGGCTCTCAGGCGTAGATGGGCAATCATAATACACGTGCCCCGCCATCCCACAAGTCTCACAAACCACAAATGAATAGGGATCGTAGCCTCCCATCTGAGCATCGAAATCTGATCTCCACATGGCAATATCAAAGATAACTGGACAACAAAAATAAGAAAACTAGAGAGGAGCGTCAATAGTACAAGAGAATAACAAAAAGATAATATAATGGTGGGGGAAAAATTTCTTGGTTATTGAATATTTTTTTAAAAAAAAGAAAAAGAAATTTTTTTTTTGTTTTTATGCGTAGTCTAACGAACCCAAGCTAAGCTAATATCAAACCGAACGCCTCCCCGGCAACGGCGCCAAAAACTTGACCGGCGCCCCGTTTACGGTATGGGCGCGGTGTCGTTTTACCGTAAGTGCACGGTTAGTGTAGGGTGCGGGTTTATCGAACTCAGGGAGGTGGATGGCTTGAATGGCTACTAGCCTCGCCTAGGTCGTGTGCTAGCTACACAGATAATGTGGGTGAAGTGCAGAAATAAAAGAAAGAAATGAAAATGACACAAAATGAATCCTCGCTAACACGGGCTAGAGCACTCATGACACTTGGCATTTGATTTGACCCAGGGTGAGACATTGCCCCAAAGGCTGGTACCTAGCGTCCATGGCCCGATATTCCGGTCGGTGCCAAGCACGCTAGGCCTACCCGGTTCCGGACGGTGGGCATTCCCATGTCCATTAACACCTTCCGCAACCGGGAGCATTAAGGCCACAATGATAACTCCCAACACTTCGTCCAAGCCGCTCCCGCGCGCGAGGACTCGATGTCAACGCTCGGGGTGTGAGCTATGGCTAGGGAGTCAACCGCCAAGTTTATTCCCCCTTGGCCCGACGGTCAGAGGCGGTCTTTCTCCCGCCAATGACAATGAAACACCCCCGCGTAACCCTAATGGCCAAATAGGTCAAATGTGATTTCTAGCAATACATCGAAGCGGATCTTGACAGGACAAGCACCGGACCCCAATCCCCAACACATCTAGTGTGTTGCCATACGAATTGGACCCAGATTGCTAGAAATCCCCATTGACACATTTCATCGAACACATGCCATGCAACCAAGTCAAATGAAACAACCCAAGCATCAATCCTACCCTAACCCGTATTAGGGTTCATCGACACTACTCAATGGTGAATAACATAAAAACAAGCAATAGAAATGACATACAAACGTTCACCATCAAGCAACAATGAAAACAACACAAAACAATGGAAAATGAGAGAAGAAAATACTTATCTTGAGTTTGAATCTTCAATCCAATACAAGATTTATTACACTGGAAAAGCTAATCTAACCTAATCTAAACTTACAAAAGAAAGGGGCAAAAAGCCCTAGAAAACTGAAGAAGAACCCCCTCCAAGTCGTGCCCCAACTTCTATTTATAAACCCCCCAAAAAACCTTAACAGTTCGGGTCCAGAACTGTCAAAAAAGGCCCACCCGATCGGGTGGAAACTCACCCGATCGGGTGGAATAAACAGAGAGCTCAGATTCGCAGAAACAGATTTCACCCTGTCGGTTGACAAGTCAACCGATCGGGTGAAATGAAATTCCAGACTGCAGCCAGTTTCAGCACATAGCTGCGCTTAGAAAATTCCAGAAAAATCTAGAAAAATCGGATTTGGGCATGCGACCTATCGTTGGAAAGCTAACGACGATGCCGACGATAGAAAAATAAGAGATCACCCAAAATCCTTCTGGAATGATAGCAGATCTTCAATGAATGAGCAGCGGTGCGCGAAAGCGGAAGAAAAGGCCACCCGATCGGTTGAAACATCAACCGATCGGGTGAGCCGCTTGTTGCTTTGGCTGTCGGGCTTCGGGAGCTTCAACCGGTCGCTGAGGAGAACGGGTGGCATGACCTGGTCGTCGTTTGGGAAACTTCAGCTTCAGATGAACCGATCGGGTGAGATATCACCCGATCGGTTGGAATTAAGCTCCAACTTCCCGAGAACTCTGTTGGGATGAACCGGTCGGCAAACCGGTCGGTTGACTTTGTACTTTGCTCCAACTTCAGTCCGGGTCGTGCACGCGTGCATCACCCGATCGGTTGGCTGTGTCCAACCGATCGGGTGGGGGCTGAAAAGTGGCAATCTTGGTCGTTTGACCCCCTGGATCACGCGTGACTCCTCCCGTTGCTCCGGGGACTCATAATATCGTCGTTTTATGTCCCAAATGCTAGAAATTCCTGCAAAATACCAAAAACACGGAAAAGTGAAAGAAAACAAGAAAACACGAGAAAACGAATACAATACGACGGTAAATAACAGAAAAACACGGAAGAAAATGTGCGCAGATATATGAAATATAAACGCACGTCAATGATGTTGACTTCGCAGTGGAGGTTGCAGCAGGATTTTTGCGAGTCTAGTATTGAGATCGTGCTTCCTGGAGAGGCTTCGTCGTTGATGTGTATGCAGATACAGTCGACGATCGTGGATCGGATCAAGGCTGGTCAGGCTGGAGATCCGAAGCTGGTGAAGATCCGTGAGCAGGTAGAAGCCGGTCTGCGGACTGATTTTCAGATTCATGAAGATGGCTCGCTGAGGTATGAAGCCAGAGTTTGTGTGCCAGCTAGAGATATTAGAGAGGAGTTGCTGGTTGAGGCACATAGCTCACCGTATTCTGTGCATCCTGGTGGCACCAAGATGTATAAGGATCTTCGTCTGAATTATTGGTGGCATGGTATGAAGATGAGTTTGGCACGTAGTGTCGCCAAGTGTTTGGTATGCCAGCAAGTTAAGGTGAAACATCAACGTACGACAGGGTTGCTACAGCCGCTTCCGATTCCGGAGTGGAAGTGGCAACACATCACTATGGATTTCGTGACTGGACTACCTCGGAGTCCGAAACAGAATGACGCAATTTGGATGATCGTAGACCGATTGACCAAATCTGCGCACTTTATTCCCTTCCGAGTGGGACATTCCACTGAGACGCTAGCGAGGAGATATATGGAGGTAAATTCTTTTACTCTTCATTTTTATTTCCTTTTCCTAGTTTAGATAGTGATGTAACGTGAATTGTGCAGGAGATCGTGTGACTTCACAGAGTCCCTGTGAGTATCGTGTCGGACAGAGACACGAGATTCACATCTCAGTTTTGGCAGAGTCTGTAAAAGAGTCTGGGTACGAGTCTGAGTTTCAGTACCGTGTACCACCCGCAGACGGATGGCCATTCCAAGAGAACGATTCAGATTTTGGAAAACATGCTGAGGGCGTGCATGTTGGACTTCAAGGGATCTTGGGAGGATCATCTCCATCATGTAGAGTTTGCCTACAATAACAGCTACCAGGCGAGTATTGGCATGGCGCCATTCGCCGCACTATATGGGAAGAAATGTCGACCGCCACTGAGCTGGGATGACATTGGAGACAGTGAGCTGTTAGGACCAGAGATGATCGTGGAGACAATAGATGTTGTGAGGAACATCCGGGAGAAGCTGAGGATCGTGCAGGACCGTTTCAAGCATTGGGCAGATGCTAAACGGAGGCCTTTGGAGTTTCAGCCTGGAGATCATGTCTTTCTGAAGATCTCTTCGAATCGGGGAGTTATTCGATTTGGGAAGAGAGGCAAGCTGAGTCCGAGGTACATTGGGCCTTTTGACGTCCTGGAGAGAGTTGGAGCCGTGGCCTATCGCTTGGCGTTGCTGTCGTCACTGGAGGGAGTTCACGACGTGTTTCACGTATCTCAGTTACGTTGATACGTCGGTGATCCGTCCCATGCTGTGGATTTCTCGAAGATCACGGTTCACCCGGATCTTACCTATGATCAGCAACCAGTGGAGATTCTAGATCGACGGCATAAGCAGCTGAGGAATAAGACCGTGGACTTGGTTAGAGTGCAGTGGCGTCATGGTTCCCCTGGGGAGTCCACCTGGGAGCATGAGGATGATATGAGAGAGCACTTCCTGCACTTGTTTCCGAGCGGTAGTTGATGTTGATTCCGATGGCGGAATCATTCATAAGGTGGGTATGATGTCACGGTCTGTTTTCGATCATACGCTTTTCGTGCACGTAGTCTTTTTCGTGCACGTATTTATTTTAGACCTTGTTTTATTCGAACCCTATGGTGTAATATGCCATTGTGACCCTCTCGAAGAATATTAAATTGTGGAATTATTTTGGAACGTCATTTCACGGGTCGTTCTCCCACGATTTGACTTTGTTTGATGAGACGTCGCGATTTTCACTTTTGTCGTGAGGCCTTTTTATTTTTAGTTTCGTTTCTCGTCGTCGAACTCATTATCTGTCTTCTTAGTTTTGTTTCTCTCGTCATCACGGTCGCCCCAGTATTTATTTCATAATTTTCGAGCCCCGTTTGTCCCACTTTCACTATTTTGCCCAATCCCTTATATTTTAACCCTAAGTTTCACATAGTTATTAGTCCCTAATAATTTCTTATTAATAATAAACATCCTAAAATTTGACTTAATCCAACTATTTCCCCACTTGGCTGCACCCAACGCAGGAGAGAGAGAGGGAGTGAATTCCTTTTTATATTGTTAATAACAAATTTCTTATTCTATCTAAAACAAACCCTACATCAGCCCCTACCCTAGCCCACATGATCTCATTAGCCCCCTCTCCTATTTAATAACAACCCAGGGTTGTGTTTTCTCCCAAAAACCAAAACAGCTGCCTCCTGTATTCTTTTTCGCCCACGCAACTCCCGCTGGCGAGGAAATCTCTGCCTTAACCCATCCTCGCCGACGACATGGGCTCTCCTCTCCACTGTCCTAACCCTGCCGACCATCGCTCGGCATCCCCAGGCCCTGTAGCCTCCCTCGCAAGCAGCTACAGCCGCAGCAGCACGCAGCTACAGCTGCAGCCACCGCAGCCACCGCTACCGTCGACCGCAGCCCCCGACCTCGCCGTGAGTTACCCCAGTCGACCTCTTCCGACCTCTGTGCCAACATGGGCAGCCCCCGCAAGCCGTCCAAGCTTCGAAACAGCGAGCTCTCGCTGTTTCGTGTTCTAACGACGTCCCGAGGCGTCGTTGCGTGATCTCGTCACCCTCTCTTGCTGTTGGATTGTTCCGACAGCCCCTCTACCTCGCCTTGAGATGTTCCTCGATGTCACGATCATCCCCTACGATGCTCAACGTCGTAGTCTTCATGCGCATTGACCCCTTCGTCCATGTTCATTGTTACGGCTTCACGTGAGCCGTAGATCTTCAGCCGTTCACTTTGCTCGCTGATTTGGACTCTTCTCCCTGATCTTGTCGTTGTCCAAGGATTGGCAATCGTGGAATCATATTTTGGAATCTGGATTAGGAGCGCTATCTTTATTCCAACCCCTGACGTCGCTACCCGACGTCAGTGTAGCTCTCGCAGCGTGTAATGGTACTTTTCTGATCTCTTAGGACCCCCAACCAATGCATGCTAATCAAGATTAAAATCAGTAATGTAATTGCTTAGTAAATCACTAATGAAGATAATCTAATCTGGGACTGTAAGTTGGTGAATCCGAGCACATAGGTAGATTGGACTGATTGAACGGTGTTTCCAGAACGGTTGATTGCAGGCAAGTGAAACTTGCCAACTTGTGTTTTAGGCCGTGTTTTAGGCTATCCCTCATTTTTAGCATAAAAGAGACTAGGCGACGAAATGATAGTCGCCTAGACGAAACTTCAAGATCTAGCTTGACAACGAAGCTAGATCTGACACCCTGCCATGCCATTCATACATACTGCCTGTCACGTTTAATTTCCATATCTGTATGCTCATTATTTGTACTCTGCCATGCCTGTCACGTTTAATTTCCATATCTGTACGCACTTTATTTGTACTCTTGCCATGCTATGCATCATAACATGTCATTCCATACTTGAATGTTTGCATTTGTAGCACACGCTACTTGTACTTCCTTGTTGAGGCTAGTCACCTGCGTTGCAGGCACAACCCTAAGCCAAATACACTTCTTGGCTCGTGAACCAAAAGCGGGCTATATGTGTTGGTCAAAAGCCAATGCCTGATTACACGTGGAGGGGTAGGATTAAGCGATCACTTGTGCTTAGGAGTTGGCCTGTACAGCCGCTCCAGTCAAAAGGCGTAAACTCTGTGCATGACGTGCTTACTTGTCTTGTAAATCCATGTGAATGTTTTAGTAGTTTTTCTACCCTTGCCTTGTCATTCTTGTTGCACTCTCTTACTTGTTGCATCCATACCTTAAACTCCCATGTCATCGCATATTTTAGAACTGCTAGGCTGTTTCTCTTCTTTTAGTTTCCTTGCACAAGTCTCTTGTAGACTTGCTGACATGCGCCCTCGTCTCTTTTGGGTGTCGCATGTTAGTTGCTGAGCCAGAGCCCGTTGCTGAGGACGAGATGTTTGTTGATGTTGAGCCTGGGTCCACTATTGACGTGGAGTTCTAGGACACCGGTGACCAGTCGTTGAGACTTCTTTCTGTGTTGCTTTCTGCTTAGTTCTTGTTAGGTTATCGGTGCGTATAGCCTTTCCTTTTCTGTATGTTCGTTTATTTCTGTTGGCCATGCTTGGGGCCTTTTTAGACTCTTTTAAGCCTGGTGGCTTTTCTGTGATGTTGAACTTTATTTGTGGACATTCTGAGATTGGAATAACTTTATTATCTCTCTTTTATTATTATTTTTGTTCTATTTCGCAATTGCAAGGACCTTTACTTGGTTATACCAGACGCTTTACAGACTGGAGCCTCACAGCTTCAAGTCTGAGCGGACTTTTCACGCCTCGCCTTCCGTTTATAGGAAGCGGGTCGTGACAACTCTGTTAGAAATGGTTCGATGCATGATGTCGCAAGCAAACTTACCAATTAAGTATTGGGGAGATGCATTGTTGACAGCAGCACATGTTTTGAACCTAGTTCCCTCCAAATCGATTCATAAAACCCCATATGACTCTGGACTAGTAGAAGTCCAAATTTGAGTTTCTTAAAGTCATGGGGATGTGCCGCTTATGTACATAACACTTCACATAAGCATGGGAAGTTGGGACCCAGAGGAAAAAAGAGTATATTCATTAGATACTTTGAACACTCAAAGGGTTATGTTTTCTTGGGTGAGCAAGAAAACGGCATTGTCATAGAATATGAATCAAGGGATGCCACGTTTATAGAGGATATGTTTCCTAAACAAGGCGAAGTCAGAAATGAAGATGATCTCCATGAGTTGGAAGATCCAGACTTCGTGAGTATTATGTCATTTGAGGTACAAGAGAATACTTCTCGAGTCCCTGAGATTAGTGGGAGTGGTGTGTCCGAAAGAGAAATAATTCAGAATTCTCAGCTTGATGAGTCAGTTGGGAGAGTCAAAATGGTTAAGGTTCCCCGACGAAGATTTGAAATCGAAGGGGAAGCTTTAATTGTTATACCTCAAGATGACGAAGAACCTCAAAGTGTAGAAGAAGCTTTATCTCGTCATGATCGAGATAATTGGAAGAAAGCCATGAAGGAAGAAATGGATTCCATGAAAGTTAACCAAGTTTGGAAACTGGTTAACATACCGCCTAATCGAAAAACAATTGGAAATAAGTGGATTCTCAAAATAAAGAGAAAGGCGGATGGATCCATTGAAAGACATAAGGCTCGGCTAGTAGCAAAGGAATATACCCAAAAGGAAGGTATAGATTACGAAGAAACCTTTTCACCAGTTGTTAAATTTGCCTCTATTCGCCTAATACTAGCTTTAGTTGCTCACATGAATTTAGAACTTCACCAAATGGATGTCAATACGACATTCCTAAATGGTGAACTAGATGAGGAAATCTACATGGATTAGCCAGTAGGTTTCATTATTAAAGGCCAAGAAAATAAAGTCTGTAAATTACAGAAATCTAAATATGGCCTTAAACAAGCATCTAGGCAATGGAGCCAGAGGTTTCATAGAGTTTTCACCTCATTTGGTTTCGAGATGATCGAAGAAGATCATTGTGTTTATGTGAAGCAACATAAAAACAAATTTGTCATCTTGACATTATACGTAGATGACATTTTGTTAGCTAGTAACGATATGGAGTTTCTGATAACCATAAAAGAATGGTTATCATCTAACTTTGAAATGAAAGACATGGGAGAAGCAGATTTTTTACTTGGTGTAAAAATCTAAAGAGATCATTCTAAGAGATTTCTTGCATTGTCACAAAAAACATATATTAATAAAGTATTAGAACGATTCAACATGTCTAACTGTAATTCAGTTGAAACTCCAACATTAAAAGGGGATAACCTAAGTCTAGATGATTGTCCTAGTACAGCAGATGCAAGGAACAAAATGGCAAGAGTGCCATATGCAAATGCAGTGGGTAGCTTGATGTATGCCAGGTTGTGTACAAGGCCAGACATATGTCATATAGTAGGATTGGTAAGTCGATATCAACCAAATCCTGGACTTGAGCATTGGAAGGTTGTGAAGAGGATCATGAGATATTTAAAGGGCACAGCCAGCTACAGCTTGTGCTACGAAGGTTCATCCATCAAACTGGAAGGCTACACTGATGCAGACTGTGGGGGAGATGTAGATGAGAGGAAATCTACATCAGGATATGTTTTCTTGCTTGGAGAAGGGACCATATCATGGCGCAGCAAGAAACAAACTTGTGTAGCTCTATCAACCATGGAAGCAGAATTTGTTGCTGCTTCACTAGGAGTTTAGGCAGTTATTTGATTACGATGATTTCTAGAGAATTTAGGTGTAAAGCAAGAACCAGTTGTTGTCTACTGTGACAATCAAGCTGCGATAGCTTACACCAAGGACCCAAGATATCACAGTCGTACCAAACATATCGACATATGATACCATTTTGTGAGAGACATTGTTGCTGAGAAGATAGTTTCTATCAAGTATATATCTACGCACAAAATGGTTGCAGATCCTCTTACTAAACCTATTCCTAGAGATGCTTTTCTGAAACATGTAAAAGCTCTAGGATTATGTAGAAATTGAAATATACTTGTGTATGTACTCTGTTATATATATTGATATTGTTCAATAAAAATATTTATTTCATTCATTATGTTGGATGATATGTGTTTGTCCAATAGTGTTATTTGTTAGCACATAAAAAGAGTACATAAGAAAAGGTATGTCAAATAGGCATGGAGATTGGCCTTCTCACACAGGCAATCGCCTCTGATGTTCAAGGTGAACGGGCAGGGATAAGACTTAATCCACAATAAAAGTCTCCTTGAATAAGTTTCAAGATGAGGTCATTTTATATATACAAATAATGACCGAGATGAATAGGTTCCCCAAAGTTCATCTAAGACTATTCATAAGCCGAACACGAATTCTTAGAGTAATTAATTGCTGAGAATTCAGTGTTAAATGTATGAGTACATTTAACTTGAAGTCTGAACAGTGTTGGATTGAATTACTCCAAAGACATGCACAATACACTATTGCATGTGATTTATACCACATGTGCTGGAGTCGACAGTAATGGGAAGTGAGAAGGTGGATCCCTGCCTCTCCACTGTGTGAGTCCCTGGAGGATTGGGTTCCTCCCTATACCCTTTGACTATTGACTAATATTCAAAGTCTCAGTCTTGGTGATAGCTACTTTAGCATATTCCTTATGGCCACGAGTGATTCGGTCTAAAGGGTATGTTTAGGAAAGCGACTGAGTTGTGACTTAGAATATTGAGTGCAAAGGAATGGCTAAGTTTGTTGATATCAAGTTTAATGATCTCACTGGCCGGCTAATCTGTATGATTAAAAGACATTAATATGGATGTATTTAAGTATGTCCTCAAGAGTAAATAAAAGGAGGGATCAGGAATACTTACACTGATACAACAAACTAGACCTAGGGTATTATAAGCGACAGATATACTTTAGAGGATTGATTACATAGAGGGCAGTTGTGTATCTATAACCAGTGCACAACAAGATTGCATGTATTTGCTTATGGTTGCACGACCAAGTTACCAAGTATGAAGTCTTCTTCACGTGTTGTTTTTGTAACAACAAATCCCATCATGTACGAGTGGAAGATGTTGGAAATTAGGTACGCCCATGACGGGTTTTAACCCAGGGGTAAATTGCAGTTATAATATTAATTAAGGGGTTTTATGTAAATTTAATTAGCCTTGGTGGATAATTGCAATTTACAGAAGTTCAGGGTTCCCAATGCAAATTTGTTTTGTAACTAACTTTACGTTATTTTGTTAACGTTAAGTTTTCAACGGCAGAAAACTGCCCTTCTTAATCCCTATAAATATCTCCCATAGGCAGAGAGAAAAATCATTAAATCAAAGGAAATTGATTTGTGTTCTCCTCTCTCCCAACACAAAAAGAAGAAAGAAACGGGTAATTTTGGTGGTGAGAATTCGTTCGGTTTCCTTCGGTGATTCCAAACACGATCCATTGTGCTCCTCCATCCGCAGCGTTTCATGTGATGTGTTCATCTCTAAACTCTAACACCACCAATCTGAAAATTTGGCATTTCATTTTTATTTTTATTTTTGGAGTTTGCCTCATCTCTGTCAATATATTGCATTTGTTACTATCTATAGTCTATTGCATTTATTACTTTCTATGCTTTAACTTGTCATGTCTATGTTAGTCTCCTCTCTTCCAATTCTCTATCATCTGTCATATTTCACTATGTGATCATACTCTTATTATCACGGACAGTGTTATCACTTATAAAACAGTCATGCATCTTCTTTCATTCCAACTCTTGTTTGTCTCTTTGATTGTAAGTAGATATGGTCTACATATGAGTCCTTGTTATGGAGTCTTCTGAATGTAATCTTAGTTGCTAAATTGCCAAAATATACCATATTGTACCTCCTCACCTAGAGCAAAAATGCAATCCTTTAATTTTCCACATGATTGTTGTACAATTCTGCCCTTTATAACTAAGCTTTAACCCATAAATAACGAGGTGAACAATTCTTTATAAAAATGGCCATGTATAACAAAAATAAGCATCTTCAATGTACTGGAAGCTTGGTATTCTTTGAAGCAGTTCTTGTTAGAGCTATAAACTGCTAAGATGGCTTTGGTCATTTCCAATGAACATTGCCAGTGGGCATGAATATCATGCCATCTTGCCACCAACAGCAAAGTTACGTTGGTAAGTGTTACATTGATCTGTTGATATTTGTCCTTTAGAAGAGTGAAGACAATAAATGGCTAGGGATCTTTGTAGGTCATGCCTTTAGTGCAATTGTTGTGATTCACTGATCACAATAAAAAGGAAAAAAAACTATCGTATTAAAAAGTAAAAATTGGAGAGTGTTGAAGAAGATTTTGGAGGAGAGTAAAATCAACTCTAATCAGGAGTAGCCATGGCATGAGACATGGCTCTATATATATTCATTTACTTAATGGGACTTAGGAGTCCAAAGGACTCCCCACTAACTTAGTAGGGAGTAAATGGTGAGATGATGAGGGGAGGGAGGCCAAAGGCCTCCCTCAACTCACAACACTCCCCCTCATCTCTCCATTACCTTGGTTTAAGCATATGAATACTTCAGGATTCAGTATGCTAATGGGATGGATACTTCTGGATCCAGAGCCACTGTGGTTGCCTCTTTAAAACCTTAGCTGTGGAAAACCCAGTAGGAAAACCCAGCAGCTTAAGGGAAAAGAGTACAATTATCGAGGGACTCCCCCTGACCTGTACAAGCTTCAGGCTTGCAGATCTCCTATGTATCTATACAATCATCTCCTATTCGTCTATACATCCATCATGTTCTGAAAGAAAATACAATCATCACTCATCTATACAAGTTTCACTCATCTAGCGGCCATTGGAAAGCAGTGGCGCTCTGGAGTGGAATGCCCTTCGAAGTTGGTAGTTAACTTCACTAAAGTATTCTTTGAATCAGTCTTCAGTTTGTGTGCAAGGTACTGGTGGACTTGGCTGAGCATTTTCAATACTTGCTTCTTGGATGATGAGCTTCTCAGAAGATGTAGACATTGGAGGATGATGTGTAGATATTTAGGAGGTGTCCGGCCTTTTGTGTTTTAGTCATTGCGGTGATCTTTAAACCTGCATATGCGATATATATTCCTTGACCCTTGGAAGTTGCGTAGAAGCATCTTATCCTTGGTCTAGTGGTGTTCTCCAGGACAACACAGTATCTGGTTAACAACTTTACTGCAGACGTTCTATAAAAGACGCGTGCAGTTGGCCAGATAAGAAGTGTAACAAGTACACTAGAGCTAAGCTCTTCGGGACCTAGGATGTCCTCCCCCTCTTCCAGCGACTGGAAGGTGTCTTAAATAAGCATTCATGTTTAATAGGTTGCAAATGGACATCATTCTTCATAAACTCCAGGTGTATGAAGGATATTAAGGGGTTCCTGTAACGACCTGAAATTTCATCACTTCAATTTACCAATTTTTACGTACTTTAAAAATTAATTTTACTTTATAAATGTTCGTGAAGAGTTTTATAACAAAACTGATTCCAAAAATTCTTATAAAAATATTTTAGAGCACTAGACTTATCATATTATATTTCAGCAATTTCAGATTTCCTCAAATGCCCAAAATATTTCTGTTAAAATTCATCTCCCAAAATTACCGTTTTTGATTCGATGAATTTATTTTCTATACAAACGTCTTCAAAATGTTTTCAAACTTGTACGGTAGCATCATATGATCATTTAGGGCTCCCCACATTAATTTCGTAATTTTCTGATATCATTTCTATAGAGAACCCGCAAACCCGCTTTCTAAACGTTTTGGCCAAAATCTAGTATTTTCGTAGTCCAAACCCTGGAACGGTCTTCGTATTCACGATCCTCGCGACGATACGATCCCGTGGGTATGTTTTCGTAATTTTTCGGACACATTTACTAGTAGGGGCATTTTTGTAATTTCGTTTTTACTAATGACCTAATTACCGCTAGTTATCTTAATTAATTACCCCACCTAACCTACCCATATCTACCCATCCCTGTCTAACTCTCACTCTCTCAGCTAACCAAGGAAAGCCCCATCTACCCCCCTTCATCTACCCCCTTTAATTACACCTTTGCCATTAGCTTACCCTTTAAATAAACCCCCTCCTTTGTATTAACATGCAGTTATCTCTCTCCCTTTGTATTTTTCCGTTCGAACTGACTTGACAGCAGCCCGCTCTCTCTATCACTCGTTCTCTATCCCCTCTCACCCTCTCGTTCGATTTCCCCCATCACCGAGAGCTCACGGCGAGCCCTGATCGCCGGCGACCCGCTGCTCCGATCGAAGCCCACACAGCAACACCGTCACCACCCTCCTCTCGGCCTCGAGCACCACCCAAACGCCCCACAGCACCCCGATAGCTCGAGAGCCCACGCCACCGCCCTCCGGCCTCGCCACCACGTCCCCAAGCACCGCCGAGCTCCGCCGAGAGCTCAGCCGTCACCCTCGCTCTCAAACGAAGCCGGAGCAACCCCGACAGCACCGTCGGAGAGCTCCACACAGCCCCGTCGCCTCGTTGCACTCTCCGATCGCCGCCACCGCTGCTCCGGCATCCCCTCGCCGCCGTCGCCCCCACCTCTTCCTCCTCCGCCGTCGAGCCCCCTCCCGCCGTCATCGCCGAGCCCCGAAACCCCCCCCCCCACCTCCGACGTCTGTAAACGAAGGCAACGGTAAGTTTTCAATGGCAAACTTGTAAATATAACGAATATTCGATTTTTCGTATTTTTAATTAATTAATAAATGGGTTTTAAGGTTATAAATCCATAACTAATTATACAGGGGCCAGAAAAATGTGTGACTAGTCCCAGAAAATCAGAAACGTCGAAACGAATCCATTGGCGCTAGTTTCATCTCGATCAGGCAAGTATATTTCTCACAGTGAATTTTTGAAGGCAAAACTTAAATAGGTTAAAATTCTTTTAAAATTCGTAGCTTGCAATTTTTACGTACACTGCCATACGATAAAAATATATGATACAGTACTTGTAACTACGATCGTTTTGACATCTTGTTTGCAGAATTCTGATGTACGGTTTATCCGGAATAAATCCTTGATCGAGGGTATTATTAATAATTTCTTATTTTATAAATCCTTTTAAAATTCATAACCTGTGATTTTTACGTACACCAATGTACGATAAAAATATATGTCGTAGTACTAGTGAATACGATTATTTTGACACTTTTTTTAAGAATTCTGATGTACGGTTTGCTCTAAACAATTCCTTGAACATATGTTTTAAAAATCACTTCTTGATTTAAAATTGCTTTTTTTGCTATTTAAAATTGTTTAAAAATTGTTAAAAATCTTGAAAAATAACTACTAGTCTTAGAAAGTATTTTAAGCTAATTTAAACTCTTTTGCTTGGTTAAAATCATATCTTACTCGTTCTTTTATTTATTTAAGTGATTCTGATGTTTTCATTTAATCGAGTCGTGAAGTTGTGAACTTTCACGAGACTGTTGTACAGACTATTGGAACACCGAGATTGAATTGACTGAATGGAAGATGGAACTTCAACGATATTGAATGGAAGATGGAACTTTAACAATATAGAATGAAAGATGGAATTTCAATAATAGACAGATAGTACACATTCTTTTGACCGCCACTTGACTTGACCCGGGTTTGGGGTAGTCTATGATCACAAGTGTTACAGAATGACTGGATGCGCCATACTAAATTACCTCCAACACATTACGGGGGTTAGAACCTTGACCGTTGCCATATCGGAACGGTGGGTAAGCCTCGGAGTTGCTCCCGTCGCAGGCTGCATGTTGGTTATCTCTAGTACTCTTGGACATGGACTTATCACTAGGATATACTGGTTATTGATTATTGTTCTAACATCTTTTCCTACAGGTTGTTACAGTGTGATTATTGAATGCTAAATTGTCACAGGTTACAGATGACTTTGCAAATGGTGATTGAATACTAAAATTGTTATAGGTTGCAAATGGTATTGCAAATGGCTATCAAAATGATTAAATTGATGTAGGTTGCAAATGTTTAATCTGCTTAACTGCTTTAACTCTTTTAAATTCAACTTATTACTGGTCTTTAACGCTTTTAAAGTTAAAATTATTGCTTGTTCTTAACCTTTTAAAGTTCAAGCTTATTGCTAGTCTTAAAGTTCAGCGTTGTTTAATTTTAAAATGGCCAACGTTTTGGTTTTGAGATTATCTTGCCGAGTAAACCTCGCTGACGGACATTTCATTTTGTTGTTTTACGAAATGTCCGTCAGGTATCAATAGTGTGTTCTTTGAAGACACGACTGCAGGAGTCAAGCCAGTGCTTGACGAGCACGTGGAGTACCTTCCCACAGAAGACTAGACTTTTACCTTCGCGTCAGCACTTTTATATATATTTGATTAATGTAATTTGTGTACCTTGTTTGTATTGGCCATGCTAGGCCAGGCTGTATCTTAATTATTATACACTGGATATGTAATGATGTTGTTTGAGCTGCTTCTTAAATTTGCAAGCAAGAATCTGCAATTTTTATACAGACGCTTAGTGTGTTTAAGCCAAGGAAGAAGAAAAGGAAAAGAATTCAAAAAAAAGAGAAAAAAAAAGTACTCCTCCTTGTTTTAAGCACATCGCGGACCCGCTCGCGTCCTCGCTCCCGGTAGAATGGGAAGCGGGGCGTGACAGGTTTTGTTGGCGGCCCATGCAGGTCATCTTGCTTATGCAAATACTTTAAGATCGGTTTAAATGACATTAATATCTAAGTGTACAACTAGAATAGATTTATTCTAACTTACCTCACATTGCGGTTTGTTTCGAAGTATGTCAGGTCAACCAGATACTCATGGCATCACCAACAACGATATCTTGGGTATCGTAAAGGAAATACCGGAAATTCAACCCTATCTTCTCCACGAAGCTGCAGAGCCTGTAATCACTGGTATACCTGAACCTTTTCCCTCTACGTCGATTTGACACCCATCGTCTTTATTATCATTGCTAGCATATGTTATCGTGCTATAGCATGTCCACATCTTGATTTGGAAATTTCTATTGCTTCTTATCACAAAATTTGCAACGAACTATTTCCATTGAACTTCATTACCTTTTTCGAATTCTTAACCATTGTTTAGGAACTCGTGTTCCATTCTTGGTTATACCCTCCCTAGTAGCCACTTTTGCTAACTGTTATAGTTATTTTCATTGGATGAACCATCTACTCATTTCATCACCTTTCCTTCAGTTGATGATGGCACGCATATAAATGATAATCTTCCTTCAATGGACCATGATACCGGTCAATGTGCTTGGCTAAAGTCTGTTGGATCAACCTAGCTAGACTGGGTGCAAGTGATCCTAGCTTAGTCACTTCCCTGGCCGTGTCCGCTGGACCGCAAGGATGTGAATCATGATTATGTAACACCATCGATCTTCATCATTATCACCTTCTCTTAGCTTGATGACCTTTCGATTGACCTTCTTAGAATCTTTCTTTAGTCCCCTTGAACTCTAGTTATGGAGGACAACATTCGAATTGTGGATCATCAGAAGTTCGAGTTCAACCACTGAAGCAAATCGAAGGGCCACGCTTGCAGTGACTGTCCTGAGAGGAAGTCTCAGCCTTCCAACTCTGCTCAACAACGTCAACCAATAACAAGTGTACCAGCAGACTCGACAACAGGTGCTACCCCAAAGACGCCAAGCTTGTACCATGACAGTAGAAGAAGCTGAGGCTACGGACCAAGTAATCCCAGGTACGAGATATTCCACTAAGCTACTTACTCTATTATTTAGAGCTTGGACATGTTTCTTATCACTGTAACTGTTAAACCTCTGACTCCACGTTGGATGGTCGAGACCGCTGGCAGTTCCCAGCGGATGCCTCCAATGTTCTATTGTGATTTGTAGACGAGGTCTTTTTGCTAAATCCATGGTGGTAGAGATGCCAACATTTGATGTTGTTCTTGGGATGAATTGATTAAGGACATTTCATGCCACCTTTGACTGTCGTCAAAGGAGGGTAGAGTTCGAAATACCCGACCATCTTAAGTTCAAGTTCCTCCGCGGAAGCAGATCGAAGGACGCTCAGAAGTATTCGAGGATGATACTGGAGATTTTGAGACGATCCAACCTGACGTGCCAGTGTAGGTTGTTGGCGTCTTTTCATTTTGTGCTTGTATTTCTCCTCTAGCCCCTACTTCTATCCTGTACCTAATTTCTTTCCCCCAAGGGTTTGATTCATTTCCCACTGACCGCCTTTTCCCCCTCTTTATTGCGTTCTGTCCGTTTCCTCTCCTCGAGCCCCGTTCCTGCCTAACACCGACGACCTTCGGTGCCCCCCTTTTTCTTTTTAACCCATCTCCTTCCTCCGCAAGCCACCCCGTGGCTTTCTCTTTTCGCTCAGACATCGCCCCCTCCTCCCGGCCTCTTCCCCAAGCGAGCTCGATCGGACCCCGCATCGCCACTCCGATCTCCGATCCGCCAGCCTCACCCGAAGATCCGCCAGCTTCCACTTCGCTCCATCCCGTAGGCCCTAGCTCCCTGCCATGGATCGCCAGCCAGTCGGAGCCCTCGCCGTAGACCCGCAGCCGCCGATGGCCCTCCGACGATATGTTTTGGGATTTTTGGCCTTGGTGACGACCCTCGCCGCCACCCTCGCTACCGCCGCTTGGCTGAGATCTTGGGAAGCCGTGATCCTTGGGCTTCTCTTGAGCTCTCTGCCTTGGGTCTCACCCTCGTGGAGATCCCGTTTAGGCTTCCTCTTGCGTCTACTCCTTTTGGTGTGCGGGAAAGCATGTTTTTGGTTGTTCATTTGTTGGGTGATGTTGGGTGTTGCAAATGTCAAGTATTGGTCTACGGAAGGAGTGATGGCGATGAATATTGGCATGATATTGGCCTTGGGTGTTGAAGTTGGATGTAGGCCTTGTGCTTGGCTCTGGATGAGAGCATGGATCCTGCCTTATTGTTGGATAGTATGGAGATTGACGGAAGAAATGCTGGCAGTGAGTACTGACTTAGAGTGTTGGCCTTGTACTTACCTTTGGGCGGTGATTTGGACGTTAGCATGTGGTTGGGCATTATGGAAATTGATGGTGTTGGTACCCGTGGATTAGTCGATACGTGCTATATTATGAGCGACATCTTTGATTAAGACCCAGTAGCACGAATAAACCTTATGTTCTTCCATTTATGTGGTTTAAATAGCTTGCTACTGGCTTATCACCTCAGGTTCCAAGTTCGAACAGATGTTGTCATCATAATAGCCCTCATTTTCATGTGATATTATTATCTCATGTTAATTTTGGACTACTTGAGAAGGCATGGTAACTATTGTAGTGATACTAGTCGGGACTAGTTACGGAAACTATGATGATGTTAATACTTATTAGAAATATCTCTTGTTTTCTTGATGCCATTATATCACATTATATTTCATGCTATTAACAACTTATTTTCTAAATTGTAATCATTCGACTAGTTTTCCATTTTATCATTTATTTGTTTGAGCTTCTTAAATACCAGTAATTATTTTATTTTATAAAGTTTTGAGAAATTCCGAGGACGGAATTATTTTAAGGAGGGTAGGATGTAACGACCTGAAATTTCATCACTTCAATTTACCAATTTTTACGTACTTTAAAAATTAATTTTACTTTATAAATGTTCGTGAAGAGTTTTATAACAAAACTGATTCCAAAAATTCTTATAAAAATATTTTAGAGCACTAGACTTATCATATTATATTTCAGCAATTTCAGATTTCCTCAAATGCCCAAAATATTTCTGTTAAAATTCATCTCCCAAAATTACCGTTTTTGATTCGACGAATTTATTTTCTATACAAACGTCTTCAAAACGTTTTCAAACTTGTACGGTAGCATCATATGATCATTTAGGGCTCCCCACATTAATTTCGTAATTTTCTGATATCATTTCTATAGAGAACCCGCAAACCCGCTTTCTAAACGTTTTGGCCAAAATCTAGTATTTCCGTAGTCCAAACCCTGGAACGGTCTTCGTATTCACGATCCTCGCGACGATACGATCCCGTGAGTATGTTTTCGTAATTTTTCGGACACATTTACTAGTAGGGGCATTTTTGTAATTTCGTTTTTACTAATGACCTAATTACCGCTAGTTATCTTAATTAATTACACCACCTAACCTACCCATATCTACCCATCCCTGTCTAACTCTCACTCTCTCAGCTAACCAAGGAAAGCCCCATCTACCCCCCCTTCATCTACCCCCTTTAATTACACCTTTGACATTAGCTTACCCTTTAAATAAACCCCCTCCTTTGTATTAACATGCAGTTATCTCTCTCCCTTTGTATTTTTCCGTTCGAACTGACTTAACAGCAGCCCGCTCTCTCTATCACTCGTTCTCTATCCCCTCTCACCCTCTCGTTCGATTTCCCCCATCACCAAGAGCTCACGGCGAGCCCTGATCGCCGGCGACCCGCTGCTCCGATCGAAGCCCACACAGCAACACCGCCACCACCCTCCTCTCGGCCTCGAGCACCACCCAAACGCCCCACAGCACCCCGATAGCTCGAGAGCCCACGCCGCCGCCCTCCGGCCTCGCCACCACATCCCCAAGCACCGCCGAGCTCCGCCGAGAGCTCAGCCGTCACCCTCGCTCTCAAACGAAGCCGGAGCAACCCCGACAGCACCGCCGGAGAGCTCCACACAGCCCCGTCGCCTCGCTGCACTCTCCGATCGCCGCCACCACTGCTCCGGCATCCCCTCGCCGCCGTCGCCCCCACCTCTTCCTCCTCCGCCGTCGAGCCCCCTCCCGCCGTCATCGCCGAGCCCCGAAACCCCCCCCCCCCACCTCCGACGTCTGTAAACGAAGGCAACGGTAAGTTTTCAATGGAAAACTTGTAAATATAACGAATATTCGATTTTTCGTATTTTTAATTAATTAATAAATGGGTTTTAAGGTTATAAATCCATAACTAATTATACAGGGGCCAGAAAAATGTGTGACTAGTCCCAGAAAATCAGAAACGTCGAAACGAATCCATTGGCGCTAGTTTCATCTCGATCAGGCAAGTATATTTCTCACAGTGAATTTTTGAAGGCAAAACTTAAATAGGTTAAAATTCTTTTAAAATTCGTAGCTTGCAATTTTTACGTACACTGACATACGATAAAAATATATGATACAGTACTTGTAAATACGATCGTTTTGACATCTTGTTTGCAGAATTCTGATGTACGGTTTATCCGGAATAAATCCTTGATCGAGGGTATTATTAATAATTTCTTATTTTATAAATCCTTTTAAAATTCATAACCTGTGATTTTTACGTACACCAATGTACGATAAAAATATATGTCGTAGTACTAGTGAATACGATTATTTTGACACTTTTTTTAAGAATTCTGATGTACGGTTTGCTCTAAACAATTCCTTGAACATATGTTTTAAAAATCACTTCTTGATTTAAAATTGCTTTTTTTGCTATTTAAAATTGTTTAAAAATTGTTAAAAATCTTGAAAAATAACTACTAGTCTTAGAAAGTATTTTAAGCTAATTTAAACTCTTTTGCTTGGTTAAAATCATATCTTACTCGTTCTTTTATTTATTTAAGTGATTCTGATGTTTTCATTTAATCGAGTCGTGAAGTTGTGAACTTTCACGAGACTGTTGTACAGACTATTGGAACACCGAGATTGAATTGACTGAATGGAAGATGGAACTTCAACGATATTGAATGGAAGATGGAACTTTAACAATATAGAATGAAAGATGGAATTTCAATAATAGACAGATAGTACACATTCTTTTGACCGCCACTTGACTTGACCCGGGTTTGGGGTAGTCTATGATCACAAGTGTTACAGAATGACTGGATGCGCCATACTAAATTACCTCCAACACATTACGGGGGTTAGAACCTTGACCGTTGCCATATCGGAACGGTGGGTAAGCCTCGGAGTTGCTCCCGTCGCAGGCTGCATGTTGGTTATCTCTAGTACTCTTGGACATGGACTTATCACTAGGATATACTGGTTATTGATTATTGTTCTAACATCTTTTCCTACAGGTTGTTACAGTGTGATTATTGAATGCTAAATTGTCACAGGTTACAGATGACTTTGCAAATGGTGATTGAATACTAAAATTGTTATAGGTTGCAAATGGTATTGCAAATGGCTATCAAAATGATTAAATTGATGTAGGTTGCAAATGTTTAATCTGCTTAACTGCTTTAACTCTTTTAAATTCAACTTATTACTGGTCTTTAACGCTTTTAAAGTTAAAATTATTGCTTGTTCTTAACCTTTTAAAGTTCAAGCTTATTGCTAGTCTTAAAGTTCAGCGTTGTTTAATTTTAAAATGGCCAACGTTTTGGTTTTGAGATTATCTTGCCGAGTAAACCTCGCTGACGGACATTTCATTTTGTTGTTTTACGAAATGTCCGTCAGGTATCAATAGTGTGTTCTTTGAAGACACGACTGCAGGAGTCAAGCCAGTGCTTGACGAGCACGTGGAGTACCTTCCCACAGAAGACTAGACTTTTACCTTCACGTCAGCACTTTTATATATATTTGATTAATGTAATTTGTGTACCTTGTTTGTATTGGCCATGCTAGGCCAGGCTGTATCTTAATTATTATACACTGGATATGTAATGATGTTGTTTGAGCTGCTTCTTAAATTTGTAAGCAAGAATCTGTAATTTTTATACAGACGCTTAGTGTGTTTAAGCCAAGGAGGAAGAAAAGGAAAAGAATTCAAAAAAAGAGAAAAAAAAAGTACTCCTCCTTGTTTTAAGCACATCGCGGACCCGCTCGCGTCCTCGCTCCCGGTAGAATGGGAAGCAGGGCGTGACAGTTCCACCACGAAGGTGTTTAATATGTAAGCCGAGACAATACCTTGTTATACCTAGGTTTTTCATTTCCAAGGTATGCTTAAAGATATTTGATATCTCAATGGTCTCTGCAGGAGATCCTATTTGCTTTAAGTCGACCACATGTACGGCGAATATCACAAATCCTGGCAACGATCTTTTGAAAAAGATATACGGGCAGAATATTGCTTAAGATCAACTAATGATCTTTGTAGCCTTTATGGAGAAGACATTACTACGTCTCTCTTTCATCTCTGGGAGTATAGTATACCCTTATGGAAGTTTTATATAGATCTTTATATCTATATTGCCGTATATGTATGCAGTCACAACGTCCGTGAGCTGCATTTATTGGCTTTTTCAGAGAAGTTTAGGCTTTAGTAGGAAAATGATCACATTTCATACATTTAAATTTCTTATAAAATCCAACTTATATTCTACAGGTTTTACACATTCGGGTGTATGGACTACCGGTCCAAAGATTTTGCTTTTCAAGAGTGAGTCCAGCTCTACTCTTATTGCCTCGTCCCACTTTGGCCAATCTATGCGGTCATGCTATAGAAAAGTGGGTTGACATCATCGTCGTATTCAACGACGTGAACGGCAATGGTGAAAACAAAACCGTCGTCGATGACTGTGCTATTTCTGTCCAGTACCTCTCCAGTACGTACGTAATATAATGATTTTTCTCCTGTTGTTTCTTCCGCAGTGAAAATTAGGAGGGGAGAGGTTGCTGGTCTGAGCTCAGCATCATGTGGATGGATCATTTTAATATATCCAGGAATCTTCCTCTTTCGAGGAACTTCATATTTTGAACCTGGCGGGCGTCCTCTTTTCAAATGAGGTACAGCCAATTCTGCTGTCGATGGATTGCATCCATCTATGGGAATGTCAATCCTAGCTGGCGTGTTGGCAGCAGGGACGTGTGAACGAACAATCTTCTGGTTGTCCGTAAATTTATCCGGAAATTGATGTACTTTAGTCTGCATTTGAAGGATCTTCTGGATCTCATCTTCACACAGAAAAAGTATGCGGATCATAACGAGATTAGGACTTTTGTGTCCCATGATATGGTCTCAGAAGCTTCATGCTTCTTTAGACTGCGTGCCTATTTCAATGAAACTTTGCTCATCAAATTCACAGTTATCAAGACTTGGTGGGAAACCATATGCAAGCGGCATCAGCAATAAGATATGGCCACAAGAGTGCCGTATCGTGATAAGCGATGCAGAATGCAGTATGTTGATCCTTAAACATCAACAGGCAACTGGGATTTAACAATGGACGTGAAATCCATTGGAGTCTCTTTATCAGAGACTCTGATGACCCATTATGAGTATGAACATGCTACAGGATGTTCAATTTCAATGCCAGTTGCTTGGCAGAAGTCTTGAATGATATATGTAGCGAATTCACCCACATTATAAGCTTTGAGAAAGCTATGTTGCGGGTGAATATAAAGGCACACATAAGATCATCTAGTAGATGCATCTATCAGTACAATGAAGTACCGAAAATGGGCCACTTGCGGGGTGAATAGGCTCGCAAAGGTCACCATGTATTCTCTCAATGAAGCCAGGAGAATCTCATCCCACTTTCAGGAGGGAAGATCTCTCTATAAGTTTTCCCTTACGACAAAGGGGGACAAGGAAACTCAATCTTTTGAAGAATCTTCATGTTCTCCAATGGATTCATTTGATGATGCGTCCATCATCGCTGATCCAGGATGGCCAAGTCCATTTTGCCAGAGTTAAAAATTATGGCAATGAAAGGCACTTCTGGTGCTCAGTCAAATTGGCTTTCTATAGGATGAATATCTGTAATGATAGGGGCCCGACAGGGTCCAACGAATCGTGCGTAGATGGTCTTCTGGCCATCCTTTTAACGAGTTACATAGAGATATTCATTATCCATAGTTTTCAAGTTATGTTCGTATAAACAAAATATCTTTGAAACTTGGAAATTTTCTATATGTTAAAGGGGAGAAGTTTGCATCTTTTAGCCTTGTTGTATGTGGGAGCAATATTAATGCTACACCGGTGCAATGAGGCACTATCCACAGTATTCCATACTTCAGCTATAAGCAAAACGAAATTTTATTTAAGTAAATGTAAAATGACATTCAAATAAAAGTTCGTACAAAAGCAAACTAAAGATGAAGCTACATTTAATTTGTTTAAATGCATAAAGATATGGATCAATCGAGCAGGTCTTCATTCTCGAAGTCTTTTGCAGGAAAATTCTTTAGCGGCTGAACAGCCGGCAAGTTTGTTTCAGGCAGAGACTTCTGGCTTGCCTGATACAGTTTCTGGAGGTGGCGAGGAGTGCGGCAGTTTCTAGACCAATCTCCAGTCATGCCACATCTATGGCATTTATCCTCCCAATTCTTCTTAGGAATTGACACTTGATCAGTGTTCTTACGATTCCATGTGAAGTTTCTCTTTCCTCTGTTGTTGTTGTTGGTCTGGGTTGCTTCTCCTCGTGCTGGTTTCATTATAGCCTTCCCTTTTTTCTTTCTAGCCTTCTTCTTGTTTGTCCACTTCTGGAGAGAAACATGATGGGCCTCAGGGATAGGGACAGTACCAACCGGACGCAAATTATGAGTGGCAAGCAGTAAATCTCTATTTTGCTCTGCCCTAAGAAGGCAAGAGATCAAATCAGAGAACTTCGTGAAATTGCGTTCACGATACTGCTGCATGAGGATTGCATCTTTCTCGTGAAACAAGGTAAATGTCTTTTCCAACATGCGTTGCTCAGTCACTTCTTCACCACACAACTTCAGGCGTGAGGTGATATTATGAAGTGCAGAGTTATACTCAGCAATGGACTTATAGTCCTGAAGTCTGAGGTTTTCCCACTCATAACTGGCACGTGGTAATATTACATCAATTTGATGTTTATACCGTGCCTCCAAAGCTGTCCACAATTCAACTGGGTCCTCTACCGTAAGGTATTCGGCCTTTAAGGTCCGATCTATATGTCTCCTAATGTAGATAATGGCTTTCGCCTTATCCACATCGAAGACAGTGGTAGGAGTGCTGCTAGATTTAGCAGAAGCATCGACCACTACTGGGGCCGATGAAGGAGACAAAATTGAGCCAAGGAGGGCCATCGAACGCAAGTGGAACTTCAGGTCCACTCACCAGCTCAGGTAATTCTTTCCTGCAGCATCAAGAACTTCGAACTCGACGCTTGCCAACTTTACCATTTATTTATGCAATTTAAAATAAGCATGAATTAATTTAAATTTAAATTCATGCATAAAGAATAAAATAAGTAAAATGTGGGGATCGGCCAGATACCCAAAAACGTACAAAGTCCAAAGTCTGATATACAGTTCATAAAGAAAAATACAAGTTGGAAACACAGAATGGGTCCCTATATTTTGCAAATTTCACCTCCGTCTTCATTTGTTGGTACACCGGTCTTTGACATTAATACATTTAATCCTCACTTACAAATTCTCTCAAAAGAAAAAAAAAGTGCAAGGAATTTAAAGGTATCAAACTGGCCGATCCCAAAAACACATTTTAACTTAAATAAACATCCACGCAGTTTATAATATGCTACATGCACAAAAGAAATAACCACGCATATAACTCAGGCATATATAATATGGAAAAAGAGACTATAAAATATAATAATCTCTCGGACCACGGGGAGACGTCATACACCGTTAGGTTAGATAACTAACGGCATAGCGGTCGCAGGATCCTTAAGAAAATTATATTTTGAAAAATTCTAATAATCAATTAATAATGATGCGAGAGTGATATCTAACATAATTTAAGCAATTTGACAAATCGGGCGTCAGGCCCAAAACAAGAAATAAAAATAAATTATTATTTTAATAGGGGCTGCAGGCCCATAAGTAAAATATTAATCATTTTAATAAGCAGTTTTATTAACTTGGCTTCTTGCCCAAAAAGAGAAAAATAGGTAAATTAATATATTATTGGTATTTGGGCTGCATGCCCATTTGAAAATTTTAATTAACATATTAATTTTGTAATTAGGCTTCAGGCTGAAATTAGAAGATAAAATGAATTATTGATCTGAATGGGGCTGCGGGCCCATAAAACTTATTTTCATTTTTATAAACTGGGCTTCAGGCCCAATAAACAACCCAATTAATTTATTATTTAGAATTGGGCTGCAGGCCCAAATGTTTAAAAAATTTAATAGAGAAGAAACCTTCAAATAAATTTTTAAGGGAATGTGAAAAGTCCCACAAACCCTGAATAACAGGATGTGTCCCCTCATCTCCTTTTTATCTGCGAAAATCGAAACCCCCCCTGGAAACATCCCAGCCGTCGGGGGTGGATAATTGCCGAAAGACCGCCGCTGCGGGGGGTGTTGCTCGGAATCCCCCCTCCCCCGGCCGTCGGGAGGGGGCTGATGGAAGAAGTACGGGCCCCCATGCAGGGGGGGCGGAGCTGTGGATCCCCCCCCCCCCCCCCCCCCCCGCCGAGGGGGTAGATGTCGGAAGGCCCCCTGAAGGGGGGGCGGAGCTGTCGACCCCCCTGCGCCGTCGGGGGGGTTTATGTCGGAAAGCCCCCCCCCCCCCCCCCCCCCCCCCCCCGCTGCAGGGGGTGGAGCTGTGGACCCCCCTTGCCGCCGGGGGGAAGATGACCGACGGCCCCCCTCTGCAGGGGGCGGAGCTGCGAATCCCCCCCCCCCCCCCCCGTCACCGGGGGGATGAAGACCGACGCCCCCCCCCCCCCTCTCTGCAAGGGGGGCGGGGCTGCGAATCCCCCCTCCCCCCGTCGCCAGGGGGGATGATGACCGACGCCCCCCTGCAGGGGGAGGAACGAGGTCGAGAAGAATCCGCCTCCGGTGAAACCAATTTCCAGGCGCTGAAGATTTACGGCCATGATCTCGTCGAGCAAGCCGGGAAATTGGACCCAGTTATCGGCCGAGACGAGGAGATCAGGCGAGTTATCAGGATTCTATCTCGTAGAATGAAGAACAACACAGTTCACATCGGCTAGGGCCAAGCCGTTCTCATCCGTGGTGACCGAGGCGACCGACGCCCCCCCCCCCCCTCTTCGTTTGGGGGAAGGAAGGGTTTTGGGGTTGTTTATTAAATTATTCTTTTTTTCTTTGTATTTTAATCAGTATTAAACATGATATAATTGATTTAAACAAGCCCAAAGAAAGGCTGTGAAAATTATCATATCAACTTATTTGTTTGTAATTATCAAAGGGATCGATGAGCTTTACCTCTAGATCAAAGATCTAGGGACGATAGTGATATAAAATCCGTAGATAGAATTTCCCGCTCCCGAACGCCTAGAAAACACTGCAACGAAAAACCGCAACGGATCGCCGCAACAAATAAATTCCTTAGCGCGTAGATTTGAGGTGATACGGGAGAAAAAGCTCAAAGAAGTTAGAGCAAACGTGCTGATAACGTGTTGAAGAAGATTTTGGAGGAGAGTAAAATCAACTCTTATCAGGAGTAGCCATGGCTCTCTATATATTCATTTACTTAATGGGACTTAGAAGTCCAAAGGACTCCCCACTAACTTAGTGGGGAGTAAATGGTGAGATGATGAGGGAAGGGAGGCCAAAGGCCTCCCTCAACTCACAACAGAGAGTAAAAAATTACTATTTCTCTCGGAGAAATAAATACATCCTAAGTTAAACACCACTATAAAAACACATGTCACTACAATTTTACCTCTATGTGTAACTTTCTTTCACTAGAAAAACCCTCACAATTCTCTCTGGAATTGGATAAACTCTTTTCCAAGGAAAAACTCTTTCTCTCTTTCGAGGAAGAACTCTTTCTCTTGCTTTCGTTGAGCTGTGCCTTGGTACTCAGATCTCCGCCCCTTTTATAAGGGTGGAAGCAAACAAAAAACATCACCAGTGACGTTAATGAAAAAGATTATGTGACAAAACGTGGGCTACAAAATAATTTCAATTTGGCAAATTGGACCTTTTCTCTTTGGACAAAGACATTGTCATGCAGCTGGTATGCAGTTGGACCTTTCAATTCTCTCTCTTTAGCTGTATCTAAAGTGATTGTCATTTAACAATCATCATAGCTATGTTCTTGCACAACTTTAGTTTCTCTTGTGTCACCACCTTCATGAACATGTCTGTTGGATTTTTCTTTGTCTGGACATTTACTAGTCTTAACAGCTGATGATCCAACACTTCGTGTATCCAATGATAAGGAATACAGATATCCTTTATCCGAGCATTATATATTGAATTCTTTATCAAATCCAAAGCACTTTGACTATCACAATGTACCTTGTATAATTTTTGATTGATTTCTAATTCCTGAAGAAATCGCTTTGAAAGGTTTAGCTGCAAGACAAGGTCCTTGTCCAAAGAGAAAAAATCCAATTTGCTTTGCAGCCCACATTTTGCCACCTGTTTTTTTCATGTGACGTTTTTGTTTGTTTCTATCCCTATAAAAGGGGATGAGATCTGAGTACCAAAGCACAACTCAACGGAAGCAAAAGAAAGAGTTCTTTCTTAAGGGAAGGAGTTCTTCCGTAAGAAAAGAGTTTGTCTTATTTCAGAGAGAATTGTGATGGTTTCTCTAGTGAGAGAAAGTTGCACAGAGATGTATAGTTGTAGTGAGAGATGTTTACCTTAAATTGTATTTATTTTCTTGGGAGATGATATTTTTCCCTCTAATTTTTACTTTTTATCATGATCCAGTTTTTTACTTTTTACCATGATTAGTGAATCATAACAAGTGGTATCAGAGCTTTGATTAGATTTAAGGAAAAAGGTGGAAATTTTTTTGAGAAAAAGAGATATCACTGTATATTTTTCAATATCAAAATGTCAATGGAAGAGTCATCGTCAGGAGCCATAGTCAAGCTGTCACAAATTACATATTATGAGGACCTCGAATGGAGGATCTTCTCAATTGTAAAGATTTATTTGACTCACTGGAGGTCAAAGGAGTAAAACCCAAATCCACCAAAAAACTGATTGGAAGAAGCAAGACCGAAAGACGATCAGTCAAATACGACAATGGATCGATCATAGCGTCTTTCACCACGTTACACAGGAGACATGCATATATGCCCTCTGGCAGAAGCTGAATGACATGTACCAAGCCATGACCGCTCGGGATAAAGCCTTGTTAATGAGGCGATTAGTAAATTTGAAGCTGCAGAGTAGAACTTCCGTTGTCGAGCACACAAGCGAGTTTCATAGCTTGGTCAATCCGCTATCTATGGTGGAGTTACAGCTTTGGGATGAAGAAAAAGCTCTTCTCTTTCTCACTTCTCTTCCTAATAACGGTGAGACATTAATGGTCTTCCTCAGTAATTCGGCCCCAAACGGTACCATGTCTATGATTAAGGATGTCCTCTTCAACGAGGAGGACCATGAGAAAAGGTATCAACACCGACCAATCATATATTCTCGTGACAGAAACTCGAGGAAGGCAGCATTGTTTAGTTGGAAAGTAACAAAGAGTCGCTTTCAGTTCCTTCTCAACAGGAAGATCAGAGTTACTCAGACTGGTATATTTTGATGTTTGCGGTCTCATGGATGTTGAATCATTAAATGGCAACATGTATTTTTTGACCTTTATTGATGATGCTTCTTGGAAGGTGTGGGTCTACCTCTTGAAGACAAAAAACCAATTACCCGACTACTTCAAATCGTTTCACGTCATGGTCCAACGTGAGACATGAATAAGTTAAAAATGCCTTTGCTCAGACAATGGCCTCCAAAGAGTTTGATGTCTACTGCAAAAGCCATGACATTAGACACGAGAAGATGGTTCCTCACACTCTACAACACAATGATGTAGCAGAGAGGATGAACGAGACGATCATGAAGAATGTCAGAAGCATGCTCAGTATGGCTAAGCTGTCAAAGCCATTCAGGGAAGAAGCTGTTCATGTCGTCGTCTACCTCCTCAACAGATCAACATCAGTGTCTTTATCAACATCCGTATCTTTGAATTTTGCATACAAATGTGTGGTCTAAAAAGAATCCCGCATACTCTCATTTGAGGGTATTTGATTGCAAATCGTCGACGGCAAAGAATTCTTGGACTTTTTTGGACAAAGACTTTATCTTTCGGCTGTCATGCATCTGGACCTTTTAGCAATGTGTTTGCTTATTTATATTACCATGTGATCTTTAGCACAATGGAGCTATTTCCCCATATTATTCTCATCCCTTGTAGTTCTCCTTCCACGTTGTCTTGATAATTTTCAGATTCTCATTATTGGTGCTTCAGTTTGTTTTTATGTTGATGTTTTTTTTCATGTTAAGTAGGATCTTAGCATTTCAATCTTTTGGTTATCAGATTTATTCATGTTTATGCTTGTATGTCCTGCTCAGACATTTACATGATGTTAGCCAGACTATTTTATTGAGTCTCTCTCGGAACCATCTGTTCTAATTTAACAGAAGTTGAGTTTGCACATTCCTATATTGTTGGGGGAAATATATGAAGAACAACCATAGGAGGTAAATAAAACTATATGAATGCTTCGTAATGTTGAGTTTTCTTAAAATTTGTTTGAAGTTGGCGCTGAGGGTGATGATGATAGGATTGAATTTCTCTTGTCTGAAGTCAAGGGTAAGGACATCACCGAACTCATTGCTTCCGGGAGGGAGAAATTTGCCTCTGTGCCTTCCGGTGGCTCTGCTGCTGTAGCGGTGGTGGTGCTGCAGCAGCCCCGGCAGCAGCTCTGAGACTAGTTTTGTAGTCTTGTTTTTATTTTTATTTTTGGAGGATGGTATGATACCATATTCCCTTGGGCACTTGTTTGGAGAATAATTCTAGATTATCGGGCATTTTATCATATTTTAGCATTTTTCTTTTGGGCACTGTTTGAGCCGGTTGGATGCAATGCTTCGATTCAATTTTATGACACTTGGTTTGAGTGCAATTTACAGAGAAGCTCAAGCAAATCAGTCTCATTTCATATGCATGCAGCAAAGCTTAATGGGTCAATGGCAACCTTAGTGTGTCTCTTTTATCTTCACATTCTTTGCTTTAGCTCAAAAAGGCTGCGCATGCCATTGTCAACATCCCTAATTAGGGGCGGCAAACGGGTCGGGTGGGTTCGGGTTTGGATCGGGTCAGATTTGACCCGCCCGGATAGGGGTAAACCCTAACCCGACCCGGATTCATGGATTGAATCCGGATCGGGTCCGGGTGACCTGAAAAATTTC
Source organism: Scilla litardierei (assembly GCA_030789695.1). Lineage (NCBI taxonomy): Eukaryota > Viridiplantae > Streptophyta > Magnoliopsida > Asparagales > Asparagaceae > Scilla > Scilla litardierei. The sequence goes on from CM061142.1 coordinate 763,878,853, forward strand.
TGTGTCGGGTTCGGCTTAACCCGTCGGGTTAAGATTTGACTTATACATAACTGCACCTTTTTCGATATACGACTATTTATTAAGAGCCACCGGTAATTTATTAAGTGTTGCATAATTTCCAGCAGCTTATATAATTAACGTTACCATTTTATTTACGAAAGTACTAAAATTAACTAAAAAGTGTATGTAAATGGAATTGAATCCAATACGTCTTAAAGAAGAGGATAAACAATTCAAATCGTATAAGCACAACTCCTCTTGCAACTGTGTATTGAAGTTATTATATAATATGTATATATATGTATATATATATGTATATATATGTATATATATGTATATATATATGTATATATATATATATATATATAGTAAACCGGGTCGAACTGGGGTCATCCGGGTTGACATGCCAAACCCATAACCGACCCGGATTTTATCCGGTTCGGGTCGGATCAACCCAGATCATACTTGACCCGGATTCGCCCCTACCCATACCGGGTTAAGCATGCCGGGTTCGGGTCGGATCGGATCGGGCTCATTTTGCCACCCCTATCCCTAATGGGCTAAATTAGTAGTTTTGACGGCTTAGAAAGCTTTTAGAAGGCCCCCGCATTTAACCTTCACTTAGGGCTGATCTTCACACAAAAAATAGTTTTTATCCCTTGTTACTATCTTCAATCCTACAACTTATTAAATCACAAAATATTGCCATATATTTCAATTTTTAAAAATTTGCTCCTCTAACATGGTTAAGGTCAAAGATAGGTTTGCAAAAATAACGGTACAGTTATAGGAAAGCTGTGAAAGATAAATGTGTGAAAACTTATCTATAAAGTAAACTTATATTTCAACTTTGCAAAATTATCTATAAACGGTGTGATAGAAGCAAACCGGAAAAGCAAATATGTATGATAATATTCTTTAATTCAAGGAGCTGAATGTAATATTATAGAGAAACGGTGAAAGATTAAAGTACTACTGTGAAAATTAGCCAAATGAAAAATGATGAATCTTTAAATCATGATCTATGGGTATATGACACAAATCTCACAAGATCTCACAAGATGATAAGACGGCTAAACTTCCTAATATTTCACTTGGATATATATGTTGAAGTTAGCCCAAATTTGAGCCGAATAAAAATTTCCGGAAGGCCAATAGTTGAATCCAAAAAGAAAACTCTAGAACGTTACTCTAGAACCTTCCGAGGCATACAAACACATGATCTAGAATCTAGAACCTTCCAACAAAATATCTAACCTCTAACAAACTATCTAACCAAACTATCTATTATCTAGATAATTCCACTAGGGTCTATAAGTGTTAGTGTGTTGTGTTTCTTGGTGTGTTGTGTTTCTTGGTGTGTTGTGAAGGTGTGTTAGTGTGTTGGGTGTTGTGTGTTAAGAAGTATACGTGTTGTGTTGAGAAGTATGTGTTGTGTTGATAAGAGGAGCTAAGTATGTGTATTGAGAAATGCATGTAACTAAGTGTAATGTGCAAGTGTAATGTGCAAGCAAGAGACATGATGTTGTAATTGTGTAGTGTAATATTAGTTCCGCATTGTAAGAAAAGGGGAGTTACTATGCGCACAGTCACATCCCCGTGGGGGAATCCCCTACTAAGGAATTTTTTTAAAAAAAAATACCCCTTGTCTCGGGCACCCCATTTAACCGCTCCTCGGAATCCGCGATCCCATAATAGCCATTAACGGACCCGTTAATGGCCACCCCTCCACTACGCACGAGTGGGAGGAGGCGGAGGCGGATCGTGGGGACGTAAGAGGAGGCGGGACGTGGGGCAGTCAGGAGGGACCCTATAAGGGAAGGCCAGGACGACGAAGAAGGGGATTGAGACTCAGGTAATCCACAGAGAGGTACTCCATCAACGACATAGGCATTCGCCACTCCATTTCTTCCCTCCCCCAAACTCGTGCCGCCTGGGTTGACGTTCCGGCTTCCTAACAAGCCGGATCTCCCTCGCCGAGTATCCCATCAGACCTTGATTTGACTTAGGCATCGGAGGAGATTTGGCCGGAACCTAGGTCCGGCCTCCCTGACGAGTTTCCTCATCTGTCCAGGTAGAAGACACCCGAGGCGCCGAGGCTACCCCTCAGCGTCGGTCGGCTACCCCCATCACAGTCGTCAAGTGGACGGCTGCTTAGGCACCAACCCACTTGCAAGGCACCAAGGATACCCCTCGACGCGGATCCGGCCGAGGCCAAGCGCGACCCAGCCGAGGCCGAGCGAGATCCACCGAGCCGAGGCTTCACCTCAGCTCTCTGAAGGCAGAGGATCGACGCTACCCGGGGACTCACCCGTCTGCGTCTGACCCTCCCTCCTCCCGCGCCGAGAACAAGCAGGCTCGGCAATCCCAAGGGACCCCCAAGTCGGCCCCTTGACCATGTTGACCGCACAGCCGACGGTCAATGATCTGTGGTAAGAAAACACCCGTAACCATCTGGCGCCGTCTGTGGGAACGTACAACACCCACGAAAAACAACCACACCAACAATGACACGGCTCCGCCCCCCGCGGCGGAGAAGAGGAGCGGCCCCGGTGGTGGGCACTGGCCAACGCCGTGGCAAGCGGAGCGAGGACGTGCCTCCTGGGTACGCGAACCGGGCGGCGAGCTTGAATCGTGCAGAGGACAGTGTTGAGGAGACAGGCGGCCGACCGTTAGCTTCCCGGGGCAGAAGGATTGAAAGAACATGGGAAAAGCCAGGATCGAGCGAAGCGCTGGTGGTATTCCTGATCGTAGATACCTCCGTGGTGCGGCGGCTGCTAGTCGACACCGGCAGCTCGTGTGACATCCTCTTCACATCGACTTTGGAGAGGATGGGGCTGCGTGGCGAAGACTTGGAGCCGTGCACGGGGCCTGTGGTGGGTTTCACAGGGCACTCCGCACCTATCATCGGGGTGATCCACCTCCCGGTCACGCTTGGGGGAGCACCCAATTCGGTGACGCTAACAGTGGAATTCATTGTGTTGAAGGTCGGCTCGGCGTACAATGGGATCATCGGCTGCCCCCCTCCTCAACGCTATCGATGCGGTGGTCTCGACGCTCCACCGGACAATCAGGTTTCAGACCCCAAAGGGGGTCGGGCAAATCAACGGCGACACGAAGGGAGAGAAGATCTGCTACCAGCTGACTGACGAGAAGGTCGTCGGGGGGCCCGACAATCCAATGGCCTCACTCGACCTGACGCATGGACCGAGACCCACCCCTGCGGAAGAACAAGAGCAGATTCCCGTTACGAACGTCGAGGGGAGATTCGTCTCCATTGGGACAGTGCTGGATCCTGACTCGAAGCGCAAGCTGGTTGAATGCCTGGAGGCTAACCTGGACGTCTTCGCGTGGTCGACTGAGGACATGCCTGGCGTTGATCCCCGGGTGATCGTTCACCGACTGAACGTCGACCCCAACTTCAGACCCGTCTGGCAGAAGAAGCGGAACCTAGGCAGCGAAAAGATGAAGGCCGCCTCTGATGAAGTAGGACGACTCCTCGATGCAGGTTTCATCCGAGAAGTCTGGTACCCCAAATGGATGTCCAACGTGGTAATGGTCAAAAAAACCCAACGGGAAGTGACGAATGTGTGTGGATTTTAGCGACCTCAACAAAACCTGTCCCAAGGATAGCTATCCACTGCCGTGGATCGACCACCTTGTAGACAGCGCCTCGGGATACGAGATGCTCAGCTTCATGGACGCCTACTCTGGGTACAACCAGGTCCAGATGAATCCTGACGATGAAGAGATGACGGCTTTCACGACGGACCGAGGGACCTTCTGCTACAAGAAAATGCCCTTTGGATTGAAGAACGCTGGGGCGACCTACCAAAGAATGGTCAACAAGGTGTTCGACTCCCAGATAGGAAGAAACCTGGAGGTCTACGTCGACGACATGCTGATGAAGTCAAGGGATCCTGCTGACCATATCGCCGACCTAAGGGAAACCTTCGAACGGCTACGAAAGTACAATATTCGGCTCAATCCCACGAAATGCATGTTCGGGGTGAGATCCGGCAAGTTCCTGGGATTCATGATCACCAATCGCGGGATCGAGGCCAACCCCGACAAAATTGAGGCACTGATCAATATGCGGGAGCCGACAACCATCAAGGAGCTGCAGAGGTTGAATGGCCGCATCGCCGCCCTCGGGAGATTTCTGTCCCGGTCGGCGGAAAGATCTCTCCCGTTCTTCAAAACTCTGAGGAAGTCCATCGCCGCACCAGCCGACGAGAGGAAGACCATACCATGGGATGAGGACTGCTCTCGAGCATTCACTGATCTCAAAGAGTACCTCCGCAGCCCACCACTCCTCTCCAAGTCACGAGAGGGGGAGTCGTTGAGCCTCTACTTAGCCTGCTCGACGGAAGTGGTGAGCTCGGTGCTAATCCGGGAGGACGATGGGGTGCAGAGGCCGATATACTACACCAGTCGTGTCTTAAAGGACGCTGAGGGGCGGTACACACCAATGGAGAAGTTAGCGTACGCCCTCGTCCTCTCAGCCAGACGGCTACGACCCTACTTCCAGGCTCACACGATACTGGTCCTAACCAATTCCCAGTTGGAACAGAACCTCAAGAGGTTTGACCGCATGGGAAGGATGTTGAACTGGGGGGGTCGAGTTGAGCGAATTCGACCTGCGATTCAAGCCACGCACGGCCGTCAAAGGTCAGGCCCTAGCTGATTTCATCGCCGAGTGTATCATAGAAGAAAGGGCCCTCACGCCGGGAGACGTCTCGGTAACGGTAACAAACCAACCTTTGTACTTACTTATGACTGACATCAACTTGGCTGGCCACTCAGGCGACCAGGACACATGGATTATTCACGTGGACGGCTCGGCAACCCGGGCGGGGAGCGGGGCCGGGATCACGATTCGATCTCCCGAGGGGAACATCGTCGAATACGCGCTTAGGTTCGAGTTCCCGGCCACCAACAACGTGGCCGAGTATGAGGCCACGATAAACAGATTGAGGCTGGCCCGAGAACTCGGAGCTGAGTACGTACGGCTTCTTAACGACTTAAAGCTTATCATCAACCAGCTGCAAGGGAGCTACGAGACGCACGAAGAGACGATGCAGGGCTACCTGGCCACGGCCAAGACTGAGATGTCCAAGTTCAAAAGGGCTGAGACCCTTCACCTCCCGCGGTCGAAGAATGCCCGAGCAGACGCTCTATCCAAGCTTGCTTCCTCCTCGCCCAGGGAGTTGGGTCGCACCGTCTATATAGAAAACCTCAGAAGCCCCAGCACGGACGAGAAGGAGGTGATGGCGATCGACGGGGACCCCACCTGGATGGACCCCATCATCCGATACCCACCCAAGGGGAAACACCAACCGACGTGGAAGAACGTCGAACCTTGGAGAGGAAGGCGCTCCGGTACGTGATGCATGAAGGAGCCCTCTACAGAAGACAGTGGACAAAGACGAACGTCCTCCCCTACCTTAAGTGCCTCGGCCCCCAGGAAGCTGACTACGTCCTCAGGGAAGTGCACGAGGGGACCTGTGGGAACCACCATGGAAGCACAACAATCGCCCAGAAGATCTTGAGGCAAGGATACTACTGGCCGACCCTGGTACATGACGCGACAGAGTACGTCCAGAGGTGCTAGGAATGCCAAAGGTTCGCCAGCATCGGGGCCCTCCCCCCTTCAGAGCTCGTCCCAATCATCAGCCCAATACCTTTTACGAAGTGGGGTCTCGACATCCTGGGACCGTTCACGACGGGCCGAGGGCAAAGGAAATACCTGATCGTGGCCGTGGACTACTTCACCAAATAGATCGAAGCCGAACCTCTAGCTTCAATCACCTGGAAGAAGGTAAAGAGCTTTGTATGGAACTCCATCATCTCCAGATTCGGAATCCCCCGTGCCATCGTCACCGACAACGGGAAGCAATTCGACTCAGCTGGGTTTAAAGAATTCTGCACCGAATGGAAGATCAAGCTACTCTTCGCCTCCGTGGCGCATCCCCAGACCAACGGGATGGCGGAAGCCGCCAACAAATGCATCATAGAACTCCTCCGCAAGAAAGTAGAAGGCACCGAAGGGAAGTGGCCTGAAGAGCTTCCCGGGATACTCTGGTCTTACCGTACGACCCACAAACAAGCCACGGGTGAGACCCCGTTCATGCTCACATATGGCGCTGAAGCAGTGGTCCCAGTCGAGGTGGGCGAGGAGTCCCTCTGCATCCGACATTTCGACGAAGAAAGAAACGCCGAGGGTTTGGAGCTTGGCCTGGAGCTCCTGGGTGAACGACGAGAACAGGCCTTGGCCACCATCATCCGCCAGAAGCAAAAGGTGGTGCGTTACTATAATTCTCGAGTCAAGGGGCGGAGTTTTCGCCAAGGGGATTTTGTCCTTAAAAAGGCGGCCTTCTGTCCAGAGGCCGCGCGCAAAGGGAAGTTGGCAGCCAAGTGGGAAGGTCCCTACCGGGTGATCGAAAGTCTAGGACCCGCTACCTATCGGCTAGCGAACTCGGAGGGGAAGACCCTCACCCATACCTGGAACGCCGAGCATTTGCGCAAATATTACCAATAAAGCCTACGGGATCGCCCACGAATGTAACTCTTTTCTCCCTCTTGCTCAATAAATTGGTTTTGATCCTGCTTTCTTCTTAGCATGGCCGTAAAAAACCTCACAAAGACAAGGGACGACCCCCAAACAGGCTGGTCCCCCCTCCACGATTCGCCTGGTCAGAAAACTCCCCGGGGCCGAACCTCGGAGTGGGCTGACCACTAGGCGAGGGTAGCATTCCCAGCAAACGGAACGACTCGAACCGGACGTAAGGCTGGGGGCAACTCCCCCAACGGACCGGCGAACCGAACGACCGTGAGGCCAGAGGTAGCTCCCCGGGTGGGTCGATCGAAGGTCCGGCCTCAGAGGTCGACCTCATCGGCTAGTCGCAAGACATGGGGTCGCTCCCCAGGCCGACTAGCACATTGACCCGGGGCAACTCCCCTGATACGTCTGCACGTAAACCGAGCCGAGGGCAAATCCCTCGGCCCGTCGACACGCCAACCAAGCCGGGGGCAACTCCCCCGATACGGCTGCACGTAAACCGAGCCGAGGGCAAATCCCTCGGCCCGTCGACACGCCAACCAAGCCGGGGGAAACTCCTCCGATATGGCTGCACGATAACCGAGCCGAGGGCAAATCCCTCGGCCCGTCGGCACGCCAACCAACCGGGGGCAACTCCCCCGATACGGCTGCACGATGACCGAGCCGGGGGTAAATCCCTCGGCCCGTCGGCACGCCAACCAACCGGAGGGATAACACCCCCGGCAGGAGCGCCGAATCTTCTGCGTCAGAACTCAAAAGAAGGCCTCACCCCAAGGGGGGAGGTCAGCAATAGCAAGCAAGGAAAAGACACATTACTTTCGGAAGATACGAGGGGCTACATCAAAACCACTGGTCCTGAAAAACTTAAGGACCAGGCCACGGATCTAAACACTCCCTCACTCGTCTCCTTGGGGGACCCCTTCAAGACCGCCAACAGGAGAAGCGTCGGACCGCTCCAGGATCTCTTCCTCCTCATCTAAGTACGCTTGAAGTTCCTCGAAGTTGATCTCCGCAAGCGGGAACCTCTTTCGAATCTCGGCCTGGCAGCGGCCGAATCCCTTCTCGAACGCTGTGGACATGGCCTTAGAGGAGAAGGAAATGGCGTATTCCCTCACGGCATCCTGGGCAACTTTATCAAGGTCCACACCCTCAAGCTCACGAATCCGACCCTCGAGAGTGGCCACCTGTCGTTGGTGATTAGATCGGATCATCTCGATCTCTTTCGATCTCGCGTCAAGCTGGGATAGGAAGGCCCTCTCCCACTCCTCCTCCGCCTCCAGCAGGACATTGAGTTCCTGGACATCGGCAGTGATGAAAGGGGCCGGATTGTCACCGGCCTCAGCTGCCGAGCCAGAGGCCGCGGTAAGCGCGGCAATTCGCTCCTCGGCCTTGGACCTCCCGACCAGGGCTAAGGCTTTTTCCTGGTCCGACTTCTCCAGGGCAGAGGAAAGCTCGGCCACGCGAGACTCCAGGGACTTCACGAGCGCCTTGGACAAGTGATCGGCCTCCTCCTCGCCCTCCAGGGCCTCGGGAACAGACGCCACGTCCGCCTTAGCCTTGGAAAGAGCCACAAACTGGTGCCTCATCGAAAGCCCAACAGAGTATAGCTACACAAGAGAGGCGGGAGTAAGTCGAAGATAGCAGCAAAAGACTGGGTCAGGGAAGAAACCTCACCTGTTGGCTGGCCTGTACCACGAAAGCGGCCAGACGGTCACCACTGACCTCGTCCAAAGTGGCTCGGTCTGAGGAGAGACTGCAATTCTCAGCCATCCGTGCCGCCACACTGCAGCCGGAAAAGACCGACTCACCCGCTCCTACGGGGAAGCGGGGACGGAGAAGATCCTCCTCCCCCAGAGGTAAATCCGTAGGGGCGGAGCGGAACGCACCTAGATACCGCTCGTATTTATCAGGAAGAGGGCCTGGCTGCGGAGACGAGGGGCTAGCCCATGGCCAAACCGCCTCGGCCGAGGGTGGCAGATCCCTGCACTTGGGCAATGAAGCACTAACCTCCCCGGTGAGAGTGTGAACCTTCTTAGAGACACCATGCTGGGAGGAAGAGGGGACTTTCCTCTTCAACTTCTCGGGACCAGCCGCCGGTCGGTCAACACGTTGTTTCTTCCGGACCGCCAGCACATGATCCCCTCTCCGAGAGGCGGGGTCCGAAATCCCGACTTGAGGAGGAGGGGCAGAAGAACTGGAGGGAAACCCACCTGCGTAGGGGGAAGTCATCATCAACCAACCCTATCAGCCACAGAACAGCGGCCACGGAGCATTATCTCCGAAGCGATAAAGGACGGCAAAACTCACCAGCGGGCCACGTGGTCTTCCGTAAATTGAGGTCAGAAAAGAGAACGGTGAATTTTCGATCGCCTGGTGGGATCGCCAATAGGCCTCCACGGTCTCGAGCTCAGCCGCAGTCGGATCACCCAGCTCCAGGGCCAGCACCACGTCGGCGCTCCAGTGAGTTGGGAAATCCATATCCGACGGGCCGACAACGAAGAGATACTCCTCCTTCCAGAGCTTGACGGAGCTCGGTAGCCCCAGTATCAGGCTCTTCGAGGGCCGAGCGCTAATATAAATCCAGGCCCCCGACTGATGGCGGCTCAGACGATAAAATTGGGAGAAGAGTCGGAGGGAGGGGACCACCCCCTTCTGAAGGCAGAGCACAACGAATCCGATGACGAGCCCGATCGCGTTGGGGCAGAATTGGCATAGGGCCACGCAATGAGCGCACAGAAACTCAACGATGAAAGGATGAAGGGGGAACCGAAGCTCGAACCGGAAGCACACCTCATACACCCCGACCGCCTTCGGACCCGAAAAGCAGCTCCTTTCATTAGGCTCAGGGGCCGGATGGAGTATGGGGGAAGAAGATAGCGGGCGCGCAAATCCCCGACGGAGGTGGCACAGAAGGAAGAAGGACATCCCAGAACCTCCGGAGGCACCCCTGAGGGATCACCCCCCTGATTGCCGACCGCCGAGCCGGGGCTATCAGACGAGTCGAGACGGACTGCATCCTCTGGACGACCAGAACCGGGGGCAGGAGAAGACGACATGACGAGGAGCAGGAGATGCTGAAAGAAAATCTGGCCACGTTCAACCAACGGATGTCGGCGCTCCTTTCCTGGTGCCCTTAGAATGACCCTGCGTACGGTGGAGATGAACGCAAGGGGCACGTGGCGACATCAAAACGGCGGCGATGCTTCGAAAACTACACCGACGGAAGTTCAAACAGCCACGATCATGATGACATTCATTTAATGGCGGAAACTCGACTGACGCACCCATCGGATCATGAAAGAGTCACATCACCCGAGCCGCATCGACGGAATCCGAATGGCCCAGGTGATGGGGGCAATTGTTACGACTAATTTGGACCGGCCCAAGTTACAATGGCCCACGGTCCAGCCTCAAAGGGGACACCGATTAGAGAAGACAGGCCCGCCCGGAAAGGCCCACGGACGGGGCTGAAGGCCCGGCCACTCCACCCTCGGGGCACCCGACTAGCCCCCATTCAGCCCGATTAACCGCTCCTCGGAATCCGCGATCCCATAATGGCCATTAACGGACCCGTTAATGGGCCACCCCTCCACTACGCACGAGTGGGAGGAGGCGGAGGCGGATCGTGGGGACGTAAGAGGAGGCGGGACGTGGGGCAGTCAGGAGGGACCCAATAAGGGAAGGCCAGGACGACGAAGAAGGGGATCGAGACTCAGGTAATCCACAGAGAGGTACTCCATCAACGACCTAGGCATTCGCCACTCCATTTCTTCTCTCCCCCAAACTCGCGCTGCCTGGGTTGACGTTCCGGCTTCCTAACAAGCCGGATCTCCCTCGCCGAGTATCCCATCAGACCTTGATCTGACTTAGGCATCGGAGGGGATTTGGCCGGAACCTAGGTCCGGCCTCCCTGACGAGTTTCCTCATCTGTCCAGGTAGAAGACACCCGAGGCGCCAAGGCTACCCCTCAGCGTCGGTCGGCTACCCCCCATCGCAGTCGTCAGGTGGACGGCTGCTTAGGCACCAACCCACTTGCAAGGCGCCGAGTCTACCCCTCGACGCGGATCCGGCCGAGGCCGAGCGCGACCCAGCCGAGGCCGAGCGAGATCCACCGAGCCGAGGCTTCACCTCAGCTCTCCGAAGGCAGAGGATAGATGCTACCCGGGACTCACCCGTCTGCGTCTGACCCTCCCTCCTCCCGCGCCGAGAACAAGCGGGCTCGGCAATCCCAAGGGACCCCCAAGTCGGCCTCTTGACCACATTGACCGCACAGCCGACGGTCAATGATCTGTGGTGAGAAAACACCCGTAAACACCGTGCACTTAGCACGGGTAATTCAACAATATATAGACAAAATAAAGTGTATTTTTCTTTGTCGTTATTGTTTTTCTTATTTCCCTTATAAAGTGATACCAGCATCTACAGCCCGTAAACATCTAACAACTTAAATCCCAGCATTTGCACCAACCCTCGTATTTAATTATCCCAAGGTGGCAATTCAAACACTCAATCCTCTAAACAAACATGAGATGATGATTCTTCATTCAAAACTTCAAAAATGGATCCAGGGCAGAGGTTCAATCTTGAGAGGGAAAAGCTCATATATCCAACTGCAAGTTGTTGGCCTGCAGTTTGTACTGCCAGCTGCTCTTCTTTTCTTTCTTTTTTTAGAAATTTTATTTTTAGATCAGTTTATTTGCTTGCATGCTGGCCATCACCTAACCTGAAATTTTTTGATCAGAGAAGAAATTTAATATACATACTGTCTCATCAGAACTAAGTAAGATTCTGACAGAGTCCTCACTGTTTTAAGAACCCATCAGATTCTGATCAGTTTATCTCTTGGATCCAGCAAAATTTATCTAGGATCAAGCAGCTTGATGATCCCTATGGTGAAAAAACTAAGAACTGCACTTAGAACAGTAAAATCTTCGATTCTGCTCAGCTCGGATCCAAGCAAGATTTTGAACCCAGGCCAGATAAACAACTCATCGGGATTAATTACTATCTAATTAATAACTGCGAACCACTCCCAATATATTTGAATTTATTTACTTTGAGAGACAGAAACAGCTAGCTGATGAACCATGAAATGAACGAAGAAGGAGAATTCAAAACTTCAAACATGCGGAGATCCTGGGTTTGATTTTGGGATGGGAAAGGCTGCAGATTTTATGATTCTAGTGTTTTATTTTTTTGGGTGTGCATGCCAGGGATTAGTTAATGCTAGCTGCATATTTCATAGGCTTAATTAACAAAGCTGTGCTAAACTACGAAATGTTTTAAAATTAATATATACCCTTAAGTTTAGAATTTACCAGAACAAAGTTTAAATTTAACAACTTTATACTAGACACTAATTTTACGTTATTCATTAACAATCATTCAATGGTATATCAATGTATTTTTTTTAAAGTATTAAATTTTTAAAAAAGTAATAATTTGCGTTAAAAATTTTCTTATTCGCCATAATTTAAATCGTTTAAATAGATATTCTTTATACTGCAATATTACATAATGTTTTTCCAGATGCTTTAAATTTTTGATATTTTTATGTTTACATACATTTCCTTTCTAAAAGTTTTATGTATTTTTTTTTTCAAAAAGATATTTTTTACACTTCTTATAAATAATAAATCGTCATGTGTTATTTAAATTATGTGTGTTATTTATTTAATAAATAATTATCTATTATACAATTGACGACGTTTTTTTAATTGTCCTACGTGTCAGTTTTGTTCCAGTCATATTTTAGATTGCTGACCGGAACGCCGGTGGGGGCCTCGTGAGGGTTGGGTGGGGTTCTGGGCTTGGGTTTGGGGTGGGATTTTGGTTTTTTTTTTTTTACTTTTTAGTCCCTACTCCCTACTTTTTCTCCTTTTGCCCCCCCCCCCCCCCCCCCCCCCCCCCCAAAAAAAAAAAACCCCCCTCTCCTCACACACACCCATGCTTCTTTCACTTTGGCGACCACTTCTCTCCGCATTTGCACCTGGACGACGACTGCCTCCGTGTCCTCCGGACACGGGCAATTTCTAGTCTATTCTATAAAACACGACCTTTTTTGAATCTTTGTCCTACGTGACAGTTTTGTCCCAGTCATATTTTGGGTTGTTGCCTTGGACGCTGTCTAGAATAATGGAAACAACAATTTCCCCCAAAAGAGAGAAAATTAACAAATTAAAGGACAAAAATTAATAGAAATATAATAATAACCAAACGTGGGTTCGATAATTAAGCCATATAAATAATTTTCATGCATATGCATTCCTACCTTACTTTTATTTCACATAAATGATTGAAAAGAGTAGAATAAATGCCGATTACTAGAGTAAATTAATACAAAGATAATTAGAAGGCAAACAACTCTAACCTTGGTTGGCAACAAAAAATCAATGCTTAAATTCGCAAAGAAACTGGAACCTTTGAGGTATTATTTTTTCATTGTCCCATATTTCGAGAGTTTGGAGATTTGATTGTATTTGTTGAGTATTGGACTTCTCCCGACTTGGTGTTAATGATGAGCAAACATAAATACTTGTGACTAATCCCCTATTTTGCAGTTAATCCATTGCCTAAGCTTTATATGAAGATCTACTTGCAATGGATGACTCTCAAAGATCATTGAAGGTAAATGACATGGATTGGATGATCGTAGATAATGATTGAAGCTCCATGAAGACTTCAAGCTCATACGATGGATAGAAGAGAGAATTCGTCAATGTAAATTTCTTTTATCTCTTCTAGTATGTAGCTTAGAAGTAGAACATTGATGGAGCACTCACACACATCTTCAATTCAGTCTTAGGACATCATTAAATCATTCGTCCTTAGACTCCAATTCATTTCCTTAGTGATTGTGCTTGGATTGTCTTTAACAGTCGACTGCTGAACGTTTTACAGTCGTCTGTCTCAAAAACAATCGACTGTGTATTGTCTACAGTCGCCTGTTATGCACAAACTTTTACAATCCAGTTTTGGACCTCTCTGTTTATTTCGCACAGGCAACTGATGAACGATTCACAGGCGCATGTCCAAGTGACAGTCGACTGTTTTGTAAATCAGTCGCATGTCTATCTTCTGCCCAAACTTTGTTGATCTGACTTTTACGGCCAGTCGACTAATGTTGAATATACAGTCGACTGTCCCTTGGATCAGTCGACTGTCTATGCTGCAATAGCAGTCTGTCTGTGAGCCAATTCTTTGACTCAGCTCTCTGGAAATTCTCAGGGTATTTGACAGTCGTATGTATAAGGATTTACAGTCGTCCGTTCTGATTAACATTCGACTGTTTTATTCTCATTAGTCGTCTGTCCTGTTATCTAACAAAATTTCCAGATTTCATTCAACTTACACATCTTTCGGTCAGTCGCCTATAGAAGGATTTACAGTCGCCTGTTGGTTCAACAGTCGACTGGCTTTGCTTCATCAGTCAACTGTCCACGTGATAAGTTATCGTTATGAATTCTCACCTACCCTTGCTGACTGTGCAACAGTCGACTGTGGTTTCCTCAACAATCGACTGTCGCAAGCACAGATTCTATCCGTTGATAATTTTCGCACGGATTCCTAAAGGGTTTTGCCTAAACTGTTTTGTGGATTTGAGAAACATATATAAGGGCCTTCTACTGTTCCACTGAAAGGTTACCTAGGCTATTGCAAAATCTCTCAACCTTTCATTCTCAAGTTTTAAAGCTCTCAAATCCAAAGCCCTAAGAATTCCAATCTTTGATCTCTTGCTCTCCAACCTAGAACCAAAGAGTTATCTTCTAGGCATTTGGTGCAGTCAAGAGAAAGGGCTTTCTCCTCTCTTCCAAGAGAGTCTTCAACACACAACACACCACTCCTTCAAGTTCTACTTCAAGGCATATGTGATTGTAAGTGTTGCTTTCATAATTTCATAATTTCATAATTTGCTCTTGGGTTGTGAGAGCGGTTTGCTTGCTCCCAAGTTGTGGGAGTCAAGGTCAATCGATTGTACTTCGATTTCACTTGTAGGGTTGCTACAAGTGGGTTTTAATGAAACCTCAAGTTAGGGTTCTAACTTGAGTATCCGAAGGTATCCGGGTGGAAGGGACGTAGGATTACCGGGAACAAGTCAGGAAGTGACTTGGGTAATCCAAACCCTTGAAACATCTCTGCGTTTACGTGTGTTTCATTTTGGGTTTAATTTCTATTCCGCATTATTTTGTTGGATTGCATTTAAATTGGTGTAACTATCTTTTTAAATTGCAAAAACATTATTCAATCCCCCTTCTAGTGTTTTCCCCCATGGACAGGATCCTTACAATTGGTATCAGAGCGCAAGGTATTAGCTATGGCGTCCAACAACAACAACGTTCATCCGCCGACTGCGTACAACAATCACGATCGTGATGGAGCATCCACACTTTTCGAAGGTCAATCGACGGTGCGTCCTCACGTTTCAATGGCACTAACTTTGGCTATTGGAAGTGTAGGATAGAGACGTTCCTTAGGGGTACTTCACTTTGGAGAACTCTCCACAAGGAGTACATCGAACCCACCGAAGAGGATTTCGAAAAATGGACGTCTTCCGAGAAATCCGCCGAAGTCAACAACGCAAAAGCAATAAATGCACTTCATTGCGCATTGGACCTGAATGAGTTCAACAAGATATACACATGTAAGAGTGCATATCAAATTTGGAACCATCTCATCGTTACCCATGAGGGAACGAACAAGATAAAGCTTTCAAAGTTATATGTTGCCATGCAAAACTTCGATTTGTTTCATATGCAGGAAAATGAGAGCATTGCATCGATGTACGGACGTTTTACCGACATCACCAATGAATTGGAAGCCCTTGGCCAAACTTACACCGAACCTGAAAAGGTAAGGAAGATCATCATGGGAATGACCTCCAAGTGGGAAAGAAGAGCGATCGCCATCGAGGTGGTTAATGATTTGAAGAATTACACAGTTGTGAATCTTATCGGGACTCTCATGTCTTATGAGGTAAGACGGGAGAACCGATTAAAGATTCGAGCTATGAATCCTTCGGAGGCCAAGAAGAAAGCTTTGGCATTCAACGCCAATTCATCATCCTCCGATAGTGAAGAATCAGAGAATGAGATGGATTTGGGTGAAATGGCCCAAATGGCAAAGAAGTTCCCACGCTTCTTTCGCAAAAGTAAATTTGCTTCTAACAAACGATTTGAGTCTACTAATGCTACTTCTTCTCTTTGCTTTAAATGTAATAAGCCAGGGCACATCAAGAGGGATTGCCCAATGCTAAGAAACAAAGAGAAGTGGAAGGCTCCGAAGTACCACAAGTCTGACAAGAACAAGAGAGACAAGAAGATAGGACTCGTAGGTACATTCGATGACTCAAGTGAAGAATCATCAAGTGATTCCGATGACGAGAAGGGTGAGAGCGCTCATATGTGCTTCATGGCCCGAGAGGATCCACTCTCTGATGAGAGTGATTCCGACACGGATAATACCGAGGTAACAATGGATGAACTTCGTATTGCTAATGAAGAATTATTTGCTAAATATCAATCTTTAATACACTAGCTTAAAGAAATCAAATGTTAGCAAGTCATCCATTCCATGCATTATCAACAATGACACCATTGTTGATACTTTAACTCTTGAGAAAGCAAACTTAGCTTCTCAAAATGTCACTTTGAGAGATGAGGTGAATTCCCTCAAATCTCAACTAGATCAAACACATCCTAAGGATAATAATGATCTAGTTACATGACACACACAATTGGGTTTAGAGAATGATTCTCTTAAAACCCAAGTGCACGAGCTCAAAGCACGGGTGTCCACCTTGGATACCAACATTTCTTCTCTAAAGGAGAAATATGAGCTCATGTCCTCCCGTATTGTAAGATTCAATAAGGGAAAAGGACAATTGGATGATTTGCTTGCAAACCAATTTCCGGCCACACATCGTGTTGGTCTTGGTTTTGTAAAAGCAAATGCATCCAATGATCTCACCTCTTATAGTGGTGTCACTATAGACTTTGTGAGGCCTTCCTCCGGTGCATCCACAAGTGGTGTCAAAGACACTATAGGTAGCAAACCTACCAAGATAGTCACTACTTCACCTTCTCTTCCTTTTGGCAAGAAACCCACTAATGGTGGAAACCAAAAGAGAAGTCATGCTTACATGTACACTATCATTCATCCACGTAGGAAACCTCCTACTTCACAAGTGGATAATCATGACACTTTTTATGCTCTACACCAATGGACACGTACAAATCCACACATGAGAAATACTCATGTACGTGCTCCTACACACCGATATGCTCATATGCATCATTCTTACATGTATGCACATCCTCCACATGTCATGCATAATCCATATGCTTCATACAACATGCAAGTTCCCAAGCATACATATCATTCTCGTATGCCATATGCATATCCACCACCTCATGTTTATGCTAGAAACCATATTCCTAAGAAGCATGCACCACATAGAAATTCAACAAGTATGCATGCAACTAGGAAAATGACTCCCAAAACATACACCATTTGGGGTCCTAAGAACACTAGCCTAAATGATAGGAATGCTTATGTTGATTCCTAGTTTCATGATGTTATTAATAATGGTAATTATGTTGGGAAGCGGAAGTCCACTTGGACTTGGCTTCCAAAGGGCTAATCCCCTTGGACCCAACAAACATTGGGTACCATGAGCTTATGGTATATTATATAGGTACCCAAAAGAAAGAAGAAGAGCAATAAAGGTCAAACTAGCTCTAAAGGGAAAGGATGGATTCTCGATAGTGGTTGCTCCAAACACATGACGGGAGATCCCTCATTGCTCTCCGAAGTGATTAGCATCAAGGATGGTGCAACGGTCACTTTTGGATGTAATCAAAAGGGAACCATCATTGGAGTAGGTATTATCGGTAACCCTTCAAAACCCTTAATTACTAATGTATTTCTTGTTAGTGGTTTGTGTCACAATCTCATTTCCATTAGTCAACTTTGTGACAAAGGTTACAAGGTTAACTTTGGAGAAGGATTGCGTACAATTGTTGATTATGATTCGAATGTTTTATTTTCCGGTATTAGGCGTAAATATATTTATTATTTGAGCTTGCCTAAAACCGTAGAACATTGCTTAGTTGCTAATACAAGTGAAAAACTACTATGGCATCGCCGTTTTGGTCATGTTCACTTCAAGCACTTATATAAGTTAGCTAAGCATGATCTAGTCAAAGGTTTTCCTAAAATTGCTTTTAATAAGAAAAAATTTTGTGATTCGTGTCAAAGAGGTAAACTTAGTAAATCATCCTTTAAGCTTAAAGAAGGGATTACTTCTAAGAGGCCCCTAGAACTTCTTCATCTAGATTTATTTGGGCCAAGTAGAACCGCTTCTTTAGGTAATGCTCATTATGGATTAGTTGTCGTTGACGACTTTTCCAGATTTACTTCGGTTTAATTCTTAACTAATAAGAATGAAGCTTATGAAGAGTTTACCAAATTTGCAAAGAAGATTCAGAATCTCTTAGGATCCACCATTATCACTATCTGTAGTGATCATGGAGGAGAATTTGAGAATGAATCTTTTACTAAGTTTTGTGATGACACCGGGATAACTCATAATTTTTCCTTCCCTCGAGCACCACCACAAAATGGTGTTGCGGAGAGAAAGAATATGACTCTTATTGAGTGTGCACGCACTATACTCCATGATAGTCATCTTGGACTTCAATTTTGGGCAGAGGCGGTGCACACAGCATGTTATGTGCTCAATTGGATCCTAGTGAGACCCCAAACGAACAAAACTTGTTTTGAGTTGTTTTATGACAAAAAGCCTCAAGTAAAATATTTTCGTGTTTTTGGTTCAAAATGTTTTATCAAGAACATTTTCGGTAATCTAGATAAATTTGAGCCAAGATCCGATGAAGGAATTTTTGTTGGATATTCCACACGTAGCAAAGCCTACCAGATATACAACAAAACTTCTTCAACAATTGAGGAATCACTACACGTTTCATTTAATGAGGATTTTGATTTTCCTCATGTTGATGATGAAAGTGTAGATGTAATTTGTGATTCTCTTAGTAATGTTAAGATTAATGATTCGATTATTGAGACTAACACTACTAACGAAATTGTTGAAGATGTTCCTAGTGATGCAGGAATACCCAAAGCTTATCCGACCGTTCGCAACCATCCCCATACCCAAATTATCGGAGATATTGGTGTGGGTATTCGAACGAGGTCGAGGATTGAAGAATTCTCTCATTTCGCATTTGTCTCTACCATTGAGCTAAAGAACATCCAAGAAGCTTGTGATGACAGTTCTTGGATAGTGGCAATGGAAGAAGAACTAATGCAATTCGAGAGAAATGAAGTTTGGGAACTCGTTCCTCTTCCAAGTGGTCACCAAGTCATTGGGACCAAATGGATCTTTAAGAACAAGACCGATGAGAACAAGGTAATCACAAGGAACAAAGCAAGGTTAGTAGCTCAAGGCTACCGGCAAGAGAAAGGTATTGATTTCGAAGAATCTTTTGCCCCCGTAGCTAGATTAGAAGCTATTAGATTACTTTTATTTTTTGCATCTCATAAAAATTTTAAAATATTTCAAATTGATGTTAAAAGTGCATTTTTAAATGGGATTGTCAATGAAGAAGTATATGTCTCTCAACCTCGCGGTTTTATTTATGAAAAATTTTCAAATCATGTTTTCAAACTTAAGACATCGTTGTATGGGTTGAGACAAGCTCCTAGAGCTTGGTATGATCGACTCAAGACCTTTCTTTTGAATTTAGGTTTTAAAATGGGAGAATTTGATTCTACACTCTTCATTAAAGATTATGAAAATGACATTCTCTTGATTCAAGTTTATGTAGACGATATAATTTTTGGTTCTACTAACTTTAATCTTTGTCAAGAATGTTCTAAGTCTATGAAGGATGAATTCGAGATGAGCCACATGGGAGAGCTCACTTATTTCTATGGACTGCAAATTCGATAAATGGAGAATAGAACCTTCATACATCAGACAAAGTACACCGGGGAGCTTATCAAACGATTCGGGATGGAATCGTCGTCAAGCAAAAGGACTCACATGAGTACTACTACCCATCTACAAAGGATGAGAACGGAAAAGATGTAGGAGTTCGTCTATATCGAGATATGATCAGTAGCTTATTTTACTTAACTGCTAGTATGCCCGATATCATGTTTTCTGTATGCTTGTGTGCTAGATATCAAGCTAGACCTAAGGAGTCACACTTGATTGCGGTTAAACGAATATTTCGTTATCTCAATCAGTCTCTAGATTATGGGTTACTTTACCCTAAATCTAGCACATATGAGTTAATCTCATATAGTGATGCCGACTTTGCCAGATGCAAGTCCGACAGAAAAAGTACTAGTGGCACTTGCCATTTCCTAGGAAATTCCATTGTTTCTTGGTTTTCCAAGAAACAGAATTCGGTGTCATTGTCCACGACTGAAGCGGAATATATTGCCGCGGGTCTTGCACGTGCACAAGTCCTTTGGATGATTCACACTCTTAGTGACTATGGTGTCAACTGTGATACTTGTCCTATCATGGTTGATAACCAAAGTGCTATATGTCTTTCCAAGAACCTGGTACATCACTCCCGTACCAAACACATAGATGTGAGACACCATTTTATTAATGATCATGTAACTAAGAAGGACATCATCTTAGAGTACATTGAAACCCAAAAAAATTGCCGACATCTTCACAAAACCTCTTAAAGAAGATTCATTTGTGAGGTTGCGTGGAAAATTAGGAATTATGGGTGAATCTGAAATTTAGAAGCTCAACATACATGTTATAACACTTTTTGAGCTCATTTCATCATGTTGCCTATCTTCATTTGATATATCATATATATGTGTTTAAGAAAGGCAATTGAGATATATGTGATTTCATGAGTTCTTTAAGATTGTTCTTAGAGATGTGTGTTTCAATTGATTTATCGTATTACATTGTTTTTAAGATGAGTTTGTGTTTAGAGTATAGGTCCTAGGATGAGTGTTCTTTTCCTCTGGATTTCTATCTCACTGTGCATTTTTGGACCAGGACTGACGACTGTCTTTCCTTCGACAGTCGACAGACCTACTCTATTTTTCTCAGTCAGAAACTTGTATCTTTCGCACAACCGACTGATGACAATTTTACAGTCGACTGTTATTTCAACAGGCAACTGCATTTTGGTCATCAGGCGACTGTCATCTTTGTCGAAATTTTACAGTACTCTCTATCTTTTTGATGAAGTTTTATTGATTCTCAGTCAGTCGACTGATGTGTATTGTACAGGCGACTGTCTCATGGACAGGCGACTGTATGTTACTCAACAGTCGACTGTCTATCTTCCTGAACTTATTACTTATCACTTCATCCAGTCGACTGAATTTCATTCTTCAGTCGACTGTCTACTGCTGTGACGGTTCACTGCTTCGATCTGAGCCGTCGATTCTTTGATCCAACGGCCCAGATTATTTCCCCCTTTATTATAAACTTCATGACTTTTCATTTCGATCCTCGTCGTCTCTCTCCTCCGATTGAAACGACTCGTCTTCCCGCTCTTCTACTCAGTCGTCGACGTCGTTCTCCTCCTCCCCGCTCGTCGATTGCTTCGTCGTTATGCATTCGTGACTTTCGACTTGGTCTGAGCCTTTCTCTCTCTCGTTCGATTATTTTGATTTCATCACCTTTCGATGTCTACTCGTTCGTTTGATTGATTCCATGTCTCCCATGACCAAGGGTAAGGGGAAGATCTTAGTTCCTAAGAAACCTAGGGCTCCTAAGAAACCTACCGTTGCCAAGAACAATAAGCCCTACAAAGCCCATACCAAGCGTGTCGATTTCCCCTCTCTCTGTGCCCCGCTGGGATATTCTCCTTCATGGTCTTCTTCTCCAGTCACTGAGCCCTTGATCAAGCGTCGGTGCAAGCCCATTGGTGTTAGCATCAATGAGCCTAGTGCTGACGCTCCTCATCACTGCTCTTCTGAGTCGAGTTCTACAGAAGAGACCCATGTCGCTCCTCCTTCTGATCCCCTTGTCCCATTTTGCCGAGATGATCTTTGCTTGGCAAAATTCCACCCTCTTATTTGGATCAAACTTCTTAAGGAGCAGTATATAGTTTTTCCCGCCTTCACTGCTGAGAGACTTTTCGAGCTTTTATCTGCTACCCATTTGGCCGATCTTTTTCGCTTCTCTCAGAGCGAGTCTCCTAGGGCTTATCCATTTTTGGTTAAGCTCTTCCATGCTAACCGTATTCGCGGTGAGTATTCCACCACTGGATATATCGATACTGTTGTTCAGGGGACTTCCATTCGCATTGATCCCACTCTATTAGGGACCATTCTTAGGATTCCTTCTACCGAATCTCTTCCCTCTGACATTTGCATTTCTGATATCGACGAGCTTGACCAGTCTGTCCTTCGGGATATGTTTCGTGAGATACCCTTAGCCCTGGATTCTGGTATTAGGTCGTCTATGTTTTTGGCTAGAGGTTGGGCGGCTCACCTAGTGGTGAAGTCCAACATCCTGTTGAAGTATGGATCATTTGACCAGCCTTCCCAGGATATTCTGAGGTGTATGTATGCGATTTTCTCTGGGATGTCCATGAACTGGGCCGGTGTCCTCCTTGACAGGATGGACAAGGTCGAGTTTACTTCTTCATCCGCCCATATTCCATATGGTGGTCTTTTGACTCTTGTCTTTCGACATTTTGGCGTCGATTTTTCTCGTTACGAGCCCATGCCTTTTGCTCCTCTCCTTGATGCTTCTGCGAAGCCGAAGTCCTCTTCGGCTCTGCAGTCTGCATCAAAGAAGAGGAAAGCTGCTTCAGCTTCGTCCTCCTCCACTGTTCCTTCTGCTGACCAGCCTTCCACCTCAGCTCCATCATCTCGTGATATTCTTTTTGAGATGGTCTCTGGACTTTACAGATTGGCTTCACTTTCTTTCATGCATCAGGGAATACCCTTCCCTGAGGATCTGAGATGTTTTGTTCCTCCTTAGTCGCATGTGCCTCCTCAGCCCATCGTCACTGATGTCGTTGTGCATCCTGGTGTAGCTTCTACTCAGGATGATGCTGATGCTGCTGTTGTTGCTACTTCTGACCCTCCTCCAGAGGATACACATGCTGTCACAGAGCCTGCTTCTCCTTTTGCAGCCCCTGGAGACGCTCACTCATAGATGTGTGTTTGAGTTTGTTTGATGGTTATATTTTGATGTGTGATGGATATTTGATGCTGATGTACGCTGATGTCATGATGTATTTTATTTGTGATCTTGATGTAATTTTTTTGGATCTTGACGTATGTATTTTTGATGGACATGGTGATGTCCATCTGATGTGTAGCCTTGGAGTCCAGCATTCATTGACTACCCACTTTGTATCATCTTTTGCTATCTAATATAGATACTAACTTACTTTGCAAAAAAAATATTGTTGTTGTTTAATCTTATGTGTCACACCATGTATAATTGTTAATCATATATGTGTGCTGATTGTGATATTGTCTCCATGATTGATATATTCTCCTCTGATGTGTTTTTGAGACAATATAGGATTTGATATTGGATTATTCATGCTATCTCTGATGTGATGCATTTTTTGAAACTATTTTTGTTTCGTATATCTAAAATGTTGATATTGGACTTTAATTCCAATATTCACATAAGTATATGATGTCATTTTATGAGTTTTGATTCTATATATCTTTATACTCCTTGATTGTTGTTAGTTCGTATTTAGCACGATTATTGTTGTTGTTATTTACTCCCACCTTTTTGGATAATGTCATAGGGGAGAGAAATAAACATACAAGATTCATAATGAATGTGCTAAGTATGTGCTAACACTTTGAATCTAAGTTTGAAGTTGCCTTAGATTCAGGGGGAGTACGATTACAAGGAATATGGATTTTAATTCCTAGATTTCTTGAATTAAATTCATGTGTAACTTACTCCTTTGCTTCAATTGATATATAGATGCCCTAATATTTGTTGACTAACTTGATTGGCATCTATGTAGGGGGAGTAAGTTTTCTTTACGCACAATTATTTATCTTTTTGTTTATGTTTGTTTGTCATCATCAAAAAGAGGGAGAATGTTGAGTATTAGACTTCTCCATACTTGGTGTTAATGATGAGCAAACATAAATACTTGTGACTAATCCTCTATTTTTGCAGTTAATCCATTGCCTAAGCATTATATGAAGATCTACTTGCAATGGATGACTCTCAAAGATCATTGAAGGCAAATGACATGGATTGGATGATCGTAGATGATGATTGAAGCTCCATGAAGACTTCAAGCTCATACGATGGATAGAAGAGAGAATTCGTCAATGTAAATTTCTTTTTATCTCTTCTAGTATGTAGCTTAGAAGTAGAACCATGATGGAGCACTCACACACATCTTCAATTCAGTCTTAGGACATCATTAGATCATTCGTCCTTAGACTCCAATTCATTTCCTTAGTGATTGTGCTTGGATTGTCTTTAACAGTTGACTTCTGAACGTTTTACAGTCATCTGTCTCAAAAATAGTCGACTGTGTATTGTTCTACAGTCGCCTATTATGCACAAACCTTTACAATCTAGTTTTGGGCCTCTCTGTTTATTTCGCACAGGCAACTGATGAACGATTCACATGCGCATGTCCAAGTGACAGTCGACTGTGTTTTGTAAATCAATCACCTGTCTATCTTCTGTCCAAACTTTGTTATTCTGACTTTTACGGCCAGTCGACTAATGTTGAATATACAGTCGACTATCCCTTGGATCAGTCGACTGTCTATGCTGCAACAGTCGTCTGTCTGTGAGCCAATTCTTTGACTCAGCTCTCTGGAAATTCTCAGGGTATTTGACAGTTGTCTATATAAGGATTTACAGTCGCCCATTCTGATTAACAGTCGACTGTTTTATTCTCATCAGTCGTCTATTCTGTTATCTTACAAGATTTCCAGATTTCATTCAACTTACCCATCTTTCGGCCAGTCGCCTGTAGAAGGATTTACAGTCACCTGTTGGCTCAACAGTTGACTGTCTTTACTTCATCTTTACAGTCTCCCATTCAACCGTTGCACTTCCACCCATCGAACGGGGCATTGGAGAACGCTCATAAATAGTGGGGACGTGGGTGACAGTTACCCTTATTAAGTGGTGATGATCGTGACGCCATAATTGGTGACCGTTATCCTCCCAACGTTACTGAAGGGACTTGAGAAGTCTATAAGTACACTGGAGATGAACAGAACAAAAGAGGTACGAGATTTGATACTCTGACGTTCTATACTCCACTTAATATTTCTTCATCTAAATAGCTTGTGAGGCTTGACTCGAGATGAGCCTCTGCGGGTCGATCTTGACAGCTCCATGCTTTCTTCCTTAAGTCCCATACTAACTTAAGTATCGGAGGGGATATGGGTCAGGACCCAGATCCAACCCTCCTAACATCCTTTTGTGATACATGAAGTTTATAGAGTATCCCAACAAGAAGGCCATATCTCTATCGATGCTCATTCAAGATTTGATCTACTCAGAGGGTCGAACGACCATCACACTCCAATTCCGCCTATCAACGACCCCGGTTCTACTAACCAGGGTCCCACGCAATCAGTTGGTGAGATTCCACTTTAACAGGAGAAGTCCACGTCAGCCCGCATACCGTTAACACTATTTTTGGCCTTAACAGTTGGCATCGTCTATGAAAAACATCAGGCAATATCCCAAAGCATCAGCAATGTCGGCTGGACCCAGCAACCCCAGACCAAATCCTGGTCCAAGTGAGAACTAGAACGTGAACATCGTTCAAGTCGAAGACGTTGCAGAATCTGCATCTTCATCAAAGGGGGCAAGAGTGCTCAAAGTTTCTCAGCAAAAATTCGACCAATTCGTCGAGAAATTCAAAAGGAGCATCATGGTACTAGCCGCCACAGTGTAGCAAAGCCTTGGATGCCCACCTCCAGCAAATGAGCTACCACCGCCTCTAAATCCCACATCTGCGAGGGAAATTATCCCTTATATGGACCCTAGAGATCCAAGGGCGGATCGACGGGAGAATGCGCCGCTCAATACAACTCCTACACCTTATCGGAACGGGGAGATGGGGAATAACAACTGTGCATTTGGGCACCAGGGAGATCCTAGTCCGTCCAACAACGGACGAGTCATCCGCAGCATCCTCGATCAGGTAATCGACCAAGTCACTCAGGGTCCTAACCCCACAGATTTTGCAGGTGGCAACGAGAGGATGGAGGCAAAGGAAGTCCCCAACTGTTCCTTCGGTGCTAATGACCTGCAAGGCGGAGATGGGCGAACCCAACTCATCCGTCCTGCCATTCGACGGACCCCGCTGAAGGAGAACATCACATCTGTCCAGTTTTTCGAAGTTTAAAATACCCCCCTTGCAGACGTACGATGGCTAAGGCGATCTTTGAAGCATGTCTGCAGATACCAAAACGTGATGCTACGTCATGGAGCAGACGAACAATACCTTTGTCGAGCTTTCCACACCATGCTCATCAAAGAAGCAGACGGGTGGTACACCAGACTGCCCGATGACTGCAACCGACAAACATATCGCTCCAATTAGCGGACCATTCAGTGAAGTACCTTTGGATTTGATAGAGGACGTACCGATGAAGATATGGAAAATTTTGGTCCCATGTGACTTCGTCATAATGGACATACCGGAAGACACGCGCATCCCGATCATCCTCGGCCAACCTTTCCTAGCCACGGCGGGTGTGCTAATAGATGTGAAGGGATGGAAGCCTTCCCTAAATGTTGGACGGAAGAAGGTCGAATTTGACCTTAAGAAGTCAATGAGAAATTTCACAGAGAATGATCGTATGTACCAAGTGGATCTCCTCGAGGAAGCAATCAAGGGAACCGACTTGAAAGAGCTATTTTAGAGCGACAATGTGGAACCCCCTATCCGGAGAGTGGCCAAACTGAGAAAGTGACAATGAGGAAAGAGTAAGAGAAAGTCTCCAAGGGAAAGCTTCAAGATAAGATTCAAAATTTTCTGTGCTGACAGCTCAGGCGCATATTCCTCTGAAATAGATATTCTTTATAATACAATGTTACATACCGTTTTTCCTAATGCCTTTAATTTTTGATATTTTTATGTTTACATACATTTACTCTAAAAGTTTTATGTATTTTTATCAAAAAGAAATTTTTTACACTTCTTATAAATATTAAATAGTCATATGTTAAATAATGTGTGTTATTTTATTTAATATATATATGTGATATTTTTATATTTTTAAAAAAATTCTGCTGAAATGATTTCATCCATGATATGTTATGTATTATAATTCTCAATAATAATTATTTATTAAATTTTTAATAAAACTGTAAATTTCAAACTTTTTTATTTTCATATGTTTTTATAATGTTTAGTAAACTAATACAATATCATATGATAGTATAGAGTTATATTTAGTTTCAATCAAATGATAAAAGCATTGTTATCTTTTTTCTTGTATTTTTCATTAAGATGTAATATAGCCTTTCATTTTAAATTTTAAAATTTTTTATTATTTTTCATATTTTAATTTTTTTTAATTAAATTCGCTGGAAATTTTCATCCTCCCCTCTCTAGGTATCAATATATCACTGTCAATGTCTCTTTAATACTCTCCGCACTTTCTTTTAAAGTGGCACCAACGATGAATCAACTCCAAACCCAAGACCGCTTATTAGCAAAATCTGTTAATTTGTTTTGGGTTTTTTATTTAGAAAATAATGGTTACCATATGACAATGGAGGCTTAGCCTCATATATCAAGTACTTTTGTCACTTGATACATAAGGCTAAACCTCTATTATCATATGACTAGACATAACCTGTGCCCGCGGGCACACTTCATTTAAGATTTTCCCCCGCAAAATCTTTGTTCTCCAAAAAATATTTCTACAGACAAAATTGCTCGAAACAACAAATTAGTATAAAAATTCTAATAACATGTTTTCGTGGTACACAATTTTCCGTGTTCAAAATGATTTCAAACGATTTCCGAGTAAATAATTTTTCTTATTTGTTTCGTCGCTCAAATCTTAAAACGGACTTCGTATTCGTGATCTTCGCGACGATACGAACCCGTGGTATTAATTTCGCAATTTTTCAGACACGTTTAGGTTTAGGGGCAAAATGGTAATTTTATACCCCTAATTACTAATACTGTTTCCATTAACACCAACCCCACCAGCATTAAAACACACTATTAGGTTGGTCAGATCCGAAATTAGTGGATCCAACTCCCAACTTCCCTAGTAACACTTTTGCTATTATTTTAATATGCAATTGGGCTATGAGCTCACCCCTCTTCCTCTGCAAACACACTAAACCCCTCCCCTTCCTTCCCATTTAAAATCTTCTCATTGGCAGAACCCATCAACGCAACATCATCACCTCCCTCTCAGCTCTCACTCCCCTCATCTCGCAACGGCAGCTCGAGCCCTCCCCTTCGCAATCAGACCCTCGCTCTCCACTACTCCCAGCCCACGCTCAACCTCCTCCTCCATGCCCTGCTCCCCGCACCGACCACCTGAGCCCCCGGGGCTCCCTCCAGCCACACAACCACCCGCGCACTGCTTATCCACCGCCGTCGCCGCCGGAGACTGGCCCCCACCGCCAGAGACTGGCCCCTGCCAACGCTGCCTTTCCACTCCATAGCAGCTGCGTGCACGAGCAGTAACAACGGTAGCCACCAAGTCATCTCCTCCACGTGTCGCCGTGCACGCCTCTGCCCAGATCGTCGTCGCTACCGGCTGTTCGCCCCACCGCCTAGCGTCGTCCCTCCGCTTCCCTTGCTGTCGGCCTCCGCTCCTCTTGCTGTCAGCACGCTCATGAACAAACAAAAAAAGAAGAAGAAACTATAGAAGGCAAAAGAGAAGAAGGTAAAAAGAAAGAAGTGGGGAGGAGAGAGAATGGGATTTTAATGAAAAAATTAGAAAACAAAAATATATGGCCCACACTGAAAATATTAAAATTCTAAAACATCCTACGTGTTGTCACGAACGCGTAGGCGCCTGTTTCATCCCAATCAGATGTTTATTTTTCAAGTTATGATTTTTCAAAGTTTACGGTAGTTAATCCAGATTTGATAAAACCACTTATAGTTGTCATAATACACTTGAACACCATACATATGAAAAATATCGTTGTATTCTACTAATCAAGACGTGTTATAAACAGGTTTTTGGAGGCCCATCTGTGTATTGGGTATCCACCCATTATGTAATCCTATTACTATAAATACATGGCTACGGGGTTCCGTAGCTGCTAAGTTTACAACACGTTATCAACACGCTCAAGGCTGAGCCGAACCTCTGCCGACGAACGAACGCGACGCGAACGGGCTTCCTTCACTGAACGTCTCTAGATCCGGCGGGTAGGATCTAAAGGTAATTCTTTTCCCTAGATCCAAATTGTATGTGCATATGTTGAGATCCAAATACTTGGATCGATATCTTGATTAGTATAGATCTAATTTTTCTACCTAGATCTGCATGTTAAATCAATTGTTTAATAAAAATCGTCGTTTTATTGTTAAAAATCAACTTTTTACGATAAAAACGCCGTTTTGAAGATAGATTTTTTCCATAAAAATCGGATTTTTATCGTCTTCTTCCCCAAAAATCAAAAAACCCTAGAGGGATTCTTCATCGCCACGCGGCCGGAAGCCGTCACGCGACCCCCCTCATCTCGCGCAATCACCGCCACTGCTCGAAGCGACGTGCGGCAATCACCGCCGCTCGCAGCGGCGGCGACCCCCGCCGCCTGCAGCGGCGGGCAACCCTGCCGCTGGAAGTGGCGGGCAGATCCCGCCACCTACAGGGGCGGATCCGTCGCTGCTGCGACGGTGGGCACCCCTGCCACCTGCAACGGTGGGCCGATCCTGCCGCCTGCAGCGGCCGGCTCTCCCCCGCCACTGCCAGCAGCGGCGGTCGGGCCCCACCGCCAGCAGCGGCGGTCGCCGCCGCCTAACCGCCAGAAGCGGCGGCGGCGACGCTAACCCCCTCCGCGCGTGTACGGGAAAACCCTAACAGCTCGTCGGCGATGCGCGCGGCGAAACCCTAGCCACCCGAAGCGGCGGTCCCTACAGCACAAAATTTTTACCGCCCACACGGGCCTGCACGAACGATCGCCTTCTAAAACCCTAACTAGGGTTTTTCCCCCAAAAAAACTTCGTTTTTACAAGTTCTTTTTCAGATTTAATTAATTTTTTTCGTTAAAATTTGATTAATGCTTTATAAATCATCGTAATTTTTTTTGGATTATTTGATTAGTACACGTTTAATAATTAGGAAGATCATACGACCGCTCTGCCGTTAGTTAACTAACCGAACGGTGTATGACATTGCCCAGTGGTCCAATAATTATTAAACGAAAAATTTTCATTTCCATTATAAAATGTCTGTGATGATTAAATGCATGTGTAGAAAATTATATGCATGCCGTATATTTAATGATTCTGTGATGTACATTTTTATTTAGCATGCTAAAATCACTATGATATAGTTTAATGCCTGTAGCAAAACTATATGTCTGCGATGAGATCATTTAAATGCCTGCAGCATATAAATAGCATATGTATACATCATACTTGTTTTAATTCAGGTTAATTGAGCATAACTTTTTAGTTTACAAGCTTTATATTATATGTATGATGGGCTCATGATATGACGATATTTTATGACAACAAACGAATCATGATTTCAAAAACTTTAACATCATATCCATTTTGACAAAATGAACCTGAAGTTCATAATCAAATCAAAAGTCAACACCCTTTCACCCGAATAAAAATTTACAAATACGATGGATTATGCGAAAAACATTTATGTGATTTCTTTTAGAGATACGCATTTTGCTGTAAACAGATCTCTCAGATATATGGTTGACACCAGCAGTTGTCATAACACCGCTAAACTCATTTAGAGTAATCTCACTTTACAATGTATGATTCTTTAATCTAGCCTTAATTTTAAGCGTACGCCCGAAGTCGTATCTTAATAGATAAATGAGCAATTATAAATTTCGTAGCCACGTATTTGTTTCCCCTTAAGCATGATTCTTTATCCACATAATACTTGAATGACTCAATAAAAATGGCCTGAAGACCATACTTGAGTTTTCAAATAGACTTTTATAAGTCTCTCATAAATTAGAAAAGTGGAAATATAGAAACTAACTCATTTCCCTTGTGTATGTCTACTTCGTAAGACCAATATTCATTCTTCCTTATAAACGACAATATGGAAGACTGGAAACAGGGGAAGTCTTGAATAAAATGAGAAAGGGAAGATATGATATACCTCGACATGGAGTATGCAATGGCAATCCAATATCAGACCAGAAGTTCTAACAAGACCCATAATTCTTTTTTTAACATGAATGGGCATTAACCTATACCATATAAAAATATATACATACCTAGTCTAAACGAAGAAAGTCAAATTGACCGTATGTATATTTAGCTACTCCCTGAGGATAAATAAACTTTGAAAACAAATTTGATTTGTTGTCATAACATAAGTCTATATGAGCATAACCGTGGACGTATGTTTTCTAGAGCACACATCATACTATGAAACTTGTTGCTGCAACAAAATTATCAGTAGTATTCTCTTGCAGTATACATGTGTTTAAATGCATCACCACAATATTTATTATTAATTTTTTTTACACATTTTATTTTACTGTGAATGATTTGTCATCCTGAATACTCCTAAAATGAGGATGTCATTGACTCTCTTCACTTCCTCAAACGAATTTAAGATGATACACTATCATCATTAGAAGAATGAGACCTTTAGGCCTCTTGAGAGTATTTGATGGATAAAAGTGGACTCACACACTCCCTACATATGGTTGATAATGTACCTTAGAGTACTCATCTATTTATCCTCTTAAAATGGTCATAATCAAAACCTTGTTATCCAACCACAGTCCAGATTATTATTAATCACAACGGACATATTACCTTACTAAGATATTGGTTGGGCTTTTACTTACCCTTATACCACCCTCAAAAATACCGCAGTGGAACTTATTCATCGGGATTAACCATCCTGGATGAATATATTCCGAGATCCCCTAACCGGGGAGGCATTACTGCACATCTTATAGATCATGCCTTGACGGGTTCATATCCCCAGTTCTATGCTCAACTTCGTTGAAGTGGAGCTTATTGCGGATTTTTTGTGTGGATAACACTGGGAAATCAATTATATTTAACCGCTGGAAGAAAATTGAACACCCTGAAGTTTTGTGTTCACACCCAGAAATGGGTTATATGTAAATCATTCAAATGATTTAAACGGATTACTTATCTATTAAAAATTCAGTTGTATGTGACCATGTGGGAACATGCAATTACAATGCAAACCATCAAAACGCCTCCTTAGAACCTATTTATATGAGCCTGATCACCTCGTATAAACAATTTCCGAGAACCCCTAATGGGGGAAGCGTTTAGAACACATCTTATCGATGGTGCCATGATGAGTATGCATCCCATATCACCATAATAGACCATCAAAATACAGAACTATTTATCGGAAGTAATTACCCCAGATAAATAGATTCTGAGCACCCTGAATAGGGGAAGGATTTAAAATCACTTCTCCTAAGACGTGCATTGATGTGTCATCTTTTAAAGACTTGATGAGATCCTGAAGATCCTTCATAACTTTAATTTCCCAGCATTAGGTTTAACAAAAATACTATAATCATCCATGAGCCTGAAGCTCAATTTGACCATTTAAAACATTAATACCTATGATCTGATTATCATGAATAGTGATGAGATCCTGAAGATCCACACTTATGAAACTGTTAAACAGTTATCAGACATAGCTACTGACAATATAAATATTGTTAAATTCACACATCCCTGCTACTAAAAATCCAGCTAGGATTGACATACCAAATATAATGGATGCAATCCACCAGTAGCAGAAGTGGATATCCTCTATGGATGAGAGGACATACCACGAGGCTCCAAAGCGAGAAATAACTCCTGTAGACCCTAAAACAATACCACCACGGGAAAGTGAGCTCATCTCCATATTCTCTCCCTTTCCAGAACCTCCAGAAGAGATGAATCTGGAATAAATTGAATAATGTACGTACATGGAGAGGTATTTGGATAAAACACACTTGTCGATAATTACTCACATTCCATTTTACCATAGATATCGTTCCCAATCTCCGTTTCCTGAAGCAAACGCAGAAATTTGGCCAGATTATGTGGAACGAGGCAATAATAAGTTGAGTTAGACTCACTTATGAAATGTGAAGTGTTTAGACCTGAAGTCCTGATATCAAAAGATATCAAACATGTGGGTTACCGAGTATTGTATAAATAAATAAAATCGTATGCTATAAGGAAAACGCCATAGCTTAGAGGTTTATTTCGCAGAAACCAGGAAGTATCCATGTAAGATGAGCTTCACTCACTTAAAAATTATTTAAACTGATGCATCAGGCTCCCTGGTCATGATTGCAAAAACCATGTGATTGGCAAAGATAATTTTAGGCTATGTTGTTATGGATGATGTGACAATATACCCTTTGATCGCTCCGGGACGTAACCCAAAAGAACGGTTGTAGTTTTACCGCAAGTGCACGGTGTAGCAGCGAGCGGGTTATCGAACACAGGGAGGACGAATGACCGTGCTTGTTCCGATCAACCTGGCTATTTAAGAAGAAAGAAATTTGCCTTTGGCGATCCTGTCACAATCGTCGGACAATGTATGGAAATATCAAATCAAATAAAGAACGTCTAGGGAATGGGGAATTCCCGCTACTCACCGTACTTCATAAAAAGTGGTTCATTGGTATCAAAGTTGCTAGAATAAGATTTTGGATGAACTAGTTGCAACTGAATGTAGAACCAAGCTCACGCTCTCGCGATGTTGCCGGTCTATAGCTATCCTAGGCTCGGGTCCAATCTCTTGCAAACCCTAGCCTAGGGAAGCTAGCATTAGGATCAACATCATCGTTCAATCGCGCACCGAGCCCAATCTCTTGCAAACTCGGTCCACGACCTAGTTTGGGATAGTTCCTACCCGTCCAATCTCTTGCAAACGGGTATTGGCGCGGAATTGGAACCGGAAACCCTAGTATCGGTCCAATCTCTTGCAAACCGATACTACGGAAATTCGACTCCAACCCAATTCGGATTTCTAGGGTTTCCTATCGAATTGGGATCCAATCTCTTGCAAATCCCAATCGATGTGAATTCCTATCCATCCGTAGTAAATTGATCCCAATCTAATCCCTAGTAGCAATTCTAGCAAAATTCCTAACAATTCATCACAATTAAGAAATAGGGCTTGTAGGGTTCATCCCCACGCCCCAAGACGTGGCGACTACTCACAATTCATAGCAAGATCACAAAAATAATCAATGAAATAAGCAATAGAATTCATCACAATATTGAGATAAGCAATAAAAATAGAATTTTTAGGGAAGAGAA
The DNA here is from genome assembly GCA_030789695.1 of Scilla litardierei. Lineage (NCBI taxonomy): Eukaryota > Viridiplantae > Streptophyta > Magnoliopsida > Asparagales > Asparagaceae > Scilla > Scilla litardierei. The sequence continues at coordinate 763,912,897 of CM061142.1, forward strand.
AAGCAAACCAATGGAGTTCTTCAATTAATCCAACAAAAATCCAATTTTGTCTCCTCTTCAATCTCAAGAATAAAACTAAAAAGCTAATCTAAAAAGTTGCAAAAAATCTAAGAGAGAGGCTCCCTAAACTAGGGTAAAAACAGGGGTTAAATAGCCCCCAAAATCGTCCAAAAACTGTGACCAAAATACCCCTGCGCAGCCTGTTTTCCGCAATTTTCGCTACAGGCAGCGCGTCGCACTCGGCCAAGTGACAAAAGTCGCTCGGCCGAGTGAAAACCCTGTAATTTTCCAGTAAGTATCGATCTTCAGGGGTCTTCACTTCGGGGGCGGCTCGGCCGAGTGAGTTGTCGTCACTCGGCCGATGGCTTCATGGTACTCGGGCGGACGGGATTATCCACTCGGCCGAGTGGGTCTTCTGAAGCTCAGGCAGCCGAAAAACAGTAACATGGCGATTTTTGTAGGGCTTCGTCTGGGCGCCACTCGGGCGGACGGGGTCTCGTCACTCGGCCGATGTGGTCTCCGTCGCTCGGCCGAGTGCATGTATGAGTCGTGTCTGATCTGGTCGGCCGAGCGGTGTCTCGCTGGTCGGCCGAGTGACTCCTTCACTCGGCCGAGTGGGACACAAAACATGCCCAAACTGCTTGTTTTGGCCTCCTCGTCGCTCCTGCGACATCCATTCTTCTTCCGCTCCTCTCCAACAGCAAAATACCCCTCGGGGAGGTCGTCGGTGACCGTCTGGAGTAAGCGCATCTCGAGATCACTCCAAATCGTGCCAAATCACCTGAAATGCGACAAAAACAACAAATCGTGAAAAGCAACGCAATATCGTCGATATATCGTGAAAAACATGATTTGGGCGATCTAAATGGCATGCAAACATGCGGTAAAAAGGTGTAAAATAAGGAGTGATCAAAATCCCCCAAGCTTGCCTCTTACTCGTCCTCGAGGAAGATAAGTAAAAGGCGAACCCGGTGGATTCGGAAAACGAAAACGGCGAAGAAAAATGAAGAATGAAAAACGGAGAAGAACGAAATGAAAATAAAGAAGAAATAAAGAAGCGATGAGGTAGGTTGCTAGATCATTTTCTCAGGACGTGTGTTTCACTTACTCATATAGCGTGCACCGAACGAAAAACACATGTCAAAGAATTTTATTTTGATATCATAGCATAATAGTGCAAATAGAAATAGAAAACCCACGAACAACAATATAATCATGAAAAACGGAATAATTTTATAATTAACATCGTCTGAATCATTTAAAGCGGTATACAAATCACAGATCACACACTTTTCAATTGAATGCTTTCTATCAGGAGTATAAGAGTATCACACTATAGAACAGAGAGAATAGAAAAGTATGGATTTCATGAAATGAGTGCTAGGCTTAGATTTCTGGATTTCGTAAAGCTAGAAATAATCTCACCGAGTATAGAATATTACTTAGCCTAGGTTGTCGTGCAACGTCAAGTAGTCACTCTCTCACACATCAATGGATCCCCTCCCCCAAGCTTATCTATAAGCGTGATGGCATAAAAAAATATTTACATCCCCATTTCTATAAAGCTCCAAAGGCAATGAAAAGAGAAGAGAAAGAAAGTGAGATGGGATCTTTTATTGCGGATTTTTCCTCTTTTCTTTTTTTTTCCTTTTTTTCTCTTTTTTTTTCTTTTTGTTTTTTTTTTGATGCAAAAGCATATATACACAACGATCCCAACTCAAAGAGAGATAATGATATACAGGAATATTTTCTCTTTTTTTTCTCTTTTTTTTCGAATAAGAAGTTTGGAGCTAGGAATTAATAGCGGGGGAAATGCCATATAATAGAATCGCTAAGGGGAGATTCACCAATGATTTTAAAAGTAGAGAAATGATGTTCAAGATTTGTGGAGAAAGAAATAAATATATCACTCGGTTCACTCTATAAGACATGCACGACAACTTCAGCAGGGTAATCTAATCTACTCAGTTTCGATCACAAAAAAGCTAACTAATCCAAATTTATCATAGCTAACATCATTCAATCATCCTGAAGTGAAATGTACAATTCATGCATATAGAAGTGATATAGCAAAAGAAATCAGTACTCCAGACATAGGCATTCAATGCGTGAATCTTGGTGTGTTTTCTGTGATAGCATACATATGAATATTCAGACTCAGCTAATAATAAAATTTCATCCATTTTCATGTGGAAAAGGTGTGGGTTACTATCTCTAGATGCAAGGCAAGTCATAGCATATGATATCAGGAATAAAATCTAAGACATGACAAATAAAGCATGCATATAGAATAAGCTAACTCCACGTCATCATCATCACAGAATAGTCATCTCTAGCATGAGATGAAAAAGAAAGAAATAAAGATAAAGGGAAAATAGAACTATTTACAATGCGGCACACATAAAAATAAGAAAAATGTGATGCATGGTAAAATAAAAGAAAAATGATGAAAAATAAGTGCAAAAGCGAAAAACGGTGTGAAAAACTAGAAATAAAGGTGGCAAATCGAAAAAGAACGTGAGAACTCACTCCCCCAAGCTAAATGGCACAGTGTCCTCAATGTGCAAAGTGGGGCACACCGAGAGACAAGTAATGGGAGGGGCAAGTGAGGAAGCATGCATGATGAAAAATGAAAATAAAAAGAAAAATAAAGAAATGGAAAATATGATGCGGACATGATGCATGCACAGATAGGAGTGATACAGATATATAAGTGTGTCACCAAAAACTCTCCCTCTCTCCCAGAAAAGATATATAAATATATGGTCAACATGAGAATCCCAAAATAAGTGAGGGGAGGGGGTGGACAAAAAATGCATCAGGACCCAGCAGAGACGGGCAGCACAACGGCAGGAATAATCGATGGCATCAAGGGTGCCTAAGAAGGTGGTGCTGCGCTATCTCCGTCCTGAGGCAGAAGTGGTGGTGGTGGCTGGACAGGCCGCTGAGCGGGTGTGGGTGTGGAAGTGGTAGCAGGCTGAGTGTGTGTGGAAGTGTGGGTGGGAACCTGCGGGGTGGGTGGGGGTACGCGGGGGAGACGCTCCAGGACCTAGGTAAGACAATAGTGAATCTGCGGGAGCAGGTCGAAGCGGTCAGCCATCGCAGAGACGGTGGAGGACAGGGTCCTAAGGTCTCCTCTGAGGCCACTCACCGCCCCCTCTAGAGCACGAATGCTCTGAAGTACATTGTCGGGGGGAGGTGGTGCAGAGGGACGCACCGGGCGGGGCTGTGCAGGGCGGGGCTGGCGTACTCGGGTCGCGTATGTGACTGGCTCAGCGGGGAAGGGAACAAAAGGTGTTGCGCTCGCAAATGTGGGCCTGGCCTCAGTGTGAGGCCGGGGCGCCGGCTGGTGAGAGGTGGAGGCAGCAGCAGCGGAAGAAGAGTGCAAAAGTGGCAGCGAGGCGGCCAGAGAGGTCAGTGGCACAGAAGTGTGGACAGACGCCACGACACTCTCAGAAAATACGGCGGCAGTGGAGACAGAGGGCTCTCCGCACTCAACTACGGTCGGCGGGCGCTCGGGTGGGGCAAAAGAAACAGGCTCAGCAGACAGAGGGCCGGTGGTGGTGGTGACAGCCGCGGAAGTGGTGGAGGTGGGCTCAGCTAAGGTGCTCCCGACACCGACAGAGGTGTGGACAGAGGTGTCAGGAGCAGCGGAAACATCAGGGATAGGCTGAGGGGCCACAGGGTCGACAGGGGCAGCAGGCTCGGCAGGTGCAACAGGGTCTGCGGGGGCAGCGTGGGCAGCGTGGGCCTGCTCGGCCTCCTCGGCCTCGAGCACATAAGCAGCGGGGATGAGGATATCCATTGCAGGGAGCCAGTCGACGTGGGCTGGTGCAATCTGAGTCCGAGCTGGGCTCGGAAGAATCATGTAATCGGCCCAGTAAGGGCCGTGCAACCAGACCCAGTGAAGCTTACCGTGCGGACGAAGCATCTTCATCCGGGCCATAACATCGATCGACAAAGAAGTGGGGCCCGGTGCTCGTCGCAGGTCGTCAGGGAAGTCCTCGTCGGTCATAAGGGCAAGCAAGGTGATCAGGCCGCCGCAGCATATCGGTGAGCGAGCGCCCACCGATACAATGATGCGGTCCAAAAACCAAGCCGCAACATCAATCACGACGGCGGGGACCAGCTCATCGCCATCCCTAGATAGAGCTCTGGGACGTGTCATCGTGTAGAGCATGTAGAGCTCCGGCGTAGACATCGTGCCCGGCTCATATCTGGCCAAAAAGGTCGTCGCCATAAGGCGCTGAGCAATGCGGAGGCAGGGATGGACAATGGCCGAGGCCTTGGCCCTACTAGGGTCAAAGGCAGCGTGAAGACCCGTAATCCGGGCCCAGAAGGCACCGGCGTCAAAGGAAGGTGGGGGAATATGGGTGGGGCCGTAACCGCGATCGGCTCCGGGGACAGCGGGCCATGAGAAGAATGCTCTCATCATATCGAGAGTGACCTGGCACTCCCGGTCCATGAACCGAAACGAGCATCCCTCGTCGGTCCGGGCGATCGAGCTAAGAATCTCAAGTGTCGGGTGGGTGAAAGTGTCCGCCGACACCTGGAAGAAATCTCGCCAGCCCACGTTGTCGTACAACGTGAGCATCCCCTCAAGTACCCCCAGGCGTCCTAGGTCAGCGAGGTGTGCAAACCTGGAGGGTACGATCGAGCGCTGGGAGATACGCTCGAAGACGGCGCGGTGTGCGTCGTCTCGGAACGTAATCCCGAGCGGCCCGACCAGTGGAGCCGGAGGTGGTGGCTGTGGAGCGGCGGGGAGTGGCTGTGCGGGCTGTGCGGGCTGTGTGGGCGATGCAGGCTGTGCGGGGTGTGTGGGTCCTGCAGGCTATGCTGGGTGGATGGGGTGTGTGGGAGACGGTGGAGGAGAGTCCTCCAACTCGTGGGAGGGGTCAGCATCATCCGACCGCTTCCGCTTGGCGGAAGCTCTCTTCGACCGCAGCCGTGTCCGGGGCGGCATATCGGCCCCGAGCGCGCGCCGATAAGTGTAAAAAGTGCGGCGTGTGCAAAAGAATGGAAGGAGTATACCCAGACACGCCGCGAGTGCAAGATAATGGAAGCGTGCGAAGTCAGCGCTTCCTCGAAGCCCAAATCAGTTCGTAGAAGCTCCCCCGGGCTCCCCTAAGCTCCAAAAACAACCTGCGCATGAAATGGAGATATCAGCGGGTAATATTCAAAACGTATGGAGCATTAGGGGTATAATAGATAGATATAGAAATTAATTTGGGTTTGGGGTTCGTTTAATACATGGATCCTCGAAAAATACACGAAAAGAGGAGAAATAGGGCGAAGCAGGCGATACCGAAGGTGGCCGGAGACACGGCCGCCGGCGGCGACTCGGGCGAGGCGCGGGCGGTGCTCGGCCGACGGTGGCTGGCCGAGCGGTGGCGCGGCGGTGGTCGACCGGGCGAGTGAGGGTGCGAGCGAGCGAGGGTCGGGCGAGGGAGCTGAGGGGTCGCGGGTTTGGGAATTTTTGCGTTTCGAAAAACGTGCCCCCTCAGCCCCTTATATGATAAAAGTTACGACTCGGCCGAGTGAGCGGGTCACTCGGCCGAGTGGGATCAATGGAAAATCCTCCCCGCTTGCGCTTCGGCCGAGTGGCTTTGCCAGCCTCGGCCGAGTGGAGTAAGTCCACTCGGCCGAGTGGCTCAAGCTACTCGGTAAAACTCGCCTTAGGAGCGTATCCGTTTTACTCGGCCGAGTGAAAATATATACTCGGCCGAGTAGCATTTATACTGAAATCAGGAAAATAAACAGAGAGTTGGGTACAGCAGACTTCCCTCGTTCGTGGGCGGCTCGGCCGGACGAACTTGTGTACTCGGCCGAGTGACTAGTATACTCGGCCGAGTGAGCCTTCTGTTCTGCTGTTTGTCTTCGTTTGGGCTCTAAACTCCGTCTTTCTTCCTCCAGTCGATTTCATCTTACTCCTAAGCCTCGAGCGTCTTCCTGGGGCGCTCCTCGTCGTCTCGTTCACCCTCCTCATTATGGATTTACCTATCTCCTCTCCTGTCAAGAAAAATAGGACCCGTTATCACAAAATTTTTGGGCGATCGACTCAAAACACTAAAAATTTCTAAAACAAAAATAAAGAAAAAGTAAAAATAAAGCAATAACCGTCGGGTTGCCTCCCGACAAGCGCTCGTTTAAGGTCGTGAGCTTGACCCCCTATAATTTTCAATTAATGCGGGATGTTTGGTGCATATGAGATGCACCCATCAAACTTTCCGGGGAGAACGCTTGGATTCGGAAGTTGCGGTGGCGTGTTCTCCCGCGGTGGTCTCTCGTCTCGAATAGTGTTGGGGGGAGGCTCCCCCAAGCTAGCGTTTGCTCCGGTCAACGGCTTCACCGGTGACGCCGATTTTCGTAGCGGCGGAGCTTTTTTCGGAGACTTTTGTTTCGAGAGCTTGCAGAGCTCTTGAATCCTTACGACATCAGCGTCGCCTTCATCATTTTCAGCAGAGAGGTCGGGGGAACCATCTATCTTCTCTTCTTGGCCTAAATCCGGGCCTTCCTCGAAATCCTCATCGAAAAGAGCGCCAATCGAGTGGGGGATCGCCTCTTCTATCCCTCATCGAGGAGGTCCATGTAGTCAAGTTCCTCGTGGTAAGGCATGTGTTTCATTGCCTTAGGAATGTGAAGCTCCACCTCGATGTTGCCGACGTTCAAAGTTAGTGTACCTTCTCGCACGTCGACAATCACACCAGCGGTGGCGAGGAACGGGCGTCCAAGTATCAATGAAGTATCTCCCTCCTCCTTAACGTCCATGATCACGAAGTCACATGGCAAGCATATTCCTCCCGGGACTTGTAGCGGGATGTCTTCGGCTATCCCTACCGGCCTTGTTATTCTCCCATCGGCCAATTGTATCCGCATGTCGGTAGGTTTCAACTTCGTCCCGGTGTTTAGCCTTAAGAACATGGAGAGAGGCATGAGGCTCACACTAGCCCCTAGATCTACCAACGCCTTTTGAAGAGGGACGCCGCCCAAGGTGCAAGGAATCCGAAAACTCCCCGGGTCTTTAAATTTGGCCGTCTCCTTCTCTCTCTTGGTGAACCAAGAGCCCTCCTCGGCTAGCATAATCTTCTCCTTCCTCTTTCTCCCCGAAATCAAGTCCTTTAAGAATTTAGCATATGTGGGGATTTCCACGATGGCGTCAAGGAAGGGAATGTTGAGGCTAACTCCTCTAAGATACTCGAGAAACTTTGCTAGCCTTTTCTCCATTTTCGCTCTAGCAAGCCTTTGGGGAAATGGGACCGGTGGCATGAAGCGCCTTTCCTCAATCAATTGCTCTGCTCTAGATTTCTCCTTTTCTTGTGGCTCTTTCTCCTTATCTTCTTCAACTACCGGCTCAATTGGCTCCAAGCTTTCCTCCACGGGCTTCTCGGTAGGAATCATAGCGGGGGAGGTATCCTTCCCGCCTCTAGTAGTAACGGCAACTACGGCATTGATGTGGCCGGTGTTGCCCCGTGGGTTTTGCTCGGGTTGCGCCGGCAATCGTTGAGTGTTCCGATTGAGCAACGCCAATTGCTCCGATATTTGAGCCACAACGGTATTAAGGGAGTCTTGTCCCGCCTTCAAGGTAGCATTGACCTTATTTTGCTCGACCATAAACGCCTCCACTCTAGCTTCGAAGTCGGATCGTTGTTGAGCTTGTGGAGGGTTTTGATTTTGATTCCTCCACCCTTGGTTGTATCCGGGCGGCCTATATGGTGGAACTTGTTGCTTCGGTTGGAAATTTTGTTGTGGAGGCCCCCTCGGCGGATAGTGTTGTTGTTGGGGTGGTGGTGGTCGAGCTTGTTGAGGTGGTTGTTGTGGCGGGTTCAAAGCTCCTTCATTGTTGGTGTAAGAGAATCCGGGATGATTTCTTGTGGCCGGATTGGCCCAATATCCTTGGTTCCCCGCGACATATTGTACTTGCTCCAAGGATCCTTCTCCTTGCTCTCCTCCCACATACATGGCTTGAGATTGGTCTTGCCAATCACACATTTGGTTCGTTGGAGCGGAGGTGGAAGGGGTTCCTTGGGGCTCCGTGATAAACTTCTCCAGTCTCTCCACTACCTTATGGAGAGAATCAAACTTGCTTGTAAGCTCCGCTACGGCCTTCGCCTCATAGATACTAGTTGGCTTTAAGGAGGATGTGGAGTGTCCTCGCTCATCGCCCCATTGTTGGTTGTTTGAGGCCATCTCCTCAATTAGGGCCGTAGCTTCCTCGGGAGTCTTTGACAAGATAGCACCATTCGCCGCGGCATCAATAATTTGTTTGGTCCCCGGTTGGAGACCGTTGTAGAAGCTATGAACTAGCTCCCAATCTTCAATGCTATGATGCGGGCATTGATGCTGCAAATCCTTAAAACGCTCCCAAGCCTTATAGAGCGTCTCCTGGGGTCCTTGCTTGAAGGACATGAGAGCGCTCCGGATCTTCACCGTCTTGGATGGCGGATAGAACTTGTCAATGAATGCACTTGCCAACTCGTCCTAAGAGGTGAAGACTTCGTCAGCCTGCGTCCTCAACCAATAGAGTGCTTTGTCCTTTAGCGCGAAGGGGAAGAGACACAGTCTGATGGCATCGATGGAGACCCCCGGCATCTGAAATGTGGCGCACTTCGACAAGAATAATTGGATGTGGTAGTGAGGATTTTCATGGGCATTCCCATGAAATGGATCCTGCTGCATCAGAACCACTAGTCCAGTCTTTAGCTCGAAGTTCTTGTCAGCCGCCAACTCCGGCACGGCAATGGATGAGGTCGTAGAAGAGGTCTTAGGCCGAAGCCTATCTCGAATAGAAATTATCCTCGCCATCCTTGCCGCTAATTGGTCCGCAGTTTCCGGGTTGGTCATAAACCGCCCTTCCAGATTTTGTCTCCTTTCCGCTCTAAGTCTCCGCGCGGTACGTTCGATCTCGGGATCAAATAATATAGCTTCAGGGTCCGCCGTAGATCTCGTGTACATGCACAGGGAAAACAGAGTTTCAAAGAAATGATTAGTACCGTGGAAGGGTTAGGTAGAAATAAAGAAATGGAAATAATAATAATAATAATAAAGAAATAGCTAGGGTGGTAAGATCAAACGCAATCGCATCCCCGGCAACGGCGCCAAAAACTTGATCGCTCCAGGACGTAACCCAAAAGAATGGTTGTAGTTTTACCGCAAGTGCACGGTGTAGCAGCGAGCGGGTTATCGAACACAGGGAGGACGAATGACCGTGCTTGTTCCGATCAACCTGGCTATTTAAGAAGAAAGAAATTTGCCTTTGGCGATCCTGTCACAATCGTCAGACAATGTATGGAAATATCAAATCAAATAAAGAACGTCTAGGGAATGGGGAATTCCCGCTACTCACCGTACTTCATAAAAAGTGGTTCAATGGTATCAAAGTTGCTAGAATAAGATTTTGGATGAACTAGTTGCAACTGAATGTAGAACCAAGCTCACGCTCTCGCGATGTTGCCGGTCTATAGCTATCCTAGGCTCGGGTCCAATCTCTTGCAAACCCTAGCCTAGGGAAGCTAGCATTAGGATCAACATCATCGTTCAATCGTGCACCGAGCCCAATCTCTTGCAAACTCGGTCCACGACCTAGTTTGGGATAGTTCCTACCCGTCCAATCTCTTGCAAACGGGTATTGGCGCGGAATTGGAACCGGAAACCCTAGTATCGGTCTAATCTCTTGCAAACCGATACTACAGAAATTCGACTCCAACCCAATTCGGATTTCTAGGGTTTCCTATCGAATTGGGATCCAATCTCTTGCAAATCCCAATCGATGTGAATTCCTAGCCATCCGTAGTAAATTGATCCCAATCTAATCCCTAGTAGCAATTCTAGCAAAATTCCTAACAATTCATCACAATTAAGAAATAGGGCTTGTAGGGTTCATCCCCACGCCCCAAGACGTGGCGACTACTCACAATTCATAGCAAGATCACAAAAATAATCAATGAAATAAGCAATAGAATTCATCACAATATTGAGATAAGCAATAAAAATAGAATTTTTAGGGAAGAGAAAAGCAAACCAATGGAGTTCTTCAATTAATCCAACAAAAATCCAATTTTGTCTCCTCTTCAATCTCAAGAATAAAACTAAAAAGCTAATCTAAAAAGCTGCAAAAAATCTAAGAGAGAGGCTCCCTAAACTAGGGTAAAAACAGGGGTTAAATAGCCCCCAAAATCGTCCAAAAACTGTGACCAAAATACCCCTGCGCAGCCTGTTTTCCGCAATTTTCGCTACAGGCAGCGCGTCGCACTCGGCCGAGTGACAAAAGTCGCTCGGCCGAGTGAAAACCCTGTAATTTTCCAGTAAGTATCGATCTTCAGGGGTCTTCACTTCGGGGGCGGCTCGGCCGAGTGAGTTGTCGTCACTCGGCCGATGGCTTCATGGTACTCGGGCGGACGGGATTATCCACTCGGCCGAGTGGGTCTTCTGAAGCTCAGGCAGCCGAAAAACAGTAACATGGCGATTTTTGTAGGGCTTCGTCTGGGCGCCACTCGGGCGGACGGGGTCTCGTCACTCGGCCGATGTGGTCTCCGTCGCTCGGCCGAGTGCACGTATGAGTCGTGTCTGATCTGGTCGGCCGAGCGGTGTCTCGCTGGTCGACCGAGTGACTCCTTCACTCGGCCGAGTGGGACACAAAACATGCCCAAACTGCTTGTTTTGGCCTCCTCGTCGCTCCTGCGACGTCCATTCTTCTTCCGCTCCTCTCCAACAGCAAAATACCCCTCGAGGAGGTCGTCGGTGACCGTCTGGAGTAAGCACATCTCGAGATCACTCCAAATCGCGCCAAATCACCTGAAATGCGACAAAAACAACAAATCGTGAAAAGCATCGCAATATCGTCGATATATCGTGAAAACATGATTTGGACGATCTAAATGGCATGCAAACATGCGGTAAAAAGGTGTAAAATAAGGAGTGATCACCCTTATGAATAATCATCCTGAAGATGAATTATCATCTCGAAGATGAAACCGTTATTCTGAAGATGAAAACATCATCCCAAAGATGAAACTGTCATCCTGAAGATGAAACCGTCATCCCGAAGATGAAACCGTCATCCTGAAGATGAAATTGTCATCCTGAAGATGAAACTATCATTCTAAAGATGAAGCCATCATCCTGAAGATGAAACTATCATCCCGAAGATGAAACCTTCATCCAGAAAATGAATAATCATACAGCAGATGAATTATCATCCAGAAGATGAAATTATCATCCAATTGATAAAGAAACATAGATAATCGCAATCCACTATACACCTACTGGTTGTATGGATGCACATTAAGACCCCTTCCGTTCGCTAGAAGAGGGGAAGGATATCCTAGGCCCTGAAGTGCCTTACTCAAGTATCTTTTGTACACTCCTTTATCTGGTAGTAAACCCTTTAATCAGATACAGTGCAGTGCCTGCAGCGCACCACTGGACCATAGATATGTAGCTTCTGCACTACCTCCAAGGGTCAAGGATCATCCAACATGTTAAATGTATTTGCAGATACAGGTTACAGATCATCGCGATGACTACAACAAAGGAACGACCAACTCCTGGAGACCAGCAAAGCATGCTTCCAAGGCAACATCAATCCCACCATCCCGAGAGGCTCATCAATCCAAGAAGCAAATCATAACTACGCACAGCCAGGTCCTGCAGTACCTCGCAGACACAGTGACGACTGGGTCAGAGACGTGGTGATACCTACCGAGTCTGCAGACCACTCCTCTTCAGAAGAGCTCCCTCAGATTCAGTAACTGCCATAGATGAGCGATACTTGTATAGATGAGCGATGTATTGTATAGATGAGTGATGCCTTGTACTTTGTACTTATTTTCGAAACACTGTAAGAGATTGATGTATAGTTGCCTAGGAGATCTGCAAGCCTGCAGCTTGTACAGATCAGGAGGAGTCAAATGTAGTGTTGTACTCTTTTTCCTAGGCTATTGGTTTTTCCCACTGGGTTTTCCATAGCCAAAGGTTTTAACGAGGCAACCTCATTGACCCTGGATCCAGAAGTATCCACCCCTAAATACTTCCACTATTCAGGGGAAGTTATGGAAAATTGTAATCTTTTTCCTTGGCTATTGGTTTTTCCCACTGGATTTTCTATAGCTGAAGGTTTTAACGATGCAGTTATCCCTAACTTAGGATCCAGAAGTATCCACCTCTGGTGATATCCATCGATCAGGATAAGTTATAGAGACTTGTACTCTTTTCCCTTAGCCACTGGTTTTTCCCACTGGGTTTTCCATGGCAAAGGTTTTAACGAGGCAAGAACTCTTAACTTGGGATCCAGAAGTATCCATACCCCCATAGTCAGATAAGCTCTATGAACCCTAAAGCGTGTAAGGACCATGTCTATGGGGAAAACACTAGAAGGGGAGGTTGAATAGTGTTTATGCAAATTTAAAAGGAATTTACACAAAATAAAATGCAATCCAACAAATAGTGCGAAAAAACAACCCAAAAAGAAACACACGCAAAATGCAGAGATGTTTCAAGGGTTCGGATTAACCAAGTCAACTCCCGACTTGTTCCCGGTAATCCTACGTCCCTACCACCCGGATACCACCGGATACTCAAGTTAAAACCCTAACTTGAGGTTTCCTTAAAGCCCACTTGTAGCAACCCTACAAGTGCAATCGAATCCAATCGATGTCCTTGACTCCCACAAACAGGGAGCAAGCAAAACCACTCTCACAACCGAGAGCACAACTCAAATAACGAATGTTATGAAATAATGAAAAACAACACTTACAATCACCTATGCCTTGAAGTAGAACTTGAAGGAGTAGTGTGATGTGTGTTGAAGAACTCTCTTGGAAGAGAGGAGAAGCCCTTTCTCTTGACTACACCAATTGCCTAGATGATCACTCTTTGGTTCTAGGTTGGAGAGCAAGAGAATAAGATTTGGAAATACTTAGGGCTTTGGATTTGAGAGCTTTGATCTTTGGAAATGAAAGCTTTAGAGATTTTGCAATGAATGAGTAACCTTCCAATGGAACAATAAAAGCTCTATTTATAGTTTTTCAAATCCACAAAACAGTTTAGGCAAAAACCCAATTGGAATCCATGAGAAAAATCTCAACGGATAGAATCTGAACTCGCGACAGTCGACTATTGAATAATCCACAGTCGACTGTTGCACAGTCAGCAAGGGTATGTGAGAATTCATAACGGTAACTTACCATGTGGACAGTCGACTGAAGAAGCAAAGACAGTCGACTGTTAAACCAACAGGCGACTGTAATTTCTTCGACAGGCGACTGACCGAGAGATGGGTAAGTAAGACAAATACTGGAAATGTTACAAGTAACAGGACAGACGACTGATGCAAGGAATACAGTCAACTGTTAAACAGAACAGGCGACTGTAGATCCATAAACAGATAACTGTCAAAAGCATGAGAAATTTCCAGAGAACTGAGTCAAAGAAATGACTTACAGACAGGCGACTGTTGCAGCATAGACAGTCCGACTGATCTAATAGACAGTCGACTGTATATACAGCATTAGTCGACTAGCCGTAAAAGTCAGATCAAACAAATTTTGGGCAAGGATAGACATGCGACTGATTTACAAAACACAGTCGACTGTCACTTGGACAGGCGCCTGTGAATCGTTCATCAGTAGCATGTGCGAAGTAATCAGAGAAGGCCCAAAACTATATTGTAATAGTCTGTGCATAACAGGCGACTGTAGAACAAAACACAGTCGACTGTTTTTGAGACAGGCGGCTGTAAACTGTTTAGCAGTCTGCTGTTATAAACAATCCTAGCACAAACAAAAAAGAATTGAATTGGGATCAAAGGACAATTGATCTAATAAAGTCCTATGACCGAATGTAGATGTGTGTGAGTGCTCCATCAAATTTCTACTTCTAAGCTACATACTAGAAGAGATAAAAGAAAAATTACATTGACGATTAATCTCTTCTTTCCATCGTATGAGCTTGAAGTCTTAACGGAGCTTCAATCATCATCTACGATCATCCAATTCATGTCATTTGCCTTCAATGAAGTTTGTGAGTCATCCATTGCTAGTAGATCTTCATAATTAGCTTAGGCAATGGATCAACTGCAACATAGGGGATTAGTCACAAGTATTTATGTTTGCTCATCATTAACACCAAGTAAGGAGAAGTCCAATACTCAACATTCTCCCCCTTTTTGATGATGACAAACAAACATAAACAAAAAGATAAATAATTGTGCGCAATGAAAACTTACTCCCCCTACATAGATGCCAATCAAGTTAGTGAACAAATATTTGGGCATCTACATAACAATTGAAGCAAATGAGTGAGATATGGATGATTTTAATTCAAGAAATCTATTATTCATTGTAATCTTACTCCCCCTAAATCTAAGGCAACGTAAAACTTAGATTCAAGCATTAGAACATACTTAGCACATCCATTAAGAATCTTGTATGTTTATTTCTCTCCCCCTATGGCATTATCCAAAAAGGTGGGAGCAAATAACAACAACAATAATAGAGCTAAATACGAACTAACAACAATCAATGAGTATAAAGATATATCGAATCAAAAACTCATAAAATCACATCATATACACATGTGAGTAATGGAATTGAAGTCCAATGTCAACATTAGATATATACACAAAAATAGTTTCAAAAGAGATTTCACAAATACATCATACCAGAGATAGCATGAAAAAAAACGAATACCAAATTCATATATTGTCTCAAAAGCACATCAGAGAGAGTATAGCATACATGGAGACAACATATCATACATCACACAGATAAGATAAGCAGTATAGCATAGTGTGACACAAGATAAGCAGCAACATCATATATAGATATATAAAAAATGAGTACATCAACGGATGGACATCTACATGGCCATCATAAAAAGACACATCATGATCAAGACAAAAAATACATCATTATGACGACAGCAAAGTACATCACCATACATATATAAAGTCACTGACAACATCATCCATCATACATCAAAAAATCAATCATCACTAAACTAACACCACTCAAACACATATCTAAGAGTGAGAGTCTCCAGGGGGCTGCAGAAGAAGAAGCAGGCTCTGTGACAGCAGGTGTATCCTTTGGAGGAGGGTCAGAGGGAGCAACAGTAGCAGCAACAGCATCAGCAGCAACATCCTGAGTAGAAGCTACACCAGGAGGCTCAACGACATCAGTGGGCTGAGGAGGAACATGAAGCTGGGGAACAAACTGCCTCAAATCCTCAGGGAAGGGTATTCCCTGATGGAGGAAAGAGAGGGACATCAATCTGTAAATACCAGAGACCATCTCCAAAAGAATATCACGAGATGGTGGAGCAGAGGTGGAAGGTAGATCAGCTGGAGGAACAGTGGATGAGGACGGAGCTGAAGTAGATTTCCTCTTCTTCGAGGCAGTCTGCAGAGCCGAACAAGATTTTGACTTTGCAGAAGCGTCGAGGAGAGGACCAAAGGGCATGGGCTCGTAACGAGTCAAATCAACACCAAAATGACGGAAGATATGAGTCAGAAGACCACCGTAAACGAAAGTCTAGAGAGAGAAGCAAACCAAGTAGAGAAGCAACGACGAAGCAACGACGAATGGGGAGGAGGAGATCGACGACAATGACAACACGAAATCGACTCACGAAGGGAAGAAGATCGACGGTTTTGGAGGAGAAATCGAGCAGGAAGACGAATCGATCGAATCGGATGAGAGAGAGTCGACGTGGGAAAATGATCGAACTTTCTCGAATATAAAAGTTGGGGAAATAATATGGGCTGTTGAATCAATGAATCGACGGCTCAGATCAAATCACATGAACTGTCACAACAGAAGACAGTCGACTGATGAACAAAATTCAGTCGACTGGATGAAGTGATAACAATAAAGCTCAGAAAGATGGGCAGTCGACTGACAAGTAACATGCAGTCACCTGTCCATTGGACAGTCGACTGACATATACTCAACAGTCGATTGGCCGAGAATTAATACAGTTCATCAAAACAGCAGAGAACACTGTAAAAATTCGACAGAGAGAACAGTCACCTGATGACTAAAATGCAGTCGCCTGTTAAACTAACAGTCGACTGTAAAACAGTCATCAGTCGGCTGTGCGAAAGATACCAATTCTCAGACTGAGGAGATAGAGTAGGGCATTCGACTGTAGAAGGTAGGACAGTCGTATGTCCTGGTCCAAAAATGCATAGTGAGATAGAATTCCAGAGAATAAGAACACTCACCCTAGGACATATACTCTAATCACAAATACAACGGAAAAAAACAGTATAAAAACAATAACTTCATTGAAACACATATCACTACCATCAATATTAAAAACTCATGAAATCAATTAAATCACAATTGCCTTTCTTAATATATAAATATAATAAAGCATATGAAGATAGGCAACAAAAAGATATGAGCTCAAAAAGGAGTTATAACATGAAAGATTGAGCTTCTAGATTTCAGATTCACCCATAATTCCCAATTCTCCACGCAACCTCACAAATGAATCTTCTTTAAGAGGTTTGGTGAAGATATCAGCAATTTGTTTTTGGGTTTCAATGTACTCTAAGATGATGTCCTTCTTAGCTACATGATCATTTAAAAAATGGTGTCTCACGTCTATGTGTTTGGTACGGGAGTGGTGTACCGGATTCTTGGAAAGACAAATAGCACTTTGATTATCAACCATGATAGGGCAAGTATCACAATTGATACCATAGTGTCACGCCCCGCTTCCCAAAATATGGAGGCGAAGCGTGAGAAGGTCCGCTCAGACTTGAAGCTGCAAAGCTGCAAGTCCGATAAGCGTCAATCAATTTAAAACGGCAGGTCCTTGCAACGCGAACGAAACAAAGATAATAATAAAATGAGTTGAGACAAAAGAGACATCTCAGAATATCCATAAAATAAGTTTCCAACATCGCAGAAAAGCCACAGGCTAAAAGAAAGAGACTAAAGGCCCAAACATGGCCAACAAAAGTACAAGGTACGAAACAACGGTGCTACGCACCAACAACTAACAAAAGGCCTAAAGCCACATAAAGCCCCACAAAAACTCAAAGCATAGTCACCGGTGTCCACCAAAATCCTCCTGTGCAATCATGGACTCAGACTCAGCGTCAGCAAAACATCACGTACTCAGCAACGGTCTCTGGCTCAGGGTCTAACATGTGACACCCAAAAGAGCAAGGGGCACATGTCAGCAAGTCTGGAAGACTTGTGCAAGTGAAACTGAAAGTACAAGTAAGAGCAACCTAGCAGTTCTAGCATGATGCAATGACATGGCAGTTTAAGTATGAGTGCAGCAGGTAAAGAAAACAACAAATAGCTAGCATGGCATGGCAAGTGTGGCAAGACTAATATCATTTACAAGGATTTCTCTAGTCACGTTTTCATGTCATTTGCAGAGTTTACGCCTTACAGCTGAAATGACTTTCTTTCACACTGATTGGCCGCTTAACTCCGCCCCACCCAGAGTTTACGCCTTACAGCTGCAGTTGCTGATCAGGCAGACTCCCAGCTGATTGGCCGCTTAACTCTTACCCCATCCCACGTGTATCGAGCCAGGGCCTTACCCCCGAACGGTAATGCTCGCTTCTGGATCACGAGCCAGGAAGTGTTTTTAACAAGTATGGCGTAGGGGTGCACCTAGCCAGGACAAGCAAGTACAAGTATGTAGCGTGTGCTACGAATGCAATATTCAACTTGGATGACATGTAGAATGCAATGCATGGCAGTTAAAAGTGCGTACAGATAAGGAAAGTAAACGTGACAGTTTAGTATGCATGAACATCAAGTTTAAAGGGTGGATCTAGCTTCGTTGTCAAGCTAGATCAATTAGGTGACGGATCTAGTTTCGTTGTCAAACTAGATCAAATAGGCGTCTAGCCAGCTATCATTTCACTGGCTAGTCTCTTTTACGCTAAAAGCAAGGAAGTGGCCTAAAAACATGGCCCTAAGCAAGATTCAGCAAGTTTCACTTGCCTGCAAATACGACGTCTGAGCACACCGTCCAATGAGTCCAAAAATCACAATTATCTACGTGCACAAGTCCACCGGCCTAAAGTCCATATTATTAATCTTGATTAGTGAATTTAAAACATTTAAAATAATTTGAAAATACTGATTTTAGTCTTGATTAGCATGCAATTGGGTTGGGGGTCCTAGGGGTGCAAAGCGTTACCTCAACACGACGCGAAAGCTACACCGGCGTCGGGTAGCGACGCCGGGGGTCGGAATAATAGAACGCGCTCCAAGTCCTGATTCCAATATAGTTTCCTCGCTGGAAAGTTCAGAGCATCAACCCGGGCGACGATTTCAGATTCCAAAGCTCGTACGTGCGACGACGGGCTACGACGTGCGACGACGTCGTACGCGGCAAGTCGTCGAAGAGAACACTCCTAGGTGGGGCCCACAGCAGTCCTAGGGGCCTTTGGGGGACCCACAATAACTCTGGAGAACTTGGGGGGCCCACGGTGGCAAGCGATGCGACGGGTGCGGGGTTGCGACGTTTGCTCTCGGTCGTACACAGCCAAATGCGGGGATCTCCATCGGTCGCTGCGGGGGAACGGGCTGTGCAGCGCTTGGGGTCGGTGCGGTCGTCGGTCACAGCGGTCGCTGCGGGGGAATTCTTCGGTCAGACACTGCGGAAGCGGGCTGCAGCGCTGCGGGGGTTGCAACGAAGCGGGGAAGCGGCGATGCGGGGGAGCGCTTCGGTCGGTGCGGGCGGGAGCGTCGGTCGGTGCGGGGGTTGCAACGTTGCAGTTGCAACGTTGCGGAGCGGAGCGGAGGCGGGGCAATCTCTCGGTCAGACCGAGAGATGTCCTCGGTCGGAGCGGGGAGCGGGGGAGCGGTGCGGGCTAGGCTGGGTGCGGGCGGTGGCCTCGGTCAGACCGAGGGAACGGGGCGGAAATCTCCGATCGTGCGCATGCGACGGCTGCGACGTTGCGACGAATCGTCGCAACGTCCAATTTTGGTTTTGGAAGAGGCTAGGGCTAATTTCTTTGGAAAATAGGTCTTGCTAGGGATTGCTTATATAGTATAGATGGGTTGACTTGGTCTAGGGCTAAATCTAATAGGATTAGAAGTTTAAAATAATTTAAAATTTGAAATTAAACTTCTCCAACTCATCCAAGGATTTGACTTGGTCCAAATGAGCTGGAAATTGGCGCAAAAATTCTTTAAAATGTTTAAAACTTAAATAAATTTTATTTGGCCGAATTTAATATAAAAATTAATTATTAAAAATAATATAAAACTTGTAAAAATTATAAAAGTGGTCAAATAAACTCCAAAAATTATAAAATAAATATCGTGGTGTTCGTGGCGACGAATGTGAGCTAACTAAGAAGACGGATCTCAAATTCGACGTCAGACGACGAAACTAAAAATAGAAACGTCTCCCGTCAAGAGTGAGAATCGTCACGTCTCATCGAGTAAGTTTAAATTGTGGGAAAACGGCTCGAGACACGTCGTTCCAAATTAGTGCCACTATTTAATACTCTCAGAGACGTTCCCAACGGCATCTCACACGAAAGTGTTCACAAACACACAAAGTCTAAAACAAACACGTGCACGGCCAAAAGCACGTGCACGAGCAACGCACAACGAAAAGTGGTCGTTACATCCTCCCCACCTTAGAATAAAGTCCGTCCTCGGACTTTCTAATATATCTAGTCGCTCTAATAACTACCCCAAATCAAGTCACATTATATTTCAAACCAAGTATATTCATTACAAGTGCTCATGTATGCACTAGGTAGTCAAACATTATTATTACCAACACGTATATATATTTACATTCACGTACGTCATATAATTATGCCTATTGTAACCAGTCAACTCATACACGTATTTCAATCATATATATAAGCATGCATTCCTTATAAACTACTACCTACCTAATCACAAAACAATATTTCAGACACTTATATAAAGATAGTTTCATGCTTAGCCAATACAATCATCGCTCTACCTATATGTAGCTACCTATGCACAAACATCAAGGGTATACTACCCTCTAATATTCATCCAATACCAAGCATCTCAACACATATAGTCACCCATACCATTATTAAATCGAGTTCACTATATCTAATATACATTCACCACTACTATAATTTCACAATATATAGTCATTCAATTACATGCAATTAGTTCACCATATATTCACATCACGTACGGTCCTATAACTATATTTACGACACGCCACATATGCCATAGTCATCCATACCTATATCTAAGCACATACTTACCCGTGCATGGTGCACTCCCATACACGCTAACATTTCATTTACGCATACCAATCATACCATTATATTACTAGCACACATACACACTTAGTTTTAACTAGTACGCATACGTTCACACAGGCAAGTCCTTAGTAATTAACTATACCACAAGACCAACACCTATAACTATATACTGGTGTAGCGACCCACAATCATGTGTGTAGCACTACCAGGTACAAACACTCCTATCACTATACATACATCAAGCATTGCTATACTCAGACTACAAACATGCATTCAATATACTTAGAGTATACCCACTCAAGCTTGAGTGAGACTCAATACACATATTAGAATATTCTATATACGTAACACGACATTCATACATATACCAATATATATCTACCATATGCATACCATAGGTCAATCACACTTAATATTTAGTCAGGTAATACTTACATAGTTCAATCACTCTATATACCATAATAATAATAATACAGACGTCAGCACACGTATTTTTATAATACACTCCCTAATACATGTATACGTATCCATCGTATAGTCACACCCATGTAACATATATATTCGCACCATAGCCTACTGCCTATAATTGGTATACTAACACATCTATATGTACATAATTAAGATGTGCAATAGTCGTGTATACCTCACGGTATGCACGCATGCAACATCCCGCGACAGCAAACAATACCAATCAAAATTATAACCCTACTACCATATGTATAACACATATATACTCAGGCAACAAAACCTGACTACTTACATATAAGCACCATATATATCTACCTACGAGCACATACTCACTCGTACTAGTATATAGGTCACTCAATAGGCCTACTCTCTTAACTGTACATCCACCTATTATTATTACAACCTAACATACACATAGCTTTACCAATCATTTTATTTCAACCATTATAAGTATCTCTAACTACATACACAACTTAGATATTTCAACGCTAACTCTAATACACACCGGCATCCCTAGTATAGTATAGCTATCCGCACAAAATCTATAACTATTAACACACAACAACTTCATACTATCACGAATAACTCTGAGTATATATATCTATACCACACAATAGGCAAGCATCAAAATACTATGGGGGCAAACTTATTCAAGCCCACGTACACAACTTGGGTACGTGCACTACGACTACCTCACGAGGTCCAAGGGCCTACTAAAACTTAGGGTGGACATAGACATTGCCGGGCACTAAAGCCTAAGCAATAGAGAGAGATCGAGAGCGTGACGAGGGAAGGATCGATAAGTACGAGTTTGGATAGGACGAATACAAGGAGACAGCTTGGTTAGACGAAACATTGACTCGATGGTGATGTTTAGGTTGAGGGAAAAGGGAGATGTAGTGATGCTTAAATAGGATACAGAAAAGAAAATAGGGGGGATTAGCATAAGATAAAACACGTGGATTTTGAAAACTGTCGTTCTTCAAAAGTTGAAATCCCAGTCTAAAAAGAAATATTTGGAGATCGATAAAACGAATTGTTCAAAGTAAATTTGAGTCGAACATTCAAAATAATAGAAAATGGCCTATTGGTTTTAAAAATCATTTTGAAAGGAAGTAAAATCATTTACGCGAATATCAAGGACATGGTTTAGAAAATTCTATCAGTCAGTAATTTAATAAAATGTTGACCAAAAAGTTTTGGAAGGTCAAGAATGAAATCAAGTAGCGGAAGATTTAAACTCATGTGAAATGCTTTCGAAACTTTTAGTCTATGGAAGATTGAAGATAGTCAATTTGAAACTACTTTTTAGAAAACCAAGGTTTGCCAGGAAATGTAAAACTGATTTACAGAAGGTTCTTAATATACGAGCACAACAAGTCTGGCACGGTTATAAAAATAGTTGAAATTCAATTTGGTTTAGAAATTTTTTCTAAAAGCGTGTATGGTGAGCGGAAAGAAAATAGTAGTAACTTAGCATAAGAATTATCAGAATCGAATAGCAAATCTTTAAAATCAAATCAGGGAGGGTCTAAAGCAGGAAGCGGTTATGAAAATAGTAATTTTGCAAAAATCTGAACTAGTGAGAGCGACAAGCAAAAACCAACTTGCTGAAATCTGAAATTCCATGTGACTTGAAAAGTATATTAAAAGTAAACACGAGGTATTATTCGAATGGCATAAATAAGAAGGAAAATTATAAATCGAATTGAGCAAAATAAAGGTACGGTTCAGAATAAAATTAATATATGAAAGAACAACACACTTACACAAGTACGAAAAACATAGGCTGGGAAAATACTATAAACTAGTATTCAGAAATTCAGACAACGTTTTAAAAATTTAAATCAACGAAAGGGGGATGAAGTATAAGTATTTTAAAATTTTGAACAAAATTAAACTTAGGGAAAAAGGAAATCGAAAAATACTTTCAGAAGATTCAGGTTTGTAATGGGGAGGGTCGAAAATTGACAACGATCGACACGGGGCGATCTCGTGAATCGAGGGAAGGAAATTGGTCAGAGATCAAAACATTCATACGCCTAGGATAGGAATCAGAAGGGTCTACGGAAACTCCTACGGTCGACCAACTAAAGATTTGGAACTAAGCACTAAGACTTTCTAAGGGGCTAGACGGAAACGAAATGCGTTCAACTTGGTCCGAAATCGATGAACCCAAAAGCGAACGACAAAAGGAAATTCTAGAAGTCTAATATGGTCAGGGTTAGGCAATAACCACTAAGGTAACTCCTACGACGATTAAATCAATTGCTAGAAGGGGGTCTAACTACAATCAGGGCCTCTAACTAGCAAGCACGGACGTCTAACTAAGCCTTCTTATTGCCTAGTGTCCTAGGAAACAACTAGACTCAGGGCTTATGACTCAGATGTTGCAATTTATTTAATGGACATTCCGTTATTATCGTTGTTCCGTTAATTCGCAAGTGCAAGATTGGACCTGCATGGGCCACCAACAAAACCTGTCACGCCCTGCTTCCCAAAATATGGAGGCGAAGCGTGAGAAGGTCCGCTCAGACTTGAAGCTGCAAAGCTGCAAGTCCGATAAGCGTCAATCAATTTAAAACGGCAGGTCCTTGCAACGCGAACGAAACAAAGATAATAATAAAATGAGTTGAGACAAAAGAGACATCTCAGAATATCCATAAAATAAGTTTCCAACATCGCAGAAAAGCCACAGGCTAAAAGAAAGAGACTAAAGGCCCAAACATGGCCAAAAAAAGTACAAGGTACGAAACAACGGTGCTACGCACCAACAACTAACAAAAGGCCTAAAGCCACATAAAGCCCCACAAAAACTCAAAGCATAGTCACCGGTGTCCACCAAAATCCTCCTGTGCAATCATGGACTCAGACTCAGCGTCAGCAAAACATCACGTACTCAGCAACGGTCTCTGGCTCAGGGTCTAACATGTGACACCCAAAAGAGCAAGGGGCACATGTCAGCAAGTCTGGAAGACTTGTGCAAGTGAAACTGAAAGTACAAGTAAGAGCAACCTAGCAGTTCTAGCATGATGCAATGACATGGCAGTTTAAGTATGAGTGCAGCAGGTAAAGAAAACAACAAATAGCTAGCATGGCATGGCAAGTGTGGCAAGACTAATATCATTTACAAGGATTTCTCTAGTCACGTTTTCATGTCATTTGCAGAGTTTACGCCTTACAGCTGAAATGACTTTCTTTCACACTGATTGGCCGCTTAACTCCGCCCCACCCAGAGTTTACGCCTTACAGCTGCAGTTGCTGATCAGGCAGACTCCCAGCTGATTGGCCGCTTAACTCTTACCCCATCCCACGTGTATCGAGCCAGGGCCTTACCCCCGAACGGTAATGCTCGCTTCTGGATCACGAGCCAGGAAGTGTTTTTAACAAGTATGGCGTAGGGGTGCACCTAGCCAGGACAAGCAAGTACAAGTATGTAGCGTGTGCTACGAATGCAATATTCAACTTGGATGACATGTAGAATGCAATGCATGGCAGTTAAAAGTGCGTACAGATAAGGAAAGTAAACGTGACAGTTTAGTATGCATGAACATCAAGTTTAAAGGGTGGATCTAGCTTCGTTGTCAAGCTAGATCAATTAGGTGACGGATCTAGTTTCGTTGTCAAACTAGATCAAATAGGCGTCTAGCCAGCTATCATTTCACTGGCTAGTCTCTTTTACGCTAAAAGCAAGGAAGTGGCCTAAAAACATGGCCCTAAGCAAGATTCAGCAAGTTTCACTTGCCTGCAAATACGACGTCTGAGCACACCGTCCAATGAGTCCAAAAATCACAATTATCTACGTGCACAAGTCCACCGGCCTAAAGTCCATATTATTAATCTTGATTAGTGAATTTAAAACATTTAAAATAATTTGAAAATACTGATTTTAGTCTTGATTAGCATGCAATTGGGTTGGGGGTCCTAGGGGTGCAAAGCGTTACCTCAACACGACGCGAAAGCTACACCGGCGTCGGGTAGCGACGCCGGGGGTCGGAATAATAGAACGCGCTCCAAGTCCTGATTCCAATATAGTTTCCTCGCTGGAAAGTTCAGAGCATCAACCCGGGCGACGATTTCAGATTCCAAAGCTCGCACGTGCGACGACGGGCTACAACGTGCGACGACGTCGTACGCGGCAAGTCGTCGAAGAGAACACTCCTAGGTGGGGCCCACAGCAGTCCTAGGGGCCTTTGGGGGACCCACAATAACTCTGGAGAACTTGGGGGGCCCACGGTGGCAAGCGATGCGACGGGTGCGGGGTTGCGACGTTTGCTCTCGGTCGTACACAGCCAAATGCGGGGATCTCCATCGGTCGCTGCGGGGGAACGGGCTGTGCAGCGCTTGGGGTCGGTGCGGTCGTCGGTCACAGCGGTCGCTGCGGGGGAATTCTTCGGTCAGACACTGCGGAAGCGGGCTGCAGCGCTGCGGGGGTTGCAACGGAGCGGGGAAGCGGCGATGCGGGGGAGCGCTTCGGTCGGTGCGGGGGTTGCAACGTTGCAGTTGCAACGTTGCGGAGCGGAGCGGAGGCGGGGCAATCTCTCGGTCAGACCGAGAGATGTCCTCGGTCGGAGCGGGGATCGGGGGAGCGGTGTGGACTAGGCTGGGTGCGGGCGGTGGCCTCGGTCAGACCGAGGGAACGGGGCGGAAATCTCCGGTCGTGCGCATGCGACGGCTGCGACGTTGCGACGAATCGTCGCAACGTCCAATTTTGGTTTTGGAAGAGGCTAGGGCTAATTTCTTTGGAAAATAGGTCTTGCTAGGGATTGCTTATATAGTATAGATGGGTTGACTTGGTCTAGGGCTAAATCTAATAGGATTAGAAGTTTAAAATAATTTAAAATTTGAAATTAAACTTCTCCAACTCATCCAAGGATTTGACTTGGTCCAAATGAGCTGGAAATTGGCTCAAAAATTCTTTAAAACGTTTAAAACTTAAATAAATTTTATTTGGCCGAATTTAATATAAAAATTAATTATTAAAAATAATATAAAACTTGTAAAAATTATAAAAGTGGTCAAATAAACTCCAAAAATTATAAAATAAATATCGTGGTGTTCGTGGCGACGAATGTGAGCTAACTAAGAAGACGGATCTCAAATTCGACGTCAGACGACGAAACTAAAAATAGAAACGTCTCCCGTCAAGAGTGAGAATCGTCACGTCTCATCGAGTAAGTTTAAATTGTGGGAAAACGGCTCGAGACACGTCGTTCCAAATTAGTGCCACTATTTAATACTCTCAGAGACGTTCCCAACGGCATCTCACACGAAAGTGTTCACAAACACACAAAGTCTAAAACAAACACGTGCACGGCCAAAAGCACGTGCACGAGCAACGCACAACGAAAAGTGGTCGTTACATATAGTCACTAAGAGTGTGTCTCATCCAAAGAACTTGTGCACATGCAAGACCCGCGGTAATATATTCCGCTTCAGTCGTGGACAATGACACCGAATTCTGTTTCTTAGAAAACCAAGAAACTAAGGAATTTCCTAAGAAATGGCAAGTGCCACTAGTACTTTTCATGTCGGACTTGCATCCGGTAAAGTCGGCATCATTATATGAGATTAACTCATATGTGTTAGACTTAGGGTAAAGTAACCCATAATCTAGGGATTGATTGAGATAACGAAATATTCGTTTAACCGTAATCAAGTGTGACTCCTTAGGTCTTACTTGATATCTAGCACAAAGGCATACGGAAAACATTATATCGGGCCTACTAGCGGTTAAGTAAAGTAAGCTACCGATCATACCTCGATATAGACGAACGTCTACATATTTTCCGCTTTCATCCTTGTGTAGATGAGTAGTAGTACTCATGTGAGTCCTTTTGCTCGAAGACGATTCCATCCCGAATCGCTTAATAAGCTCTCCTGTGTACTTTGTCTGATGTATGAATGTGCCATTCTCCATTTGTAGAATTTACAATCCAAGGAAGTAGGTGAGCTCTCCCATGTGGCTCATCTCAAACTCATCCTTCATAGACTTGGAAAATTCTTGACAAAGATTAAAGTTAGTAGAACCGAAAATAATATCGTCTACATAGACTTGAATCAAAAGAATGTCATTTTCATAATCTTTAATGAAAAGTGTAGAATCAACTTCTCCCATTTTAAAACCTAAATTCAAAAGAAAGGTCTTAAGTCGATCATACCAAGCTCTAGGAGCTTGTCTCAACCCATACAACGCTTTCTTAAGTTTGAAAACATGGTTTGGAAATTTTTCATGAATAAAACCGGGAGGTTGAGAAACATAAACTTCTTCATTGACAAACCCATTTTAAAATGCACTTTTAACATCCATTTGAAATAGTTTAAAATTCTTATGGGATGCAAAAGATAAAAGCAACCTAATAGCTTCTAATCTAGCTACGGGGGCAAAAGATTCTTCGAAATCAATACCTTCCTCTTGCCGGTAGCCTTGAGCTACTAACCTTGCTTTGTTCCTTGTGATTACCTCGTTTTCATCCGTCTTGTTCTTGAAGATCCATTTGGTCCCAATGACTTGGTGACCACTTGGAAGAGGTACGAGTTCCCAAACTTCGTTTCTCTCGAATTGCATTAGTTCTTCTTCCATTGCCACTATCCAAGAGATATCCTCACAAGCTTCTTGGATGTTCTTTGGCTCAATGGTAGAGACAAATGTGCAATGAGAGAATTCTTCAATTCTCAATCTCGTTCGAACACCCACACCAATATCTCCAATTATTTGGTTATGGGGATGGTTACGAATGGTCGGATAAGCTTTGGGTATACCTGTATCACTAGGAACAACTTCAACAACTTCGTTAGAAGTGTTAGTCTCAACAATAGAATCATTAATCTTACATTATTAAGAGAATCACAAAGAATATCTACATTATCATCATCATCATGAGGAAAATCAAAATCTTCATAAAAAGATACGTGACGTGATTCCTCAATCGTTGAAGAAGTTATGTTGTATATCCGGTCGGCTTTGCTACGTGTGGAATATCCAACAAAAATTCCTTCATCGGATCTTGGCTCAAACTTGTCTAAATTACCAAATGTGTTCTTTATAAAACATTTTGAACCAAAAACACGAAAATATTTTACTTGAGGCTTTTTACCATAAAATAACTCAAAACAAGTTTTGTTCGTTCGGGATCTCACTAGGATCCTATTGAGCACATAACATGTCGTGTGCACCGCCTCTGCCCAAAATTGTAGTCCTAAATGACTATCATGGAGCATAGTGCGAGCACACTCAATAAGAGTCCTATTCTTACTTTCTACAACACCATTTTGTGGTGGTGCACGAGGAAAGGAAAAATTATGAGTTATCCTGGAGTCATCACAAAACTTAATAAAAGACTCATTCTTAAATTCTTCTCCATGATCACTACGAATAGTGATAATGGTGGATCCTAAAAGATTCTGAATCTTCTTTGCAAATTTGGTAAACTCTTCATGAGCTTCATTCTTATTAGTTAAGAATGAAACCCAAGTAAATCTAGAAAAGTCGTCGACAACAACTAATCCATAATTAGCATTCCTAAAGAAGCGGTTCTAGTTGGTCCAAATAAATCTAGATGAATAAGGTCTAGGGGCCTGTTAGAAGTAATCTCTTCTTTAAGCTTAAATGAAGATTTACTTAGTTTACCTCTTTGACATGAATCACAAAAGTTTTTCTTATTAAAAGCAATCTTAGGAAAACCTTTGACTAGATCATGTTTAGCTAACTTATATAAGTGCTTGAAGTGAACATGACCAAAACGGCGATGCCATAATAGTTGTTCACTTGTGTTAGCAACTAAGCAATGTTCTACGGTTTTAGGCAAGCTCAAATAATAAATATTTTTACGCCTAATACCAGAAAATAAAACTTTTAAATCACAATCAACAATAGTACACAATCCTTCTCCAAAGTTAACCTTGTAACCTTTGTCACAAAGTTGACTAATGGAAATGAGATTGTGACACAAACCATAACAAGATAAACATTAGTAATTAAGTGTTTGGAAAGATTACCAACGATACCTACTCCAATGATGGTTCCCTTTTGATTACCTCTAAAAGTGACCGTTGCACCATCCTTGATGCTAATCACTTCGGAGAGCAATGAGGGATCTCCCGTCATGTGTTTGGAGCAACCGCTATCAAGAATCCATCCTTTCCCTTTAGAGCTAATAAGACATTTATTGCTCTTCTTCTTTCTCTTGGGTACCTATATAATATACCATAAGCTTATGGTACCCAATGTTTGTTGGGTCCAAGGAGATTAGCCCTTTGGAAGCCAAGTCCAAGTGGACTTCCGCTTCCCAACATAATTTTTATTCCTAATGACATCATGGAAATAGGAATCAATATAAGCATTCATAACATTTAGGCTAGTGTTCGTAGGACCCCAAATAGTGTAAATCTTGGGAGTCCTATTTCTAGTTGCATGCATATGTGTTGGATTTCTAAGTGGTGCATGCTTCTTAGGAACATGATTTCTAGCATAGAGATGTGGTGGAGGATATGCATTGTACATTCTAGGATGATATGTATGTTTAGGAACATGCATATTATATGAAGCATATGGATCATGCATGACATGTGGAGGATGAGCATACATGAAAGAATGATGCGTATGAGCATACGGGTGTATAGGAGCACGTACATGAGTATTTCTCATGTGTGGTTGTGTACGTGACCGTGGGTGCGGAGCATAGAATATGTCATGATTATCCACTTGTGAAGTAGGATGTTTCCTACGTGGATGAGTGTTAGTGTACATATAAGCATGGCCTTGCTTTTGGTTTCCACCCTTAGTGGGTTTCTTGCCAAAAGGAAGAGAAGGTGAAGTGGTGACATTCTTGGTAGGATTGCTACCTATAGTGTCTTTGACACCACTTGTGGATGCAACGGAGGAAGGCCTCACAAAATCTATAGTGACACCACTATAAGAGGTGCGATCATTAGATGCATTCGCTTTCACAAACCCAAGACCAACACGATGTGTGGCCGGAAATTGGTTTGCAAGCAAATCATCCAATTGTCCTTTTCCCTTATTGAATCTCACAATACGAGAGGACATAAGCTCATATTTCTCCTTTAAAGAAGAAATGTTGGTATCCAAGTTGGACAGCCGTGCTTTGAGCTCATGCACTTGAGTTTTAAGAGAATCATTCTCTAAACCCAATTGTGTGTGACGTGTAACTAGATCACTATTATCCTTAGGATGTGTTTGATCTAGTTGAGATTTGAGGGTATTCACCTCATCTCTCAAAGTGACATTTTGATAAGCTAAGTTTGCTTTCTCAAGAGTTAAAGTATCAACAATGGTGTCATTGTTGATAATGCATGGAATGGATGACTAGCTAACATTTGATTTCTTTAAGATAGTGTATCTAAGAATTAAAGATTGGTATTTAGCAAATAGTTCTTCATTAGCAATACGAAGTTCATCCATTGTTACCTCGGTGTCGTCCATGTCAGAATCACTCTCATCGGAGAGTGGGTCTTCTAGAGCCATGAAACACACGTGGGCGCTCTCACCCTTCTCATCATCGGAATCGCTCGATGATTCATCACTTGAGTCATCGAATGTACCTACGAGTCCTTTCTTCGTGTCTCTCTTGTTCTTATTGGACTTGTGGTACTTTGGTGCCTTCCACTTTTCTTTGTTGTTTAGCATTGGGCAATCCCTCTTGATGTGCCATGGCTTATTACACTTATAACAAAGAGAGGAAGTAGCATTAGTAGACTAAAAACGTTTGTTTGAGGGAAATTTACCTTTGCGGAAGAAGCGTTGGAACTTCTTCGCCATTTGGGTCATTTCACCCAAATCCATCTCGTTCTCGGATTCCTCACTATCGGAGGATGATGAATTGGCGTTGAATGCCAAAGCTTTCTTCTTGGCCTCCGAAGGATTCATCATGGCCCGAATCTTCAATCGGTTCTCCCGTCTTACTTCGTAAGACATAAGAGTCCCGATGAGATTCACCACGGTGTAGTTCTTCAAGTCATTGACCTCCTCGATGGCGATTGCTCTTCTTTCCCATGTGTAGGTCATCCCCATGATGATCTTCCTTACCTTATCCGGTTCGGAATATATTTGGCCAAGGGCTTACAATTCATTGATGATGTCGGTAAAACGTCCGTACATCGATGCAATGCTCTCATTATCCTGCATATGAAACAAATCGATGTTTTGCACGGCAACATATAACTTTGAAAGCTTTACCTTGTTCGTTCCCTCGTGGGTAACGATGAGATGGTTCCAAATTTGATATGCACTCTTACATGTGCATATCTTGTTGAACTCATTCGGGTCCAACGCACAATGAAGAGCGTTCATTGCTTTAGCGTTGTTGACTTCGGCGGACTTCTTGGAAGTCGTCCATTTCTCGAAATCTACTTCGGTGGGCTCGACGTATTCCTTGTGGAGGGTTCTCCAAAGCGAAGCACTCCTAAGGAACGTCTCCATCCTGGATTTCCAATAACTAAAATTTGTACCATTGAAACGCGGAGGGCACACTGTATATTGACCTTCGAAAAGTGTGGACGCTCCATCATGATCATGATTGTTGTATGAAGGCGGCGGTGGAACGTTATTGTTGTTGGA
The DNA here is from genome assembly GCA_030789695.1 of Scilla litardierei. Lineage (NCBI taxonomy): Eukaryota > Viridiplantae > Streptophyta > Magnoliopsida > Asparagales > Asparagaceae > Scilla > Scilla litardierei. Next base: position 763,944,183 of record CM061142.1, read on the forward strand.
TGCCATAGATGTAACCTTGCGCTCCGATACCAATTGTAAGGACACTGTCTATGGGGAAAACACTAGAAGGGTGGTTGAATAGTGTTTATGTAAATTTAAAAGGAATTTACGCCAAATAAAATGCAATCCAACAAATAGTGCGGAATAGAAAAATAACCCAAAAAGAAACACAAGCAAATGCAGAGATGTTTCAAGGGTTTGGATTACCCAAGTCAACTCCCGACTTGTTCCCGGTAATCCTACGTCCCTACCACCCGGATACCACCGGATACTCAAGTTAGAACCCTAACTTGAGGTTTCCTTAAAGCCCACTTGTAGCAACTCTACAAGTGCAATCGAATACAATCGATGTCCTTGACTCCCACAAACAGGGAGCAAGCAAAACCACTCTTACAACCAAGAGCACAACTCAAATAACGAATGTTATGAAATAATGAAAAACAACACTTACAATCACCTATGCCTTGAAGTAGAACTTGAAGGAGGAGTGTGATGTGTGTTGAAGAACTCTCTTGGAAGAGAGGAGAAGCCCTTTCTATTGACTGCACCAATTGCCTAGATGATCACTCTTTGATTCTAGGTGGAGAGCAAGAGAACAAGATTTGGAAATACTTAGGGCTTTGGATTTGAGAGCTTTGATCTTTGGAAATGAAAGCTTGAGAGATTTTGCAATGAATGAGTAACCTTCCAATGGAACCGTAAAAGCTCTATTTATAGTTTTCTCAAATCCACAAAACAGTTTAGGCAAAACCCCAATTGAAATCCGTGAGAAAAATCTCAACGGATAGAATCTGAACTCGCGACAGTCGACTGTTGAATAATCCACAGTCGACTGTTGCACAGTCAATAAGGGTAGGTGATAATTCATAACGGTAACTTACCATGTGGATAGTCGACTGAAGAAGCAAAGACAGTCGACTGTTAAACCAACAGGCGACTGTAATTTCTTCGACAGGCGACTGGCCGAGAGATGGGTAAGTTAGACAAATACTGGAAATGTCACAAGTAACAGGACAGACGACTGATGCAAGGAAAACAGTCAACTGTTAAACAGAACAGGCGACTGTAGATCCATAAATAGACGACTGTCAAAATCATGAGAAATTTCCAGAGAACTGAGTCAAAGAAATGACTTACAGACAGGTGACTATTGCAGCATAGACAGTCGACTGATCTAATAGACAGTCGACTGTATATACAGCATTAGTCGACTGGCCGTAAAAGTCAGATCAAACAAAGTTTGGGCAAGGATAGACATGCAACTGATTTACAAAACACAGTCGACTGTCACTTGGACAGGCGCCTGTGAATCGTTCATCAGTAGCCTGTGCGAAGTAATCAGAGAAGGCCCAAAACTATATTGTAATAGTCTGTGCATAACAGACGACTGTAGAACAAAACACATTCGACTGTTTTTGAGACAGGCGACTGTAAATTGTTCAGAAGTCGGCTGTTATAAACAATCCTAGCACAAACAAAAAAGAATTGAATTGGGATCAAAGGACAATTGATCTAATGAAGTCCTATGATCGAATGTAGATGTGTGTGAGTGCTCTATCAAAGTTCTTCTTCTAAGCTACATATTAGAAGAGATAAAAGAAAAATTACATTGACGATTAATCTCTTCTTTCCATCGTATGAGCTTGAAGTCTTAACGGAGCTTCAATCATCATCTACGATCATCCAATTCATGTCATTTGCCTTTAATGAAGTTTGTGAGTCATCCATTGCTAGTAGATCTTCATAATTAGCTTAGGCAATGGATCAACTGCAACATAGGAGATTAGTCACAATTATTTATGTTTGCTCATCATTAACACCAAGTAGGGAGAAGTCCAATACTCAACAAAGCGCTCATACACGGCTTACAACAATGGATGGATAAGGGGAAGTGTTATAAACGGGCTTTTGGAGGCCCATCTGTGTATTGGGTATCCACCCATTATGTAACCCTATTACTATAAATACAGGGCTACGGGGTTCCGTAGCCGCTAAGTTTACAACAAGACGGATATTTTGACAGGTCATGCGGAATATTTCGAAGGCTACTTTTCTCTAAACAAATCATCGAGCGTTTATGATCGCTAGTTTTTAATTTTAGAAATTAGTTTTTAAATGATTTTAAATTCCAAAAATTGATTTTAAGATTTTAAAAATTATAAACAATATCTAGAAGCATCATAAAAATATTTTCTTCTTGTGTAAAATTATATTTTTCATGTCTAGCCTATCTAAAAATCATTAGTGCACGCTTTGACTTGTTTTAAGCGATAATAAAAATACGAGCACGTTAAGAAAAATATATAGAAAATAGTATAACCTTTAACCGATTATTTCTGATGTTTGCAGGTACCGTTTCTCGTGCACGAGCACCCTTGGAAGCTCTAGCTCCAGCCCCGGCTTACTACGACGATCCTCATTCCTGTAAGTCACTCTAATTCTAACTTTAGAAATTTAGATAGTGTACTCGTATGAACTTAGGACATCATATATAGCCTTAGAACGGCTATTAACTTAGACCAATGATTAGAGACCTAACTGACTAGAGAACTAATAAACTACATAACGACTTTGACTTGAACGTACGGTATTTCCAACTTTCAAAGTAGGTGGTTGTAGCACACGACCATCTACTTGGGTAAACTGTGTACTAATTGAAAACCACATGCTCGAAGCATGGAATCAACATCTTTGTTGGACTTGTCTTTATCCTTAACTTTTTGGTTTTTCAATAAGAAAGTCAATCGGTGGTCTGATTTAACTATCATAGTAAATATGGAATCATGTTGCTTGTCACTTGCACACCAATGCATGGACTTTGGATACACTTATTGCATGATTGCTCACGTTTAAATAGTCGTATCAATTGCTGCATGACATATATATGACTCATGAATTGTCGAATGGAATATCTTGTGTGGAATATCTTGTGGGACATCTTGTGGAGGATCTTGTGATACATCTTGTGGAATAACTTGTGAAACATCTCGTAATAAACATGTACTTGAAAAACATCACATACACTTGGGGGTTTGGGATAACTTATAATAGCGGAAGTGCGGGAGCGACCAGTTCTGACTTGGTTGTTGTCACCGTTCGGGTTCTAGCAACCACTTCAAAGTTGGAAGGTGACAAATTCACAGACTTGATCACCGATTCTTAAACAGTATTGCATGCTTGGCACATTCTAATTGGTTTAACCCGGGTACGCTTACCCGTGGTAGGAGATGGACTCTTGGTTGCTCACTGTACTTCGCTTTATAAGTCACGAACTAGGCTAGGCACAATTACTCTCCCTTAACATGGTCATCTCATTTATGCTTCATTATTGCTATGGTTGTTCTTGTACGTTACTTATTGTACCTGCTCAGTCACCGTTTACTTTACTTGTCGCACTTGCATGCTTGCCCACCTTTACTTTTCGCACTAGCATGCTTGCCTACCTTTACTTATCCCACTTGCATGCATGTCTGCTCTTACCTCACTTGTTGCACTTGCATGATCATCTTTAACTATTTACCATAGCTTGTTCCGTACATTTATACTACTTTATTTATATTGCTAGAATTGCTGTGACTTACCTACGGTTCCATTTTCGTGGCACCGTCAGACGACGTACATGTAGAAGAAGAGGTTCCTGAGCATGAGGAACCAGAATTCGACATAGGGACTACAGTTTCAGAGTCCATGTCGTGGCGTATTACTATTTGTACTTCTTTCCTTTCGTACGTTTTTGTTGGATAATATTGTACAGTATGGATTGTAATAAATGGACTCTGTTTGGGTATTTTTGTACATCTCTGCATCAGAAGCTATTTTGTTTTCACTGGTTAACTGCAGATCTGTGAATGTAATCAAATAAGTAATGGCCCCCGAAAATGGGTCATTACAAAAATATTTAGTGGCATGAGCGCCTTCAACACAGAACAACAAATTCGGCGAAGAACAACAAATTTGGCATGGGCGCCTTCGTCGTGGAATAAAAAATTAGCGTAAAAAAATTTAGTTGGCGCATTTGGCGCAGAACAACAAATTCGGCGCGGACACCTTCGGCAGAAACAACAAATTATCATTAAAAAATTTAGCGGACGCCTTCAGCGTGGTCGACACGGAACAACAAATTCGACGTAAAACAACAAATCCGGCGTGGGCACCTTCGACGCAGAATAACAAATTAGCGTAAAAAAATTTAGCGGGCAGTGCGGAATAACAAATTAGCGTAAAAATATTTAGAGGGCGCCTTCGGCGTGGGAAATTATTCACATCTTGTTGCCCCATGTGTCGAAGAGATGGTGGCCCCGCGTTGAGGAAGAGATCATTCGATCTGCACAGCATTCGATCTGCAGCATTAAGTGTAAGTTAAAGTATTTTCCCCAAATGCATTAATTGCACTCTGCTATTCCAAATAAACTTTCATTCACTAAAAATTTTCATTTTCCCCGAAACTTTCATTTCCATAGAAATGTTTTTCCCTCCAAAACTTTCCACAAAATCTCATCGCAACCATTCAGTCATCAAGATTAAATCCAAGACGTCCTTCTATCAACTGGTTTGTCCTAATTAGTTTGTCCTACTCAGCCCTAGGATTCAAAAACAGTTGTCAAATGTAATATAGACCAGTCATAACCCGTGTCCGCGAGCACGATTCATTTAAGATTTTCACTCATGAAATGTCTGTTCCCCAAAAAATTATTTCCACAGCCAAAATTTAAAAGAACAACAAATTAGTGTAAAAATATTTAGCGGTGCGGGCGCCTTCAGTACGGAACAACAATTTCGGCGTAAGACAACAATTTCGACGCGGGCGCCTAAGGCGCGGAACAACCAATTAGCATAAAAAAATTTAGCGGGCGCCTTGGGCGCAGGTGCGGGTAAAAAATTTAACCCGGGCCAAAAGAGAAACACTCGAAAATGAACGGGGGAAGTGCAAAGTGTGGGTGTGTGTAGGGTATTAAGGTAAAAAGTGAAATGATATGGTTTTTTTTAGCAAAAAGGGCAAATGGGCGGTATTCTGTGCAAATGTAGTGATTGTGGATGTTTTTAGAATTAAATCTCGACCCTTGGATGCAAAGGATGTGGATGCATCCTTATCGTTGTTGGTGACCTAGGATTCAAAAAGTGGTGTTTTAATATAGCGATACCATTGTTCTCTTTTATTTATATACTAGTCATAAACCATGCCCGCGGGCACGGTTTATTTAAGACTCCCCCCGGCGAAATCTTTGTTCCCCAAAAAATTATTTCCACAGTCAAAATTTAAACAAAAAATTAGCGTAAAAATATTTAGCGGTACGTGCACCTTCAGCGTGGGCGTCTTTGGCGCGGAACAACAAATACGGCACCGACGCCTTCGGCGCGAAACAACAAATTCGGCGCAGGCGCATTTAGTGCGGAACAATGTGCGGGCGCCTTCGGTGCGGAACAACAAATTCAGTGCAGGTGCCTTCGACGCGGAACAACAAATTCGGCGCAGGAGCCTTCGGTGCGGAAGCCTTCGGCACGGAACAACAAATTTGCGTAAAATATTATACGGGCGCCTTCGGCACGGGCATCGTTTGTCAAATATGCGGAACAACAAATTCGGCGCGGGCGCCTTTGGCGCGAAAAAACAAATTAGCGTAAAAAAATTTAGCGAGCGCCGTTTGTCGAATGCACTGAACAACAAATTCGGCGCAGAACAACAAAGCTCAGGGTATTTTTCGGTAACGGTATTAACTTAAATTTTTTAGCTAATTTTTTTACTTTGTTTAATTTAATGGATCGTTTTTCTCCACAATATTTACCAAGACACTTTTAATTAATTTCATAGTTTTGGTTCACAAGACACTTTTTCCCCTAAAATTTAATCTTACACAATCTTTGCCAATACATTTTTAATTTCAAAGTTTTAGTTTCCAAGATACGTTTTCCTTCAAAATTTAAGTTTTTCCACTAAAATTTTCAAAAAAAACCAATCTTTATCATTGATTTACTAAGATCAAATCTCAGTCACTCTTTATTTTGTCGTAGTCAGCTCTAGAATTCAAAAAAAATTGTCAAATGTAAAATAGATAAAAACTATTTATCGTCTTTAAAATTATTCTCTTTTATTTATCGTTGTTATAAATCAACCCCCCTGCTTCTTCTCGTGATGTGCATTTCACTGTTGCCGCTTTCTCTCGTTTTTCTTTCACTCGCTTTCGACCTCGAACGCGCGCAAACCCTAATCCTAATAAATCCCTTTGCACTCGCCATTTCCGATCTCGAATCCAGCTGAACCATAAGGTTGAGGTCTCCCAGCTGGTGGTTTCGCGGTCCGACTCGGCGGTGGCATTGGCGGAATTGGTTCTGGTATGTCTCCTTTAGCCGCTTTCTCTTTGCTGATTTGGTGATTATTTTTTAAGGGATTCTATCAGCGATTTAGAGATTTTATTGATGGGTTGGTTGCTCTTCTTGTTTTGTAGTGGAAGGGAAAGGTTTCTCTTTTAATATGATTTGATCTTTAGTTTATCGTCAGATGATTGGTTGTCTGGTGTGAAATTTGGTTTATTTTAGAATTTGTGTTGCTATCAATCACTTTTCCTGCTTCATTGAATTGGATCAATATAAAATTTTATCCTGCACACTCGCATCTTTGGGAATTTGACTTAAGTGACACTTCCTGTGGACTTCAGATTCTCATGCTGAGATATATATAGTTGTTTATGTTATCTGAAACAGATGGTTTCAATCATAACATTGGAGGAAATTTCATGCTTGAAATTGGGTACTTTTGACGAGCAAACTAGTTGCCTGCTCATTTAAGCCCTTTGATTGCATCATTTGAATAGTTTGGCATTGTTTTGCAGATTTTTTCCCCAAAACATTTGCTATAAGCTAGAGTACATAATAATAGCATAGACGGAAACACTAATGACTTGTTCGAGGGGGAGTATTTGATGACTAAATCTTTTCACTATGGTTTGGCCGATCATGCCTCAACTGGAGTGAATCTGTCACAAGTAATTTCCGTTGGGTTGTACATGTCAAATTCTGCAGTCATTTAAACTGCCAATGTGGCATTTCCGATTTTTAGTAGTGGGCATCAATCTCAAACGCTTCAACTATAGATACCTTTCTTTGGTGTTGAATTGTTTATCAGAAGGTCATCTGGTTTCTTCATACTTGTTTGATGTGCTCTACTTTTGACTTCCAAGTATTTATCAAGTCGATAGATTTTCAAAAGACCATCTTATATATTCGAAGTGCTTAAGTAGTTCATAAACTTTGATTCTGTTTTGCTTATTATCTTGGTTTGTCCAATTTTACAATTTAGCTGTCAAACATGTGGTAATTTAAGCTGATAACTTTTGGTTTATTAGTGAAATTTTACTGGCATGTTGTCTAAAATAATGTAGTTAAGTGTTGATACAGCCATTCAGACATGAGAATCAATAAAAATGTGCTTAATATATGCACTTGTATTGAGGTGATGGGGAGGCTCTTCTTTACATTTAAGCGCTTATTGATTTGATGACTGATCATGTAATGATTTACTTGTTTAAAAAAATCCAAACCGCATAACTTATAGATCTGCGGGATTATGCCAGTAGTTAGTTATTTCGGTAGATACCAATCAACTTGTTGTGCAAACATAGACTTACCTAGTATCATACTGGTGCAGTGAAGTTAACAGAGTGTTATTTAAGTGTCATTTATGTACAATGGGTTAAGCAGATACCTGGACTATCCGCTGCTTGAAACTGCTATTTAGTTATTTGTTCTTGTCCTGAAATTCTCTTGTTTTATAAACGTTCATGAGTGTTCCCTAATATAATCAGTAATCTATTATCATCATGAGGAATTTTCACGCTCTCTTCAATAAGTTGCACTATATTTTATTTTCGGGCTTAATAATATTTTGTTATCATGCAGGATATTGGTGATCCCCTTAAATCTTGAATGATTAGTATGTGGACACTCACAATTTCACCATCAACAAGGTTAAAGAACATCCACCCAGAATACCTTTATGGCTTGTCTGAAATACATTCATTACAAGTGAGTCGTTTCCTAAGGGATCTCTAATCTTGTGTTGGATTAGATTGAACTCAACTAGCAGAGTACTCCAAGATATGGGTTCATCTGTTGCCATCTCTGAGATTGTTGAGACTAAGGAGGACTTGGACTTGGTTCATCATTTCAAAGGATATAATAAATTAAGCATTAAGGTTAAAGCAGAAGAAGAAAAAGATTTAAATTCTCAAGCTTGTCCTGTGGAAGACGAACTTAATCAGCTAATAAAAGCAATTGATTCAAGAACATCATGTCAGGCTTTGGGCTCTTCACGTCAGATGGCTACAGACATACCACGGAAGAAAGCTTTGAAGAAGCCTGCTAAAATTGGGGTGTCTCACGCGTCGGGGATAGGAATTTCTGAATCTGTGACTTTGAAGCAGGCACTTAGAAAGATATGTATCTCTCAAGCATCAGAAATGGCTGCTATGAAAAGGTTATCAAAACCAGTTGGCTTATCTGATGTGTCCGAAGCTGGGACAATCAAAAGGCTTTTGGCATCTGTAGTGGTTCCGGCGAGTAAGTCTGGAGAAAACAGAAACTTGGTAGAAATATCTCTCGTGCCTGAAAAGAATATGATGGATTTGGAATCATCTAACACATCCCTCGTTTCTTCTCCCCATTGTTTAGTTTCACCAACCGCCAAGGCACAGAAGACCAGAATCCAAGATGTAATAGCATCAAAAGAAACTGCGAATGATCCATCAACTCTTGTGGGGACGGGACGGAAAGGAAAAGCAATTTCCAAGAATTATGTACATGGCTCCAAGAGAGGTGCTGAGTCAAACAAACCTACAACAAGTCCTCGCCTGACCAAACCAGTAATCAGGAACAAAACCAGCACCAAAAAGACAGGAAAGCAGGAATCAGAGTCAACGCCTGGCAATGCTAGCAATTGTAACCAAATGAATACAGCTTGTGCTGCCTCAACTAAGAGTAAATCAGGTGGTCGAAAAGAATCTGTTTCTCCAGCTGCCAGCAGTACAGATCCTCCTAGCAGTGTAGCTAAGATTAAAAATAAGGATGGTCCAGCGTGCAAACCTGATGTTACTCCAAATAACTCTAAGGTTGGTCTTGATGTTTGTGTCAAAGTAAATGGAAACCCGAGAACCCGAGAAAACGGGGGATCTTCCCAGAGTTCAAAAACCAGCATTGGTGACTACAGCACCAGCACCAGCATAAGCGATGAGAGCCATCAGAGTTCTAGTGGGAGTAGACCTCACATGTCAAAGGATGTCAGGTGGGTAGCCATCCGTGATATTGTGATGCAACATGGGAACCTTGGGTTAAAAAACTTTCGGCTTCTGAAGAGGCTTGGTTGCGGAGATATTGGGACTGTTTATCTTGCCGAGCTAACTGGTTCAGATTGTCTGTTTGCCCTTAAAGTGATGGATGTTGAATTCTTGTTGAGCAGAAAAAAGATGCTGAGAGCACAAACCGAAAGAGAGATCCTTCAAATGCTTGATCATCCATTCCTCCCGACTCTATATGCTAATTTCACTACAGATAATCTATCTTGTTTAGTTATGGAGTATTGTCCTGGCGGTGATCTTCATGTCCTTCGGCAGAGGCAAGCTGGCAGAAGCTTTTCTGAACCTGCCGCTAGGTATGTATCTTGAACATAAAGACAATATATAAGCATAATAGAATAACTGAAGTTATTTGTTAATGCTCTGCTTGTTTTTCTGATTACTTTTGGATTACAGACAGCTTGTTTACTTTTCTGGTATTATTTTATAAAAATTATTTGCCAAAAATGATTTTGTTATGATGATACCAAAAAATTAAAGAATTTTTTTATTTCACCCTTCAACAACCCAAATTTCTTTTAAAAACTCACAAAATCTCTCAAGAGAAAATTCTCATAAACCATATACTAGATTCTCACGAATTTCAAAAACTTATTGACACAATTGGATCTAAGATATCTTATTTATAATAATCCATAAACTCCTAAACCAAATTAAATTAATATCCATAATTGTAGTTCAAACTAGAATCTTAAATAATATAGAACTCACCTAAAAAAGTTAAACATAAAAAGAAAACCTAACTCAATTACGACTCAAATTAGATTTTGAGTCAAATCCTAACAATCGTTAAATTGTCTTAAAATTGATCATCTCATGAACAAATGATGTCTCCAACTCAAATCGTCTATGTCGGTATCTTCATCAAACCATTAACTCCACCTTGGGTGGAAGCTCCTGGAAGCTCCTTCAATTCTTGTTGATGATGTAATCTCTAAATTCAATGCATATGTCGTCGTCGTTAAACTGGTTGATCCACTTTCATCTCTCTCATTGAAGCTCGTGCAAATTTCATCCTGTTTTTTTTTACCTTTGATGATTGTGTGATTGTGCTTTCGAACATTGATAACCACACCTGTAGCTGAATACTTACAAGTATTAGTCTCCAAAGCACATAGAAATATGAGATTCCCTTTTAAATTCGGTATATGATGTACACCTGATAACGTCCTTATTATTTTAATGAACATCTTAACTTTAATTGTTTCAACATCGACAACTGGACAAGACTCATCTTTTGTTATAAGAACTGAATCCTCATGAATTAACTCATTCATAAGTCGCAAATAACATTCTGTTAAGACACATGCTATGAAGCACTCAAACCTAAAATCCATCAAGTAGACGAGGGACCTTCAGTCATGTATGTTAATAAGTCGCAAATAACATTCTGTTAAGACACATGCTATGAAGCACTCGAATCTAAAATCCATCAAGTAGACGAGGGACCTTCAGTCATGTATGGTAAGATGCAAGATTGCATTTGCATCTTTAACTGCCACCCTGTTTCATGAACATAGTTTTCTTTCAATTTCTTTAATTCTTGTAGCTTCTATTGTAACTATCTGGACAGTCTCATTGTAAAATCTCATTATATGTTCTGACGTATGCATTAGTTCTTTATCAACAATTTTCTTTCTCATTTTATTTGGAAAAAAGTGTAGAAATAATATTCTCTAACTTTATAGAATCTCTTTCATAAAGTAAGGCCATGACAACAAGATCAAAAAAGATGGTAAAAAGTCAATAAAATTAAAGATTTATCTTCTTCTTTAATTTTAACACTAATACTTAGCAATTGATGAGTCAAGCCATTAAACGAATCGAGATGCTTATGAATTGGTGTATATTCCTTCATCGATAACTTATATAACTACTACTACAAGAATAATCTACCTGTCAGAGATTTTTTCATGTAAAGAGTCTCAAGTTTCTTTCATAATTTTGTTGAACCATACTTTAAAATGTTGTAAAAGACATTATCAGGCAAGGCAAGCACAACTGAATTGTACATTATCAGGCAAGGCAAGCA